>JARQOC010000002.1:456136812-456736812 GCA_033576535.1 Allobates femoralis | reverse complement strand
TTACAGTTGGCATGAGACAAGACTGGTGGTAGCGCTCACCTCTTCTTCTCCGAATAAGCTGTTTTCCAGATGTCCCAAACATTCAAAAAGGGGATTCATCAGAGAAAATTATTTTACCCCAGTCCTCAGCAGTCCACTCCCTGTACCTTTTGCAGAATATCAGTCGGTCCCTGATGTTTTTTCTGGAGAGAAGTGGCTTCTTTGCTGCCCTCCTTGAAACCAGGCCTTGCTCAAAGAGTCTCCGCCTCACAGTGCGTGCCGAAGCACTCACACCAGCCTGCTGCCATTCCTGAGCAAGCTCGGCACTGCTGGTAGTCCAATCCCGCAGCAGAAACAGTTTTATGATACGGTCCTGGCGCTTGCTGGTCTTTCTTGGGCGTCCTGGAGCCTTTTTGACAACAATGGAAGCTCTCTCCTTGAAGTTCTTGATGATGCGATAGATTGTTGACTGAGGTGCAATCTTTCTAGCTGCGATACTCTTCCCTGTTAGGCCATTTTTGTGCAGTGCAATGATGGCTGCACGTGTTTCTTTAGAGATAACCATGGTTAACTGAAGAGAAACAATGATACCAAGCACCAGCCTCCTTTTAAAGTGTCCAGTGGTATCATTCTTACTTAATCATGACTGATTGATCGCCAGCCCTGTCCTCATCAACACCCACACCTGTGTTAATGGAACAATCACTAGAACGATGTTAGCTGCTCCTTTTAAGGCAGGATTGCAATGATATTGAAATGTGTTTTGGGGGTTAAAGTTCATTTTCTAGGCAAATATTGACTTTGCAAGTAATATGACATTCTGGAGTATATGCAAATTGCCATTAGAAAAACTGAAGCAGTAGACTTTGTAAAAATTAATATTTGTATCATTATCAAAACTTTTGGCCATGACTGTACTGAAATCTGTCATTCTCAGGTCATGAGAGCTACAGCCAGTCTGAACAGTGCGATGTGATCCTTGCATGAGTCACACGCTAGTATGTCTTCAGCCTTATGCTAGGGTCACACTTGCATGCATTTTTTAAGGTTGTTGTTGACAGCCTGTGTTTTTGGGCTGCGTCTTTGCAGTTAGGTCTGCAGCAGCCTTAAAAAACGCATGTCAAAAACGCATGGTACATTTAGTGCCATGCGTTTCCCATAGGGCCCATATTAAAAAAAACGCATGCGTTTTTGGAAAAGCACCAAAAAACACATCCAAATAACGCATGGCACTTTAGCCATGTGTATTTGCCATTGAGGTATGCGTTTTTTGTATGGGGGTCTATGGATGCATTTTTGCATGCGTTTTTCACACAATCCAAGTGTGAAAATCGCATTGAAAATCGCATCCAGCCCTCAAGTGTGACCCTAGCCTTAGACGGCTTTTTCGAAACTCATTATTCTTCATGATAATAGTAAATTCAGGAGAAGTTTCCAAACACAGATGTATAATGCAGGCTAGGTGCACGGATGCCGTTTGCACCCAGCCTAAGCGATGTATCAGCTATATACAACAATCCCGTACATTGTTTGACGTCCACTACTTGACGACTGCAGCACACTTACTTCAATAGTCGATCAATAGGCGATCAAGCTCAGTTGTCATCTACCAATCAATGTGCAGGGCTGATATTATTCGCCCATAAATTACCTTGGTCTGGCTGCTGCTGGAGAACTTTTGAGCTGATAGGTGGATGTACTTGTGTCAGACCCCCACCAGGTTCATATATAAGAACTATAAAGCAGACAGAAAATCATTCCGAGAACCCCTTTAAATGCATTCTACCATCTGCAGCAGTACCATATGCTGCAGGGATCATAAGAAAGGACCATTTGGCTTTCCATGCGTATTTTTGACTGTAATGTTTATTTGGCAGCCATGTCACTTTTTCCAACACCTTTGAACTACTAGTGTGGAGCCCACTGGGACGGGGTACTCGGCATCGAACCGGGGTACTGCTTGGGGGATGTCACGGCGGTCCTGGTCCGGACCGTGTCCCGGGTTCGCACAAATAAATGGGGTGTATTTACAAGGGATTAGGTTTGTCGTGACGCCACCCACGGGTTGTGGTCAGGGTGATCAGTGCGGTAATAGTGATCAGGCAGCTTTATTTTTCAGGTCAGTACAATCGTAGAGCTAGCACATTTATTTAGGTGTCTTTTTTTTACAAAAAATAATTTGTTTTTCTATTCTCATATTTTGCTAACAGTAATGTTTTTATTTTTAGTCGACAGAGCTATATAAGCTTGATTTTTCTGGGACACGATGACTTTATTACTGATTGCATTTTTTCGTGTGTGATTTTTTTTAATCATTTTTTGTTCTATGTTTGTGTGTCAGAATGATGAAAAAGTTTTCTTTAAGGGCGTTTTTTGTTTATCTCTTTTTTTACTGTGTTTAATAAACAGGTTAAAGAGGACCTGTCACCCCCTAGGGCTTTCCAAACTGAAAACACCACTGAATGCAGCCTGTCTGCTGCATTTAGGGAAGGGGTCTCCCATATTTCTACCCGCCATGTAAGCTGTAAAAAACACTTTATAAAGTTTAGAGATAACGAGTACGGAGGAACTTACTGATTATGGTGTCTTCGCTGTTCCCGGGGGTCCTCCCCGCCCCCTGCCTCTCTGTGCCGGCTCCTGCCCATGACGTCAGCAGGCAGGAGGCGGCACAGAGAGGCAAGTGGTGGCATAGAGAGGCAGGGGACAGCACAGAGAGGCAGGAGGCGTCCGGCCACGGTTGTTTTTTAATTTTTTTCTCAAACCATTATTGCTTGTCAGTGCACACTTATTGGTTAGACTGAGTGCAGCAGTGATTTTTTGTTACATGTTGATCCAGCAACACAGCTTTGCACCTTTTGCACAGTGTAACGAGTGCTTTGCAGTTT
The DNA here is from genome assembly GCA_033576535.1 of Allobates femoralis. Lineage (NCBI taxonomy): Eukaryota > Metazoa > Chordata > Amphibia > Anura > Aromobatidae > Allobates > Allobates femoralis. Next base: position 456,733,948 of record JARQOC010000002.1, on the reverse strand, counting down.
TTTTTCTGATATATACTAGACAAGGTGGAGTTGCTGGCTCCACCCAGCTGCAGATTGCACCCCCACCGACGCCAAGTGCTCAGGGATCAGGATGAGGTCAGAAGGACCAGGGAGTCCACGGACAAGGATCTGGCAGGGATGTCAGCGTAGGACCCTCCGGACCCCGGGGCCGTCGAGATGTGGCAGGAGGGCAGGCATACATTGGCCAATGAGTGTACCAAGAGCCCCGGCTTTTAATAAAAAAAGTGAGTACTGAGTTTTTTAGGAAAAACGGTTGTTTTTTAATTTTTTTCTCAAACCATTACTGCTTGTCAGTGCACACTTATTGGTTAGACTGAGTGCAGCAGTGATTTTTTGTTAGATGTTGATCCAGCAACACAGCTTTGCACCTTTCGCACAGTGTAATCGCAAAAATATTACTCTGGTGATGCAACATTTTAACCAGGCTGCACCGTATTAACCCCACTTTCTTTGATAGGTGTTGGAGAAGCTGTGGAGAAAGGGATACTGTCTTGTAAAAAAATTGTTAGTACAATCCCCTCTACTCTTCACATTGGAAGCTGCCAAAAATAGTCCCCCATAAATTTATTTTTTATTAATGAATCTGAAATTATCATTAATATTACTATTACTAATAATACAAAATAAACTGGCAGTAGCTATGGTTTCCTTGTTTTTGCTTTGTAGTGTTTTGGATCGTAGTTGTAGCCAAAGTGCCATTTGATCACATTACAAATCTAGTTCCTAATAGGTGCACTGTAAGCAGGGGCGGACTGGCCCAGGTGGCAGGGGGGCAAGTGCCCCCTGGGCTGGTGGTATAGCCCACACCTAGGGCCGCCCCCTACAGAAACGGGCCGTCCGCACTTTGGGACCAGCGCGGCGATACAGCAGTAGATAGCATCGGAGCTGGTAAGACCACCCCCCTCCCCCCGGTCCTCAAAAATTTCTGATAGCACCCCCCCCCCCGGTCCTCAAAAATTTCTGATAGTACCGTCCTTCCCTGACGGGCCTCAAACATTTCTGATAGCACACCCCAACCCCCTTTCCCCCCTCTTCTCAACTCAGGGCTGGCAGACCAGAACTGTAAGATTGGTTTTACATTCCTTTTCTAGACAGCAATGCACAGACTGGCTGCTGGTCTCCTCACCTGAACTTGACAGCCTAATATATGCCTAAATGCTGGGTGGAGGAATTTAGCTGGTTTTGGGGAATTGGCAGCCAGCTTCCAAGCCAGTAAGAAGTAGCTCCACAATCCGGTTCTGACGTCCACCAGTTTCAACAGAATGTACCTGCAGTTGAAATGTATTGCGGTGCACCACTGGCATATCATGCCACTTCCATGTGCCAGCCTGTCCACACCGCATAGGGAACAGAAAGATGTCGCTCCTGGGTCATGGACAGGTAGGAAAAATCATATATATATATATATAACATACAAATAAGAATATAAGGGTGGTTTCACATAATATTTTTGTTGCATTTTGACACAATGTGTTTTTTTCTGCTACATTAACGCATAGAAACACTGTCAAACGCATGTGTTAATGCACCCATAGATGTGTATGGGTAAACGCATTGCAAACGCAATGCAAACTGTGGTTGCATTTGAACGCATCCGTTTTTACCCAGCGCAGAGGAAATGTTGGGGGTAACGTTTGCATTGCGTTATCATTATACAGGATGGGCCATTTTTATGGATGCACCTAAATAAAATGGGAATGGTTGGTGATATCAACTTCCTGTTTGTGGCACATTAGTATATGGAAAGGGAAAAGCTTTCACAGATGGGTGGTGACCATGGCGGCCATTTTGAAGTCGGCCATTTTGGATCCAACCTTAGTTTTTTCAATAGGAAGAGGATCATGTGACACAAACGTCTTGAGAATTTCTTACAAAAAACAATTGTGTGCTTGGTTTTATTGTAACTTTATTATTTCATGAGTTATTTACAAGTTTATGACCACTTATAAAATGTGTTCAAAGTGCTGCCCATTGTGTTGGCTTGTCAATGCAACCATCTTCTCCCACTCTGGACACTGATAGCAACACCGCAGAAGAAATGCTAGCACAGGCTTCCAGTATCTGTTGTTTCAGATGTTGCACATCTCGTATCTTCACAGCATAGACAATTGCCTTCAGATGAGTGATGAGGAAAACTTTTTGGTGAATTTTGAAGTTAACAAACAAAACCACCGCTATTGGTCTGACACTAACCCACAGTGGATAGATCCTTCCAAGACTCTTGGAACACAAAAATTGATGGTATGGTGTGGTATATGGGGTACAAAGATAGTGGGCCATCCTTTATCAATGGAAACCTCAATGCCACTGCATATCTGAATCATGTAGCAATTTTAGATATTCAAAATGGCCACCATGGTCACCACCCATCTGGAAAAGTTTTCCCCCTCCCATATACTAATGTGCCACAAACAAGAAGTTGACATCATCAACCATTCCCACTTTATTTAGGTCCATCCATATAAATGGCCCACCCTGCATATAGATAGATAAAATTATTTTATAATTACTTTAAAAGGACTACGTAACTCTATAACTCTGTAAGTTAGGAAACACGAGAATAAGCACTGTGTTATGTTAGTTCAATAGGAAGCAATAGAAGTTGGTATTTTTGTTTTGTACTAAAGAGACCAATATTGCTATGGGCTTACCGCACTGGATCCACGCAGAAATGAAAGTAGATTTCGACATACTGGAAGAAGGATAAGGAGGCAGTTAAAGTTCAAACAGGCAGCTGGTGCTCTGGCCCAAGCTAAAGCAGACTGCAAATAAAGGAAAAATATAATATATTTGAAAATAATATAAATGATATTCTACAAGGAACTACAAGGCTTCACTGTTTAATCAATTGAGGTTAGGAGCATGAGTGAACTGACAGTTGAAAAAATATTTCTAAAGGAGAGTATCTCCTAAATTTGTTTCATGACTATCAAGGTATGTGCACCCAGCAGCTATTAGATTACCAGGTAAAGTGACTTCAGGGAAATGCCAGCAACGACAGTTCTGTGACAGCTGAGTATGGACAGCTGTCATTTAGCCCTAGATTGGTAATGTTAGGCATCTCTGACACTTACTTATTACCAATCCTCAAATATCTGAAAGTGAGAGACAAACAGAGCGCAATGGGTCTTATCTAGTGATGGGCGAATCCTAAATTACTCGGAATCGCTTGACTCTAGCGAGTCCGAGCACAGGACTCGCTACTCGTTGCGAGTCTAGCGAGTCCAATGTTAATGAATGGGGAAGCGAGTAATAGCGAGTAGTGTGAGATTTACAAATCGCAGATGTGTCTCGGAAGCTTCAGCCTGAAGCAATCCTAGTTTTGTCATTTATTTGCATTGCTCGTTTACTTTGTAAGTAATCGCTGACTCGCACAGATAAGATCCTGTCTCCTCTGTACAGGCTGCCAGCTCCAGGGTCCTAGAGCCCACCTGCTGCCTGATGTAGCAGTGCTGAGATTGTTCTCAGTCTGCTCATTCCCTGTGTACAGACATGAATGTCTGTGCACAGAGATGATGTAGCAGAGCTGAGATTGTTCTCAGTCTGCTCATTCCCTGTGTACAGACATGAATGTCTGTGCACAGAGATGATGTAGTAGAGCTGAGATTGTTCTCAGTCTGCTTATTCCCTGTGCATAGACATCTATATTTATGCACAGGGGATGTAGCAGAGAGGACATCGCGTTTTGGACTGCGTCGGACGGAAGAGGATTTTTTTAATTAAAGATGGAGTCCCTAATGGCTTTTTTTTTATTTCTAATAAAAAATTTTCCTTGTGTTGTGTTTTTTTTAAAACAATTTAATAGAAATTCATGGCGGTCATGTCTAATATTGGCGTGACCGCCATAAATTTCGGGCTTAGGGCCAGCTGATAATACAAAGCTGGCCCTAACCTCTTTATTACCCAGCGTGCCACCGCTACCAGGGCCGCTGGAAGAGCGGGGTTCAGCGCCAGAGGATGGCGCTTCAATGAACGCGCCATCTTCTGGGGCGGCTGCGGGCTGCAATTTGCAGCGGGGGGTGCCCAGAAAGCTTGGGCATCCCTGCGCTGCGGATTCCAGCCCCCAGCTGCTTAGCTGTACCTGGCTAGACATAGAAATTGCGCGGAGCCCCACGCATTTTTTTTTAATTATTTCATGAAATTCTGAGATTCTGACTCTGAGACTCTGACTCTGAAATTCATGAGATAATAATAAAAAAAAAATGCGTGGGGCTCCGCGCAATTTCTATGTCTAGCCAGGTACAGCTAAGCAGCTGGGGGCTGGAATCCGCAGCGCAGGGATGCCCAAGCTTTCTGGGCACCCCCTGCTGCAAATTGCAGCCCGCAGCCGCCCCAGAAGATGGCGCGTTCATTGAAGCGCCATCCTCTGGCGCTGAACCCCGCTCTTCCAGCGGCCCTGGTAGCGGTGGCACGCTGGGTAATAAAGAGGTTAGGGCCAGCTTTGTATTATCAGCTGGCCCTAAGCCCGAAATTTATGGCGGTCACGCCAATATTAGACATGACCGCCATGAATTTCTATTAAATTGTTTTAAAAAAAACACAACACAAGGAAAATTTTTTATTAGAAATAAAAAAAAAAAGCCATTAGGGACTCCATCTTTAATTAAAAAAATCCTCTTCCGTCCGACGCAGTCCAAAACGCGATGTCCTCTCTGCTACATCCCCTGTGCATAAATATAGATGTCTATGCACAGGGAATAAGCAGACTGAGAACAATCTCAGCTCTGCTACATCATCTCTGTGCACAGACATTCATGTCTGTACACAGGGAATGAGCAGACTGAGAACAATCTCAGCTCTGCTACATCATCTCTGTGCACAGACATTCATGTCTGTACACAGGGAATGAGCAGACTGAGAACAATCTCAGCACTGCTACATCATCTCTGTGCACAGACATTCATGTCTGTACACAGGGAATGAGCAGACTGAGAACAATCTCAGCACTGCTACATCATCTCTGTGCACAGACATTCATGTCTGTACACAGGGAATGAGCAGACTGAGAACAATCTCAGCACTGCTACATAATGTCTGTGAGCAGGCGGGCTCTAGGACCCTGGAGCTGCACAGAGAAGACAGCTGGACTCGGCTCGCAAAGAAACAGCAGTTATCTGCGAGTTTCCCTGCTATCACTGGCACAGTAGCCAGTGATTACTCGCACGAGTCTAATGCAAACAATGACAATCCTAGTTTTGTCAGCGTTTCTGACAAAACTAGGATTGATATTGATTTGCATTGGACTCGTGCGAGTAATCACTGGGAAACTCGCAGAGTACCGAGTCCTGCGAGTCCCTTGCTACTCGCCAAGTAACGAGTCCTAGCGAGTAGATTCGCCCATCCCTAGTATTATCGTTTTCGGGACAATTAATACCCTACAATGGCATGTGCTCACTTGGGCCAGTTGTGTAAACCCACAACTGGTGTATGCACTTGTACAGCTGCCGCTGGATCCACACTCCCACGTGCAACGTAGTGTGTATGCAGAAAACCAAGGAATAGTGCTTCTATTAAAGAGTGGGAACTTGAAGTAGTGGTCCTCGGTAAGTACAGTCATGGCCAAAAGTTTTGAGAATGACACCAAAATTATATTTTCACATGATCTGCTGCCCTCTGGTTTTTATTTGTGTTTGTCTGATGTTTATATCACATACAGAAATATAATTGCAATCATATTATGAGTACCAAAAGGTTATATTGACAGTTAGAATGAGTTAATGCAGCAAGTCAATATTTGCAGTGTTGACCCTTCTTCTTCAGGACCTCTGCAATTCTCCCTGGCATGCTCTCAATCAACTTCTGGACCAAATCCTGACTGATAGCAGTCCATTTTTGCATAATCAATGCTTGCATTCTGCCAGAATTTGTTGGTTTTTGTTTGTCCACCCGTCTCTTGATGATTGACCACAAGTTCTCAATGGGATTAAGATCTGGGGAGTTTCCAGGCCATGGACCCAAAATCTCTATGTTTTGTTCCCTGAGCCATTTAGTTATCACCTTTACTTTATGGCAAGGTGCTCCATCATGCTGGAAAAGGCATTGTTGGGCGCCAAACTGCTCTTGGACGGTTGGGAGAAGTTGCTCTTGGAGGACATTCTGGTACCATTCTTTATTCATGGCTATGTTTTTAGGCAAGACTGTGAGTGAGCCGATTCCCTTGGCTGAGAAGCAACCCCACACATGAATAGTTTCAGGATGCTTAACAGTTGGCATGAGACAAGACTGGTGGTAGCGCTCACCTCTTCTTCTCCGAATAAGCTGTTTTCCAGATGTCCCAAACAATCGAAAAGGGGATTAATCAGAGAAAATGACTTGACCCCAGTCCTCAGCAGTCCACTCCCTGTACCTTTTGCAGAATATCAGTCGGTCCCTGATGTTTTTTCTAGAGACAAGTGTCTTCTTTGCTGCCCTCCTTGAAACCAGGCCTTGCTCAAAGAGTCTCCGCCTCACAGTGCGTGCAGAAGCACTCACACCAGCCTGCTGCCATTCCTGAGCAAGCTCGGCACTGCTGGTAGTCTGATCCCGCAGCTGAAACAGTTTTAAGATACGGTCCTGGCGCTTTCTGGTCTTTCTTGGCGCCCTGGAGCCTTTTTGACAACAATGGAAGCTCTCTCCTTGAAGTTCTTGATGATGTGATAGATTGTTGACTGAGGTGCAAACTTTCTAGCTGCGATACTCTTCCCTGTTAGGCCATTTTTGTGCAGTGCAATGATGGCTGCACGTATTTCTTTAGAGATAACCATGGTTAACTGAAGAGAAACAATGATACCAAGCACCAGCCTCTTTTTAAAGTGTCCAGTGGTGTCATTCTTACTTAATCATGACTGATTGATCGCCAGCCCTGTCCTCATCAACACCCACACCTGTGTTAATGGAACAATCACTAAAACGATGTTAGCTGCTCCTTTTAAGGCAGGACTGCAATGATGTTGAAATGTGTTTAGGGGGTTAAAGTTCATTTTCTAGGCAAATATTGACTTTGCAAGTAATTGCTGTTAAGCTAATCACTCTTTATGACATTCTGGAGTATATGCAAATTGCCATTAGAAAAACTGAAGCAGTAGACTTTGTTAAAATCAATATTTGTATCATTCTCAAAACTTTTGGCCATGACTGTATAATGCTGCTACTTCAATCACTGCTTTGCTTCCTTTTAGGGCACCCCAGCCCTTATTGCCACCATTTTATAACAGTAGAGTCCAGGTTAGGGGTTCAGGCTCAAATTCGGGTCAAGAGCAGTCCCAAATGCAGACTTTTAAAAAAACTTCAGCTGGACCCACTGAACCCGAACATATGTGGGTTTTCTCATCTCTAGTTATGTCCACTAATATGAAAACACCTACTTAAAATTTATATTGCCACTTGTAAAATAGAAAACACCTTATACTCATCTCCTGTAGCAACCCACGTGCCTTGTGTGCACTGCAGCCTATCAGTGGCTGCTATTTCTTCATTCAGTTAAACCTTGCAGGTCTGCGGGAGAGGTGAGCACTGCAACCTATTAGCAGCCGCCAGCCCCTGATTGACTCCTGGACATAACAATGTCATGTGAGCGTCTTGGAGACAGAGCAGCATCATCACTGAATTGACACCAGTACATAGGGGTGAGCATAAGGTGTTCTTATTTATTTACAAGGGTGTCTATAGTATTTGACAGATAAATTCTAATGAAGATACAAATACTTACACCATAAAGCTTTCTGGAGAAGAAATATCTTGGGCCTTCATCATAGACAAGATAGAAATTCCAGAATAGAAATGCATTAATTCCTAACCAAGCCAGCTGAAAAATAAAAATATTTATGAGAATTAGGTGTTATAATCAAGTTAAGGTATAGAAACCTTATACCTATTAGGGCCACGTTACACACACAGTTATCTGTTCAGATATTGGTCAAAAATCTCTGGTTGCAGTGAAATCATGGACACATTGTTCCATTTTGTGGCTGTGTACAAATAGAACAATGTGTCCATGATTTCACTGCAACCAGAGATTTTTGACCAATATCTGCACAATTATCTGTGTGTGTGACATGGCCCTAAGGAAGATAATTGATGGTCATCTGCTTTTATTTTTTTAATTTGTTTGTATTAAAGTTTTGCACATTATAAAATTAATCAGTGTCCAAGAAAAGGATGTTACCTAGCTGGGAAATGCTAGGGCGGGATTATAACATTAACTCCTTTGCGACGAGGCCAATAATCATTTTTGCATTCTTCTTCCCCCCCCCCCCCCCGCACTTCTTTTCAGAGCCATAACTTTTTTATTTTTTCTGTCCACATAGACACATAGACAAATGAAGTCTTGTTTTTGCAGCGTCAAGATGATGACACCATAAATTTTACCACATAGTGTCCTGAAAAACAGGAAAAAATACAAATGGGGAGAAATTGTGAGAATAACCACAATTCTGACGTTTTTTGGGCCATTGTTTTTACAGTGTAAATTTTGTGGTAAAAATGACCTCGCAATATGATTCTCCTCATCAGTACAATTACAACTATGGTATAGAAAACATGTCTAGATTTTTCGTGATTATAGTGGTGAAAAAAAATCTAATGTTTGCCCCCAAAGGTTGTGTTGCTGTTTACCAAGACCCGTGACATTTTAATTTTTCAGGTGATAGAGCAATATGATGGCTTATGTTTTGCACGGCAAGACAGTTTTATTGATTTCATTTTTGAACAGATATCATATTTTGATGGCTTTTTAGAGCACTATTTGTGGTATTGTAGAGGCCAAAAAAATCGTAATTTTGCCAATCATGTAAATTATTTTTATATTTTGAAAGATCGGACTTTTGCAAATGTGACGCTACCACATGTATATTTTTTATTAACTTTATTATGAACCCATTCACGCCGAAGGACGTATGTATACATCCTTGGCCATGTTCCGCCCCCTGAGCCCCCCTCAGTCCCACTGATCACTGATCCAATCGGTGGTGTTAACCCTTTGGATTGTGCTGTCAGTGACTGAGAGCACGATCCAAAGATGCGCGGCATGGATTGCGCTGTTCCCCGCTATATTCAGAGATCTCGTGAAGAAATCACGGGACCTCTGCTGTTACCTGCACAGCCCGGGGTCCTGTATTGACCCCCGGAAGCTGTATGGAATCACTTCCTGCTGGCGATAATCCAGTGAGGTCATCAGCAGAAAGTGATCACTTCCCCTGTGTTCAGATAGGCTGTAGCCCATCAGAATACAGGGAAGTGATCAGACAGTGGAGCGCTGAGGCCCACTGGTGGGCAAAGTAAAGTAATGAAAATAAAGTTATTAAAAATATGAATAAAAATATGAAAATAAAACTATTAAAAAAATAAAAAAAATACACACATTTGATATCGTCGCGATCAGAAATGCTCAATATATCAAAATATGAAATCAATTATTTAGATTGGTAAACTGCGTAACGGAAAAAAGTCCAAGCGCCAAAATTATGGTTTTTATGTTACCGCAACATTGCAATAAAATGCAATAACAGGTGATCGAAACAGCGCATCCACCCAAAAATGGTATCATTAAAAACATCAGCTCAAGCCACAAAAAATATGGCATCATACAGTCCCAGATCCTGAAAACTGAGAACATTACGTGTCGCAGAATATGGCGCAAAAACGCAATTCTTTTTTTTTTTTAAAGTTCTGAATTTTTTTTACCACTTAGATAACAGTAAAAATATACATGTTTGGTATCTACGAACTCGTGCTAACCTGAGGAATTATACCGAAATGTCAGTTTTACCATACAGTGAACATGGTGAATAAAAAAACAAAAAAAAACAAACGTGTAATTGCACTTTTTTTTACAAATTCACCACACTTGGAATTTTTTTTTCCATTTTCCTGTGCACTATATGTTAAAATAAATAATTTCATTCAAAAGTACAACTCGTCCTACAAAAAACAATCCGTCATATGTTTACATTGATGTAAAAGTAAAAAAGTTATGGCTCTTGGAAGAAGGGGAGGGAAATATGAAAAACAGAAAATTGCCGAGGGGAAAAGTGGTTAATGGGTCAAAAGTGGAGTTATTTTAAATTTTCAGGTTTTTTTTCTTTTTCTTTTTATACTTTTCATTATGCTTAATAGTTCCTTTAGGAAAATTGAAGCTGAGACCATCTGATCACATGTGGTATTTACAGCAACACATTAGGATTTCTGAAGCCCGGCCAAAAGTAGGCTTTCAATAGAACTCTTCAAAGACGATCATCAAGGTCTTTAGCAGACCTTCCTGCTGTTATAGCAACTCATTGGTGACTGTCAATGACGTCACAGGTGTACTGAATGGGGCTTAGAATGGTGCGCACTGATGCCAGGCATATTAAATGCTGCTGCGAGAGCTTGACAGTGGGATTTAACAGGGTAAGACCGGCTTCTCACCACAGTTAAATCCGATCCGGGGTTGTCAGGGGTGAACCTGACAGCCCCGGACCGGATTTTCAAACAGAGCCGGAGGGCAAATATGCCCTCCGGTCTGGTGTGCAGCCGGATCCCTCTAATAGCAGCCGCAGCTGCTCATTTTTCAAGATCGCTGCTCGCAGGGAGCTAACCGTGGTCCTGAAATTACAGCAGCGTGCAGCCGCCGGTGTCCGGATCCCGGATCCTCCCAGATCTGGGAGAGTCTGGGAGGATCCGGGAGAAGCGAATTTGGGGAGATTTTTCTCCCCGGACACAAAAACATTGCAAGCAACGTCTTTGTGTCCAGGAGAAAATTCCAAATTCTCCCAGATTCTCCCAGAGAGATGGAAACCGTATAGCACATAGCTGCCATCCGGCTCCATTCGGCCCCATAGCATACTATGGGGCCGAAATCTGGTTCACCCCGGACAGCCCCAGAACGGATTTAACCGTGGTGTGAAGCCAGCCTAACATTTGCAGGTGGAGCTCTGCTCCATTTGCAATCATTAGAGGCATGTCATGGTTTTAATTCACAGCTATTACCTGCCATGTATGGAACAGTTTCACTCCGTGAGTCTATTCCATACACATGCTTCTGACTTGCGCTATATATGTATGGTGGATGTCATGGAGGGGTTAAAGAGAAAAATCATTACAATCTGCATAAAAAGAACAGAGACCTGTCAGATATGTAATGCCTCTAAAGCTCCCAACAGTGGTGTGGGGTCATCAGGAGAAATTTTAAAATCTTTTGAGAGGGGTTGATGATATGTCATAACCAAAAGAAAAAATATAAAACAATAAGGATAAAAGGGGTGTGAAAAGAACTAGGGTAAAGGACATATAGCCCACTGCACCTTCCTTCAAAAGGACATAAAGTCGAGAAGACCAAGGAACCCACTTGGAATCAATGAAGGAATGATTGACAGTGTTCAAAGCAGGTGACAGATGAACAAAGTTTTACTCTGCCATATACAGAGAAAATCGCTTTTTTAACTATTACAGGTCTTTGTCAAGTGGAAAGTTAACGAAAGATCCAAATATCAGGTCGTATTTTCATTTTAACTTTCATTTAAATTTTCGAGGGCAGGGTGGCTATGAATCTGTCCCATGTAGCGAAGAACTTCACATACAAGTCTTTAAGTATTGATGCTTCCACCCAATTCATTTGAAATAGAAAAAAATGTTTTCTTAAGAATAATTGGTGGTGTGGCTTGTGGCGGGTTATCCATGCTTGGGGGATTGATTTTTTTTTTTACAGCTGCTAAGATTATGTGTATAAGCTTTCTAGGGCCCTTGTCACAACTATACTCTTTGGGGCTATTCAGCCGAAAAGTACCCAAAGCATATCAAGAGGTGTAAAGGTGCTTCAAGGTAAAGCGTATAATTCTTAGCCAAAATCCCTTCATCATTTTGTATGACCATTGGCAAATGTGTAATATCAGCCATATTTAAAACATGTATCTGTCAGATGAATACCCATTTTCTAGCCTCTGGGTGGGGAGATGTATGACTAGAGGAATTTTAAAATTCTTTTGACATACCTTGTGGATTGAAACATTTTAAGGTAATAATCCAATATGGCAAATAGATCAAAAGAGTTATTATATATTGATAGCATGCTGTTGCTTAATTATCACTATTACTAACACAGGCACTTGTATACCCACACTTCTGATGATTGATTGTATGGTCCTTCTATGGATACTATCACTATTGGTAATATATGGGCTCTATAGTGGTCATAGACTGGCCACCCTACAAGGCCTCATGCATTTATCCCCTACATATGAACAAAACATATGTAAGATATATTACCCTTTAGAGATCAGTAATCAGAGGTAATTTAAAAACATTTATTTTATCCAATGGTGACAGCTAGTTTCACCAATTTATAACATTTTATACTCCAGTCTTAATAAAGAGAACGCTTGAGTAAGGCTGGCTTCACACCACGGTAAGGTCCGATCCGGGGCTGTCAGGGATGAACCTGACAGCCCCGGACCGGATCAGCACACAGAACCGGAGGGCAAATATGCCATCCGGTGTGCAGCCGGACGCAGCAGAAGCTGCTGATGAATCAGGACCACAGCTCGCAGGGAGTTAGCCGCGGTCCTACAACAACAGCCGCAGGTGTCCGGTTCCCGGATCCTCCCGGACCGGGACAATCCAGTCCCATAGGCTTCCATGTTAGGGAGTGTCAGATTGCACCGGATCCAGGAGGATCCGGGGGAATCCGGGAGAATCCGGGATACAGCAATTTGGGGAGATTTTTCTCCCCGGACACAAGCAAAGTTTTTGTCTCCGGTGAGAAAAATCCGAATTCTCCCGTATTCTACCGGAGATATGGAAACCAGATGGCAGAGAGCTGACATCAGGCTCCATCCGGCCCCATAGGATACTATGGGGCCAAAATCTGGTCCGGGGCTGTCTGGTTTACACCAGACAGCATCAGATCGGACCTTACCGTGGTGTGAAGCCACCCTAAGATGTGCCTGATTCTTTAAATAAAAATATATATAAGACTGGCGTCACCGTATATGCCTGATTCTTTAAGCACATGACTCTGAAAGAGTTGGAAGTATCTTCCAAGTCCCGTGCACTACTGGCAGATATGTTACAAAATCTTCATGCGATTTTGAGTTGAGCAAAAAGTTTGTGTACAATTATGCTAAAAACACCTCCATCAATGAGGCCGAGCTATAAAACAATTGTCATTCCTTCCTATAATTGCTATAATTGTAGCACAACATACAATTAAAAATTCAAACATTATAAAATACACATGGAGAAGTTGGAAATTAACCATTACAAACTATGTATTTTGCATGTAACATAGCTGTCATTTTTCCTGCTCTTCTTAACATTTTCCGACACCTAAACAGTGTGTTTAATAACACTTTTATGATTAAAAGAAGATTGTTGTAATTTACATCATATTTTCTTATTACATTTTAATTGAAAACCTCCATTTATTTTAAATCAATAAGATATCATGCAATTAATACAGATGTATTGCTAGACAACTTTGTGCAATTTGCTGTAAAATGATGAGGTCTACACAGAGATAGAAGTACCTAATACTTTTACAATGATAAATGTTAAGCCTCACAAGACTTAAGTGTAAAGCACAGATGGGCTACACATCTCCGAATACAGTACGGTAATTAGATACTTGCGAACTATAAGCATAATGTATTGCCAAGCTGCTTAGAAATGATTAGGAGTATTAGTTTTATTTTAATATTTCGTTTTGCTTATGGCATATTTTTTACAAATCACTTATTCTTAATAACCTATCACCTGATCCATGCTTTCCAAACTATAGGCATCATGAATCACAGCTTGGCTGGACAATTGTAGCCAGGTATATTATTATTTTAGCTTCTCTAGTGTTTCAGAAAAAATATAGTTAAACATAGATCAAATGGAGAGATGGAACTAGTCAAGTCCCCAAGATGCGTTTCCCAACATTGCTGCAGGTAGTTAACTGTTATCTCACTATGGAAAAGACTTGTTTCCTGATTCAGTCACATCTGCCAGTGCTAGACGAGTCTCTACAGTTATGGTCCCTGGCCAGATACCAAAATATATTTTACTAATACGTGGGTGCAATTCTGCAACCAGGCGCTGATTCAGGCTGCCCCCAGATTGGGCAGCTAAATCAGGGGACAGGTTCCCTTTAGGCTTCCTTAGTCTATGTTGACATGTCCATGATCTATTAGTGTTTTAGATCTGTTTTGGATTAACAAGAAACTAAAAGGTTTCAGTATAAAAACCTGCTTTTATGCAGATCAACTTTCTTAAAAAAGTTGATCACCATTCAAAAACAGAAACTTTGTCTCCCGTTGTCCATTTGTTTTTGCTCTAATCTGTTACAATGGGATGATAACTGGATAAGTGAACAAAACCTAAGATTTAAAGTAGATACATTAAATGGTACAAAAAGTATAAAATAAACTGATGTGAGAAATTAAAGTCTAGCAGCTATATGTGATTTGTCTCATTCTATCAAATAAATGTATCATCTTTTTTGGAATGCATTCTCATTCATTTAACCCATTCTCTTTTATTGCGAGCTAGTAAACTGTAGTTTAAAGATTGTTCTCAGGTTCATGATTTGTCTACTTACAATTACAATGATGGAAAGTCCCTCGTTTACCACCCAGTTGCTCATCTTGGCTGAGAGTCTCACCACCTCCTCAAGCTGTAAAGACTTCTACTGTGAAGGTACTGTGTGAAGCAGCTGTAAGTAAATACGGTATATCTAAGAGGAAGTGAAAGTACAGTTTCCTTTTTTCATCCATGACCAGCCTCTGTGATTACTATGTAGAACAAATGAACATCACAATGTAAACTATCTATACTGGGCAGGTTTTTCTATAACATTTAGATGACAATATATCTTGCATCACATAGACGAGATGATTAAAAGTATGCAGTTTGTTCAATTTCTTTACAGAACCAATCTTATACCAAACACTTTTGTTACAGGGTTTCAGGCCCTTTTCCATCTGAAATGCAGTTGGTAAAACTCCTCAATTTCTGGGCTTAATTCCTCAACAAAGAGGGATTTTATGGTCAATGCCTCAGAATACTGAGAGAGAAACGTCTTTGAAGACGTTTGAATTTTCCCAAATTTCTCATGGAGGGGTGATATATTTTTCAGATCCCCAAAAAAGTCATACTTATTGACATATGGGCATGGTTAAGCTAAAAACTGGGAAAATGAGTTTCAATGCTCTAAGAAAAAAGTGCCTAAAGGGCAATATATCGGAAAATGTTTACTCAAAGCTTCAAAGATGCCACTTAATTTTATGTACTGCTCCATGTTGACTGAAACCCTCTTTGTTATGCCTATTTTATTATCTCTATTAGAGCACCTTCACTATATATCACACAAAGCAGTTAACCCCAATATCCTTCAAGGCCATATTGCACATTGCAAAATGCTAATCAAATTGTCAGGGGCGTAACTACAACAGGTGCAGGGTTGCAATCACTTCTGGTCCCTGGAGCCTAGGGGGCCCCAAAAGTCACACGCAACGACGTACTAACGATGTTGTTTGAACGACTCCAAACCTGTGATGTTTCAGCGATATCATTCATGATATAGTTGCGTGTAACGGTACCTTAAGAGACATTTACCTGTGCATTTCCAGTTATTTGGAGATCTAGCACAAGACTGTCTAGTACAGGGGTCTCAAACACGCGGCACCGTACTTTAAAGTGCAGCCCGCGGCACCGTAAGGATGCCGGGATCCACTGTGCAGGGGGCCGTCATGGTACGCTGTGTAAGGGTACAGTGTGCAGTGTGCTGTGGACTGCGGCTTTATTATTACTTCCTGCGGCCACTACGACAAGCTCCGAGCCTCCTTCCCTCAGCTACATCATTGGAAGCTGGCGGGCCAATCAGGTCATAGACTCGCAAGTGACGTAGGCCAATCAGAAACCTCAAGTGACGTTATACGCCGACGTCACTTGCGGGTCTGTGATCTGATTGGCCCACCAGCTTCCATTGATGTAGCTGAGGGAAGGAGGCTAGGAGCTTGTCGTAGCTGCCGCAGGAAGTGATAATAAAGCCGCAGTCCCCAGCACTATGCACTGTGGCGGTCCATTACACAGGGCACCATGACGGCCCCTTTCACAGTGGATCCCGGCATCGTTAAGGTGTGTGAGAGAGAGAGTGTGACTGTGTGCATGAGAGAGTGTGTGTGTGTGTATATGAGTGTGTGTATGAGAGTGTGTATGTGAGTGTGTATGAGAGAGTGTGTGTGTGTGTGTATGAGAAAGTGTGTGTGTGTATGTGAGTGTGTATGAGAGTGTGTGTGTGTGAGTGTGTATATGTGTGTCAGTGTGTATGTGCGTGTATGAGAGTGTGTGTATGAGAGACTGTGTGTGTGTATGCAAAAAGTAGAGAGACCAGGTTGGGACATCAATACAAAGTGGCATCAGGATGGGGACATTACTACAAAAGGACCAGGATGAGGACATTACTACAAGAAGAGAACCAGGATGGGGGCATTACTACAAGATGAGGGTCAGAATGGGGACATTACTACATGATGAGGACCAGGATGGGGACATGACTACAAGGGAAGACCAGGATGGGGGCATTACTACAAGAAGGGAACCAGGGTGGGGACATTACTACAAGAAGACGATCAGGATGGGGGACATTAATATAGGATGGGGACAAGTATGAGGACATTACTACAAGAAGGGAACCACAGTGGGGTCATTACTAAAAGGAGATCAGGATTTGAACATTACTACATAGAGCGAAAAATTCTGTAATTACTAAAAATGTCACTTAGTAATGCGGTCCCCGATATTAACTTTTTTTCTATGTGCGGTAGGGATGGGCGAATCTACTCGCTAGGACTCGTTACTCGGCGAGTAGTAAGGGACTCGCAGGACTCGGTACTCGGCGAGTTTCCCAGTGATGACTCGCACGAGTCCAATGCAAATCAATATCAATCCTAGTTTTGTCAGAAACGCTGACAAAACTAGGATTGCCATTGTTTGCATTAGACTCGTGCGAGTCATCACTGGCTACTGTGCCAGTGATAGCAGGGAAACTCGCAAAGTAACTGCTGTTTCTTTGTGAGCCGAGTCCAGCTGTCTTCTCTGTGCAGCTCCAGGGTCCTAGAGCCCGCCTGCTCACAGAGATGTAGCAGTGCTGAGATTATTCTCAGTCTGCTCATTCCCTGTGCATGTAGCAGAGAGGACATCGCGTTTTGGACTACGTCGGACGGAAGAGGATTTTTTTAATTAAAGATGGAGTCCCTAATGGCTTTTTTTTTTATTTCAAATAAAAAATTTTCTCTGTGTTTTTTTAACCCTTTATTGGAGATTCTTAGTGGCTGGGTCAAACGTGGCCTGACATTAAGAATCTCGGGCTTAATACCAGCTTGTATAACAAAGCTGGTATTAACCCCTTTATTACCCAGCGTGCTACCGCCACCAGGGCCGCTGGAAGAGCGGGGTTCAGCGCCAGAGGATGGCGCTTCAATGAACGCGCCATCTTCTGGGGCGGCTGCGGGCTGCAATTTGCAGCGGGGGGTGCCCAGAAAGCTTGGGCATCCCTGCGCTGCGGATTCCAGCCCTCAGCTGCTTAGCTGTACCTGGCTAGACATAGAAATTGTGCGGAGCCCCACGCATTTTTTAAAAATTATTTAATGAATTTCAG
This sequence comes from Allobates femoralis, assembly GCA_033576535.1. Lineage (NCBI taxonomy): Eukaryota > Metazoa > Chordata > Amphibia > Anura > Aromobatidae > Allobates > Allobates femoralis. Next base: position 456,716,334 of record JARQOC010000002.1, on the reverse strand, counting down.
AGTCAGAGTCTCAGAGTCAGAGTCAGAATCTCAGAATTTCATGAAATAATTTAAAAAAAATGCGTGGGGCTCCGCGCAATTTCTATGTCTAGCCAGGTACAGCTAAGCAGCTGGGGGCTGGAATCCGCAGCGCAGGGATGCCCAAGCTTTCTGGGCACCCCCCGCTGCAAATTGCAGCCCGCAGCCGCCCCAGAAGATGGCGCGTTCATTGAAGCGCCATCCTCTCGCGCTGAACCCCGCTCTTCCAGCGGCCCTGGTGGCGGTAGCACGCTGAGTAATAAAGGGGTTAATACCAGCTTTGTATTATCAGCTGGCCCTAAGCCCGAAATTTATGGTGGTCACGCCAATATTAGACATGACCACCATGAATTTCTATTAAATTGTTTTAAAAAAAACACAACACAAAGAAAAATTTTTATTAGAAATAAAAAAAAAAGCCATTAGGGACTCCATCTTTAATTAAAAAAATCCTCTTCCGTCCGACGCAGTCCAAAACGCGATGTCCTCTCTGCTACATCCCCTGTGTATAGATATAGATCTCTATGCACAGGGAATGAGCAGACTGAGAACAATCTCAGCTCTGCTACATCATCTCTGTGCACAGACATTCATGTCTGTACACAGGGATTGAGCAGACTGAGAACAATCTCAGCACTGCTACATCAGGCAGCAGGCAGGCTCTAGGACCCTGGAGCTGGCAGCCAGCACAGAGGAGACAGGACTCTTATCTGTGCGAGTCAGCGATTACTTACAAAGTAAACGAGCAATGCAAATAAATGACAAAACTAGGATTGCTTCAGGCTGAAGCTTCCGAGACACATCTGCGAGTTGTAAATCTCACACTACTCGCTATTACTCGCTTCCCCATTCATTAACATTGGACTCGCTAGACTCGCAACGAGTAGCGAGTCCTGGGCTCGGACTCGCTAGAGTCAAGCGATTCCGAGTAATTTAGGATTCGCCCATCACTAATGTGCGGCCCACCAACCCAGCAGCGAGTTTGAGACCCCTGGTCTAGTATATGTATATGTAATGTACAAGTTTCATACATAAATGCTGTATATAGCCCACTAAGGAAATGCAGCAATCATGCTTGTGTAAACTGGAAATGACAGCACATTTTTTAAACAATAACCATCATGAGTATAAGAGATTGCATTATCTGGAGTAATTTACTTCACATTGAATGAACAGCATATTTCCACTGATATTACAGTGATCAAAGAAGTAATTTATGAGACATCAATATACAGCACAATTCTTTGCAGTTTAATAATACAAGATATAGAAACTTGAAGCTTTCTCTATTTGCACACATAGACTACTTTGTATCAAAGCTAGGGTGACTGGATCCTAAGGCAAGTTCATACAGGCACAATGCTATGGGGTGCATTATAATATATCGTGGACTACGAGCAGGGCCAGTGTCAACATCCGGCACCCCCGGACAAGTGCCGAGGCGCTGGGAGACTCACTCGCCAAGGGGGGCGCCATCCGCATTGCTTGCCAGATGGTGTTCCTGCCATTACTGTTGCAGAGGGCAAGTCGCATGACAACACTGCCACATAGCTGCAGCTATGACTGGGGCCCCCGGTCGGAGCCCTTGTGCCCGCCCTGGGCACCAGTCATAGCCGCAGCTATATAGATGTATGGCTGGGGTGACCGCCCTCTGCTCTGCAGTATCGTGAAGTTTTGTACTGCGCATGCGCTAAAGCGGCTGCCTTGCGCAGTACAAACAGGAACTCACCAGAGAAGAAGGATGTCACCGCAAGGATAAGAGGATCTTGCTCCAATCACCGCTGAGCACACCAGGACTTCAATCTTCTTTTCAGCACTGGCGATGTCCATGGAGGGTGAGCATAATCTGTATGTGTGTATCTGTCTGTTTGTCTTGTATATACATCCCAGCAGCCTCCTATATAATATATACAGCCAGCCCAGCCACAGCCACCATATAAATACATCCCAGCAGCAGCCTCCAATATATACAGCCAGCCCAGCAGCAGCCTCCATATATTATATATTATGTGTATATATAATATAGTAGTACTCTTTTCATTTAAAATAATCAATGGAAAAAGATTCTAAAGGACATTTTTGTCCAGCCCATAGAGCTCAACAACTCAAAGAAAAACATGGATTTCTTTGAAATAATACATCAGATTGTAGATATCAATGTATCATTTTATTCAACTTCTTAGGATCTGCATGCCCATATAGATGGCATAGGAGGATTGATCCTTCCAAAGGCCCCGTTACACGTAAAAATATCGTGAGCGATATCGCTGATATGTGACGGCTTTGGAGTCCCTCAAACGATATCGTTAGGACATTGTTGTGTGCTACACCGAGATATGACTGCGATAAATCGTTGGATTGCTGATCGCAGATTTGAGAACATGTTCATAAATCTGAAAATCTGCGATCAGCAAACCTGCTGCATCGTTCAGTGTGGATAAATACTCCGCCCATTCTCCGAAAACGATGTGGATAACGAATTCGCCCATTCACCACAATGAACATGGAACAATCACTGGGTTGTGCGAATGATTTCTGCACACAACATCGCTGGTGCGTCGTGCATGATATCTAGGCGTGTGACATCTTACCAACGATGTCAAAACCATGTCCTAAACGAGCGCGCGCTCCCGAGATCGTTAGAAAAGTCCTAACGACATTGAAGCGTGTAACGGTACCCCAACACATTCTCTTTAACACAAAAGGATCAAACATATAACATCCAACTACGCACTCCTCATATGCTGGCATGGGAGAGTCAGGGTCCAATACAGATGGATGGCCAGTCCCACCAATATCAGAAGGTTTGACTAACTTTAATTTGTATCTGGAGGCCATGAGGCCAATTTTTCAGGAGGGTTTCACCTAAGACCAAGGTGTAATGGGAGTTTCTTAGGACTACAATGCACCAATGTTCCAATATTATCAGGAGTGATACAGGAAAAACAGTCTTAAAGTGATCCTAAACCCAGAAACTGACCCCCCCCCCGTATCTTTAGACTTGTCCCTGCACCCCCTCTTATCATTTCTAGCCAACCCTTTTGCAGATAAAATCGCTTTTGTAAAGTAAGAGAAAAAGTTATATTACTTTGTCCTATGTGAGTTCTCTGTTTCTGAGCAAGCCGCAATGGGCGGGGCCTGTGTGCTGCTGCCTTGTAATTATGCACGCCCCTCTCTGCTTCTAAGAGCCTGGCCGCGTCATGAAAGGGGCGTCTCTAAATCGTGTCATCCCGGAGCCCCGCCCCCTTTCATGACTCGGGCAGGCTCTTAGAAGCAGAGAGGGGCGTGCATAATTACAAGGCAGCAGCAGACTGGCCCCGCCTATTTACGGCTTGTTCAGAAACAGAGAACTCACACAGGACAAATGAATATAACTTTTTCTCTTACTTTACAAAAGCGATTTTTTTCTGCAAAAGGGATGGCTAGAAATGATAAGAGGGGGTGCAGGGACAGGTAGAAAGATACCGGGGGGTCAGTTTCTGGGTTTAGGATCACTTTAAAGGACTGTACTAGCTTCTGCAGCTACAACAAATGGTTAACAACTGTGTCACAATTCTGCATTTTGCTTATGTGCGGACGTGTGATATTTTGTTTAGTTGGTAATTAAATAAATTGTAATGGGTTTATGTCTTTAGATACCTGCATTCAGTACAAACCACTTTTAATATACCATGATTCATTCGTAACATTCTTCTAAAGGTCACTTCACACACACAGATATCTGAGTCCAATATCTGAACAGATCTCTGGTTGCAGTGAAATCATGGATACATTGCTCCATTTTGTGGCTGTGTACAACATGGAACAATATATCCATGATTTCACTGCAACCAGAGATCTGTTCAGATATTGGACTCAGATATCTGTGTGTGTGAAGTGGCCTTAAAGCACTCTTGGGCAAAAGCAAAAAACCACAAACCACCCATTAGTAGGCAGGGTTCAGTTAAGTTTAATTTCTTAATTGCAAGCTGTTGTAATTATTTCTCAAACTTCCTCTCCTGGATGTGGATATTAGGCTACTTCAACACTGTTCCTAAAACACGCAATAGTCAGTTAGGTCAGTTGTCTGTGTCACTGTATAAAATACAAAAACTGCTGTCTGGACGGCACGTCCCACTTCTACACCTTCTTCTGCAAAGTACATATATCAATTATATAAAAGCTTTTATAGCACTAAAGGCCATTAAAACATATATTTGAAGCCATAAAATATTACAACAGATATTACCAGAAAGTATTCACATACATACAAAAATATTGAGACATATTCCTCCATATATAAGAAATGTACAGGTACCAGAGCATGAAGCAAAAAGGTGACATGGCAACGAAACAACCCTTCACCTCAACTAACAAAAACAGAATTAGATCACCTAGCACTCTTTAATATTAACGTCCCCAACCTGTGGCTCAGGAATCACTTGTGGCTCACTGGTCCTTGATGTGTGGCTCACTGCTGTTTGCAAGCTTGGTGCATTAGCAAACAGCTATGTCGAGGAGGTGCCCAGGTCATGTTTGTGAGTAGGCCCACAGAGAAGAGTTGATCAATATGCTCATTTACTGTTACATAGGGATAATATGGTAAGTTGGAGATAGAATGAAACTGTCAGAGGGGTGCTTGAAGTTAGATGCAATAGTGTGGTCGGCGTCCTTGAAAATACTAGATGGGGGAAAGTGAGAACCCATGTATGTAGGAATGCTGCATATAACAGAGGGGATGCCCAAGATCCCTGTTTGCTTTTGCTTTCTGGGTGGAAACCTTGGCTGTAATTACAACATTAATGGGGTTTCTGTGTTTCTCCAGTGTGTGTGTGTGTGTGTGTGTGTGTGTGTGTGTGTGTAGGTAGACGCAAAAGCTGGATGTCACTAGTCATGAAGAGTTCCTCACAGTGAATGGAAAACTAGAATTGCTGCATGCATGTGGCCTTTGCCAATCACAAGGTTATGTGTAGAAATAGTTAAAAGCACATCTATTAACAATAGTGAACTGCATTGATGCCATATGTAATTCTTGAAAGATAAGTGGCCTGGACTCAGAAATAGATGTAACCATAATCTAATTTGCTCACTTGAAGTATTGTATATACAGAAGTACTGTATATAATAATTTATGGCATAAGATTTCAAGGGGTTGGCCACTACTAGGACAACCCCTTCTGATTCCAGACATTTCCCCCAGGTAAAGTATTTATTCACCTCCCATGCCGGCATTGTTCCTAGGACTCATCTGGCATTGTGATAACACGCGAGCGCTGCATCCAATCACCGCCAGCTTCTGTCTACCCACCTTTGGACAACTGAGTTTTTCAACAGGAAGTGAGCATTGTGGCTGACACTCAGTTGCTGCTGATTGCTCCTGCGTCCAAAGGTGGGGAGACAGAAGCCGGCGGTGATTGGAAGCAGGGCTCGCGTGACATCACAATATGATGATCGAAACAGTAGGAACAGCAATAGCATGTGAGGTGAGTATAGGATTATTTTATCTTAGCTGGTGAATCAGAAGTGGTTGTCCTTGTAGTGAACAATCCCTTCAAGAGTAGGTTCAAGTTGGTGGATCATAAAAATATATAAATGAAAATTCCATAATGCAGCAGTTGAGTCACATATTGCTGTATTAAGATGTAAGAATTTAAAAGTGAATAGTAATCTCTAAATATGACAAAGACCTCACAGTGAGATAAGCCTGCCTGTAGTCTACTGATAGGTTCAAAGGACAACTGCATTGGAAATTTCCTTTTATGTTCTATTTGTTGCAACACGGAGCATAAGGGAACATTTCTGGTAATGAATTATAGAATTGCTATTATAGCTTCATCTCATTATAACTCACTAAAATCTCATGCCTTAATAGGTTAAATAGAAGGGGAAATTTAATGAAAAATACTATCAGGAGTCATCTCCTGAGGTGTCCCCTAAAATCTAGAGGTTGAGTGTTAGATCCTGGTCTTTATGCTTCTCTCATGAAGCTGAGATACAGGTGCATTTCAATGAATAAGAATAAAATAAAAAAGTTAATTTACTTCAGTAATTCAATAATTAAAGTGAAATGCATATATTATATAGTGTCATTACAAATAGAGTGATCTATTTCAAATGTTTAATTCTGTTAATGTTGATGATTATGGCTTACAGCCAATGAAAACTCAAAGGCCATTATCCCAGAAAATTAAAGTTGGGAGGATGAAGGATCAGAGAGAAAAAATATTACCTAAAAAGGTCACCAAAAAGATAGCAATGAAAAACATCTATTGCACTTGGCAGGAGGCTGTTAGCTCCACTGAGAGGCAACTCAGGTGTCTTAATACCGGTGCACAATCTCCTACAACCACACAAAGCATTGGGGGCGGCTGCGTCACAAGTGACTAGCCATGCTATGGGGGAGGTGATTGGTGGTATTTATAGACGCAAGGTTACCATAGTATGTCAGTCACACAAGCATGTATAGCGCATAGTGTCAGTATGCAGCCTATTGGTCACACTCTTACTATTAGATTAGGCAGGCTGCCCCGAACCATGTACATGCTCCCCCAGAGGGCTCTGCCGCACACTTCAAAAGATAAAAAAAGTGGAAAAAAACATTAAAGATGATGATGTGAGGTGTTAGTGGATATTTTGGGCAACATACGTACGCTCGTAACCCACCATCAAGGGCCCTTCACACTTACAAGGTCTAACCATATGTCTGTTTTAGAAGAATAAACACTAAAGGACAAAAAAATCAGAAAAAACTCACCAAAAAGATAGCCATGAAAAACATCCATTGCACTTAGCAGGAGGCTGTTAGCTCCACTGAGAGGCAACACAAGTGTCTGAATACCGGTGCACAATCTCCTGCATCCAGTCAAAGCATTGGGTGCGGTTGTGTCACCATGCTATGGGAAGGTGATTGGTGGTATTTATAGACACAAGGTTACCATAGGGCAGTGATGGCGAACCTATGGCACGCGTGCCAGGGAGGGCATGCAGAGCCGCCTTTGCTGGCACGCGGCCTCGCCACTACACTGCTGCTTTGATCTGCCGCCGCGCGCCGCGGAGCCGGCAGTTCAAAGCTGTGTCGGAGCAGAGGAGACATTTCTCCTTTCTCCGACACACTTCCAAGCCCCGCCCTCCCGGCCAGCATCATGTGACAGCGGTCATGTGACGCGCCCGGCATCACTTGACCGCACTCAGCGCGGGTCGGGAGGAGAAGGCACTGCAGAAAATGTCAGGAAAGGAAACTGCAGCAGGAAGGTGAGTATGACTTTTTTTTTTTTTCATCATCTATTTAAAGCATGATGGGGCATATTATTCTGTGATGGAGGCAGGATGGGGCATTAATAAGAGGGGGCAGAATGGGGCATATTATTCTGTGATGGGGCAGGATGAGGCATTACTAAGAGGGGGCAGGATGAGGCATATTATTCTGTGATGGGGGCAGGATGGGGCATATTATTCTGTGATGGGGGCAGGATGGGGCATTACTAAGAGGGGGCAGGATGGTGGATATTATTCTGTGATGGGGACAGGATGGAGCATTACTAAGAGGGGACAGGATGGGGCATATTATTCTGTGATGGGGGCAGGATGGGGCATTACTAAGAGGGGGCAGGATGGGGCATATTATTCTGTGATGGGGACAAGGATGGGGCACATTACTGCTGGATGGGGCATATTACTGCAACGGGACAAGGATGGGGCATATTCGTGCAGGATGGGGCATATTACTGCATAGGGCCAAGGATGAGGCACATTAGTGCAGGATGGGGCATATTACTTCAAGGGGACACGGATGGGGCATATTACTGCAAGGGGAGAAGGATAGGGCATTACTGCAGGATGGGGCATATTACTGCAAGGGAACAAGAATGTGGCATATTACTGCAGGATGGGGCATATTGCTGCAAGGGGATAAGGATAGGGCATTACAGCAGGATGAGGCATTACTACATAATAGGGGCAGGATGGGGACATTACCACAAGGGACAAGGATGGGACATTACCGAAGGGGACAAGGATGGGGCATACTATAAGGGGATAAGGATAAATGCATTACTACAAGAAGGGGGTCAGGATAGCAACATTGCTGCCAGGAGAGGGTCAGGATGGAGCACAACTGCAAGGAGAGGGTCAGGATGGGACCATAAATGCATGGAGATGGTCAGGATGGATCATATAGTTAGGAGAGGATCAGAATGGAGCACATAGCTAGAAGGAGAGGATCAGAATGGAGCACATAGCTAGAAGGCGAGGATTAGGATGGAGAACATAGTTAGAAGGAGAAGGTCAGGATGGAGCACATAACTACAAAGAGAGGGTCAGGATGGAGCATGTAACTACAAGGAGAGGGTCAGGATGGAGCACGTAACTACAAGGAGAGGTCAGGATGGAGCACTAACTACAAGGAAGGCAGGATGGAGCACGTAACTACAAGGAGAGGTCAGGATGGAGCACATAACTACAAGGAAAGGGTCAGGATGGAGCACCTAACTGCAAGCAGTGGATCAGGGTGGAGCACATTGCTACAAGGAGAAGATCAGGATGGAGCACATAACTGCAAAGAGAGGGTCGGGATGGAGCACATTACTGCAAGGAGAGGGTCAGGATGGAGCACATAACTACAAGGAGAAGGTCAGGATGGAGCACATAGCTACAAGGAGAGGGTCAGGATGGAGCACATTACTGCAAGGAAAGGGACCAGGATTTCAGTATGAAATCTGCTTGCATTCCATGATAAAATCTATCTTCTATCTGTCTAATATTCTGCATTTTTTCCATACAGATCTATCCACCTGCTGTTTCTAGAAAGGGCAGTGGCAGCAGCTCAGCTTCACTGTGCAGGACACATGAGCTGTCTGACCACTGCTGAAGAGAAGACTACAAAGGTAAGTTTAAAATCAATTAATTGTTAAACTAATTGAATTGATCATCAGTGTTTCAGGACTACATGCCCTGTACAGGGAAGAGAGAAGGCAACCACTGGCTCTCCCCCCTGTGCAGCACTTATGATTACTACTGCTGTAATTTAGGTTACATTACCATATTGACACTTCGCCATAAATAATTTCGTTTTGGGTTGCAGTTTGGGCACTCGGCCTCTGAAAAGTTCGCCATCACTGCCATAGGGCATCAGTCAAACAAGTACGTGTAACGCATAGTGTCAGTATGCAGCCTATTGGTCACGCCCTTACTATTAAATTAGGCGGGCTGCCCGCACCGTGTACATGCATCACACAAATGACAGACGCACCCCAGAAGGCTCAATCGCACACTGCAAAGGATAACAATTGCAAAAAACACTAAAGATGATGATGTGAGGTGTTAGTTAATACCCTTTCAACTGGACCAGTTGACGTACCGATCAGCACAAAACGGGCCGTTGTCCGTTCTCCACCACCCCCCTCCTGCACACCGAGAATGGAACAGAATAACATCCAATAAAGGAGATCTCTAGCACCTTATGGGTGAGAGCCCTTTTTTGCTCTCTATAATGATATAGGTTGATTTTTGTTCAATGAAGTGAGCACACCCTCGGTGCACCTGAACGCTGCCTGGCTGAGCGGCATAAACATTCACTGAGTGAAAATCCCACTGTTTCCTGTAGTGCCCGATTTTGGACTTGTTACTAGGGACTGATAATTCGTGGTTAGTTTGGCCTGTCAGCTGGTTGTCGCTGAGGGAACATATGTTATTTCCCACAGTGACAACCAGTGATTGGTAGCTATTATTTATTATCAGTGGCTAGCTGAGGTTAAAAGTCAGCAGCACCTGGGGGATCATGTCAGAATCCCTAGCATTTTGTCATACCTAAGAAGCTGCTGTAAGCTGCCATGGGGACCCTGCTAAAAGAGCTACTGCGGAAGATTGAAGAAGATGGTGTCATCCTGAGCCTGAGATGATGCCTGGAGCTGCCTGGATGAAATGTTGCCAACCCAGAGGATGTGAGGGAAATGAGTGGTGACCCAGAAGTGCTGTGCGGTGACGTCTGACTCGCAGAGCCAAAGGTTGCGACAACTCCATCAGAAGACATGGCATGCACGATGGAACCAGGATGAAGAAGAGGTGAATTGCTTATTCTCCATCACCAGTATGTGGCTCCTGGACCCCAGGTCAATGGTGCAGATAAAGGAATTCATCGAGCATTTGGCCCCAGCACCATACCAGGCTTGATGAAGCCGTCGCTGATTTTGGGGACGACAGTAGAGAGAAGAATCAGATGATGGTCAGCTCTTCTGGCATGAGTCCATCCATGACGAACATTCTACTGGTGGAAAGTGTAACTTTGCCCTTAGTCAGCTTCCCTCTTCTCTGGAGCAATTGTCTGCAGTACTATCTAGTCTTAAAGAGATGCTCTCCCCTGCAGAGGTAAACCCAGTTCCAGCTGTAACTAAGGTTGAAGACATTTAGATGAAGGCTGGGAAGGTTCATCAGTAATTCCCATTACATCCGGTATTAAAGGGGGTTGGGTATGCATCTTATAAGGAGGCTATATTCTGTCCTGTTTCTCCTTTAGGTTACCATCTAGCCATATCAATTAAAGAAAAAAAAATGGCACAATGAATCGATACATTTACTATCGTTGTTGCCAGCTTCCAACGAATTTTTTGTTAATATGGACAAAAAAGAGGAGTAGGATAGACGTAGACCCATAACAAGGTCATTTACACTTGGTTGCAGGCGTTCTGCATGTATGCTAGAATTATGGGAGAACAGTTTCCATAGAAGTGTTCAGGTTTATTTCAACATTTAGATATAGTCTTAGAAGCTTAAAAAAATTTGTGGGGTTTGAACTGGTAATTTTATGATGAGAATTTTAGACAGAAATTGTCCGTTTATCCATAACTTAAATGGAGGCACAAGGATGTGGTATGTTTATGGCTCAATTAAAGTTGCCATCCAGGTCACCAGTCATTCAGCATATATCAGGTTCAGCCAATCTTAAAGGTGCATGCACGCGATCAGTGTACGCAGCGTTTTGAACATATTGTCTTGCCGCTGCGTCCAAAACGCTGTGTAGTACAGTACTAGCATAGTGGATGGGATTTTAAGAAATCCCATGCCCACTATGCTTAACCCGACTGCTTCGTTCTTTTAGCTGCAGTGCGGATTGCCGGCATTCCGGCCCTTCGCAGCATGTTAATTTCATGCTGCAGTGTCGGAAGCGGCTGTCATCGGGTGCACAGAGGGAGAAGCCGCCCTGCACCCGCCGCACATGGTGAGTACAGGGCGGCTGCAGGCTCCCTGCGGCCACCCGCAGATTCACTCAGGACTGGAGGAGCTGCGTCCAACACGCAGCTCCTCCAGACCGTGAGCACATACCGTAAGAATGGCACTTGCTTTGCCTTTAATGAGGAGCAATGTAAATGGCCCAGTACTTGTAAATATGAATACAAATGTTCCTTTTGTAGAGAAACACACCCCATGGCTAGGTGCTTTAAAAAAGCGAACTTGCCTGGTCAGCCATTCACCAAATTGTATAGCAAAGGCAGTGATGTTGGTAAAGGTTAAAGGACATGTTAGCCTGGCTAGGATGCTATCCAAACAGCAAGGTAGTCAGGCTGTTAACTGAAGGTTTTTCTAAAGCTTTTACTATTTCGGTATTTGTAGGTTGTCAGTGGGTTAAGAACTTAAAATCAGTTGACCTATATCTAGAGGTGGTGGCAAAAAAATTAATAAAGAAATTAAAGTGGGTAGAGTTGCCGGTCCTTTCAAAGAACCGTCATATGAGAATTTTTGTCTTTCACCTCCAAGCGTAATTGCAAAAATGGAGCCCAATTCCTTTAGGTTAATTTATCAACTATCATGCCAATATGGTTGATCCGTAAACAACACTATAAGTGCTGATTCATGTTCTGTCTGTTACATGTCTTTCTGACATGCCCTCGCCAGGGTAATGGGGATACTCGGAACCGGGCCGTATCTTACGGTCCTTTTGCATTCATTTGGGGATGTCACGGCGGTGACCTGGGTCCGTGGCCCTGGCAGTGTCATTGAAAAAGGGATTAGGGGCTTTGATGAAGGTGTGTGGGGAAGGGGTATTTGTGACTCCACTTGCGGTATGCGGCTATGCGCGGCCGCTGCTGCTGCAGAACCTCTGGGGACGATGAACAGCAGCTTGGATGGTTTCGCTCCCCGCGGGCGGAGCAGGATCCCCAGGGCAGTGGGTGGGAAAGTCAGTTCATTCATTGTAAAGACATACTGATAGGATGTTTAGATTGTGAGCTCCAAGAGAGACAGCATTACTGATGTATGTAAAGTGCTATGGAATTAATAGCGCTATATAAATGAATAAATTATTATTATCTTGGCCGGTGTTCATCGGGTCATTAGCACCTCGGTGTATCATGCGTCTTTTGCAGCCGGTGGGCGGCGCAAAGAAAAGTCTCACACACATCTGCTGGAGTTCGATACCTTTACTTCAACGTTCCGACCAGGCCGCTAGGTGCTTCCCCTGCTAATCTCTTGTCCAGCTGTTCCTTCTTCCGCACCCTAAGGGCTCCTTTCTTCTTCTACACTTTCCAGTCTTTCCCTCGTGGGGCGAGCGTGACCTAAGCTCCAGTCCGCGGCAGCTAACACCTCACACCACCTCTCGATTCTCACTCCAACTTCCTACTCCATTGTGTCCCCCTCACTGAGACTGGGCCCTCACTCTGTGTCTGCACATCATCCCTGCCCGGGGTCCTACGTGTGGGTTGCTGTTGTGGGGTATCATTTTCACCGCCCCAGTATCTGGAGAACAGGGGCACTACCCTCCCGCTAATGGAGGAGTGCAATACCCCTGGTGGCAGCTAGAACGGAGGTCTGCCACATTCCCCCTTGGCAAAGGTTAGCTTGTCCTCAACCAACCTCCAACAAGACACAAAAGTCACTTTTTTTCTTTTCAACAACAATTCAACAATTCAAGTTTTCTTTTCATCCCTTTCGGGAGTCACATGCTTGAACATTACAGTAACAAAAACACACTACTGCTTAATGCCCCCGGTAGAAAAAAAAAATAAGGATATAAAATATAAATAAAGTGTAAAGTTCTCCGTACTGCGAGTCGCAGCACACGTTAGCCCCCACCGGGGCCCGACACAGTTCTTGTTCAGGTGCAGCGTCTTCCGCCAGGCTAGACATTCTTCACCGTCCATTTTGCTCAATAATTATGGTGGTTTAACTATTCACACTATAAACAGTTCTATAGTTCCAGATACCTTACTAACTATACAACTGTACATAACATTTACAAGGCAACAAATTACTTTCTACAAACTGACTTTCTAGGTCTTACTTTACGGGCGAGGTTCGCTTGCCCGCAAACCGTTCGTCCTCACCACTCAAAAGTTCAGTTGCCTCTGCCCACGGGGACCACGGCAGTATGATCTTATACACATGCAGCGCATACCAGAATCGTCATCCCATATAATGGGTGTAACCGATGTCGTCTCCGGGGTACAGATCGCGGCCGGGGTGTCCCTTCGGGAGATACGACTCAACATCTCGTTGACTGAGGAAGACTTGCTCTTCCAAGCCATACTCCTTGATGAACCCCTAGCCATTCTGGAGGTCAAAGTCCACGACTACTCCGTGGAGCCGTTTCGCCGGGTTAAGTGCAGGTGTCTTCCGGACTCGGTCTTTCTCCTCGAAGTTGATCTCCTCCTGCTGCCTCCAACGGTCTTGGCACTTCCGCCACTCCTCCTCCTCGGCCGCTTGCCTCCCTTACCAATAGCTGTTATTGGGCTTGTTCTTTACTTCGTTCTCCTTGGCCTTGGCCGCAACCGAGCACCTCTCTGCTGTACTCTCGCGGGGCGCCCAGTGTACCTTCCCGCTCTCAGCCTCTAGGACTTCCATCGGGTCAACGTCTCTCTCTGGTTTCCCTGCGCTGCCCTCAAGCCTTGGTGCTGATTCAGGCAGGTCTAGAATGGCTGATGGCGGCACTTCTGTCTCCACCAGGGTAGCCAACTAACTTAAGAAAGAAGGTTCGGCCGCTGGCTTCTCCATCGGCCGTACTGGAGGCTCTGGCGCTTGGACTCTCTTTGCCAACTTCTTCAGCTGGGCCTGCTTCCAGGTGTTGATAGCCATCACCTGAGCCCTCCTCAGCAACTGACTCAACTCCTTCATCGCATCTTCCCAGACGTTGGCGTTGGTACATTGAACCGGGTCTGTAGCCTCCCTGTTTGAACTGAGGGCTTCTTCTTTCTTGCCGGCCGGGGTATTTGTGCTGTTGTTCGCCATGATGCTACACCTCCTTGCACCACGTGGTTTTCCTTCGTTCTGTCCTGTTCTGGGGCAACACCCTTCTGGCCCTCTTTCATACCTCTCGGCAGGCCCCCATGACTTTCTCTTAGTACTCGGGGTGGGCCTGCCCTTTTACGCCTTCACAGGGGCCCACCCCAGGAAGGGGTCAGGACACGCTCCAGGCCAACACGTGGTGCTCATTCTCTCTGGTCGCCATTTTACAAGTTCTTTCTTTACACACTATTTCTGAACAGTTCTTTCTTGTTCTAAGGCTCACAGGACTCAGTGTTACTGGGCCATTCGCCAGGACTGTGGAGTCGGAGTCGGAGTCGTGGAGTCGGAGTCGGAGTCACTGCCTATTTTGGTGGAGTCGAAGTCGGAGTTGGAGTCGGTAGAAAATGTTATGACTCCGACTCCTAAAATATATAATAGTAGTTCAATGCAGAATGTGCTGAATATTATTATTATGATTTATTATTATGTTCTATCTAAATATCTTGATTATTATGTCATTATAATGATTAAATCCTAATGTTACCATTGACCTACAATAATTTTAGCACTTAAAAACGAGCCATGACTGAAGGAGTTGGAGTCGGAGTCAAAGAGTCGGAGTCAGAGTTGGAGTCGGAGCCAGGGAAATTCAGGAGTTGGAGTCGGAGTTGGAGTCGGTCGTTTGATTTACCGACTCCACAGCCCTGCCGTTCGCATCCTGTTCATGAGGCCAAGTTGACACGTCCACTCCAGGGCAATGGGGATACTCGGAATCGGGCCGGATCTTGCGGTCCTTTTGCGTTCAAGGGATGTCACGGTGGCGACCTGGCTCCGTGGCCCTGGCAGTGTCATTAAAAAAGGGATGCAGGGCTTTGATGACGGAGGGTGGGGAAGAGGCATTTGTGACGCCACCCACGGTATGAGGCTATGTAGGGCCACCACTGCTGCAGATGATGACCGGCAGTTTGGATGGTTTCGCTCCCCGCGGGCAGAACGGGATCCCCAAGGTAGTGGGTAGGAAAGTCAGTTCATTCTTGGCCAGAGTTCATCGGGTCATCATGTGGCCTCTGCAGCCGGTGGGAACCGCAAAGAAAAGTCTCACACATATCTGCCGGAGTTCTATAACTTTACTTCAACATTCTCACCAGGCCACTAGGTGCTTCCCCCTGCCAATCTCCAGTCCAGCTGTTTCTCAAAAACTGGGACAGTGTCGTCGAGACCCCTTAGATGTTCCTTTCACTGGTGGTACTCTCAGTGACTCTAACTCGCCTCGCCTTTCCTGTCAGCACCTCCGCACACAGAGCCCGGGGACCGACAGCCACAGGCATTGACTGACATCGCTTCCTAGTGCCACGCCTTAGTTTGGTTGCCTTCTCTGAGATGTGCCGGGTTTGTTGCCACAGTTTCCTTAAGATCTCATGGCCTCCAGTTCAACGGTTTAGGACCACAGCTGTCGCACTGTGTTCAGGGCCGGTTCCCTGTTTCGTCCACCAGCCCCTCTGTTCCTCTGCCTGATATGGGCGTACAAGTGATCTAAGTCTTCTTCCGCACCCCAAGGGCTCCTTCCTTCTACGCTTTCCAGTCTTTCCCTCCTAGGGCGAGCATGACCGTGCTCCAGCCCGTGGGAGCTAACACCTCACACCACCTCTCGACTCTCACTCTAACTTCCTACTCCTCCTCTGTCTTTCTCCTGACTTTCTCTACGTTCTCCACCGTGTCCCCCTCACTTAGACTGGGCCTTCCCTCCCGGGTCCGCCCACCATCCTTGCCGGGGGTCCTACGTGTGTTTTGCTGTTGTGGGGTCTCATATTCACCATCCCAGTATCTGGAGATCAGGGGCATTACTCTCCCGCTAATGGAGGAGTGCAATACCCCTGATGGCGGTTAGACCAGGGGGGTGCCACATTTCAATCAAGCAGTTGAGGAAGTGAAGCATTTTGGGCTGGGGGTCTTAATGGCTATAGCAGATATTGAATCAGCATTTAGACTGCTTCCAAGAAATCCATACAGTTTAAATTCTCTTGGATTTCAGTTCAATGGTTACTTTTTATGCTGATAAATAGTTACCTTTGTGTTGTTCATTATCTTGTTTTTATTTTGAAGCAATTTCATGTTTATTGAGAGGGTAGTTGCAGTGCAATGTATGAAAGGGGGTGAAGCGCATTATTTGGATGATTTTTTGTTTGCTGGGCCCAAGCAGTCTGAGGTCTGTAGTCAGTTGCTAGGCACTTTTGAGTTGAATTGTAGACATTTTGGTATTCCTTTACCTGAGAATAAAACAATTTGTCCGTGTGATTGAATAGAGTACGTAGCGATAGTCATTGATATGATTAAAAGTGAATTTAGGTTGCCTTTGGACAAGATTGAGAAATGTATAAATGCTTTAATTATTTAGGCTCTAAAAAAGAGCTACAGTGTAGGAGGGAGAATCTTTATTGGGATTGTTAGCATTCACTTCTAGAGTCATGCCGATGGGCAGAGTCTTTTTTAGGCGGTTATCTTTGTATATTGCAGGTATTAGGAATCCATCATTTCATATTCGCATTACTAAAGACATTAAAGATGAACTTCAGGTCTGGTTGGAGTTTTTAAAACAATTTAATGGTAGGTCACTGTGGAGTGATCTTTTTATTGCAGTTGATGATTTCAACCGGTCTACAGACACTGCAGATTCTGTCAGTTTAGGTGCTTACTGGAACGTAAAGTGGTATGCAGGAAGATGGCATTGGTCATAGGTAGCGAATGGTGTGACAGGGAATCAGGTTCAATTAGAAGTGTTTCCAGTGGATGTAGCAGGTACTCTTTGGGGAAAGATTTTAGCTAACAAGTTCATTAAGCTAAGGGGGTTAAAATTTGCAATAAATTGCTTGACATCCAGATATACTTTAATGGTTAGATTGTTGAGGCATTTGGTTTTGTTGTGTTTAACATTGAATATTTTTGATTAAAGGCAGTTCACATTGAACGGAAACGTAATGTGATAACTGATACACTTTCTTGAATTTCAGCTGGCGGAGATCCATGTCCGCTCTGCTTTAGTGGACGCTATTCAGCTTGATGTGTGGCAAATTACCACGATCAACATCGGGTAACCAGGGACAGCGTTGAGCAGCAGCGGCGCTGACTAGCGCATATGCGCTGTTGAAAAAATGACTACGTTTTCAGCGGATGTCTGTGACATCTGCTAAAAAGGGTAGTCTGACCTTAGCCTTAGCCCTTGGTGACGCAGGGCCATGCTTGCAGGTTTAGGGCAAGATGGCCATGTGGCATTAGTCATTCAAAAAATTGAATGGACAAATTTATTGCAATATAATAATACATTTTTTAGTTAATAGGCTTGAGCTTTTGCTGAGATGCATTTCGTATGGACTATTGATTAAATGAAGGTTATGTGAGGCGGTCGACAGGGTAGGGGGTACATGGGTACCGGGGCTGATGGCGGCTTTGATGGGGAATCACGGCTGGTCGATCCCCGATCCCGTGCCCAGGACCCTCAATGGCGGGGAATGGCGGGGGATAAGGGGATTGGTAACGTGACGCCACCTATGATACCTGGTAAGCCAATACCCACTATTGAGATCTAACGTAGTTAAATAATTAGCAGTCTTTAATGCAGCAAGAGACTCCTCTATTTGGGGTAATGGGTAAGCATCTTTGTGAGTGATCTTATTGACCTCTCTATAATCCACACACATCCTCATCTTGCCATCCTTCTTTCTGACTAGGACTAAAGGGGCTGCCCAGGGACTACAGCTATCTCTTATAACCCCGGCCACCTTCATGTCCCGCAGCATCTCTTTGGCATGTTGGTAGTGACCTGGTGGAATGGGTCTGTGTCTCAACTTAATTGGGGAATGATCTCCTGTGGGTATTCGATGGTGTACCCCTTTAATCCTCCCAAAGTCTAATGAATGCTTACTAAATACCTTTGGAGTTGTTATCCTCTGCCTGACTAGATGAGGAAACGGGTTCTACTGTCTGTATATTGTTGTTACAAACAGTACATAGCTTTGCTACAGTAGCATACTGGGGTAGTTTTGCTACCTCTTCCCCACAATTTAATACACGAATTGGTGCTCGTCTCTTGCGTACATCCACCACCCCTCTGGCTGTCAGTAGTGTAGGTCTATGCTCTGAATACATCGGCTCTACAACTGCCTGGTATTCCTTTCCTCTGAGACCTATCGCTGCTCGACACCATATCATCATCTCGCTTTTTGGTGGTAATACAATGGGCACAAGGTCTGTAACCCGCACACTGCCAATTTCTCCCCCAGACAGATTTACCTGTTGCTTGTGGATGAGGGCTCGGATTTCTCGTTGGATGACTCTCGTCCGCCCATAACCAGCAGTCTCAGCAATCTGTCGGAGTAAAAACAACACTTCTCCAAGGCAGTTTTCAATCACATTTGTACCAATTACCATGTAGGGGTATTTTTCATTGGGATTGTCTTCTACCACAAATAACCCTTGGCCTTTTAATTCCTCCCTCCACAACTTTATTGTAGCTTCTCTGTACCCCACCTGTTTTTGTGGTTGTCCATTAGCTGCAATAATATAAAAATTGGGGTTTGGGGGTTCAAGATCGTTATCAGACCAAAATTGTTTGTAAAGGATATGAGGTATCGTAGTGACCTGCGACCCAGTGTCCAGTAGGGCTGACATGGGGATTCCTTCTAGCATAATGTTGAGGTAGAGACGGCCTCCCACGTACCGGTTACGCCAGTCATTTGGGCCCAGCTGCTCTACTCCTGAGGGCTGGCCCTCGGCCCCAGGAATCTCGTGTTTAAAGGACATCCTCTTGCAAAGTGGCCCGGTTTGTTGCATCACAGGCAGATGGGTTGTCCTGAAGAACCCGTGTAGTCCCTGGGTCCCTGGCTCTGCGTCGGAATGGTGCGTCGGTCCCCTGAACGGGCGACTTGTTGGTCCCCTCCACAGGCGACATGGGTCTACGCTGGAATTGTGCGTTGGTCCCCTGCATGGGCGACTTGTTCTTCCTCCGCATCCATGGGACATCCTCAGGGCTATCAGCTAGTTGGATTTTGCTTGGTGGTGGTGCCCAGGCATAGCTTGCAAGAGCTTTAGTACATAGTCCATGTTTTTGGTTAACTGTAGCACCTGGTTGCGCAGGTCATCATCTGAGTGATCTGCTACAGCTTGTCTTTCTATCTTTGCAGGTTCTGTAGAAACGGGTTTAAAGTCTATGGGAGAGGTGTTAACCTGCCAGGATTGTATTGCAGGTTCTGCAGGCACTGGTCCCTTAACACAGTTGATGAAACCAGGGCTGAGGGGGGGTACTCGGTCACCGGGTCTGCTGAGTAGGGAGTCACAGGTGGACGGTATCCCGGTGCCGTGCCCTGGGGATCATTTGAAGGGGGATGAAGGAATTATTTACAGGGGAACGTGACGCCACCTGTAGTGTCCGGTAACTTGGTACCAGCGCTGCCAGCCGGCCACTGAGGTGATGGTAGGGGCAGCAAAGAGTGGTACAGCTCCCCACAGGTGGAGCTTTACCTCAGGGCAGCAATTAAAGAAGGTGATGAGGGAGGGCAGTGGAGGAGGATGATGGTGAATTATAGCTGATAAACTGTCACACATGCACAGAGGGATAGTTGTTCCTGTACCTTTTTACTGGTGGTCACATAACAGGTACAGTGCAGAGTAATGACCAGGTCCCTGGTGCAATTTAGGATTAACTCCTTGGAAGGATATGAGGCCTCCTTTATCTTTGTGCTTTGCCTTGAGGGATGAGTCCTCCCTGAGTCTGAACCCTCCACTTCTTTATTTTCTTAAACTAACAATGAGGTCCTTCTGCGGGGTCCCGTTTTCTCCTGTGGCCCCTGGTCCTATGTTTGGTTAGTTTTAAAGTCTTTTTGTCACTATCCTCAGGGCTAAACTCCTCCTGAGACTGCTGGGCTTTTCACTGTGATTCTGCAAGCCCACAGCATCAGACTCCAGTGTCCGGTTGTGCTAAAGGGGAATATATTCAGATCCCTTTTCTTGTTACCTATCTCCTCTTCTTGCCTCCGACTCCTTCCCTGTGGTATGAACAGCCGACAATTGTCCCTTCTGGTCCTGGCCTATATCCTTTTACCAGAGACCAGCAGCTCAGATTCCTCCTTTCTCCTCTCCTCACACGAACTAACTGCTAACTGTCTCTTGGGACTAACTGTCTCCTCCTCTCAGACTGGATCTTCTTAAAGGGGAACTGACTTAATGCAGCCAGTAGAGCTCCCCCTTCAGGTCTGGAGATGTAGGTGGTGTGTGCTGAGCAAACCAAGGTGTCAGTCCTTCCTTGCACCAGTGTAACCTGTGGCAATCCCCTGCAGGGGTGCCACACAGTTATAGCACAATCTTTTAAGTCATTAAAGTTTATAGTTGGGTGTCCAATACCCACATATGTACCTGTTGGCGGTGGTAGTCTGACCTCAATCCCTCTGTAAACTGTTCTGCAAGCATTTTATCCTCTTCCAATACACTTGCCGGGTCTACCTGTTTTAAGGACCGGGAGTGCCCTTTGTAAACGGAGGGCATAGTCTCTGATGGTATCCTGTGGTCTCTGTTTACACTGGTAGAACAGCATCCTCAATTCAGACTGTGTGCGTTTTTCAAAGACAGTTTTTAGCTTATCAAACACTTTAGCAGCAGAGTCCCTGTCAGCATCACTCCAGGCCTCAACCTCG
Organism: Allobates femoralis; assembly: GCA_033576535.1. Lineage (NCBI taxonomy): Eukaryota > Metazoa > Chordata > Amphibia > Anura > Aromobatidae > Allobates > Allobates femoralis. The sequence continues at coordinate 456,695,443 of JARQOC010000002.1, read as the reverse complement.
AGCTCCACTGTGCCTGTTAATTGTCCCAGCAAAACGGTAGCCCGCTGCTTCTCTGTCATCGTATACATGTCCAGCATTGCACACATCTTTTGCTTAAAGGCTGCTAAGATACCGGGTTTGCCTTCATATGTTGGTAACCATTTGGCACCCAGTATATACGGCAAGGTTATCGGCATTATTTGGGCTGTTGCTCTGGGTGCTGCGTTCCAGGCATCTCCCCCGTCAGGGACCTGTGCATCATGTGAGTCACTCATGATGGGGCCCCCCTAGTTAATCGCTGCCAACCGGTGTGATGAAACAAACTTTCCCGGTCATCTGCGGCTCTGCAGAGGGAGCGGAGCACCTCGGGTATTTCCGGAACTAGGAGCTGCGCTTCGCGAATCTCCGGCAGAGTGAAGGGGCAGGGCTTATCTTCCTGCTCTTTTTTTTACCCGCGCTGTGGCACAGTACAATTTCTGTAATGGCGGATCGGTTATACAGTTCAGAAACAGTTAATAAAGTTCAGTTCTTGGCACACAGTACCCGGTTTTACCAGGCACGGGATCCAGTTCATGACGACAGATTTGAGGTGGTCAACAGGGTAGGGGGTACTCGGGTACCGGGGCTGATGGCAGCTTTGATGGGGAATCACGGCTGCTCGATCCCCGATCCCGTGCCCTGGACCCTCAATGGCGGGGAATGGCGGGGGATAAGGGGATTGGTAACGTGACGCCACCTATGGTACCTGGTAATGGGAATACCAGCACTGCTGCCGGCCGCTGAGGTGATTGTGGGTGCAGCAGAGTGTGGTACAGCTCCCCACAGGTGGAGCTTTACCTCAGAGCAGCCGGGATTGATGAGGGGAGTAGTAGTTGTGTGTTTGCAAACCAGGCAGTGAATTGCGACGGTTAATAGGCACACCCACACACACAATGATGGTTGTTTCGGTACCCTTTACTAATGACAGGGTAACAGGTACAGTCCAGAGAAATAACCAGGTCCCCGAAGCAACTTGGGACTTCCACCTTAGACAGCTATGAGGCCTCTTCTGTATCTGTGCTCTGCAGTGTGGGATGAGTTCTGCCTGTACTTGAACCCACCGCTCCTTCTCCCTCTCAAGGCTTTGCTCTAAACTGACTATGAGGTCCTTCTGCTGGGTCCCTGTTTCTCCTATGGCCCCTGGTCCTGTACTTGGTCAGTTTTAGCGTCTCTTACTGTGCTTTCTTCAGGGTTGAACTCCTCCTGATTCTTCCGGGCTTTTGCTATTACAATTAATGCTTGCAGCGTCGGACTCCGGTGTCCGGGTGTACTATAGGGAGAGCTTAACTGGTTCCCTCTCTTGATTCCCTGTTTCCTCCACTGGCCTCCGACCCTTTCCCTAGGGTGCAACACAGCGGTCAGTGGTCCCTGGTCCTGGGCCTGGTTCCTTCCCAGCAACCAGCTCCTCACTCCTCGGACTCTCTCCTCAGACTCACTCTTGGGACTAACTCTTGGGACTAACTAACTCCTCCCTCAGGCCTGGATCTTTTAAAGGGGAACTGGCTTAAGGCAACCAGTAGTGCTCCCCCTTCAGGTCTGGGGTGGAAGGTGTTGTGTGCTGTGTGAACCAAAGTGTAATTCCCTCCTTGCACCGGTGGATCCTGTGGCAATCCCCCACAGGGGTGCCACATATGAACTTTATCATATTTATATGTATTGAACTTTTAATAAAGGCCATGGCCAACGGTTATCTCCACTAAGTCAATGTGTCATGAGTTTTATTTAAATAGTGTATAGCTTTATTGTTAATAAGGGTATAATGCCATGGAGGGTCCCATCGCATTATCATTATGTTAACATTTCTCTTCTCCCTCTCCCCCAAAAGAGTTAATCAATGGGATGATATTCCCGCCAACTTCTGCATGGCGATAATTGGAAGATAGTTTGGCCTGTCAGCTGGTTGTTACTGTGGGAAGATACTAGTGCATCTCGTTGAATTAGAGTATCATCAAATCTCAATGTAATATTGCCATGTTTGACGGTGTTTCTGGGAGCCCTGAAACGAGTTGACTAATAAATCAATATTATATTCAACATTTGATGTCTCTTGGAATACAGCAGCACAGTTTTTAACCCTTCATCCTCCCTACTTTAATTTTCTGAGATAATGACCTTTGTGTTTTCATTGGCTGTAAGCCATAATCATCAACATTTACAGAAATAAACACTTGAAATAGATCACTCTGTTTTTAATTACTCTATATAATATATGTGCATGTGTAGGAGTAGAAAAGGGCACTGACCTGTGTTGATGCAGCTGTTAGTTCCCGTGGATGATGGTGTTGATAATCCCGGTGCTCCAGCTTGTAAAGGATCAAGTGCAGGATTGTTTCAATGGAAGAAGCGGCACTCATGGATCTGGTTCCAAGCTATTTATTTATCCAAATTACAGGATACATCCATCAGGAAGGGTGTGCAGGGAGGGGAAGCATGAGCAACGGAATCCGTTTCGAGGACAATTCCTCTTCTACGGGCTTCTACGGCCCGTAGAAGAGGAATTGTCCTCGAAACGGATTCCGTTGCTCATGCTTCCCCTCCCTGCACACCCTCCCTGATGGATGTATCCTGTAATTTGGCTATATAATATATGCTTTTCACTTTTGTATTGAATTGCTGAAATAAATTTCAACTTTTTGAGGATATTCTAATTCATTGAAATGCACAAGTATGTTATCTCCTCCCGTAATGACCAGTGATTGGTAGCTATTATTTATACACAGTGGCCAGCTGGGGTTAAAAGGCAGAGGCAACTTGGGGAATTTTGTCATACCTAAGAAGCTGCTTCGCCTTTCTGACCCTAAAGCTAATTTAATTTGTCATGGCCATGGGGTTAGTCATTCAAGAAATTGAATGGACAAATTTATTGCAGTGTAATAATAAATTATTTGGTTAACGGACTTGAGCTTTGGCTGAGCTGTGCTTGGTATGGACTATTGATTAAATGAAGGTTATGAAGTTTAGCATATATATATGTATTGAGTTTTTAATAACGGCTATGGCTAAAATATATGTCCACTAAGTAAATGTGTCATGAGTTTTATTTATTTAATGTATAGTGTAAGTATTATTGTTGAAATATGTACAGTATAATGTGCTATATAATAATGGTTGCTTTTTACAGTGCGCAGGAGCAAAACAGGGGTCAGATTAAAGGGTTAAAGTCCTCCTTTATTTTTTACCACAAAGCATTTCAACAACGATACATCGTCTTCCTCAGGTGTATGGCGGAGGCAGCACAACCCAATAAGGTGAGGTTCCACCGCACACATCACTATTGTGTCCCCAAAGAAAGAGCACGTCAGGTTCTCCCTAGGGAGCGCTCCTCCTGTTCCTTTTGTTTTAAAGTACGTATAATGTTATACATTGGCTTTAATAATTCAATCCTTACTTGTTTTATACTATTGTTGGAGGTCTGCCGTACAGTCCTCATAGTTATTGCACCCAACAAAGTTTAAGTACATAATGTTGAATATCTCATGAAAAAAATGAATCAAGTGAAAGTTTTTTGTATAGAGACTTGTGTTAAATTCAAAAGGACAAATGATAAACAGCAATTTAAAACAAAACACAAGGGGAGGGAAAAATAAAACAGAACCTAAATCTGCTGTGACACTGGTATTTACAATAAATTTGTATGGAAACACATTTATGACTCGCCTGTGGTAAATCATAAATGAGAATCGCTTGTGATAAATTGTCAGTGCCCATGTGACATGAATTAGCCAATGAATGATGACTTCAGTGTTTTAAAAAGCCATATGTTAGGCCCTGTTCCATTGTTGGTGAAGACAAAGTAGCTGTCTGTGGACATTAGAACTGCTATTATTAGCAAACACAAGAATTCTAAAGGGTATAAGGCCATCTCCTCAGACCTTGTATCCCAATTTCAATAGTGTGCAATGTTATTAAGAAATTAGCCAAACATGGAACCATCAAGAACCTCCCTGGATGTGGGGGAAAGAGGAAAATTGACAAGAGATGTCTTTGAAAGTTGATGCAAATGGTGGAAAAAAAACCATGCCAAACAATCAAAGGCTTCAAAGCAAACTTGGAACAGTCTGGGGTTATGGTTTCAACAAGTACCTTATGCCTCCCACTAAACCAAGCAGAGTTTTATGAGCGAATGCCTAGGAAGAAACCAATGCTGAAATAAAGAAATTAAAAAGGAGCGATTGATCTTTGCCAAAGACAACCTTGACAAACCACAATCCTTCTGGGAAAATGTTCTGAGAATTGATGAAACAAAAATAGACCTTTTGGCAACGCAATGCAGCAGTTTGTTTACAGATAGCACAATGAAGCTTATAAGGAAAAGAACACTCTACCAATAGAGATGGATGAATCGAGATTCTGTTGCTGCAGTAACACTACTTGCAGGTCCCACTCATTAATTGCATCTTTATTCACTGCACTGGCAATCACAGACACCCACTCTTTTTGACAGCATCTGTGATTGGCTGTTGCGCCCCCACCCATTGTGCCGGCATCTGTATTGGTTGCCATGGCAACAAAGCTGCAATCATTGTGGTGTAAAAATAAATAAATCATTTTTAAAAATTTGCACAGAACTTCGCCATATTTTTTTATTTTCAACATAGGTAAATCAGCAAGCTATGGGCTGCCAACCTCAGCTGCCTAGTTTTACCTTGGCTGGCAATCAAAAGTATATTGGAGCCCATAGTTTTTCTTCTAATAATTAAAAAAATAATAAAACAAAATGTGTGGGCTCTGTCCTATTTTTGATTGCCAGCCAAGGTAAAACCCAGGCAGCTGAGGACTGGTATTCTCAGCCTAGTAATAATCTTGGTCAATTCTCTGATTTGCCTTAGGGTAAGGAGGGGCACCAGAGGGCACCTCATCCTGACAAATTGGTGGCAAGCGGTGGGATCGTATAGCATTAATGATCTGGTTTGAGCAATCATTCCTCTCACTAAAAACTTTCACGGTTCTGGCAAGGACTCTAAGCAAAACATTTTGGGGATTGAACTTAGTGTTTAATAAAATCTGGGACAATTCTTTTTGTGCAGCAGTTACACCAATCCCCCTATTTTTTTTCTATTCTATCTTTTGTTTAGTGATCGTAGCTGCAGTTGGGGAGGCCAGGTGCAAACAGCAAAGAAAAGAGATTCTTGCTGGCATATGTACGGCCGGACACATTGACTCCTCTGGCAAAAGCAAGTTCCTCACAACTAATCACTGAACTGTTGCAATTTGACGGAGAGCAAGCCCACTATCTGGGCCAAAATGAATGACAGGTCAGCCAAAGCCTTGATGGTACTGCTGCTGAGGTCTCACCTGTGGATGGAAGTGTCGAGCCCCAGGCTTTGGATTACTTGAGTATCAGGCTTCAGGGGTAGCGTCTGCTGGGTCACGGGGAGTGGTGGCCGCGCCTGATCCCGTGTCCTGGGTGACAACTTCAAAAAGGGAATTATTTACAGGGGATTTACTATGTACAGTTCACGTGATGCCACCTGCAGTTTCTGGTGACGGGTCAGCAGCGCCGCCAAAGTCCACCGGAGGTAGATGGTAGTGTGGCTTAGTTGGTAAGTCCTCTACAGGTAGGGCTGGACCTCCGGGGCAGCGTAGTGTAATGGGTAGCTTGAAGGGAAGCTGTAGAATGAATGGGGAGTGATGGAGTAGTCTATGATGGGTCCCGGGAATGGAGAGGAATGACACACGCACACGGGAAAAGTCTCTTTTACCTTTTACTGTTGTTACGGCAGGTAAAGATGTCCAGGGCACTGACAGGTGATCAGGTGCACAGTGGGTCTCCACAGCAAGTGGGTATAAGGCCTCCTCTGTTCCTCTTTGTTTGCTGAAGCCGAGCCTGCATGCAGCCAGACTGACCTCCTCCCTCTTCCTGACTCTGATATCTGTCCTCACCTCCTGTGCGGGCCACGGGTTACCCAATCTGATCACTGCTGTGTCTGGCTCCCTCTCTCTGACCCACAGGGGGACCGGGTGGCTGAAGCCTCCACGGTGTGACAGGGTTTTCTGTAGTCCTGTAGTATCCTACAGGTGCGGATCCCCGATGTCAGGTACGTCTTTGGGCGAACTTCCACTAGTTCCTCACTCCCTTTTGGCTGTACTCCTTGCCTTCTGTCCCCACTCAGGCTTATGGGACGTCAGAAAGGGCCACTCTGGGTCACTGGCTCAGGCCTAACTGTGGCACCGACCACCAGGACGTCTTCGCAGCTCTCCTAGCATCTGCACATTCTGACTAACTCCTCCCCAGCAGCAGTATTTATAGGGATCTTGCCTAAGGGCAGCAAGTTGGGCTGCCCCTACTGTGCGGGGTGAAAGATGTTGCATGTAGTAGGTACCTGCTGTGGAAACCCAACTGTGCATTAGAGAAGTCTGTGGCTACCTGTGTGAGCAGGGGCCACAAAAGCCACATCAGCGACCAGGATAAGTGGACCCCTTCTGCAGATGGCTCTAAAGCTATGTCCTGCAGATGATTATGAGGGATACCTAGGCTGATGCAGTAATTCCCTCAGAGAGACTACACACTGCGGATAGCCCAACTTTGGAGACCACCCTCTACCCCAATGAACTGGAGTCCAATAATGCAAAGACCTTTAAACCCAATTCGGACCACTTTCTTGTAATGGAAAAAGATAGGGACATGGACACATTTCTGAGGGAATTTGAAAAGACTTGCCAACAGTATCAGTTGCCATGGGTACGGTACTTAACACCAGGGCTGCAGGGCAAGGACCTGGACATGTTTGCAGCTCTCCCTTTAGAGCAAGATGGAAACCATGAGGCCATTAAGCAGGCCCTAATACAGAAGAACCAGCTGACTTCAGAGGTGTACTGAAAAAAAGTTCAAGACCCTTCAAATTTGAACACATCACAGCTACAATAATGTGGTGGATGGGCTCAAAATCATCTTTGAGCAGTGGGTCCAAGGACTGTCAGTTACCACCTATGATTAGCTCAAGGACCTGATGGTGAAGAACCAATTCTTATATCTTTGTCCTGTGGAGCTGTGACAGTTTGTAATGGACCTGAAGGCGGTGTGGAGCTGTGACAGTGTGTAATGGACCTGAAGGCGGATGAAGAGCCGCAGTTTGGTGATGAGGCCAGTAGTAAAACTAAAGTGCGGAAGCCAGTCCTTGCCAGCTGGAAAGGGGGTAAGCCATCAACTATCATCCCTACCCCTGTCAGCTGACCTTCAGGAGGCCTTGTTCCATCTTTCAGCACCTGGCCTGCATCTAATACCCACCAGTGCTTTATCTGCAGCCAACCGGGACATATGAGCATTGCCTGTGCAGAGAGGCAGAAAAAGAACCCCCATCTGAGGCCCCAGGGCATAGTGCAGCTATTTTATTTGTGGAAGGGATCGGTGGGAAGACCCATGAAAACTTGCAGTTGGTTTCCTTGGGTGACACCATTACTGTGTGGCTTAGGAACACTGATGCAGAAACTCTTATCCACCTTGGATTTGTGAGCCCTGATGAACTCATCACTGGGAAAACCTTGACTGTCACTGCGATTGAGGGTGTGTACCAATCTTTGCCAATGGCCCTAGTCTTTCTGGATTGAGGTGCAGGAAGAGGGTTGGGGGAAGTTGGGGTGACCAAGAACTTCCCCCCCAAATGTTTTATTGGGATATTGGGAATTGACCTGGGGCTGTTGCTTGCTCAATATGTCCTGGATAACCCTCCCCGATTTGATATGTTGTGTAAAAGTAATGTTGAGTAAGGATATCAATGTTGTGCATGATAATAAAGTAGATCATGGTGTCAGGGAGTTGTGTAACGTTGTGGGTTGATAATGCTGAGGGTTCCCTCAAAAGTGTAGAAATCATTACTAAGGGAGATGGAGGCAGGCATGGCAGCTACAAGAGTGGTGGTTGTGTTCAGCTTGAAAATGTCACGATGAACTGTAACATGGCCGATGGTAGCTGCTGCATAATTAGCACTGATCCAGCGGGATCAACTGAGGAGGGAAAAGTGTGTTTCTCAGCCGAGCAAGATGATGGGAACAATGCACCCATAACTTTTCTGGATGGCGGGAAAGATGTGCTCACTACCTGTCAGAATGATTGGAAAAGCAATACCCATAACCTGTCAGAGTAGTGGGAAAGTGGTCTCACAGTCGACCCAAATGATGAGAAAATTGTGCTCACTGCTGATCCAGATGATGGGAAAATTGTGCATGTCAGGGTGATGTGAAAGGCCCCACCATAACCTGTCAAAGTGGTGGAAAAGTGTTTCCCACAGCATGCCCAGAAGATGGGAAAGTCATACCCATTGTCTATCCAGCTGATGGGAAAGCGGTGCCCCCTGTCAGTCAGGACAATAGAAAAGTTATACCCACAGCCTGTCTGGGTGGGAAAGTGGTATCCACTGTCTGTCAGGGAGATGAGAAACTAGTACTCATCACCTGTCAGAATAGCGGAATGGCAATTCCCACAGCCTGTCAAGATGAGGGACAGTTGTTGTCCACTGCTTGACGGGGTGATGGGAAAGCTCTATATCCAGCCTGTCAGGCCAATGGGAAATTGTTGTTATTTCCCAGGGAGACAACCTACCTAGTCGTCACTCACAGACTGAATATTGGAAATGCAGGCAATGCACTGTCTTCTTGGCCCTCAGCCTGCAGAGACTAACTCAACCAATTGCTGATCCAGAACAGGTCAGACAGGATTCATGTAATGTTGGGGTTTTAGCGCTGCTTCAGGCTATCACTAGCCAGGGGTTTAGGACTGTTATACCAAAAGATGCCAGTTTTGAGGTGCTGAGTGACCTCGCAGAGTAACCCATCTCTGAGTCCAAAACAGAGAAGGTTCTGTGGGATCCGGAAAGGGGTGCTGTGAGGTGGACTTGGGAAATGGTCGGTTACCAATCCCCATGTTATCTCTAAAAGGGTTAGGTGTCAGTAACATATAATAAAAATATGTTTTCCTTTATCATTGAGCTGACACCGAAACATGAGACCCCGACCCCCTCCTCCCTTCACTTGTGTAAATTATCAGTGACTGTTTTATGGCTTTAAAGAGATAAAAATTCTTTGAAGGCAAAAAGCAATCCAGAGTTTTCTTAGTTCTCCCAGCTAGAAAACCTTTAATACAAATTTCATGCACCACCTTAATATTAAGGTTATGAAACTTATATTTTCAAAATCCATATGAAATGGTGAACGCAAAGTACCATTTTACTTCACTTATGAATTTAGCGTTTGGTAGACAGAAAACACAACATAGCTGTGATTTTCTAATGGGTAGGAATACATTTAGTGCAGTGGGTATGGAAAGTATTCAGACCCATTTAAATTTTTCACTCACTTCATTGCAGCCATTTGGTAAATTCAAAAAAGTTCATTTTTTTTCTCCTTAATGTACACTCTACACCCCATCTTGACTGACATTAAACAGAAATGTAGACATTTTTTGCAAATTTATTAAAAAATAAAAACTGAAGTATCATATGGTCATAAGTGTTCAGACCCTTTGTTCAGACACTCATATTTAGGTCCCATGCTGTCCATTTCCTTGCGATCCTCCTTGAGATGGTTCTACTCCTTCATTAGAGTCCAGCTGTGCTTAATTAAACTGATAGGACTTGATTTGGAGAGGCACACACCTGTCTATTTAAGACCTCACAGCTCACAGTGCATGTAAGACCAAATGAGAATCATGAGGTCAAATGAACTGCCCAAGGAGCTCAGACACAAAATTGTGGCAAGGCACAGATCTGGCCAAGGTTATAAAATAATTTCTGCAGTTCTCAAGGTTCCTAAGAGCAGTGTGGCCTCCATAAACCTTAAATGGAAGAAGTTTGGGACCACCAGAAGTCTTCTTAGCCCTGGTAGTCCAGCCAAAATTAGCAGTCATGGGAGAAGAGCCTTGGTGAGAGTGGTAAAGAAGAACCACAAGATCACTGTGGATGAGCTCTAGAGATGCACTAGGGACATGGGAGAAAGTTCCACAAAGTCAACTATCCCTGCCCTGCAGCCCTCCACCAGTCAAGCCTTTATAGCAGAGTGGCCCGATGGAAGCCTCTCCTCAGTGCAAGACATATGAAAGCTCGCATAGAGTTTGCGAAAAAACACACGAAGGACTATGAGAAATAAGATTTTCTGGTCTGATGAGACGAAGATAGAACCTTTTGGTGATAACTCTAAGCGGTATGTGTGGAAAAAACCAAGCACTGCTCATCACTTGTCCAATACAATCTCAACAGTGAAACATGGGGTTGGCAGCATAATGCTATGGGTATGTGTTTCAGCTGAAGGCACAGGATGACTGGTTGCAATTGAAGGAAACATGAATGCAGCCAAGTACAGAGATATCCTGGATGAAAACAAATTCCAGAGTGCTCTGGACCTCAGACTTGGCTGAAGGTTCACCTTCCAACAAGAAAATGACCCTAAGCACATAGCTAAAATAACAAAGGAGTGGCTTCGGAACACCTCTGTGACCATTCTTGACTGTTCCAGCCAGAGCCCTGATCTAAACCCAATTGAGCATCTTTGGAGAGACCTGAAAATGGCTGTCCACCATTCAACCTGGCAGAACTGGAGAGAATCTGCAAGGAAGAATGGCAGAGGATCCCAAAATCCATGTGTGAAAAACGTGTTGCATCATTCCCAACAAGACTCATGGCTGTACTACTCAAAAGGGTGCTTCTACTCAATACTGAGCAAAGGGGCTGAATACTTATGACAATGTGATATTTCAGTTTTTCTTTTTTAATACATTTGCAAAAATGTATACATTTCTGTTTATTTAGTGAAGATGGAGTGCAGAGTGTACATTAATGAGAGAAAAAAATCAACTTTTTTGAATTTACCAAATGGCTGCAATGAAACAAAGAGTGAAAAATGTAAAAGGGTCTGAATACTTTCCATACCCACTGCACTAGATGGATTCCTACCCATTAGAGAATCACAATTTTCTGATTGGCTTGACGATAAGGGGGATGCCAAAGGGCAGCTCATCCTGACAACTGTCTTATCACTTATATTGCACAGTGAATTAAGTAAAATATAAATTATACAAATTCCTGATCTGCTGTCGATTTGTTCATTCTGCCTCTCAAAGATCACAGTAAAGGTCTCTTCACATTTATCCTACACTCTACACTGAGGTGCATTATAATATTTGAAAAACTATGGAGGTCCATTATAATATATGGAGTACTATGGGCGGTACATTATAATATATGGAAGACTATGGGGGTGCATTATAATATATGGAGGATTAATGGAGGTGCATTATAATATATGAAAAACTATAGAGTGCATTAGAATATATGGAAGAATATGAGGGTGCATTATAATATATAGAAGACTATGGGGGATGCATTATAATATATTGGGTCTAAGGGGAAGGACCTAAGGGGTGATGAGGAGACTATAGATAATTTTTCTTCGAAGACAGAATTAACAAACTCAGAGAAGGGTTTACCAGTGGTTAGGAGAAATAAATTCATTCAGAGCAACATTTATAAAAAAAAATAAAAAAAACAGAATATGCCATGATGGGAAACGTCACATTGGAATTTTATCCCAAATTACAATCATGGTCACAGCCTATATGCTCCTCCTCATGGACAATCTGCATTAACGAATCCCTCTTCCTCCTCCCCATCTTTTTTGCAGAGTGGAGCTCTTGCCCCTTACAACTTGAGATAGGAGAGTGGAAATATTTTGGAGATAAATAACAGAAAATCTAATAAGGTTATTAACCTTTCTCCATTTTCCCTAACTCATTTGAGGTGTTTGGTACTAAGCAAAGGTCTCTCATTTGTTCCCACAAATAAATCTGATGAATTTGTCTGGATGAAGGATATTTACTTACCGTATTAGGAAGGATATTGAAGTGGAAATGTTTTTATTATGACATCACTAATCTACACTTTTACGTAACGGGGGCCTTTTAGGCTCACATAAATAACTTTTACAAGTTTATTTCGAAATTGCAAAATAAGGGTAAGTGCACACTTACCCGGCGGTTCGGTCGGCGGCTGCTGGCGGGTCCCGCCAGGAAGCTCCGGCGCCGTCCACCGGCTTCCTGGCGGGTATGTGCGGGCGGTATCCGGCGGCTGCCCAGCGGGTTCTCGGCGGAGATTCTGCAGCGGCTGGAAGCAGCACATGATTCTGCTTGCAGCCGCTGCAGAACCGGCCGGTTTTTAGAACATGGTCATTCTTTGCTAACCCGCTGGGAAACCTGCGGGTTAGCAACGGATGACGCTGGGTAACCGCTGGTATGTGCACAGGCTTGGGCGGGTTACATTAGTTTCAATGTTAATCCAAACGTCGGTTTGGATTAACATAAATTTAAATAAAACTAATGTATGCAAAACGGCGGTTTACACAGGTAAACCGCCGAAAACCCGCCCAGTGTGCACATACCCTAAGATATGAACAATGCACAACATTTTAATTATAATTTTTTGTAGAAAGTACAAAAAAAACCATTTTTTTATCAAATTTCAAACAAAGATGAAAAACACACAAAGGTATATAAATCTAGAGTAAACTAGCTGCAGCTACATTTCTTTTCTAACTTCTACTTTTCAATTTTGTTGGTATTCCAAACAATTTTCACATGTTATCTTTTCAGAAGAATGTTCTTTAAGGTATCGTTACACGCTTCAATGTCGTTAGGATATCTCTAACGATCTCTTAAGGCACGCGCTCATTTAGGACATCGTTTTGACATTGTTGGTATGATGTCACACGGCTATATATCGTGCACGACGCACCAGCGATGTTGCGCCCAGTGATCGTTCGCACAACCCAGCGAATGATCCGAGTTCATTGTGGTGAATGGGCGAAGTCGTTATCCACATTGTTATCGCGGTGTCACTCTACACAATGCAGCAGGTTTGCTGATCGCAGACCTTCAGATTTATGAACATGTTCTTAAATCTGCGATGAGTGATCCAACTATTTATCGCAGTCATAGCTCGATGTCACACGCAACGACGTACTAACAATGTTGTCTGAACGACTCCAAACCCGTAACTTTTCAGCGATATCGCTCATGATATCTTTGCGTGTAACGGTACCTTTACAGACATTTTCCCCACAAGTGGTACAATATCGCTCAGTTTTCCTCTCTAAGCTTCTTGGACAAATGAAACAACGCTTTCATTTTCTTTCCATGGCCCTGGAATATCCTGAAACTGTACACCACACCATTTCATTGCTTCTTTAGCTTGCTTTGGCAAGCATTTCATGTTGCTTCGCTCCATTATGTGAGGCATTACAAGTTCATGACAAAGGTCCTTCAAGAATAAGCATCTCCTGTCCTTTCTCCCTGCATGGAAGTCTGGATGAGTTTCTGTATGAATAATGAATTAATTCAGGGCTGCTACATCAAGCATATTTGAAAAAATTGCTACAGGCCAACGTCTTGCTTGCCTCTTGCATCAATATTCTCCTACCATTTTATCCATTTTGCCTACACCTCCTTTCGTTTTATTGTAATATAGAATGATTTCTGGTTTCTGTTTCCTGTCATTGCTGTCAATAATGCAATTATGATGCATGGTACTGAGTAATATAACGGATTTCTCTTTATTCGCTTTGTAAGATACCAGTGTCGCTTTGTAATTGAAACCAAAGACACTCTCATAAAGTGCATGCTGTGGATTGTGTTTCACTGCTTGAGGAATTTCTCAACGATTTGGCTTCATAGTCATATAATATAATGCAGACTAATAGCCCTCCAGATAACATAATGCAGCGTCATAGCTCTCCAGATAATATAATGCAGCCTCATAGCCCTACAGATAATATAATGCAGCCTCATAGCCCTCCATATAATATAATGCAGCGTTATAGCTCTCGAGATAATATAATGCAGCTTCACAGCCCTACAGATAATATAATGCAGCGTCATAGCTCTCCAGATAATATAATGCAGCCTCATGGCCCTCCAGGTAATATAATGCAGCCTCATATCTCATAGCTTATCATAAAACACCTATTATTGTTTGTTTGTTTTTTTACCAATAATTCACCAATAGGAACTTGCTTGTAAAATAAGTGGCCCCTGTGCAGCTGTACAGGTTGCTCCAATGATATGTCTTCCCTTGGTCCTGTCCAAGGTTACTGCACTGCACCGGCCCAAGGGAATGTGTGGCAATGTATAGAATAGAGCCAGGCAGACGTCTCACTGAACCTCATGCACTGAGCTCACACTGCCATGTGGGTGACACTTGTAGATGGCACATGGAGGGTGGCACACTGAACACCAATGTCATATACTATCATACATGTTGTGCAGGTGACCTTTGAGCCTGGGCTAGTGTGGGTGACCTTGGTGAGACAGCTTGGGTCACACTGCCAGACCACACTAACCCTGCTGGCAATGGAAGCTGGTGAGGGCAACTGCCCACTGTGTGATAGGACAGTCCATCCCCCACAGCTGTGTAGTGTGGCACATGTCACCATGAAGGGGATCACATTCTGCCTGCAGCCACATGCTGAGGTCACCCAGTGACCCTATAGAATGGCTATGTATAGAAATAGCTGCCTCTATTTATAGGCACCAGGTCGAGTGTGTGCCCATTGTGTCAACCAGGGCCGAGCACTGCCACCCTGCCCTGCATGTGTAGTACTGAACATCCACAAATTACAGTGCCCTGCTGCTGTCACCACCCCCTCCTCTGAGTACTGCACACATGTGGGCACCCAGAAGGACACAGTGAGGAGGAGAAGGGTCACCCCGGGCCGTCTACAGCACTGCCTGAAGTTGAGCACAAGCCTGGAAACTCACCGGATACACATGGTGAGCTCTCGCTCACTGCTCCCGCCGGCAGCTGCGTCCACATGATTTCATCACAGTGCAGCAGCAACGGCCGCGGGAGATTTAAAACTGCAGCGCCTGCCAGTCCTCCGGCGGCCGTAATCAGCCGCCTGGGGACCCGCCGGGCAGAGCTCTGTGCAGTGACATGGATGTGCGTGTTCCAGGACGCATATCCATGTAAAGCTAGCACAGCGGTCACAGGGGTCGGCTCCGGGCCTCCTGTATCTCGGGGCCCGGTCTCACATGCGACCCCTGCGACCGCGGATTGTACGCTACTGCACAGTAGATAAGCCCATTTATGCCATAATAATTTGCAGAATCACACATCCAGAAGATTTTTATTCCATTCTTGGCTGGATTACTGGGCACGTATTGCATGAACTTTCAACGTCGTCTGAAGAGCACAAGTTGCTCCTCTACTGTAACATTAGTACTAGGATTGTAAAGTTTGGTGCAATTTTTGATAAATATGTTCCAGATATAACTGATGGGGCTAATTTGTATGTTTGGAAATTCGCTGCACGAGTTCGCTTATCATCAAATCGAATGTTTCTTCTAATTTACTCATATCTGTCCACTGCCATTGTCGCTTTATAGTGTGGATCAGAAAGTGGGTGCAGAAATAATTCTCTGTTTGGAACATCATACGATTTTTGACTCCCTGCCAGCAGTAAAAGTCCAATATATGCATACATTTCCTCATTTGAGATATTTTTCCAGGACTTATTTTTTGCAGAAGCGATACATCTTCCTTCTAGGTTTGAACATAAAAGGACCTCTTCTGCAATATTGTCAGAAAAAAAAGACAGAATATGTCTTTAGGGGAAAAGTACCTGGGACTTCTAACAGCTCCTTGAGCATGTCTCACAATATTATGTATTGGAGTACGTCCGACTAATGAAGGATTACTGTCCCAAAAAACATTCATTTTAGATGTTCTACTGACTCACCCAGGGTTGTATGGGGACTCGAGTATCCAGGCTTCGTGGTGGTTGGGATGTCACTAGTGGCCTGCCCGGACCCATGGCCCTGGTGGTCAACTAAAAAGAGGGTTTGGGGAACGGTAATAAAGTTCACGTGACGCCACCTGCAGATTCTGGTGATGGGCACCAGCGCTGCTTCAGACCTCCGCAGCACGATTGTATCGCAGCTGAGATGGAACAACTCCTACAGGTGGAGCTGGGACTCCGGGGCAGGTATGCACCTGTAATGATGGTGCAAAATGTAGAGATGTTCGGTGGAGCAGTGCAGCAGATGAACAGACACATGGAGGCTTTGTCACTCTACACGGGTACTTTACTCTGTAAACCAGTTCAGATGGCAGTTCAGGTTACAGCTCAAGCAGTCTATAATCAGGTAGCTGGTCAGGTAGTGACAGAAGGCCATTCAGTGGATCCTGTAGTATACTCTCTTTTGACGATCCTGTGTCCTGTTGCTAAAACCTGCCCCGGCATAGCCCTTTTGTATACCAGGCCTGTTGGGGTGCTGTGAGATTCCCTCCTTTCTCTCTCTGAAGGGGCTCGACCTTTGGTGGGCGATCCTGGCGAGGCTGCACTTTGTAGACAGGGTGTCAGGGTTGATGAACTGACCCGTAATGACCGGTGTAGACGGTTCAGGGGCTGGACTCCCTGCACCGTATCCTCGGAGCCGGCACTCCATTAAATGGACCAGGGTTACGCCGAAGTATGGGCGCCATGATATGGGGTCCCCTCTTTCTGTTCCTGGGCTGCCTCTTCTCTAGGCCCCCTCCCCTAACTCCACCCAATGGGAATGGGACTACCCATCTACCCAGGGTTAAGTGTGGGAGGTGCTGGGGTGGGATCCACTTGCAAACCTTACTCTCCCCTGTGACAGGAATAACTGCACACTCATTTGTGGGTGCAGTACCCCTTCTGTGGCGCACTGACCAGCGGGGCGCCACACTACTTATCACTTCTTTAGGATCCACTGGATCCACTTCTTCATCATAAGAATCACTGGAAGAGGATGTTTGATTAGCTGGTGGCAAGTACTCTTCATCGGACAAAGATATTTCACATTTATCGTCATTTTGAAATATAATTACTTCAATCTCTTGGTCAGTCAGACGCTTGGAGGAAGACTATGCAATTGCTGACTAGATGTTAGCAAACTAAAAGAAAAAACAATGAACACAATCAGGGTTGTCCACTCTTTGCTTGAGTGTGACACACTGAAAGGGTAAAGGGCCCCCTTCCTCCTCTCACCCTCAGCAGCTCTTACCTTTTATACTTTCTTTTAGGTGGTGTACAATTCTCTGGATTTTTGTGGCTCACAAGCTTTACCCTTTGCAAGTTTCTTATAGAAACAAAGAGACTGAAAATGAGTCAGACATCATCACAGTTCCTTCAGCAATTAGCTCACTGTGTATACTGTCCTCAGTATTCTCTACACAGCTTATTTCTGTGTTCAGAAGGACCTGCGATGATGTCATGGCCTTATCACTCCCTCACAAAATCACATGATATCCTCACATGGCATGATCCTCACATGGCCCCTCCACCAGCAACCCTGACTACAAATAAAGTAACTTGAGGCACAAGCACTGCTAAATACATGATAAAAATAGCAGAGGCCGAAAAGGCCCCTGTTCCCTACAGATTGTTACATTGTTACACCAAAATGCCTATTAAAAACATTATATAAATAACTGGATATTACCAACAACGACATACTTGAGGAATACCTAGAGTTTAAAAATTCTAACTAAAGTAATTTTGCAGATAATAGCAAAAAAGTAAGCACCGGGGCCTAAAATGCTTTCAATACGCATTGTACGTTTAAGACACATAATGACTGTATGACACTTGGTATAACTGGAGAGGATCTACCTAGTGTACGTATCCTCACTGATTTACTGTGAGAGAATAATAGACTACCTGCACAGGGCCCCTTTATGGATTTTAAATTGAAAAGTAAAATCAAAATACCCAAATATGGATACTAATAGTATTGATATACTTGTAATATTAGTAATGGAAAATATGAGGAAGGTAAATTTTAAAAAGAGTTTCTCTACAACTAATCACACAGGAGAAAAGTAAAAGGCATTGGAAAAACTTGCATCAAATATGGAATTTATATTTATGCCATCCAATAAGGGTGTAAAACTGGTCCTTTTGGATCATACAACATATGAAGACATGTGCATGAGGATACTGGGAGATCAATTAACATATAGAATTCTTAAAAAAAATCCAACACATGACTTTTTGAAACATCTTGAATAATTTACACAACATGCTTTGGACCAAAGAATGAATATAATATTATGTTTGCAAATTTTCTTCTGATAGCTACCTTTTATTCACTACCCAAAGTTCATAAGGGTTTGACTCCACTTAGGAGTCATTCCATTGCCTCCAGGGAAGATTCTATGACACCAAACTATAGTGTCTTTTTGGATAAGGTATTAAAGAGGACCTGTCACCCCACTGGTGCATTCAAAAGTGACAGCACCAATGAATGCAAAGTGTCTGCTGCATTCAGGGAAGGTGTGTACTAAGGCTCTAGCCCCCCTGTACCCCGAAAAAAACACTTCACAAACTTTACAGTTAAGAGGTCCCCTGGGTCGGATCTGATTAAGATGTCCTCGCTGCTGGCACAATGCTCCCTGCCTCCTCCTTTTGTGCTCTGCTCCCTCTATGTGTCTGTCGCTGCCTCCTCTTGTTCTGGGTCTGCCCTCCTCTTCTACTCCTGTTCCTTGTGTCATCACGAGACTTAATGATGTGGAGACTTTATATACGTAGTTCTATCCCTCATACCTGTCATATAGCCTAAAGGCTATAAATCTGAAATTGCTACATGATTCAGATATCCAGTGGCATTGAGGTGTCCATTGATGAAGAATGACCCCACTATCTTTGTACCCCATATACCACACCATACCATCAATTTTTGTGTTTCAACAGTCTTGGAGAGATCTATCCACTGTGGGTTAGTGTCAGACCAATAACGTCGGTTTTGTTTGTTAACATCACCATTCACAAAAAAAGTTTCCCTCATCACTGAACATAATGTTCTGTGTAAACTGAGGGTCCTGTTCCAATTTTTGTTTTGCCCATTCTGCAAATTCAGTGTGCCGATCCGGGTCATCTTCGTTGAAATGCTACAGCAGCTGGATTTTGTAAAGGTGCCATTTTTGAGTAGCTAAGATCCGCCTAAGGGCCCCTTTACACACGGCTACATTTCTTAGGTGGCTACAGGTAACTTACTGGTTACAGTGAAATCATGGAGACAAGGTTCTATCTTGTTGCTGTGTACAAATGGAATAATCTCTCCATGATTTCACTGCCTCCAGTAAGTTACCTGTAGCCACCCAAGAAATGTAGCTGTGTGTAAAGGGGCCCTAAGGGATGTTTGACCGATGTCACTCTCCAGCCAGTGACATGCGGCGAGTGCTACACTGTGGGCTCTTGCCGAAGGAAGCTAGGATACCCACTGATGTTTCTTCATTAGTGACAGTTTTCTTGCATCCATACTTTGGCAAATCCAACACTGAACCTGTTTCACAAAATTTGACAAGCAGTTTGATAACTCTTGCATGAGAGATGGATGATCTCGTAGTGTGTCTTGCATTGACATGTCAATGGCTGTAAACAAACATAAACTTGAAAATAACTCATGAAAGAATTTAGTTACGTTAAAACCAAGTACACCATTGTTTTTCTCAAGAAATTCTCAATATGTTTGATGTGTCACATGACCTTCTTCTCAGTGAAAAAAATAAAGTTGGATCCAAAATGGTCGACTTCAAAATGGCCACCATGGTCACCACCCATCTGGAAAAGTTTTCCCCCTCCCATATACTAATGTGCCACAAACAGGAAGTTGATATCGCGAACCATTCCGATTTTATTTAAGTGTATCCATATAAATGGCCAACCCTGTATAATTCACTCTCCATATTCTTAAATGGCCCACCCTGTATATGGAGGACTATGAGGTGCATTATATGGAGGTCAATGGGGTGCATTACATTATATGGAGGACTATGGGATGCAATAAATTATATGTAGGACTGCGTGGAGCCAATTATACTACATGGAGGACTATGAGGATTCATTATACAATATCTGGAAAGCAATATGGGACTCATTATAGTATAATGAGGACTATGTGGGTGTATTATACAATTAAGAAGACAATATGGAGCCTATTATACTATATGGAGGACTATGGGGTGCATTATAATACTATAAAGAAGCCAATGATGGGCCCATTATTTTATATGGAGGACTTTGGTGTGCATTATACTATATGGAGGACTATGTGGCGCCTATTCCACTTGATGGAGGACTATGTGGGGCCCATTATACTATATGTAGGACTTACTTCTTTTTAGTCTAACAGTGAGAGGTTACCCAAAAGATATGATAGACAAGGCTCATGGGGAAATAGATACGAGGCGGGAAGAGGGATGGAAAAAGGCAGTAGGCTCTAAAAAAGAAAAAAGATTTATTTTTAATTTGGCCCCATGAATGAGGTAATCCGAAAAGCGATAAGGAAGAATTGGTATATAATTGAAAGTGATAGACATCTGAGGGAGGTGGCATTGAGGAAACCTTTGATAACGCATAAACGTGCTAAAAACATTGGCGACATAATTGTAAGAAAACGACTGGTACCAGAAAGGACCTGGTTAGAAAAGCAACGCCCAAAAGGAAATTT
Organism: Allobates femoralis; assembly: GCA_033576535.1. Taxonomy (NCBI): domain Eukaryota; kingdom Metazoa; phylum Chordata; class Amphibia; order Anura; family Aromobatidae; genus Allobates; species Allobates femoralis. The sequence continues at coordinate 456,674,970 of JARQOC010000002.1, read as the reverse complement.
CAAATGTGGAGATTATTTTTTACCCCCAACATCTAGTGAAAAACCCATTAAAAATTGGCTGCATAGTACATGAGGTGAGACAATTTATTTCCTGCAAAACGAAGTATGTGGTATATGGAATTTTTTGTCCATGTGGACGTTATTATGTTGGAAAGACCATTAGGTGCCTATTTATAAGCTTCCATGAACACTGCAGATTTATTGTGACAGGGACAGGTTCCGTATGATTAATAGAACATGTGAGAGATGTTCATAAAGGGGATCCTGAGGTGTTTGAGTCGGTCGACAGGGTAGGGGGTACTCGGATACTGGGACAGGTGCTTACTTCAGTGGGGATCACGGCGGGTCGGTTCCCGGTTCTGTGCCCTGGACCCTCAGTGGCAGGGGTGGGGTGATGTTGATGGGGGATTAGTAACGTGACGTATCACTCCCCGTCTCCAGCTCTCTAGGCTCCACCCCCTGGGACCTACTAAATATACGATCCCCTGCCTTAAAGTAGCCTGTGTATGGGTGTTGGGGTGCAGACTCTGAAGATTTCCCCACGTCCATGGTTACAGAGGCACCTCACCTTTAATTGGGGTGCAGTATCTCCCTGTGGCGCCTGGCCATAGGGGCGCCACCCCCCCCCGGTTAAATACACTCGTCCTAACCAGATCATGTTTGAGCCGAGTTTTTTTATTTTATTTTATTAACATTTACCTGGGTAACTTTTTAAACCACAAAAACAATACGGTTATTTTGTCTTCCCTTGCTGGAGGTGCTAGGCTTCAAATGTTGCATAAAAACATTTTTTACTTTAATTCACATTGGCACAACAGGGCCAGGTATTAAGTCTCTGATTTTAAGTTCAATCAGGCTTTTTTAACACAGCAGTTCACATTTATGTTCATGTGATTATTGTCCAAGTGCTGCAAGAAAAAGGCACAATAAACAACTATGTACAGTGGTACAGCATACCGGGTTAAGCTTGTCAGTCGTCACTTCTGCTGACCCGGATTGCGTACCACCCACGGGGTCCTGCATGGCGTTCATATGTTACTACGTCACCACAGTATAGCTCCCGGTCCAGGTGGCCTTCCCAGTCATCCTGGAACTTTGGCCTTCCGACGGGTTGCCAGGATTGCGGGATCGGGGTTGGAGACTGGTATTCAAACCGCCTCATCTCCATACTGACCAGGTTTTGTTGTTGCTCCAGGCAATCTGCCCACCATAGCTTGTGGGGCCCGGACGCCTCTGCGCTGCTGGCTGCTCCTTCCTCTCGGTCCTCCTTCCCAGAACTCGCCTGGTGGTTGGATCTTTCTTCCTCGACCTCGTGGATTAACTCTCCGAGTCTGGGGACTGCCATCTTTACCAGGCCGCACACGGGTAATGGGTCCGAAGACTGCCAAGGTGTCTCGTTCTGACTTCCAGCCGCTCCCTGCTTACTTTTTATAGTCCGCAGTTGGTGCAGTCTGGTTCCTGGCCCGCCCCCTTGGTTATTTGGTGGCAAGAGGGGCGGGGAGGAAGTTTGGCGTCTCTTGCATGGCCCTTCCCTGATAAGGGGCCGAGGCACGCCTCTGGGCCAGCACATTTTCAGTCACATTTCCAGGCCGCCATTTTGGTCCTACATAGTGAAATAAAGTTCAGTCAATAAAGTTCAATTTAAAGCGCACAGTACCCGGTTTTATCGGGCACGGGATCCTGTTCGTGATGCTAGAAATGAGTCAGTCGACAGGGTAGGGGGGTACTCGGATACCGGGACAGGTGGTTACTTCAGTGGGGATCACGGCTGTTCGGTTCCCGGTTCCGTGCCCTGGACCCTTAGTGGCAGGGGTGGGGGTGATGATGATGGGGGATTTGTAATGTGACGCCACCTGTGGTGCCTGGTAATAGGGTTACCAGCATTGCGGCTGGCCGCTGAGGTGATGGGAATGCAGCTTTGGTAGTACAGCTCCCCCAGGTGGAGCTTCACCTCAGGGCAGCGGGGTAGATGAGGGGAGTAGTAGTTCTCACCTCCGGTAATGATGCTATAGCCCACCGGGTGATGATTGAAAGGAGGACGGACACCAGTTCAGCTCAAACGGTTCTTTACTTGCACCAAATGGAAACATGTACACGGTACATTCTGGGTTAACGGGTATTGTAACCGCAGATCGTGAAGGTTTCTCCAGAGTCTGACAGTGATGCCCTCAATATGGCGCTCGTGGTCCTGGTACTCTCTTGCTGTCTGTATTTACCCCTCTTGAGCCAAGTATCTAGTCCTCGGGGTCTGTTACCTAAAGTCTCTGACTTGTCGGTGTCGTGGACCCAGCTGCAGGACTGATGTTGGGCTTCTTTAGGGGTGCTTTGGCTCCCTGTATGTATCGGGCCTTCAGCTTGCCGGTCTGTAGTTAGGGTTGAACCTTGCGTCTGTCTACCTCGGCTCCAGTATGACGGTGGTGACCTGGGCCTCCCGCTGGCTCCAACCAGTCCTGGGGTTACCCCCTTTTTAGTCTGGGTCGCTCCTCTCCTAAGAGGCACCCTCCACTGTAGCCGCAGGGTCCCCTGCATCCTTCCTTCTCGCTCTCTCACAACAACAGTCTGATTCTGCTGTCACTCCCCTTCTCCAGATCTCTAGGCTCCACCCCCTGGGACCTACTAAATATACGGTCCCCTGTCTTAAAGTGACCTGTGTATGGGTGTTGGGGTGCAGACTCTGAAGATTTCCCCACGTCCACGGTTACGGAGGCACCACACCTTTAATTGGGGTGCAGAACCTCCCAGTGGCGCCTGGCCATAGGGGCGCCACATGTTAACTTTTCAGGTATCAGGATATAGGTTCCACGGTCCGCGCTGCTATCACCGGGTGATTATCCCTGGATGCTTCAGTTGGTCCCCCAAAAAAGACAGGAGTCCTAGGGGTGATGTGACGGTTCCTTTATTCCACTTCCACCTATGCGTTGTTACATATTAACTTTTGTAAGTCTTGAAAGAGTGGTAATGCCACCAAATAGTGGTAATCTCCTAAATTGCTTCTTCAAAGGGAAGCATAGTGGATCCTGAGACTGAAAGCTCAGGGCCCACTAGGTTTTAATGATAAGAACGATTTATCTGTATTTTTATAATTGCACTTGGTAAATGTAGTAATTCCTTCTCTTTTTTTATACAGTTACATGTTTCTATGTATTTTGATGTAATTTTGGTATACATTGAATATAATGGTTTTAATTGCACATGTCACTTTTTTCACTATGCACAGGTAAAGGGTTAATGGAATGTGAAGGTGGAGATAAAAGGCAGGAAATGCCATCCACCATTGTGTGTAACCTGTTGAAGCACCAAGAGGAGGCACGAAACAGTCCGTTGTTGCTGTACCGCTATGTAAGCACTAACATGTGGAGCAAATAAAAGAAATTCTTCTGTTGACCGGTGAGTGCTGCCGATTCCTTATTGCTATACTATATGTAGGAAAATGAGGGGTGCATTACACTATGTGGAAGGCAATGTGGGGCCCATTATACTATATGAAGGACTATGGGGTGCATTTTAATACTCTATGGAAGCAATGGGCCATTGTATGGAGGACTATGCGGCTGCATAATACTAATCTGAAGGACTATGTGGAGCCAATTATACTATAGTGCTGCTGCTGCTGTCACCAACCGAGAAAGGCCTCCAAACAACCTGAAAATCTTAGAGAACTTCAGCTCCACCTGGGCACTACCGGTCAATCTAAAGAAAACCAACACCATGGTGTTCCAGAGGAGAAAGAAAAGATCAGACCAGCACCCATCATTTGTCCTCAACAACTGCGACCTCACAGGAACAGACAAATATACCTACCTGGGCCTAGAGACTCACCGTCAGGAGCTTCAAACAAGCCATAGAGACCCTGAAAGACAAGGCTTGCAAAACCTTCTATGCCATCCGAAGGAAACTCTACCATCTGAAGCCACCAGTGAGGATCTGGCTAAAAATCTTCGACTCCATCATCGCCCCAATCCTCCTGTATGGCAGTGAAGTCTGGGGTCCTCACACCTACCCAGACTGGTCAAGGTGGGACTCCAGTCCAACAGAAATATTCACCTGGAATTCTGTAAGCACCTTCTCCAGGTCCACCGGAGCACCTCCAACAGTGCTTGTCGGGCCGAGCTGGGCAGATTCCCTCTACACCTAACAGTTCTAAAGAGGGCGCTATCATTCCGGGCTCACCTGCATAGAGCAATCCAAGCTCCCATCACCATAAAGCCCTGATACATGTAGGTGAAACAGAAAAACCAGAACCCTCAGAACTGCCCAGCTAAACCCAACACAACCAGAACACTAATCACAACTGACAAAAGCCGGAATCAGGAAGATTGTAGAGAGGGCCAGGAGAGGTATGTCAGTGACTGGAAGAACGATCTCTTCAGCTCACGGAAACTGACCATGTACCGGAGTCTACAGAGAGACTACAGACTGGCCCCATATCTGGAGAAACTCCCGGACCCCAGAGACCGCAAGATCCTGAGCAGATATAGACTCAGTGCCCACAGTCTGGCCATCGAGTCCGTCCGACACAGGCAGAGATACAAGCCCAGGGAGGAAAGACTGTGCCAACACTGTGACACAGGAGGCCATAGAGACGAAACCCACTTCCTGCTACACTGCTCCAAATACTCAGCAGTGAAGGACACTCACTTCAGGAGACTCTCTCTCTCCCAGATTTTCATCACCATGAAGGAGGAAGAAAAAACATCTATCCTGCTGGGAGAAGAAGAGAGAGCAGTGGAGATAGCAGTGCGGTATGTGAGCGAATGCCATAGACTGCGAGAAAAAGAACTATGATGCCATGGACTATAGCCTCCACATTGGATCTGCCCCCATCCACCTTCCCTATGCCATGGACTATAGCCCCCACCCTGGACTTGCCCCATCCACCTTCCCTATGCCATGGACTATAGCCCCCCATCCCGGATCCGCCCCATCCACCTTCCCTACAGCTCCTACCCAACATCCCCACAGTCCCTATCACTATTCCCTCTATACAATTGCTTTGGCAAAACTGAGGTGTATTTGGTCCTGCCAATAAAGCTTCTTTGAATCTTGAATCTTGAATCTATAGTGAAGGCTATCTGTGGACCATTATAATATGTGGAGTGCTATGGGGAGTCCATTATAGTATTTGTAGGGCTATGTGGCGGCCATTATAATATTTGGAGGACTATGATGAAGCCTTTATACTTTATGGAGGGTTATTTGAGGACCATTATACTGTATGCAAGCAATTATACAGTGTAAAGAGTTTGTGCGGGGTCCATCATACTGTACGGAGGGCTGTGTGGGGGCCATTATACAGTGTGAAGAGGTGTGGGGGCCATTATATTGTATGTAGACCCATTTAAATGCATGTCTCTATGTGGGTAACAGTTGGGGATCATACTGTGTTTGGGTCACCATACTTTACTGAGGCATTTGAGAGGTGGGTACAGTAGGGTCATCATACTGTGTGTGTGGAGGATACTGTGGAGGAATTAGCTGTAGGGATATTATACAGTGTTTTGGGGCACTTTTATTGGCATACTACGTTACAGGAGCAATGGAAGAGGAATGTAGGGGATTTAATAGTAGGAAAATTACTTTGTAAGAGCTGCAAAGTTGTGAAATATGTACCTATGTTATCCAGCCAAATGTTATTTATTTATTTTTTATTTTGCAGAAGGGCCTAATTAGAACGTCTGCTATGGGGCCCTATGATTTGGGAAGTATTCTTGGCCCATGCAATGTTTTGAACAATCAAAACATGCCTGTTTTTTATGCTTATGCATAGATCAAAAACATCCAATATGGACTGTCAGCCCTGTCCTTTGTGCCCATGGATTTCTCCAAATTCTCTGAATCTTATGTAGATATTACATCCTGTAGATTGTGAGATATTCAAAGTCTTTGCAATATTGTGTTGAGAAACATTTTTCTCTAAAATTGTTTCACAAGTTGTACACATAATTCAGTTTCTAAATGAGTTAATTTTTTCACATGAAATAGTAAAATGTCTATTGTTCAACTTTTGATTTGTGCTCTATGTTCTGTAGTGGACAAAATATAGCTATAAGAGATTTTCAAAGCGTTACATTTTTATTTTATTTACATTTTGCACAGTATCCCAACTTTTTTGAAATTGGGGTTTTAGATAAAATAGCACTGTCAGGTCGTTCAAAAAATCCATAAAACAGAACGCCTTATGCAACTTCCCCTGGACAAAGCCAGAAGGGCTTTCTAGTGTGTTTGTCAAAAAAAAGTTAGCTGTCTGTGAGTTTTTGAGAAGCTGCACAGCAGTGGTGTAACTTCAGGCCCAGAGGCCCCGATGCGAAAGCTCCAACGGGGCCCCCAATTATTGCAAATCTTTAATAATATTAGTCTTTTTCTATGGGCCAAAGGGACTTTTGGGCCCCCCTAGGCTGCAGGGCCCGGGTGCGATTGCAACCCCTGCACCTATTTAGTTACGCCCCTGCTGCACAGATAAACGAAAAAATAAAGTTGGCAAACCTGATTGTGGTTGACTATGGCTAGAGTCACATTAGCGTCAGCCCTTAGGCTGACGGATCCGTTAAAAACGTATAATTTTGCAGCCTGAGCGCATAGCGTTAATGGAGTGTCACACTGCACTCAAGCTGCCTATTCATTGCTACTGCTTACCCCATGCACAGCACAGCCGGCGGCTTCACTGATAAGGGCCGGATATGCGCTTTTGACCAGCGCACAGGAAACGTGGTCTGCAGTATTTTCCTGTGCACTGATCAGAAGCGAATATCCAGCCCTCGTTAGTAAAGCGGTCGGCTGCGCTGTGCAGGAGGTAAGCATTAGCAATGAATAGGCAGCCTGAGCGCAGCGTGACACTCCGTTAACGCAATGCGCTCAGGCTGCCAGATTCTACGTTTTTAGCGGGTCCGTCAGCCTAAGGGCTGACGCTAATGTGACCCTAGCCTATGGGATCTCTTTAGCTTCCAAAGCCTACTTAAACCTGGAGCTGGTCCTATCTGATGACCTATTTTTGACCCTGAACACCTGAGCTGTATATTTAGGGCCCGTTGGCACAATGTGTATTTGGTGAGTATCTGCTGCTTATAAATAGCATATCTGCTAAATATGCATCAGCGTGTTTTCCTAGCTAAGTCTATGGGATTTGCGAAGTCCTGTCCACATGGTGCGTTTTTTTTCCACAGCGGATCTGCTGCATATCTTATTTAAAGTGAATCTGTCACCCCCTTTGGGTGTTCTAAACTGTGCCTACCAGCTGTAACATGATGTAATTTGGGTTCCTATAACCCCTCTATATGTCCAGACGTTTCCCTGCATACCTCAGAAATTAACTTTTATTCTGCCCCACGCTGTATGATAATGACCGCCAAAAAGGTCCAGGGGGTCTGATTTCTGTGGTCCTCGCCAACCCCCTGCCTGAAATACCCACCCCGATCTTTTGAAATTCCACCCCTCCTGTGTATTGCAGTTGATTGACAGGCACTACTCTCGCGTGTGTGCAGTGCCACGAGTGCACCGTGCTCCATTGAAGATACACAGTGCCTGAAGTCTTACAAGATTTGTAAAGTCTCGCGCCTGTCAGTAGAAACTCACAAGACTTTGGGCACTGTGTATCTTCAACGGAGAACGGTTACTCGTGGTATTGCCCAGGCGTGAGTAGTGCCTGTCAATCAATGGCCATACACAGGAGGGGCGGCAATTTCAAAAGAGTGAGGCAAGTATTCCAGGTGAGGCGGGGCAGCGAAGACCACAGAGTGCAAACCCTGTGAACCTTTTCAGTGGTCACTACCATACAGCGCAGGAAAGAATATACAGTTGTGACCAAAAGTATTGACACCCTGCAATTCTGTCAGATAATGCTCAGTTTCTTCCTGAAAATGATTGCAATCACAAATTCTTTGGTATTATTACCTTCATTTAATTTGTCTTAAATAAAAAAAACACAAAAGAGAATGAAGCAAAAAGCAAAACATTAATCATTTCACACAAAATTCCAAAAATAGGCCAGACAAAAGTATTGGCACACTCAGCCTAATACTTGGCTGCACAACATTTAGCCAAAATAACTGCAATCAACCGCCTCCGGTAACCATCAATGAGTTTCTCACAATTCTCTGCTGGAATTTTAGATCATTCTTCTTTGGCAAACTGCTCCAGGTCCCTGATATTTGAAGGGTGCCTTCTCCAAACTGCCATTTTTAGATCTCTCAACAGGTGTTCTATTGAATTCAGGTCTGGACTCATTGCTGGCCACCTTAGAAGTCTCCAGTGCTTTCTCTCAAACCATTTTCTAGTGCTTTTTGAAGTGTGTGTTTTGGGTCATTGTCCTGCTGAAGACCCATGACCTCTGAGGGAGACCCAGCTTTCTCACACTGGGCTCTACATTATGCTGCAAAATTTGTTGGTAGTCTTCAGACTTCATAATGCCATGCACACAGTCAAGCAGTCCAGTGCCAGAGGCAGCAAAGCAACCCCAAAGCATCAGGGAACCTCCGCCATGTTTGACTGTAGGGACTGCATTCTTTTCTTTGAATGCCTCTTTTTTTCTCCTGTAAACTCTATGTTGATGCCTTTGCCCAAAAAGCTCTACTTTTGTCTCATCTGACCTCAGAACAGTCTTCCAAAATGATTTAGGCTTTCTCAGGTAAGTTTTGGCAAACTCCAGCCTGGCTTTTTTATGTCTCGGGGTAAGAAGTGGGGTCTTCCTGGGTATCCTACCATACAGTCCCTTTTCATTCAGACGCCGACGGATAGTACGGGTTGACACTGTTGTACCCTCGGACTGCAGGGCAGCTTGAACTTGTTTGGATGTTAGTCGAGGTTCTTTATCCATCATCCGCACAATCTTGCGTTGAAATCTCTTGTCAATTTTTCTTTTACGTCCACATCTAGGGAGGTTAGCCACAGTGCCAATGGCTTTAAACTTATTGATGACACTGCGCACAGTAGACACAGGAACATTCAGGTGTTTGGAGATGGACTTGTAGCCTTGAGATTGTTCATGCTTCCTCACAATTTGGTTTCTCAAGTCCTCAGACAGTTCTTTGGTCTTCTTTCTTTTCTCCATGCTCAATGTGGTACACACAAGGACACAGGACAGAGGTTGAGTCAACTTTAATCCATGTCAACTGGCTGCAAGTGTGATTTAGTTATTGCCAACACCTGTTAGGTGCCACAGGTAAGTTACAGGTGCTGTTAGTTACACAAATTAGAGAAGCATCACATGATTTTTCTAACAGTGCCAATACTTTTGTCCACCCCCTTATTTATGTTTGGTGTGGAATTATATCCAATTTGGCTTTAGGACAATTCTTTTTGTGTTTTTTCATTGAAGACAAATGAAATGAAGATAATAATACCAAAGAATTTGTGATTGCAATCATTTTCAGGAAGAAACTGAGTATTATATGACAGAATTGTATGGGTGTCAATACTTTTGGCCACAACTGTAAGTGTATTTCTAATGTATGCAGGGGGATGTCTGGGCACATAAAGGGGTTACAGGAACCCCAAATACATCATGTTAAAGCTGGTGGGCACAGTTTAGAACGCCCAAAGGGGGTGACAGGTTCACTTTAAAGAAGTAATGTGAACTTTACTTATTCCTGTCAGGCATTTTTCAAACTTCAAGTGGGAAAAAAAGAGCACAAAGACTGACTATATAAGAATAGTATTTTCCTACAGAAATGAATTGTAAACATTTTTTAAGAATTTTTTAAGCAATTTGTTTGCAGACATTTTTTATGAGAAACTGTTTTGAAAAATACCTCAAACAACAGTGTGCACATACATAGCCTTAGACAGAGCAAATGGATTATCATGCATGCTGAAGAGTTGGCATGGCAGCCAGGAATCTAATGGAGCTCCCAGGTCTGCCATATACAGTTAGATCCAGAAATAAAGAGTTAATAAGGAAAAAACATTTTTTCCTCTAAACATATGTTCTTCCCACTTTGTATTTTCTTTGTTGCTTAATTTTTTTACTTCTTTTCTTCCTCTCCCCTTCCTTATTAATTCTTTCACAAGCTCTTTGTACTTCCTAGTTGTGATCTGTTTTTTTACTATCTCTTCCCACGAACCCTTTTGATTTCCTCTTTTTATTGATTATGCTATTTCTCTCACTTCCTCCTTTTCCCTTTTCTTTAGAGGTGTTTCTTTAATAGTTTTAATCTTTTTAAATCTCACAAACAGGGTGTCTTGCACATTTGTATTTTTACATTGAAAAAGGCACCAGTCTGCCACCAAAACGCATTGGTGAAATTGAAACATTCATTTTATACCGTTTGAGGATTTTTCATTTGCACAAGGGCAGCCCAGGTACATTGATCGTCACAGCACACAGCCGCTGCAGCTCCAGCCCGCAGCTTTGCCCCCACCCCCTGTGGACCTGTGAAACTATATATACACCAGGATGTGGGATATATATACCAGGATGGGGGGTCATGTACCAGGATAGGGGGGTCATATATACCAGCACTGTGGGGTCCATGTACAAAGGATGTGGGACATATATACCAGGATTGGGGGCTATGTACCAGGATGGGGGATATATATGACAGGATGGGGGACATATATACAAGGATGAGGAACACATATACTGATTGTGAGACGGATACTGGCATTGTAAGACGGACCTCATTTAACATTAAAAATTATTTATTTCTCTTTCTCTTCACTAGATTTGGGGGTGAGTCTTATAAAGCGAAAAATATGGTATATAAATGTGTCTTGAATATGTTTTGATAAACAGCTATTTCTGTACTTAATTGTATGTGTGCCTATTTTGGCTTAATAATAAGAGGATTGTTGTCCTTACAATGTATACATCTAGATCGGCCAGTGGCCAGAGTGAGCCCCTCCTGTTATACAGCTTATAAGAATGAATCAAAGTAGGGGGTTTATGGCTCCATTTTGTAACAAGAGTATCAGAGTAGGCCATGCTATGTTCCAAATTTTGCTTTTATTCAAAGGTTAAAGATACATATAAAAACTTTCCCATAGCATATAATATAGATACATCTTATAATACTTTTTATTTCATACATAGATCAATATTTAAAGTGACTTGTGACTATTAAAATCCCAGGTAGAGTATTTACCCCTCGATTTTGATATGGTGTATACAGTTGGAACAGACCAATTGTCTGGTATATATAGTGAGGTATAGGATTTGTCTGGCTCAATGCCCCTATATAGTTAGGTATCCCATAGAAGGCAGGTATTAGATGTACCAAAAGATCCCTATCCCCATATGGATCCACCTAAGGACCAGCGCAGGACAATATATCCTAAGCACTGTTCCCACAGTTCACCCACATCAGAGGCAGGACCCCAGTTCATTCTAAGCCCTCCAAGGTGCCTTGTATCTATACACACTGTGGTGCTATTGAGTCTAACTATTCCTCCTCAATGGCTTACAACTTACCCATATCAGGGGGGTGTATGGATGTCCGGGTGCCCCCAGACGCGTTTCGCAAGATGCTTTTTCAATGGGGTCCGCTGGTATACAGCGACCGCCATCTATTTATGTCCCCCATGCCTCTGAGCATGCCGAGCGCCTCCTTATGGCTCCGCCCCCTCCACGCCGACCTGCCGCCAATCCCTGTCTGGAGAGTCAGTGGCCACCTGACTCCATCCAGCCAATAAGGGATTGCTGCGGTCTCGTTGGGAGGCGGGGCTGGAAGCTGTATCCCGGGAGTCATGCCAATAGGATGAATCTCAGGGCGGAAGTAGTTAATCCGCCATCTTGGTCCCTGGTGCCTGTATTACATATCCCTTTATGGCCACACATTAAAAGCGGAAGTGCCTCCTTCGCCATGTTAGGTCCTGGAATCCTATATGTATCACCATACCAAGAAACTGCAGATTGTTAGGGAAGATGCAGAATGGCAATAGATTCTATATATAGGCTAGAGAAATATAGAATCATCAGTGACTGAATTCCCAAACCTTTTTACGACATATTTATAGTAATGTCCCCAAGCATTGTATAATGGCCATTATACTGATTGATCGAGCCGCACTCATCTCAGGGGATCCAATCTCCGCCCGTACATATGCACTTCAGGGCAAGAGATGTAAACCCCAGACAGCGCGCACCCGTCAATCCCTATCCGTCCATATTCAATACAAAACATAGAGATTACCCCCATTAGAGTGGGAGAACTGTTCACCCAGAATATTTCTTCCAGACATGTAGATTTAACATTCAATCTATTTATTCCATTCTTTCTTCCTTTATGATGTTAGTTCGCACCCAAAAGCAATTCCCCACTGGTATCCAGGCAACGGGTTTACTGATGGTGGTAATTATCATTGCTGTACAGCTGCGTGGTCTCAAACTCCTATCTGGAAAAACTAGGAAAAAGTGAATAAGTGAGTTAAAAGGTTTAAAAACACTTATTAAAAATGATCATACAAGTCAGCAGTTTTGACAACAAGTTCTTTTATAGGAAGGGTACAAAACTAAGTTTTTCGTTTAATCCCCTAGGGCTCATTGTATCTAATCTCACCATCCATTTGCACTCTAACTGTGCCAATCTCTTGGCATAGTTACCCCCACGAGATCCCAAATTAAGGGTATCTATGCCCCTGACTTTAAAACCTGCCGGGTTGCAATTATGCATTTTCTTAAAGTGTCGGGGTATGGTCTTCAGTGACAGATCTTCCATCTCCACTTTTATCGCCGCTTTCATGTCACGGACATGTTCACCCACCCTTATGCGCAATTCCCGTGTGGTTAGTCGAATATAGACCAAACCACACGGGCATGTAGCATAGTAAATGACATTTGAGGTGGAACAACTGATGTATTTTAGAATTTTGCATTCCTTCTCTCCCTTCGAGTCCATAAAAGACGTTGATCTGACCATACTCCGACACCCCTTGCAATCACTGCAGGGATACAACTTCCGGCCCCGCCTCCCAACGAGACTGCAGCCATCCCTTATTGGCTGGATGGAGTCAGGTGGCCACTGACTCTCCAGACAGGGATTGGCGGCAGGTCGGCGTGGAGGGGGCGGATCAATAAAGAGGGGCTCGGCGGGCTCAGAGGCATGGGGGATATAAATAGATGGCGGTCGCTGTATACCAGCGGACCCCATTGAAAAAGCATCTTGCGAAACGCGTCTGGGGGCACCCGGACATCCATACACCCCCCTGATATGGGTAAGTTGTAAGCCATTGAGGAGGAATAGTTAGACTCAATAGCACCACAGTGTGTATAGATACAAGGCACCTTGGAGGGCTTAGAATGAACTGGGGGTCCTGCCTCTGATGTGGGTGAACTGTGGGAACAGTGCTTAGGATATATTGTCCTGCGCTGGTCCTTAGGTGGATCCATATGGGGATAGGGATCTTTTGGTACATCTAATACCTGCCTTCTATGGGATACCTAACTATATAGGGGCATTGAGCCAGACAAATCCTATACCTCACTATATATACCAGACAATTGGTCTGTTCCAACTGTATACACCATATCAAAATCGAGGGGTAAATACTCTACCTGGGATTTTAATAGTCACAAGTCACTTTAAATATTGATCTATGTATGAAATAAAAAATATTATAAGATGTACTGTATCTATATTATATGCTATGGGAAAGTTTTTATATGTATCTTTAACCTTTGAATAAAAGCAAAATTTGGAACATAGCATGGCCTACTCTGATACTCTTGTTACAAAATGGAGCCACAAACCCCCTACTTTGATTCATTTTTATATTTTGGCTTAATAGCCTTCCTGTTAAAACAAAACGGACAAAGATGATACACTAGAATAACCAGGTATAAACTTATATACTATAAGTTATCAAATATTGGAAATTCAACTCCTATAGTGACATATCAAAAAAAAATTGAAACAACATTTTTATTTATTTATTTATTTATTTATTATTATTATTATTATTATAGAAGAAAATATAAAGATAAATAAAAAAAATAAACAATTCTTGGTACTTCACCTGTGACAACTCTTATTATATTAATAAATCCCTCGCAAGGCCATATTTTGAATATTGGCTCTAGTGTTGCGCTCCACATTCTATGATGGATATTGGAAAGCTAGAGAGGATTTATAGGTGGTGTTATAATGAGACATTACAAATTCAGGCTTGTTCATCTTCATAGGTGAACACATTTACATGTCTGGTTAGTACAAATGATTGGCATAGGTTTTATTTCTTTCAAAGAATGAGTACACAGTTATAACATGTGGATTGATTGTTACTTAGACCCTAAATAAGAAAATGTTCTTTAATATTATAGTCAGGCTATGGAACACCCTTCTATAAGAGGTAGTTATTGCAAATACTATGTCAACATTTAAGGAAGGACTTCATGCTTATTTAATATGAAATGGCTCTGACGATTATAAATATTCCAGCAATAAAAAATGTATAGTTCATTGAGTAAAGATAAACTTAAAGGGATTGACACAGAATTGCACAAAACAACATTCTGAATCCATGCTTTTGGTTTCCGGCAGACCCTTTTGAGGGAGGGTCCCATCTCCTGGCTGGAGGAGTGGTTAGCAAGAGTTAGAGAAGGGAGTTAGGAGAGAACATCGAGGAAGGTGGCGAGAGCGGATGCAGGACAGAGAGTGTCCTAGGAGACACGGGAGTGGGGGGTCCACCCATGTGCCTCGAATCTGGCCCGACCCGAGTTGGGCAGAGGGACAGGTTGCCTAAGGAGACCGGACCCGATCTGGTGGGAGTGCTGCATGCCTCAACCAGTAAACCTGAGGCCATCATTTCTGCATTACCCGTGGCTACCAACCGTGGATAATCCCCAGGACGGTGGCTGGAACTTGGGTCAGGGGATGTGCCGATGCAGTTGCCTGACAAGGCCCGCAGCCATCAGCCTGGGACCCTGTCCATGAAGGCATTGGGAAGGAGGGAGAGTAACCAGCACAGGGAAGAGCAAACAGGAAAGGCTATGAATGGTGTCTTGGCGGAGTGACCTAATCATCTGGGAACTAACCTGGCTGCGCTTTGAAGGAGTACAGCACCCGGCTGGGTTAACTTGACTGATCATCAAGATAAGGTAACAAACTGCACGAACTGTGTTTGCCTCCTTCTTCCTCACCCTGCGGCCTTCCTCATTATCACCACTACCATAGACTGTTCATACCATCCTGAGGCCCAGTTCCACCTGTGGAGAGCTTTACCATCCTGGCTGCACTATCACCTGCCCCATTGATCATATCCTGCAGTGTCGGCCACCCCTGGCCAAGTCCACAAAGCTGATGTCTTCACTGCACTGGTTGTTTTGTGCTGGTGGTTACGTGGCTCTTGCCACGGCACATTGAATACACTAGTAAAAGAGTGCAAAAAGTCCCATAATAAAAAGTCCCTATTTTAGGAGTCTATAAAATTTCAAGTATTGCAAAGGGGACTGCAGTCCTTCTTGGTAAGGTCCCTGGAACAGTTCAAGGGGCAAGTTCTTGTTAAAATGCACTATTTCACATTGTTACAGCAGTAAAATGGCTGAAAAGGGAACAACAGGTGCAAAATAAAACAAAAGAACAAGGTTCCACTTTCCAGTGTGGGCTAGGGCACAGCCTTAAAAAGATTTGGGTAACTATCTCTGGCAATTGTTCACGGCTATCCAGCCTAGAGTATGTCTGTCCACCCATTAACTCTACACACACATGTATGTCAACCAAAATAAAAGAGTTAATAGAAGAGACTTGGAACTGCCTCTTAGGCTCATGCGGCCAGCACAATCTTAATGTTAAACAGATAAGTGACCTTCCGCAATCACTCCTCCTCCGGCATTCACACCTGTCACAGCAGAGGATGCAGCAGCTCCATGTAGACTGGCAATAGCTTGGCTAGAGCTAGAAGCTGGTTGATGCTGAGTGGCAAGTTGTTGGTGATCAGTGGTAGTCTGGGCAGTAGACTGCCACTGGTCCTTGATGTAGCGCTTGTGACTGCAATAGGCCCCGGATGGGCTGCTTTGGCTACTAGAGGACTCCTCGGCCTAGTCCCATTTAGCAGTAGGAAGAGGTGGAGTGTCCTTTAGATCAGGCATGCACGTGACCGCTGTGGCGTGTTGCAGTTTCTGGTCCCAAGCCAGCGGCAGCGATTAGCTTTGTAGACAGGGGCGCTGAGCCAGTGACAGTGTCAGAGCCTGTGGTGGGCAGCCACTATATCTGCTGCAGAAGATTACACAGCCATGAACTCTTCTATGTTCCACATCTCCACAATCCTGGCTATCAGGAAGTCAGCTCTAGTGCAACGGTTCCTCAATCGCTCAAAGTGCTCAGTGAAATCGCCCTCTGTAGCACCAGTCTTCCAGCTCAAGACGTTCATGTCCCTTGCAGATAGCAAAGATGGTAGCACCCTTCTCCCACATGTAAGCGCCCCCCCCCCCCTCAGTGGTATATACAGGCCTCCCTTGCTGCCGCACACCTGTAAAATAATAGATCATTCATACTTATCCCTGTCGCTCTGTCACCGTGCGTCCTCCGGTCTTCTTCCTGCTTGTAACCGGCGTCATGTGACCGGCGCAGCAGCGATGACGTCATCGCTGCTGCGCTCGCCATAGGAATAGAAGCTGGGTGCAAGCAGGAAGAAGACCGGAGGACGCGCGGTGACAAAGCGGTGACAGAGCGACAGGGATAAGTATGAATGATGTATTATTTTACAGGTGTGCGGCAGCAAGGGGGGCATGTATATACCACTGGGGGGCTGTATATACTACTGATGGGGGGGCCTGTATACACCACTGAAGGGACTTGTACATACCACTGAAGGGGGCCTGTATATACCACTAATGGGGGGCTGTATGCCACTGAGGGGGGCCTGTATATACCACTGAGGGGGGGCCTGTATATACTACTGATGGGGGCCTGTATATACCACTGAAGGGGGCCTGTATATACCACTAATGGGGACTGTATACCACTGAGGGGGGCCTGTATATACCACTGAGGGGGGCCGTGTATATACCACTGATGGGGGGCCTGTATATACCACTGATGGGGGCTGTATATACCACTAATGGGGGGCTGTATACCACTGAGGGGGTGCTGTATATACCACTGAGGGGGGCCTGTATATACCACTGAGGGGGGCCTGTATATACCACTGATGGGGGGCCTGTATATACCACTGATGGGGGCTGTAACCTCTGATGGGGAGGAACTATATACCAGTGATGGCGGTCCTATATACCAGTGATGGGGGATTATATACCAGTAATGGGGGCCATTTATCATGATGAGAGGGGCTGTATACCGTGATGAGAGTCTGCTTAATTTCCCCCCCTAGGCCTATACTCGAGTCAATAAGTTTCCTTAGTTTTGGAGGGTAAAATTAGGGGCCTCGGCTTATTCTCAGGTCGGCTTATACTCGAGTATATACGGTACTTATTAGTGATTATAATTATCAGGGGCTATATTCTTTAGCCCTTAGGGCGTGTTGTTTTGCAGCCTGAATGATCCAGCCTCTCTCTGTCTGTGCTGCTGTGATGTGGAGCTGAAGGCAGGACTAATGATTTGCATTCTGTGAGTGATAGAGAGGGGGAGGGTAAAGCCTACACAAGTAGAGCACACAGACAGAGAGAGGGTGGATCCTGGAGCCTGCAAAACAACACGCCCTAAGGGCTAAAGAATATAACCCCTGCTAATTATAATCACTAATGAGTAAGTATTAAAATGTTTTTATGCACTTTCACAGGATGCTTTCAGGAGACAAAAGGAGTGTGAGATTAGTGATAATATGCTGCAGGGACATGTTTTGGTAGCTTAGGAGGCATTCTGGAGGTGACAGGATCCCTTTAAGACAGAGCCTGGGAAAGGATGGAGAAACAACACAATAAAAGGAATGCACAACACCAAGTAAGAAAAGGAGGAGTAGGAGGGAGTAAGCTAGCAGTCGAAAGAACAACAGAGACACCCATCAGCCAGAACCACCAGACTGAAAGAACCCGGACCCAGCGGCCTGTGCCAACATATGGCTAGTCCGATTACCAGGCTGAGAACCGAGGACAGACAGAAGGGGTCCAAGGTGTATCTGAATCCGCGGGGACACCAAGGGACCGGGCCGGAACCAAAGTGCCGGCTCTGTTGAAGCGACAATGAAGCTGCATGTCCCAACCACAAACCCCTGTGGGGTGCGGGGTCTTCATGTCCCGATACCCAACCTCCACCACAACGAAAGGAAGGCCGTCAAACTTGGGCTAGGAGACCTGGAAGGGAGACCACAAAAAGCCTGTGACTGCTGGACCGTAGTTAGTGTGCAGAACAGAGACAACAGATGCCCGAAAGGTACATGAACGGGGGGGGATGAGGGCCACAGACGAGCCGTCCTAGCTGCTGATAGTGCACCGGAGCCACTGCTGTACTGAACTGTACTGTAACAACTGCGAGTGAAGAAGTAAAACCCGGGAAAAAGCTCAGAACTGTGTGAGACTGGTTTGTGAACTTGAGAGCCAGAGCATGAGCCATCAGCCGTGAGCCGGCAGCAGGACCCTGCCTGAGGGTGCAGGGAACTTACACTTACACGCGGTGCCCTGGGGAACCGCTCTTCCCGTGGAGAGCTGATATACCTACGCTGCTACTCCCATCATCCCCAGAGGTCCCGACACAGTGGTGGCTACATCTGGCCACAAACCACGGGTGGCGTAACAACTCTCTTTATTTTTGTTTTTGGTTTTCACCCATTTTCATAATCCCCTTTTTACTGCTCGCCCAACGAGTGGATCATGAAGCCGGGTCACAACACCATGACACCCAAACAACAATGAGAGGGCCCGGTTCCAAGAACCCCGCGGTCCACGCCAGGGGCGAGGCATATACAGTAAAATAATTCCTAAAAAAATATCACATCATCTTACAAACAAACCTCACAGCAATATTTAGGAAATGATAAAGTTAGGTCTGTTATGGCTACGAATGTGAGAAGGTGAAGGCAAAGAAATTATTCTGGCTATCTATTAACTTTGCGGTGTTTAGCTGCATCTCTCACTCGTAGGCTACTCACAAACAGGGTTTTAAGATTTATTTTCGTTTGATAAGGAATGAAAGGAAAATATGATTTTGCCATAATAGGGTATTTTTCACATATATGTGTAAGGTTCTGGAGGCATCGGCATGGCACATATTTCTTTGTGTATAATGTAAATATGCATGCATATTTTATATATACATATTATATAAATGCTTCTCTATATGTATGTAGGTTTATATATCGTATTTTTCGGATTATAAAACGCACTTTTGTTCCCCCAAATTTTGGGGGAAAGTGGGGGGTGCATTTTATAATCCAAATCTATTGGTACTGGGGGTGGCTCTGGAGTGGTGTCCGGGGGCTGGAGAAGGCTGGCTGCAGGCTGCAGAGAAAGCAGGAGGTCACATGATCCCCGCTCATTATACTCATTTAATATGCACTGCACCCGCTGCTGTCCACCTCTCAGTGCTGAAGTTGCGCTGGGAGATGGACGAGGGGAGCGGTGCATATTATGTGAGTCTGCTCTCACCGCCGTTCTGCACTTTCCCCCCGACCAAAGATATGGTGCATCCTGCACTCGACACCCATCCTGCACTCACCCCCTCCTGCACTCACCTCTCCCCCACCTTAGATACGGCTCCCATTGTGAACTCACCCACTCCATGACCCTGTCACTCATTATGTCTCCATGCTGGTGTACACCCAGTAAAATAATAAACAGCTAATTACAGCTGATTACTTACCCTCCGGCACACTGTGCTTACATCTGGCTGCTTTCATCCTTTGTGCTGCTTAGTATCCGATCATGCGACCAGGCCCACAGTAATGATGTTATCGCTGTGGGCCCCAATCACATGATCGCAAGCTGCCGGGCACAGAAACAGGGAGAAAGCAGCGAGATGTGAGTACCGAGCGCCAGAGGGTAAGTAATCAGCTGTAATCAGCTGTTTATTATTTTTACAGGATGCATGCCAGCATGGAGACATAATAAGTGACAAGGTCATGGAGGGGGTAAGTTCACAGCAGAGGCCATATCTAAGGTGGGGGGAGGTGAGTGCAGGAGGGGGATGAGTGCAGGACGGGGGACCATATCCAAGTTGGAGGGGTGAGCGCAGGATGGGGCACCATATCCAAGGTGGGGGGGAGTGCAGGATGGGGGGCCCTATCCAAGGTGGGGAGGTGAGTGCAGGACGGGGGGCCATGTCCAAGGTGGGGTGGCTATGTACCATCACTGGGGGCCATAGCCAGGATGGGGGGCTGTGTGTACCATCACTGGACACCATATGCAGGATGGGGCTGCTGTGTGCGCCATCACTGGGTGCCAAATCAAGGATGGGGGCTATGTGTAAAATCACTGGGGGCCATATACAGGATAGGAGGCTGTATACCATCACTGGGGGCCATATAGAGGTCACTGGGGGACAAATTCAGGATGGGGGGGCTATGTGTACCATCATTGGGGGTCATATTTAGGATGCGAGGCTATGTACCATCACTGGGGCCATATGCAGGATGGGGTCTATGTACCATCATTGGGGGCCAAATCTAGGATGGTGGCTATGTGTCCCATCACTGGGGGCCATATGCAGGATATGAGCTACATACCATCATTGTAAGGCATATGCAGGATGGGGGGCCATGTACCATCACTGTGGGCCATATGCAGGATAGGGCGCTATGTACAATTACTGGGGGCCATATCCAGCATGGGGGGCGGGCATTGCAATTGGACTAATTGCAATCTGATGTTTTTTGGATCACACTCAGACTGAAAAAGACGACAGTCTGTCCCTACTGTGTTATATAAAGATACACAGAAGAGCAAGAGGCTGTGTCTAGTTCCAATTCTTGGTGGTTTAGCCCCATCTTGTGGTATTAGATGCAATTGCTATATCTGCTTCACACTCAGAATTTAGTGCTGCTTCTCTCAGCATAAATTTCTGTTTACAAGTGTAATCATTTATTTTAACTAATAAGGGCTAAATAATAATCTGCTCAGTTTAGGCTAGGGTAAGACTTGCATCATGCATTTGCTAAATGCATGCCCTATTTTCATGTGAAAATGTTGAAAAACGCATGCGTTAACTCACCCATAGACTCCAATGCAAAAAACGCATTGCAAACGTGCAATGCGTTTGCCGCTATGCGTTTTTGCAAGTGCATCAAAAAACACGGTATGCAGCCCTTTTGGGTCTGTTATTGAAAATGCATCCTTTTTTAACATGGGTTGTCTATGAGAAACGAATGCACCCGTGCATATATGTACCATGCGTTAACGCGTGCGCTAAAATGAAAATACATGCCATGAAAATGGCAAGGGGAAAAAAAGGATCCTTTAATGCATGCTTCCAAAGGATGCAAGCTCCAAATGTGACCCTAGCCTGAGGCTAGGGTCACACTTGCGTCTTGACCCTAGCATGACGCGAGCACTAAAAACTTAGAAATTACCCCGCAGGGCATAGCGTTAACGCTATGCGCTGTCAAACAACGCAGCCCATAGTAACCCGATGTGTACCTTGCCAACCAGCCACACAGCAAGCTCCAGGAAGTGCGCTTTAGCAGAGCCCACAGGAAAATACTGCAGACAGCGTTTCCTGTGTGCTCAGCTATAGCACACTTCCTGCAGCTTTGTGTGTGGCTGGTTGGCAAGGTACCCATCGGGTTACTATGGGCTGCGTTGTTTGGCAGCGCATAGCGTTAATGCTATGTGCTGCGGGGGAAATTTCTAAGTTTTAAGTGTATGCACTAGGCTAGGGTCACGACACAAATGTGACCCTAGCCTTAGTGATCCCAAATATCCTATAGTACATATACCCATAATTAGAGCTGGCTGGAGCAACACTACAGCCAATTCTACAGCAGCTTCATAATGTCATAGTACAATTCCAAAAGCATCTTTATAAGCCACCAAAAAAAACATCTATTAAATTAGAGGCAGGGCACCTTAAATTGTAAATGTCATTTCATTACTAAAAAAAAAAATCAATACGGCACTGGTTGTTAATAATGGGTCACATAGCAGCTAAGATAATGATTTTTTTGTGCCATATGAGTTATTTTCTCATTTTTTCTGTGCTCTTTTAAGAACAGTATTTTCTGTCTGTGTGGCCGTGCCAGCATCTGCCACCACTGTGTGTATTTCTACCGCTTCTGAGACTAGCTATTAGTGAGCTGTGAAGTGTGATAACACAGAATGGGTTAACAGAGATGTGAGTGAAGTATGTGGAGACAGAAAAGGAGTGCGTTCTTCTTGACCTTCTGACATTGCTGTGCTGTACCCTGAGTAATCTGATACATTGTTTGCTCATCAAGTGCAGTCAGGAGTGTAGGCCACACCCTCTTTATCCTTATATGGTTACATGCCCATATTCACTTTGAAGACAGATCTGATTCAGAATGAAAATATGTCTGCTTCAAACAATGTGCAGTGGAGACGTCTTGTGGAAGGTTTATGAATGGTTTTCAATCAGAATTTTCTAATGAAGTATATTAGAAAGTTTATTAAAATCACTTGCTCTACCTTATTATTAATTAAAAATTGAAACCACGGTTACGCTTTAAATGATAATGTCATTACATGTTTTACATTTCAACCTAATGACGTGTATCTAAAGTCATTGTAATGCTGATTAAACCTATACATTCATTGTAAAACTGCTTTTTTGTTGTTTTAGGGTTCGCTCACATCTGCATATAAATAAGCTGAGCGCAATCCGATAAAAAATTGCAATGCACTTGCGACAATGAGGGAATGATGATCAGCGATTTTTTTCACAAAATCACAGAATGCGGAGTATGGTCGCGTAAAACAGCTGTGACTCACAAATGTAAGTATATGGGTGTGAAAAAAAAACGTACGGCACACAGACGATTCTGTTTGTTTTTTACGGATATATTACCATTCTGTTACATAAATGGTCCTGTAAATGATTGTACAATAGTTGGTAAAATGAAACGCATTCCATATGGATATCATACACACCAGATACTAGGCGAGGAAAAAAATCACTCATTCACATAGTACTGACGACAAATGGAATACAAAATGGATTTCACTCGTCCCAACTATTATTGGATGAAAATCAGACCAATTTTTGCATACACAGATGTGAACAAACACTTAGAGAAATCCATTGTTGAATCCTTATGAAAATGAGACTCATGCATAGTGATCGTGGATATAGGCCATGGAGGTTGAGTGCATTACTTATTGTTCTCTTGAAAACAATTTTACCTGCCAATTCTGTCTTTCACTATCTCTCCAAGGTTGTCATGGGCTCTTGTACAACTCCTCTGATTGTTTTCCCTCCTGACTTAAATCCTGCAGGGAATGCCAGGTCGTGGCTTGTTTGTGGTGAATTGATGTTCTTTCCACTTTCAGATTATGGCCCTAAGGGTATCGTTGCACGAGGCCATATCGCCACCAATTACATAGGTGATGCTGGGGCGTGGCCTATCGCCAGCAACAGCGCCGCTGCATTGCCTAATGTAAAGGGGTGATGTCGGCGCTAAATAACGCCTCTGAGTGGTTGCCTGGTTTCTGAGCACTGCTCTGAAACCAGGCGAACACTCTGGGGCGATGTGTACACATCGCCCCATGTAACATGCCGATCGGCTTTGTTACAGGCGATGGGAGCCATAGGCTCCCATGGTACAGCTTCGCCGCTGGGGTTTGTAGACACCCCAGCGGCGATGCCGGCATCGCCGGAGGTATCACCGCATGTAAACACGTGACGGCAATGCTGGCAGGACGCCAAAAACGTGCGCGCCCCTGAGTGTCGCCGGCGATATCTCCGGCGATATGGCCTCGTATAACGGTACCCTAAGTGTGCTTACAGAAACCTTCAGTAGTTTAGAAATCATTCTGTAACCAATGCCATAGGTATGTTTGGCAATATTAAGGTTGCAAAGGTCATGAGACAGCTCTCTGATTTTACCCATCATGAGGAGTTTCTTGTGTGGCACCTTGGTAATAAGACACCTTTTTGTAGACCATCAGTTGTACCAGCTATTATTTTCTACAATTGTCAGTATTGCTTTCTAATTACTGATGGATATAATCTTGAGTCATGCCTTTCCATTGCTTTTTGCACCTTTCTTTACACATTCAATACTTTTTCCCACTCTTATTTCCCATTATTGCACATTACTAACTTTAAAGACATATATGGCTTGAGTTGATTGTGTATGTGTATTGGATAGGTTGTTATCAACATCTTATGATGAATTCTTGTAAATAGCACCTTTAAAAATATATTTAGTTAGAAAATTATGACATGTTCAATACTTATTTCACTCGCTGGATAAACAAGTGTTTCTCAATAAATTAGAATATCATCAAAAAGATAATA
The DNA here is from genome assembly GCA_033576535.1 of Allobates femoralis. Classification (NCBI taxonomy): domain Eukaryota; kingdom Metazoa; phylum Chordata; class Amphibia; order Anura; family Aromobatidae; genus Allobates; species Allobates femoralis. The sequence continues at coordinate 456,650,683 of JARQOC010000002.1, read as the reverse complement.
TATTTCAGTAAATTCAATACATAAAGTGAAATGCATATAATATAATAGAGTCATTACAAACAGAGTGATCTATTTCAAGTGTTTATTTCTATTAATGTTGATGATTATGGCTTACAGCCAATGAAATCTCAGAAATCATTATATTAGAAAATTAGAATATTATATAAGACCAACTGAAATAATGATTTTTAAATAATAAATGTTGGTCTACTAAAGTATGTACAGTAAATGCACTCATGGCACCCCTGCGAGGATTGCCACAGGACCCACCAGTGCAAGGAAGGATGTACACCTTGGCACACACAGCACACAACACCTTCCACCCCAGACCTGGAGGGGGAACCCTACTTGCTGCTTTAAAGAGGACCTGTCACCAAACCAGGCATGGTGATCTAATTACAGCACTGGATGCAGCATGTCTGCTGCATCCAGGCAAGGGGTCCCCCAGCCCTTGAGCACCCCTGTGCCCCGAGATAATACACTTAGGAAACTTACATCCTGCAGCCATAAAGGAGGTGGCTAGAGGCTGGAGCCGAAGGGCAGATTCACACCCCCTGCATGTTTAATCTGCCCACCACTGCCAATCATTGTCTCCCTCTTCTGCAGCATTAAACTTTTTTTTTTTTTTCAGAACTGGCTGTTTAGCCCCGCCCCCTGCGGTGATGTCACCGCTTATAAACGCCCTGCTCTATGGTTAACATAGAGCAGGGTGGGTATAAGTGGTGATGTCACTGCAGGAGGTGGGGTGGCCGGCCTCCTGCTCTGACATCACCACCTTTACCCGCCCTGCTCTATGTTAACCATAGAGCAGGGCGGGTATAAGCGATGACGTCACCGCAGTGGGCGGGGCTAAACGGCCAGTTCTAAAAAAAGAAGAAAAAAAAAACTGTTTAATGCTGCAGAAGAGGGAGACAATGATTGGCAGTGGTGAGCAGATTAAACATGCAGGGAGTGTGAATCTGCCCTTCGGCTCCAGCCTGTAGCCACCTCCTTTATGGCTGCAGGATGTAAGTTTTCTAAGTGTATTATCTCGGGGTACAGGGGTGCTCAAGGGCTGGGGGACCCCTTGCCTGGATGCAGCAGACATGCTGCATCCAGTGCTGTAATTAGATCACCATGCCTGTGTGGAGCCCACTGGGACGGGGTACTCGGTGCCGGACCGGGGCACTGCTGGGGGATGTCACGGCGGTCCTGGCCTGGACCGTGTCCCGGGTTCACACAAGTAAATGGGGGGTATTTACAGGGGATTAGGTTTGTCGTGACGCCACCCATGGGTTGTGGTCAGTTAGGGGACCACCGCTGCTGCAGAACCTCCAGGGATGATGTTTTGGCAGCTTTAGATGGAACGGCTCTCCGCAGGTAGAGCCTGGTTCCCTGGGGCAGTGGTAGTTAAAGTCTGTGATGGTGGTTACAGATGTTGCAGGAGAGTAGGGATAGCAGTAGAGATGATGAGAGTGGAGGCAATGGCAGTTTATGAGGGAGAATGGGGCTTCAGCACAAGGATCACACACACTCAGGTTTGTTGTCGTTTTTCAAGTCTTTACTTGCAGATGGTATAACAAAGTATTGTCTGTACCGGGGCCGGGTTGCTCCCACCCTGACCAGGTCCTTGGCTTCCTACTTCGGCGCTTTGTGTGTGGCCCTGCTGCCGCTTTTAGCTGAACTGCTGGCCCTGTTTCCCCTCACGGGTACCAATCTGCTAGGCAACTTGAGTCCTCTGTGTCACGGACCTCTCCGTGTTGCTTTGCTATGGTACAGTGAAGATGGTGGACCTTCACTATCCCGGTATTCACTGTCCTGTCTTTCTCAGGCACAGCCTCGGATCCGGTATCCGTCCTAAACGCCTCTCTGGGGTTAAGTTTTAGGGTAACTCCTTGTCCCGGGTGTGTTCCTCTGTTTCTCTGACTCCTTTCCTCAGACCTCTCAGGACCAACACTGCCACTTGACTCTCCTCCAGCTCCAGACTAGACTAAACTCACTAACTGTCACTCCTGCTCTGAGGTAAACAACATTAGCCCCTCCCACTCTTGCAGGTGCCACCTAAGCTCCTCCCACTTTCTAGTGTAGTGTTGTGTGGGGAGTAAACCTGTGTTGATGTTTCTGTGGCACATTATGCCTTGGGGTGCCACACCTGGTTTGATGACAGGTCCTCTTTAAGCAAGATCCCCTATAAGGATGCAGGCCTGAGGGGAGGAGTCAGTCAGTCTGCAGTGAAGAGAACAGTCAGTTCAGTGAGTGAGTACACAAGAAGGTACTGGAAGGAGCTGGTTGCTGGGACCATGCCAGGCCCAGAACCAGGAAAGAATTAGCAAAATACACAGTAGGAATTCACACATTGACTTAATTTTTGATATAAAATATATATACCTGTCATAGTGTAAATAATGGACTAATATATATAGGGCTAATCGTTAAAGTCACTAGAACACCAAAGGGAAAACAACGATCAAAAAGTCCAAATTTATCAAAGTGAAAAACTATTTTAGACGTGCAGGATAAGTTCATATAAATACATTTGATTTAATACATGATGATAACAGTTTTTTTGTTCTGTACACTAGCATTATTGCATATACTTAAAAATCAAACCACACAGGATTTAGATAACCAAATTTAGTATATTTTATATGATGAAAATCAGACATAATTGGTTCCACCCATTTAAACAGAACTCTCTCACATCAAGATATAGTGGATTAAAAGGTTGATGGAATAAATTTATACTTTGGTATCAATATCCACTATGGCCCACTCTTATCTTGGTGATGTTCAGAAAATATTATAGCGGCATCAAGGGTCTATAACTGATACCACTAGAGGTGTTGGTCATCAAGGTTCTGTTATAAGGCTAGGTTTTACCCACACAGCTAACTGACAAGAGTGTAAATTAACACTATCTATGAATTGTCCACTATATTTACATCTAACAGACATACATTAAGAATTACCAATTAAATTATGTCAATCAATTGGTGTACAAGTGTCAGAAGGATATATATAACAAACACTATCCTAATGTACGATACAATGCATCCAGAGAGAGAGAAGGAGAAAGAGGCGGCAGGTTCAGCTCCAGGCAGAACTTTCCCCAATCACCGCACACACTAACAGAGGAGGCCTCGCAACTCTCTAAGGTGAACGTCCCAAACTGCACTGGCCAACTAGTTTCCCTCCTGGACCGTGCCTGTTACCAGACATCAGTAAAAAGGTACGAAAACAGAGACTATTGTGTGTGTGTGTGCCTGATTCCCCGCCACTGCCTGCAACGTTCACAGCAGAACCACTACCATAACTCATAACTCTTATCATCTACCCCGCTGCCCTTAGGTAAAAGCTCCACCTGTGGGGAGCTGTACCACCACTGCTGCATTACCATCACCTCAGCGGCCGGCTGCAGCGCTGGTAACCACATTACCAGGTACCACAGGTGGCGTCACGTTCCCCTAACCAAAAATAATCCCCCAACATCATCACCCCCCATCCGCCATTGAGTGCCCAGGGCACGGAACCGGGAACCGACCAGCTGTGCTCCCCCGCCAGCAGCCGCCATCCCGGTTCCGAGTAACCCCTTCCCTGCCGGCCCGACTCACACTCAATACTTGGTCGAGGCTCCTTTTGCATGAATTACTGCATCAACGGGGCATAACATGGAGGTGATCAGCCTGTGGCACTGCTGAGATATTATGGAAGCCCCAGTTGTTTTGATAGCAGCCTTCAGCTCATCTGCATTGTTAGGTCTGGTGTCCCTCATCTTCCTCTTGACAATGCCCCATAAATTATCTATGTAGTTTAGGTCAGGCAAGTTTGCTGGCCAATCAAGCACAGTGATGCTGTGTTAATTAATTCAATATTGCTATTTTGCATGTGGACAGTGCAGTCTGCTGAAAATCAAATATCTATCTCCAAACGTTTTCAGCAGACACGAGATGATTCTAATCTGTGCGAGCATACTTGGTCATGATAAAATTGTCTTCTACACAGATGTGTGGCTCCCCAAACCATCACTGATTGTGGAAACTTCACACTTGACCTCAAACAGCTTGGATTGTGGGCTCTCCACTCTTCCTCCAGACTCTGGGACCTTGATTTCCAAATGAAATGCAAAATTTACCTTCATCTGAAAACATTTCCTTGGACCACTCAGCAACAGTCCAGTTCTTTTTCTCCTTGGCCCAGGTAAGGGGCCTTTCACACATGCGTTTTTGCCTGATCTGGAAGATCAGGAAAAAACCTGATTCTTACAGGATTAATTTTTTTGCCCATTCATTTTAATGATTTCAGGAAAAAACCTGAAGCAACAAGATTCTACCTGAAATCATTAAAGTGAATGGGCAAAAAAATGAATCCTGTAAGAATCAGGTTTTTCCTGATCTTCCAGATCAGGAAAAAAAACGCAAGTGTGAAAGGCCCCTAAGACACTTCTTGCATTGTCTATTGGTCATGAGTGGCTTCACACAAGGAATGGGCCAGTTGTAGCCCATGACCTGGATACGTCTGTGTGGTGGCTCTTGAAGCACTGACTCCAGCAGCAGTCCACTCCTTGTGCATCTCCCCCAAATTTTTGAATGGCCTTTTATTAACAATCCTTTCTACTCAACTTACCATTGATATGCTTTGTTACAGAACTCTGTGAACAGCCATCTTCTTTAGCAATGATCTTTTTGTTGCTTACCTCAACCCCCCCATGCGGTGTGTCAATGACTGCCTTCTGTTCATTTGTCAAGTCAGCAGTCTTCCACAGGATTGTGTAGCCTACTGAACCAGACTAAGGGCCCCGTCACACTTGGTGACGTTCTAGCGATCCCGACAATGACACGACCTGGTAAGGATCACTGGAATGTCGCTACGTGGTCGCTGGTGAGATGTCAAACAGTCAGATCTACTCAATGACGCAGCAATGATACGGCGACCCGTATATCGACCTCGGCAGTCGTTGGGACCTTGTCACACAGCAGCTAGTCTGATGACTCAGACCTATGTGGCTGAGTTCTGAGTCACCAACGAGGTGTGACGGGTGCTTAAAGGACCATTTTAAATGCTTAGTAAGCAATTGCAGGTTTTTGTGTTAATTATTCTAATTTTCTGAGATAATGACCTTTGGGGTTATTTTTGACTGTAAGCCATAATCATCAACATTAACAGAAATAAATAATTGAAATAGATCATTCTGTTTATAATGACTCTATATAATATATGCACTTTATGTATTGCATTACTGAAATAAATTATCTTTTTATGATATTCTAATTTATTGAGCTCTTGTATGTCATTACGTTTGGAGTATAAAATCCTAATGATTGGTTCCCTTTATACCTTTTTGAGTGCTTTATTGTGTGTAGATCTGTAATACAGCATGATGCTGTGTGAAGGAGGCTGTGAAGCAAAATGTGTGTTCTCCTGAGGCAAAATTTTTCTCAGTGACAAAACTGACAATTCTGCAGTTGCCTTGCTCTCCACCACCATGGGAGTGCCAGAGCACAGTAGTGCATTGCCTGTAAGTTAACACAGAAGAACAGATGGCTACACCTGTGACCTTCTCTGTGGACGGTTTGCTTTTCCTTATTTAAGATGCAGTAGTGTTTTGATTGGGCCAACATTGAGACAAAAAAAGCAAAAGACCACAGAGAAGGTCTGTGGTATTACCCCAGTTAGTTGAAGGGAAAATAGGCATCTTAGTATCCTTATTACTGGCAGGGGGGAGGGCTACCTTTGGAATTGAGGGGCATACAGGAGCATAGAAAAACTTCCAAAATCAGTAGAACAATGGCAAGTGGAAGAGGTACATTGAAAAAAATCCAGTGACAGTTCCTCTTTAAATGTTTCTCAGGCCTCTGTTTTTCAAGAGTTTAGACAATTTTTCATTATTTGTATAAATATATATTTTATACATGTCTGTTTGACTCTTATACTATTAGAATTTTGACTTTATTTGAGAAATAATATGAACATGAAAATTAAAAAAGCTCAAGTTATTAGTTGATATCTGTGGTTAAACTACATCATCTTCATATATATCATGAACGGACTCCTTTTTGTCAGACACCATGTCATTTCATTACTTTGTTTCTTGTACACACTACAACACATTATTTTACTTGGTAATAAGTTTATTGTTTATATAAGATTAAGGTCATACAGATCGCACAGATGTGACATTTCTTTGATAATAAAAGCTAAATTGTGATTTATTTTTCACACATACTGGCTGAACGCGTTAAGGCATCATATTTGCAGATGAAGCTCCTATACATAACTGATAATGGGTGACAACATCAATTTCCTTTGTTTTGCCAGAATTATAGTTTTCATTTACACCAATTCTAAAATGCCATTGCGTTAATGGATGTAGCAACATGGAAGTAGTGGGTGTGTTTAAACAAATAAGTCCATACATTAGAAACTATGAAGAATCTATGTATGTTTGGATTATGCCCTAGGGTGAAGCACACGCGGTGTCACCCAGGCTTAGAGCTGCATCTCAACATCATACGCTAGCTCCGGTGTTTAATATAAATAAATTATGTATGTTGTTCACATGACACTTAAAGGTCTTTTCTGATCTTACTTTTTTGGCCATATTACTAAAAGACAAATAGTCAAATATATTTGTACCTGACATTTATTAAAAATGAATGCCCAAATTTATCAAGATCGAATTAAGCGTTGCCGGTCTTTACAAGGTGGCATATTGGAGTCAGAGTATAATCCTTTTAAAGAATCAGGCATGTTTTAAATGTGACGTGCACCTAACCATAAATTTTACTCTGGTTAAAGACTGAAGATTTATAGCATAGGGCAAGCCTTAGCTTATCATGAATTAGACGAACTGTGGTGTCATATCCCTGTTCCATCTATTTCGAAAGAGCAAGGTAAAAATGGAAAAAAATGCAACATTTATCCAAAACTTTAAGTTGTGCATAAGTTTTGCAACTTATCAAAGTGTTTCTGGCAAAACCACTTTGTTGAACCAGGGCTCATGTCTATTGTATTACCTCACATACTTTCTTCTGGCTGACTGTGGATTTATATAAACACTGACTGCAGCCATAGATTAGCTAGTGTGTAGTCCGCTACATCCAACCTTTGATGTTTGCATACCCCTTAGTGGCAAAGCCACATTTTTCATATCTGACGTGTAGCCCTTTATGTTGTAAAAACACTGCATTGTTTCAACTTATCCCAGTTGTTTTTTGTGATACATGGTATTTTATGATAATGGTACATTGAGATCGATATTTTTATAAATATCAGAAATTTGTCAGACATTTCTAAATATTAGCAATTTTCAAACTGAACACGAAATAGTTAATAAGTTACATTTATTTTATTTCTAATTATATGAGCACTATCTGTAAAATGTTCTTTTATTTTGTTACAATGTTAAAATGTTTAAAGCTGAAGCAATAAGTTTTCATTGTATTTTAAGAACCTATTCAGTTTTGAAGTGACGTTGGAGGTCCTATATATTGAAAAATCCCCAAAAGTGATGCCAATTTACAAAAAGTCCCCTTCAGCATATCCAAAACTGCTGTCAGGTAGTTTATTAACCCTCCAGCTGATTTTTGAGAATTAATAGAAAGTGGTAGGACAGGAAAGAAAAATATTATTTTTACCAACTAAATGTAGCTAACTTCTGAACAGGTCACCATAGTCATACTCTAGCAATTTTGGATGGTGGAAATGGGAAATCTAAACCATTTTTTATTAATCATTAGTGGTATGTCACGATCTCCACACTGCCTTTGTCCTTTATTAGGTTGTTGTGGGGATTGTAAATCTGGGCTGGCTCTGGGCTGCAGTTCACCTGCATTCCAGCTCACTTGAATAGAACTCTACTTAAGCAAGCTTGCTGCCCTATTCTGTGTCAATTGTACATTTGCCTTTGAATGTGTAGGATTGATCTCTCTGTGCTCTGAGCCAGACCCTGCCTGATTAGTTACCTTACCTGGACTTGACTCTCCGCTCGTGACCTGATTCCCCTTTCAGTCTGTTCCTCTATATTCTGTTTTATCCCTCTGGTTTCCTGACTTAGGCTTGAATTGGACTTTGCTTCTAAATATTCCTAGCTGTTACTGCGCCATTTCCTGGACCTGACCCTGGATTGTTGTTACCTCTCTTTACTACCAGTAAGTAGTAATATTATTAGATTTAATTTCTGTTATTACAATCTGTTTTCTGCACCTCAAAGATTAGTTATTACTGTAGTGACTCGCGTCACATTGCATTTTGTCACATGAAATTAGTATCAGAATCAGAATCTGTTGAATTATTGAAATGTGTTGTTGGATTTTTCAGTTACTGTTGAGTGCTGTAGTTGAAAAGTCATATTCATACCAAACAGATATGTATCTAATCAAAGGAAGCCCTGATAGGGCACAGTTATGATAAGTGACCACATAATAATATCAGGACCATCTTATGGGATGCTGAATAAGGATGAAGCCATGTGTTGGCTGATTCACCTAAAAGGGGTGTACTGTACCCACTGGACTGTCACTGGCACATTTTGGTGCAAGGAAATACATATCCTCAATTTCTCACTAGGAGGCACAAAGCATAAAAATTGTGGTCACTTACCTGGTACAAACGTAATGGTTACAGTCTCAAACACTTGTCAGTTACTTTTATACTTGGTGGACACATAGTATAGTTGTACCAACATTCTAAGATCTTTAGTTGAGACGTAGTGATCAGACTGCAGCCCAAGATGGCATCTTACTCTTGCTCAAAACTGTGTCACTATGTGTCTAAAGAATGTGACTTTCCTTTCACCTCTTCCTATATATTGCTATGCCCATATTAATAGTTTTTCAATGAAGTAATCTGTAGACTCAATCCTTTCTTTCTACATGCACTCTCTCTCCATAAGAAGAAATGTTATCCATTTGATTGCTATTAGCAAATACTCTGAGATCCTATTGAGTATAGATTTTTTGGTGACCAATTTAATTGATAATTTGTAAGGACCTGCAAAAAGCTCCTGACAACAGTCAGTCCCTGGTTCTGCTGTAGTTGTCTCATAAACTCCTCAGTTTCTGCAACTCCTATATTTTCAGAAAAGATACCTGTAGGATTTAACTCTCCAGGATCTATCTCAGAAATCACTGAAAAATAGCAAATATCCATTGCACCTAGGACGCTGCAGGCCCTCCTTTTCTGAATTTTTTGTCCTTTTTAGTGTTTTTTCTATCCAGGATCTATCTCCCATATTATCACTGCTGCTCTATATCTCCTTGCAGCCATACATATTTCATTTCTTCACTGTTTCAGTCACTTCTCTCCACAGCAAAATGGGGTTATCTTAGGAGGCTACCCAGGGCAAGACATTTGCTCAACCTAGCAGTAGTTTCCATCTCTAGCCTGCATTTACTGCCAAATCAGTCCAGAGGTGCCAAAGACTTGTAAGTATACCAATGACACCAACTACAGGCATAGAGCACAAAGCAAATGGGACTCCATTGACTGAACCTTCCTTCTCCTATGGAATTGCACCCTACTTTGCTATTCCTTCAACAAATAACAAGAATCAGGTGACACCAATGATAACTCGTATTATAATGGACAGTGGTGACTTAATCTGCAACTACGATAGCAATAATTACACTTCCAACATGTCATTTATTAGAAGCAGATGAACATATTTCTCTACAGTGCATGTAAAACAATATAACATTTCAAGTTATTGTGGAGTGAATGTTGGTGCTCGCAGAAAACTCCCCTTAACCACTGCCACAATCCTTACCAGATACCATGGTAAGCCAGAGGAATATTAAGACAGTAGTTTTAAATAAAAAAAATACATTACATAATATGTACATAGCAACTTATGGCCAGAGCAAAAAGAAAAGAAAATAGCTTTAAAATTCATGTATTTTGGGGTAGTCTGGTCTACAATGACACGTTTATAGTCACTCTATGAGTCACTCTACATGACTGCAGACTTGAGACCACACATCGCACGTTGTGAGGATTCTTCAGTGTCAGAGTATGCGACAGTCAAATAGAGTGAGTCTAGAAATCTTAATTTAGACCGAACAACCCCTTTAATGCAAAATGACACCATAACTGTCCTGGCATCTTTATTAAATAATAGTAGCTCACAAGCTACAGGAGAAAGGCTTGTACATAAAGGCAATGGACGTTTTGCAGTGTCATATGCTTCGTCTGGCATGAATGATGTCACTTCATTAGCGGTCATATATATGTGCACTGCTATTATTTAACAATATTATATACAAATATATAATACAAACCTATTTAACCTGATTACAAGTAACACTGGTTCCTTTCATTTAACCCTATTGCTTCCATTGCTCGTGATTGAATACTCTACTTACCCTCACGTTGTAATAATAACATACGTCTGTTGCCTCCTTGCATTTTGCATGACTCAGAGCAGTACATGGAGATGACAGACATAGGTTATTATTATAATGTGAGGCTAAATGGATTATCTGCATTAATTTAATGGGAGCTTTAGGGTTAAGTGAAAAGAAAGATATACCGTATTTTCCGCTTTTTAAGACGCACTTTCATTTCCCCCAAATTGGGGGGGAAGTGGGGGTGCGTCTTACAAAGCGGACAGTGAAAAAATGGGGAGAAAAGTTAAAAAAAACTTTTCTTACCCAGTGGCTGGCGGAGACTTGTAGCAGGCATGGTTCCGTTGCGGGCAATGCAGCTGGCCTGGTGGTCGGAGGTATGCGGGCGGCATTCTGGATGTCTGGTGCGGCGGCAGCGCCATTGTACAGGCCGGCGCCATTGCAAAATCCGGGCGCCGGTGACGTGTTTCCGGTTTGCAATACAAGTTTCCCGTTAGCAGAGGGAAACTTGCATTGCGCGCCTGTGTCTGCCACACAGGACTTCAAGAAAATGGCCGCGGCGCATGCGCAGACTGCGATCCGCGGCCATTTCTAGACACTAGAGCATGCATTGCCAGACCGGCAATGCATGCTGGGAAATAATAATGGCGGCGCCCACCGGAGACCGGCGCAACACCCCCACAGCTCCTGCCTTGGACCCCAACCTCCGTGGCCCACCAGAGACCGGCGCAACACCCCCACAGCTCCTGCCTTGGCCCCCAACCTCCGTGGCCCACCAGAGACCTGCGCGACACCCCCGCAGCTCCTGTCTTGGCCCCCAACCTCCGTGGCTCCCGCGGTAAGACTTGGGGGGCTATGCACCAGGATGTATGTCCCCCATTCTATATCAGGAGGGCTATTAACCAGGATGGGGCATGGAAACCAGGATGGGGGCATATATATCAGGAAGGAGCATATATACCAGGCTGGGAGCATGGATACCAGGAGGGGGCACATATACCAGGATGGGGACATGGATACAAGGAGGAAGACCATATTACCAGGATGGGGGCATGGATACAAGGATTGGGACCATATATCAGGATGGAGGCATGCATATCAGGAGGGGGCACATATACCAGAATGGAGACAAATATACCAGGATAGGGGACATATAAACTGACTGTAAGACAAACACTGGCATTATAAGACGGACCCCATTTTACATTAACAATTATTTTTTTTCTCTTTTCATTCACCAAATTTGGGGGTACGTCTTATAATCAGGTGCGTCTTATAAAGCGAAAAATACGGTAAGTGTTTTTCCATGAGAAGAAATATTCTGTAAACACGTTAAATAGGTCTGTTATGTTTGTTTATAACATTACTTTTACCTTATGTGTTTTTAACGTCACTGAGGTGAACAGAGGAAGATCACATAAAAATAACTGTGCCAATAAGGTTACGTCACTCAGGCCAGGTGAAGGGCCCAACAGCCCAAAATGGCCACCACCTACATGCACCAGGTCTGTTACATTTGTTTATAACATTACTTTTACCTTATGTGTTTTTAACGTCACTCAGGTGAACAGAGGAAGATCACATAAAAAAAAACTGTGCCAATAAGGTTACGTCATTCAGGCCAGGTGAAGGGTCCAACAGCCCAAAATGGCCATCACCTACATGCACCAGCATTTTTTCATAACACATAAGTTGCTATATTTTGTTCAATAAATATACCAAGTCTTTTATGGTTTCACTTTTCTTCTTTACTATTACAGTATTCACCTATTTGCTTTTGTAGCTGAGCATAATCTACTTGATCATTTGACAGAGGCTAAAGTGAAAATTGTTGCATGTCACATATACTGAAGTAGTTACAGTGGTAGTCTACGCATTGTCTTACTATATACATTGGCCTACAGTGCTTTAGTGTGCTCCAGAAGTCAGTCTCTCTTTGCATTGCTATGAGGTCCTCAGTATATGGCTGGAAACACACTGTCCGAGTGAATTGCCAGTTACTCGCACAAGCCTTGGATCATTCACCTGGGATGGCCTACCCCTCTCTGGACAGGAAAAGTGGAGATACATAGAAAAACATACCAATGACAGTATCACGTCCAAAGAGGCAGGGGTCATGCTGGGTGAATGATCTGAGACTCATGCGAGTAATAAGCATGTCACCAATAAATTTGCTAAGTTGGCAGATGAGGGGGTTGCGAGTTCTGGGATAGCACTGCTGCAGCAGGGCATGACCTCTGAAAGCCAGGGGAGTGTCTGCTCCAGTAAGGGGGAAAAAAGGAGAGCAGGGCAGGACAGACAGGTGCTGGTAGTGGGGGACTCAATTATTAGGGGAACAGATAGGGCAATCTGTCACAAAGACAGGGATCGTCGAACAGTGTGCTGCCTACCTGGCGCTCGAGTCCGGCACATCGCTGATCGGGTTGACAGATTACTGGGAGGGGCTGGTGAGGACCCAGCGGTCATGGTGCACATTGGCACAAATGACAAAGCTAGAGGTAGGTGGAAGGTCCTTAAAGATGATTTCAGGGAATAAGGCTGCAAGCTTAAGGCAAAGACCTCCAAGGTAGTATTCTCTGAAATACTGCCTGTACCACGTGCCACACCAGAGAGGCAACGGGAGATTAGGGAGATAATAAGTGGCTCAGGAATTGGTGTAAGAAGGAGGGGTTTGGGTTCCTGGAGAACTGGGCCGACTTCTCTGTTGGCTACAGGTTATATGCTAGGGACGGGCTGCACCTCAATGGGGAGGGTGCAGCTGTGCTGGGGGAGAAAATGGCTAGAAAGTTGGAGGAGTGTTTAAACTAGGGATTGGGGGGAGGGCATTCATTGTACAGGAGGGGAAGATGGTGTAAATAGTAACCTGGGCACAAGTAATAAAATTGGGGGTGGCATGGGGAGTGGGGTTAGAACAGTCAATATAGTAGGAAGGAATAGAGGTAAAGAGAGATGCATAAAGTGAATGTACACTAATGCCAGAAGCCTCACCAACAAAATGGAGAAATTAGAATTGATTTTGTTGGAAAATAATTATGACATGGTGGGGATATCGGAGACATGGCTGGATGAGAGCCATGACTGGACTGTTAATTTACAGGGCTATAGTCTGTTCAGAAATGACCGTACAAATAAGCGAGGGGGAGGTGTCTGTTTATACGTAAAATCATCCTTAAAACCCATCCTGCATGATAATATAGGTGAATCTAATGGAAATGTAGAGTCTCTGTGGGTGGAGATAAGGGAAGGGGGAAAAAATAATAAATTACTGATAGGGGTTTGTTATAAGTCCCCAACAATAATGGAAGAGGAGAATATCCTCATAATGCAAATAGATGAAGCAGCGACTCAGGGAGAAGTCATTATTATGGGTGACTTCAACTACCCTTAAATACATTGGGGAACAGAAACCTGCAGTTCTAGCAAAGGAAATAGGTTTTTGACAACTATGAGTGACAATTACCTTTCACAACTGGTTCAGGACCCAACAAGAAGGCACTGCTGGACCTAATATTAACCAACAGGCCAGACCGCATATCAAATATATGGGTTGGAGATCACTTGGGTAATAGTGATCATAAAATAATAAGTTTTCAAGTATCCTTTAATAAGATGTGTAGTAGAGGGGCTACAAGGACACTGAACTTCAGGAAGGCAAATTTCCAACGGTTGAGAGATGATCTTAGTGCAACAAACAGGGACGATATCCTGAGACATAAAAGTACACAAAGCAAGTGGGAGACGTATATTAGCATCCTGAATAGGGCCTGTGCACAATATATACCCTATGGGAATAAGCATGCTAGAAATAGGAGGAAACCATTATGGCTAAATAAGGCTGTAAGGGGCGCAATAAGTGACAAAAAGAAAGCATTTAGGGAATTAAAGCAAGTAGGTAGCGATGAGGCATTAAATAAATACAGAAAATTAAATAACATTTGTAAAAAGCAAATCAAGGCAGCAAAGATTGAGACAAAGAGACTCATTGCCAGAGAAAGTAAAAATAATCATAAAATATTTTTTAACTACATAAATAGCAAGAAACTAAAAAATGATTGTGTTGGCCCCTTTAAAAATAATCTGGGTAAAATGATGGATGAGGAAGAGGAAAAAGCCAATATGCTAAATGACTTTTTTTCAAAAGTATTTACACAAGAAAATCCCATGACAGACAATATGATCAGTGATAACTAGTGATGAGCGAGTACTAAAATGCTTGGGTGCTCGGTGCTCTGGCCGAGCATCTCAAGATACTCATGTACTCGGCCAGAGCACCGAGCCCAATGTAAGTCAATGAGTGACAGGCTCCACCCACAGACTTCCGGTTATAAAACGAGTATTTCTGGGAAAGGGCGGGAGGGTGGGCTTTTTTAAATCGCCGCAACATATAACACCTTGCTGTGGCCCCCAGAGGGATCCTAACAATTAATCTGCTCCCTGTGTGGTGCCAGCTCACTGTGTGCACTGAAGGGAGCAGTGTATGTGTGTCAGATTGATAATTATTAGCGAGCAGTCCGAGCATCTCGGCGGTACTCGGTGCTCGCTGAGCATCCCGAGTACCGGGATACTCGTGCGAGTAACGAGTAGCGCAGAGCATACTCGCTCATCCCTAGTGATAACAAAAACTGTCAATTAAATATCACCTGCTTAACCCAGCAGGAAGTACGGCATCGTCTAAAAATCACTAAAATTGACAAATCCCCGGGCCCGTGGGATACACCCCAGAGTGCTGCAGGAATTAAGCACTGTCATAGATAGACCATTATTTTTAATCTTTAAAGATTCCATAATAACAGGGTCTGTACCACAGGACTGGCGTATAGCAAATGTGGTGCCAATATTAAAAAAGGGAACAAAACCTGAACTTGGAAATTATAGGCCAGTAAGCTTAACTTCTACTGTGGGTAAAATCCTAGAGGGTTTGCTAAGAGATGCTATACTGGAGTATCTGAAGAAAAATAACCTCATGACCCAATATCAACATGGTTTTACGAGGGACCATTCCTGTCAAACTAATCTGATATAATTAAAAGAAAAAACAGATATTGCGCCACACTGCAACTGGAGGAACTTAATACACGGTTTTACTATGTTTGTACTAACCTTTACTGGTTGTGCAACAAACTAATCTGATAAGCTTCTATGAAGAAGTAAGTTCTGGACTGGACCAAAGAAATGCAGTGGATGTGGTGTATATGGACTTTTCTAAAGCTTTTGATACGGTGCCACACAAAAGGTTGATACATAAAATGAGAGCAATGGGGATAGGGGAAAATATGTGTAAGTGGGTTAAGAACTGGCTTAGTGATAGGAAACAAAGGGTGGTCATTAATGCAACACACTCAGAATGTGTCACAGTTAACAGTGGGGTACCACAGGGGTCAGTGTTGGGCCCGCTTCTTTTTAATATATTTATTAATGACCTTGTACGGGGCATACAGAGTAGAATATCAATATTTGCAGATGACACTAAACTCTGCAGGGTAATCAATACAGAGGAGGACAATTTTATATTACAGGAGGATTTATGTAAACTAGAAGCTTGGGCTGATAAATGGCAAATGAGCTTCAATGGGGATAAATGTAAGGTCATGCACTTGGGCAGAGGAAACAAGAGGTATAATTATGTGCTTAATTGTAAAACACTGGGCAAAACTGTCACTGAAAAAGACCTGGGTGTATGGGTAGATGACAAACTTACATTTAGTGGCCAGTGTCAGGCAGCTGCTGCAAAGGCAAATAAAATAATGGGATGCATTAAAAGAGGCATAGATGCTCATGAGGAGAACATAATTTTACTTCTATACAAGTCACTAGTGCACCCACACTTAGAATACTGTGTACAATTCTGGTCTCCGGTGTATAAGAAAGACATAGCTGAACTAGAGCGGGTCCAGAGAAGAGCGACCAAGGTTATTAGAGGACTGAGGGGTCTGCAATACCAAGACAGGTTATTAAACTTGGGGTTATTTAGCTTGGAAAAACGAAGGCTTAGGGGTGATCTTATAATAATGTATAAATATATGAGGGGACAGTACAGAGAACTTTTTAATGATCTCTTTACTCTTAGGCCTGAGACGGGGACAAGGGGGCATCCTCTAGGTTTAATCGTAATCACAGATGTGGATTCCTTACTGTAAGAGCAGTGAGACTATGGAACTCTCTGCCACATGATGTTGTAATGAGTGACTCACTACTAACATTTAAGAAGGGCCTGGATGCCTTTCTTGAAAACTATAATATTGACAGTTATATATACTAGATTCTTTGACAGGGCGTTGATCCAGGGAACTAGTCTGATTGCCATATCTGGAGTCAGGAAGGAATTTTTTCCCCCAATGTGGAGCTAGTTGCCACATGTTTTTTTTTTGCCTTCCTCTGGATTAACATGTTAGGCTATGGGTTGAACTAGATGGACTTAAAGTCTTCCTTCAACCTTAAAAACTATGTTACTATGTTACTATGTATGTTACTTGGACAGTGTGTTTCCAGCCTAAGTCTCTTAGGAATAAAGAGAGAGACTTCTGGACCACACTAAAGACGCTGAATGACTCACATAGTCAGAGCTCAGGGCAAAGTAGTGTATTGCTGGCTGGAAATTGAGCTGATCATTTGAGAACTACCCACACTACTATTTACCTGATCCTAACAGTTAAAAGGTTTTCATGGAGTGTTTATTTAATGTTAACATACTTAGTTAATTATTGATTGAACATCTTAAACTCCATTAGAAAATATAACACTTATTAATAAAGAAAATATTAGAATATGGCACTTCCATCAAAGAGTTGCAATATACTGTGAAATCTTGCAAACACAAAAGAATAGAACAAAACAAAAAGCCAGATTCCTGAAGGTGCTTTTGCCAAAGTACTGCCATAAAACACCTTCTAAAGTTGGAAAATTTTTACACTGCACAAAGTTGCACAAATTTATTTTCCAATTTTAGGCTTTTTCAAGTCAGTTTTGGCTGCATCTGTTAAAATAGGTGAAGTCGGGTTTGACATGGACCACCCAATACATTTATCTAAAGGCTGTAGTGTAACTTATGCCAGGAATGTTGCTCCAATCGCAGACTTGAGTGATATTTCTGGCAGAGGAGCACAGAAGCTCATGGCAGCTTCTAGATGCACCTAATTCATTAAGTGGCGAGATCCCCTTAATGACTTGGGTGATATTTCTCCACAGAGCCCATTATAATTATAATATTATAAAATTATATATAATATATAAATATAATATATTATAATATAATATTAGAAAGTGAGAGGGCGTGATGTTATCTATCAGTGGGCGGGCACGCAAGGCAGCTCCCGTCCCTTCATGTGACGTCCTGCAAAGTAAGAGGGAGGGCTAGAGAAGCCAGTCAAGCTGCTGGAGACACAGCCCTCTAGTACGAGAGCCCGAGGGAGACGCCCTCAAGTACGCAGGCATGTAAGTTTACAAAGTGTTTATTTCGGTTTGCTTTTATCAATATTCTTAGCAAAAACATAGCTGGAATGGTGTAGGTAGGGTGCAGGGACATGTATTAACTGCTTAGAGTCGTCATCTGAGGTGGTTGGTTCCCTTTAAAGGGTCAGTCTGAGACCAGCAACATTCCTCTCAACTCCGTATCTAATTTATCCCTATAATCTATTTTCTAATATTTTTCCTTTATTAATTCCCTACGGTTCCCTGTCTACACTAACAGCTGTTGTTTTGTTTTTTCTATTTCCTGCTTCTTGATGTCCCATGTGAGTACCTCCAGTGCATGCTGGGATCCTCACATGGAGCATCATCAAGCTGACAGACAACAGGCACTTCCTCAGCCTCTCCCTGAAACAAAATGTCACTGTGACGCTAGTTCCAGCCCCCCACTTCTCCCATTGAGACAATGACATGCAGCAACAATTGACATGCAGGTCAATTCACATGCTAAAAATTTCCAGAATATGTACATGAGATTGTTCTACTTTGCTGGCACTCTATACAACAATGTTGTTTGCAGACTGAATATCTGCACAGAAAAAATACAAAAGTACATTGTGTGTATTTGCCTCTACAGTGCCAATAATTGAAATACTCGGTGTCATTATTGTTATGCAGTTACACTTTGTGACCTGCCAGTTGCTCCAATGTTGCATGGAGTGCGTCTGAGACCACAGATATATACATTTCTATGAGCTCATTCTGGCTCTCATAGAGATGCATTGGGAGCTTGTGTTGTAATTTATGACTTCCAGTCAGACAGAAGTTATGGGTGCAAGATGGTGTCGAGGGACCCAGCAGCCCTGATAAATGGATAAAAAGGCTGGAGGGTGCGTATAAGACAGGAGGTGGGGGACATAGATTTAAAACACCCTCCAGCACTGAAAAAAGCAAAACACGGTAGACTGGTTACTTTAATTATACCTATAAATTTTTGACAATAATTTATTCTGCAGTTTTATCATTACCACATTCTGTTGTCAATGGCTGCCCACAAGGTTAGATCCAGACGAACTTATATATAACAGTTTTTTTATGATTCTGAAAAAAGCGGCCATTTTTTCATTTGTATTGTGATCTGTATGTCCAGTTTTGACATTTATATGAGATCTATACACAGCAACAAAAACACACAAATACTCACAAATCTTTGTTAATAACTGAAGTGGATCTTTTAAAAATAGATGTAATACAATGTTATCCATATGGCTTTTTTTTTTTTTTTTTTTTAATGTTGAGCAAGTCTAATAATAAAAAACGATCTGAGCAGTGCATATTGAGATTTGTTACACCCCACTTCATTCACTTGCACTGGTCCATGAACTGTCTACATCACTGCTCTAGAGGAGGTCTGCATGGAGGAATGGGCCAACATACTAGCATCACTTTGTGCCAACCTTGTGAAGATTCCTCAATATGTAAAGATATGGGTTCTCACTTGCGCTGCTGATCAATAATAACAATCGGGATCGGCATTGCATGTGAGAATCCATATCTTTACATATTGATGAATTTTATCGGAAATGGACATGTGCAGCAACCATTGATTGAACGGATGTAGTGGTTGGGACTCTCACAACCCTCTAAGGCAGGGGTGGGCAGCTCCAGGCCTTGAGGGCCGCACACATTGCAGGTTTTCTGTATATCCTTAGCATTTGACAGTTGGTAATTGAATCTCCTGCACAGGTGACAATTCCAACTGTCAAATGCTAAGGATATTCAGAAAACCTGGACTGTGTGCGGCCCTCGAACCTGGAGTTGCCCACCCCTGCTCTAAGGTGAGCACAACCATTAGCACAATCTTTTCTTATATATTTGAGATAAGACCCTATTTTGTGTTCTGTTTTCAGTTTTTAACAAAAATGTTTGATCTCTGTCATTGACAACATATATATACTATATAACACTATAATACTATATATATTGAGATTAACTTTTGTTATTGACCAAATACTTATTTTCCACCAAAATTTGAAAAACATTTCTTTCCAGATCAGACAATGTGATTTTCGGATTTGTTTTCTCATTTTGTTTCTCATAGTTGAGGTCTATCTATGATGTCAATTACAGGCCTCTCTCATCTTTTTTAGTGGAAGAACTTGCACAATTGGTGGCTAACTAAATACTTTCTTCTCCCACTGTATGTGTTGTCCATTTGACACATAGACATCATACACACCAAGTACTTTTTTCTCTCGACTACCACACTTTCTACAGAACCAGTCTGTTGCAGATTGCTTTTACAGAAAATACCCTCTCCTGGGATATACAAGTGTCTCCTCTTTTTAAAAAAAGAAAGTTTATCCGTGGCAGTGGTGTGTATTTCCCAGTACTTTAGTCTGGTTGCTCCACTTACACACCTCAGCTGCTGCAGACTTTTTTCTTAAAGAGGACCAGTTACCCCCCCATTGATGTGAATCAACGTCCAGCACTGAATGCAGCAAATCCATGGAGGCGGGCCCTTGTGATTCAGGCACCCCGCCCTGCTCTGTGTTGTGCTATGGTGAAGGGCGGGGAAATGAGAGGACATCATAGTGGGAGGCGGGGAATGCACCGAGACCTCAACCTTGCTCTGCGCTTGCGTCAACACCACATGGACACGCAGAGCGAGGAGGATATGAAGGGAACAAGCAAGGCAGCGAGGACATGGGTGGCACAGAGGTGCAGGGGGAGTGAAATGCTCCAGTGGATGAGATGCCTAAATCACAAGGGCCCGCCTCCATGGATTTTCACTGTAAGTTTTTATAAGCCAATATATCGGGGTAGCAGTCCAACAGAGCCATGGGACCCCTTGCCTGAATGCAGCAGACATGCTGCATTCAGTGCTGGACTTAGATTCTAATCCATTGGGGGTGACAGGTCCTCTTTAAATCGATAACAGAGTTTATAACAGTCAGTCATGAATTAGAATACCCCCGTTATCCATTTTTCATAAAGGTGCTCACGATGAGTATTTGGTTGCAGTATTTGACGCATTTTTGGTGCATTTTTCATACATTTGGGGTAGAAAAACACTGTAACAATTGACAGGCTGCAGATTTTTTTCCTGCACCAAATCTGTAGGGAAAAATGCAACATGTGCAAAAAACGTCAGGATTCTTATTGAGTTTTCTGGATAAGTATTTGCTTGCAGTTTTGTGACACAATTGCACCAAAAAATGCATTGAAAAAAACACGATAAAAACACACTGTGTGCACAGGGCCTTAGGAGGTAAATTCTCATATTGCAGTTTGAACTAAATATTTTATTCCAATTTTCAATTAGAAATGATTTGTGGATACTTATTTGTTCCTGAACAATTATCTTTAGTTTATCATAAGTTTTGCATATTTCAATCATAACATTATTTATCAACAGTAAGGCAAATGATATTTTTTAGATTAATTTCATAAAATGCCATACATGCTTGGAGGCTGGCAAGTCATATACAATCATCCTATACATGGTAGTAAGTTGGCATTATTACAGGTATATCTCAGTCAGGTTCACTTCTATGCACTGCCAGACACGTCCAGGTGAGCATTGCCATTCTGAGAATCCACCGCCTTCATGTGTTCACTGATGTCAGAACTATTTGATAATTTGGCCCCAAATTTATCACCTTTGTTTGGGGCTTTTGATGGTATACAGAGGTAGCACAAGAATTTGAAGCAGGATAGAAGTCCTTGTGAAATACTGGAAGAGAAAAGTTTCTTGCAAGGATGGCAAAACTGATAAAAAACAAGCATGAATAGCACTGCCAAACAATAGGCGATTAGCAACTGCAGTACAAACAAAGGGGCACATATATACGTGAACACATCTGTTCTGTATATATACCACAGCAGCAAGAGGGCAGCATTTTCAATAAATCTCACCATATAGTACACAGCCATGCAGTACCAGTTTTGAGATTTATTGATTAGATCCGGATCATTTAGCTTGAGTTGAACAGCAGACCAGCAAAATATGTTTATGCCAGCATAAAGAAAGGTGAGGAAGCAGAGAACTATGGTTGTACCAACCCTTGACAAGGCTTTTTCTATGTTTTCAGGAAAAGGAGACTTACTCTGCCAAAAAAGAATCCATGGATAAAAGAAGAAGACAAGAAAGTTTGATAGCACCACCGGTAGGATCCATATCTGAAGCACCGAGCTGAACACGACAAGTACAATGACTCTTGTGGCAATCTCAAAGCTCCTCCACAGGAATATGCACAGATAGGCAGCCGGTCTAATGCTTATATCATAGTCATCATACTTGATCTTAATGGCCAAGATGTTGCACCGCAATGCCCCATACACAATGGACAGCAAGGAAATGCACATGAAAATTCCTGCAATTATAAGAGTTAAGATTAAGATTACAAGAAAGTATTCAGAATTGTAGTTTTATTAATCTAACTGTGCGGATGAGATACACATATATTTTCAATTAATGTGCATGAAATTATATTCTTTGTATAATTAGCTTACTGATTCTCTGTCCATTCCCCCTTATTAATCATATTTGTCGCTTTATGCTCCTTATATGATGATGACAGAGAATGCAAATGTGGTGGCAAATTGCAGCAGAATAGTGAAGAATCAGTAAGCTAAGAATGTTGAAGATGGCAAATTTATTATTTTATTCCTTAAGATCCTTGTTCTATATGGAGAGATGTTGAGTTAGCTCAACCTCTTTGTAAAAACCTATAGTTAAGGTTATACTTGTACTTACACCTTAGGGTACCTTTACACGCCGCAATATCGCCTGGAGATCATAAAGGCGATATGTCGCCCCGAAACAATCGCCATGAAATTGCCTCTCGGTTGTGGCGTGTGATTGGGGAATTTTGCGGCGATAAATCGCCTCTCGCCTGATTACTGAGCACTGCTCTGAAATCAGAGGCAATCATGAAGGCGAGATTTCCGTGTTTTGGTGTGTTATAGGGCGATAGTGATGGAATCTGCGTTGCCCATTGATTTCCCGTAGGCGTGCCACAGCGTGCTTGAGTCCGCATACCATCTGCGATGATTGGTGGTGGGCAGTGTGTTCCCTTTGGATGTCTGTTGACTGGGCGCCATATTTGAAGTGCTGTTCATTCATCACCACACACATCTTCACCTACACAACAGTACGCAAACACAGTTCATGAATTGGCGGCATAGATGCGCGCAAGCTATGTCATCCGCGTGTATTTATCAGAGCTGTGTCGAGTATAGTGCCACATGCTATGTCAAATGTTGCCCTACACATCGTACATGGGTGGCATGGGCCACGCACTTCAATCACCCTGCGCGGTGTCTATTAGTTGATGCAGATGGGTACATTATCCTGCTCTCACTCTGCAGGCGTGTACCGTGTGACGCTTTTGCGGCTCGAAAATGTGGTGCAGTAGCCACTATCGACAACACGAGCGTGTAATAATGACAAAGTCCGATAGACAATGGCGTCATGTATTAGCCAGCCTTCCAGAGCAGGCTGGCCAATCGTAACGCTGTAGTGTTGTCCAATTAGTGTGTTTGGGGCGCGGTGTAAAGCACTGTGGCACTCCTATCTCCTCGCCGCGCTGAACAGGTACGCACACATTACCTTTGGGATTGCGGTGTGTGAAGCGGCAACGAAAGTCAAGCAGATTGGTTACGCTGTGGGTGAGACGATTTCCAGTGCGACACATCGCCTTACTTTCAGGGCGAGATTGCAGCGTTTAATATCGCTATCGGCGATCTGAGGCGAGCATGAAAACTGTGCACGCGCACGTTAGATCGCCTCATATCGCCAGGCGATATTGCGGCGTGTAAAGATACCCTCATGCACATACATTTTCACTCACTTTTGTACAATCCCATTACATTCCCTCTCTCAGCTAAGTACAATACAAAATAATGTTGTGGTACCGTGTTAGGCAGAGAAATCGATGTAAATACTTAAGTCCCAAAAAAAGTTGAGAAAAGTATTATAGGAGTGATACCTTTATTGGCTAACCAAAAAAATTATATTTGTAAGCTTTCAAAGCTCAAGGCTCCTTCATCAGACAATATTAAAAATGAGTTACTGGGACATTTAAATACAAAATACAGCAGGACATAAGGAGATCCCGTAGAAGCGGTAGAACACCGCAAAATGGTTACCGTCGTCCACCGTACCCCCTCTCTCTCCCCGCACCGCTACACACCGTCCTGTCGGGCAAGGTGAAATAAAGGACCGTGCATCAAACCGGTGAGTGCCGCTATCTTTTTTCTACCTAAAAGGTTATTTATACTGCTGCAAAAAGCGTGCAACACGGTACACAAGCGACTAAAAAGGCTGATATATAGAACAGCCAGAGCCTGCTCCTGTTCCCCGAAGTGCCCGGTTACTCTCCATTTTCAATAATTATTTATTTATTTTTACATCCCTATGATAGCAGGTTTGTTGCCAATGACAGCCAATCACACATGCCGTAACAATGGGTGGGGGTTTAACAGCCAATTACAAACACTGTCACAGAGAGTGGGCATGTATGATTGGCTGCTGGAGTCAGAATGCCGTGAATAAACATGAGCTTAATGAGTGGGACCAGAAAGTGGTGTCACAAGCGCGTGGTCCTTGGTAAGTATAATGGTACGGCTTTAAACATAATTTTGTTTTCTTTTACAGTCCCCCAGCCCCCCAGCCACCATTTCATTACTTTAAGTCCGGATTCAGGTTCAGGCTCAAGTCCCGAACCTGGACTTTAAAAAAGATTTGTCTGTATCTGCTGAACCCGAACATTTGCAGGCTTGCTTACCTCTGCAGGTTTGCACATCTCTACTCCTAAGTCCATGTATATGGTGAAATTCACCAGTCCATCATGCAACTATGCACCCCTACAGTATAAAACTGCTACCCCTCTGCTTCATGTTTGTGAAGATTATGATGCTGTTTTGCTTGCAAGCTTTCTCCTTTTGTCCTCCATACATATTAATGGTCATTATGACTAGACAGTTCATTTGTTGCTTCCTCTGGCTTAAGAACATTTCTACAAAAGCTAAGATCTTTGTCTCTATTATTGCAAACTTTAATCTGTCTTTTTGTGGCAGTTTTTAGAGCAGTGGCTTCTTTGTTAGAGGCCTATCAGGTCATGTCCATGTATGACATATTTCACTGTTGATGTTTCGTACCTGTTTGATCTGTTGTACTTGTTTCCTCTAGCATCTTCACAAGGTCTTTTGCTTTGTTCTTGAATGGATTTGTATTTTTTGCAAAAACGTATGTCCATCCCGTAGGAGACAAAACGTATCTGCATCTTGAATAGTATGATGACTTCGTGGTCCCATGGTGTTTGAACTTGCATCGACATTTGAACAAAGAGACATATTATCTTCAGGTATATAGATATTGCTCCCCACGATGCACCAGATGTGAGTAGGTTCATAATTCTTTTTCTCATCATTTGTCTGAATTATTTTGATTTCCCCATAATGCCAAGTAAAGAGATAAGCAGGCCCTGAAGAAAGGCTGTAAAATACTGCCACATGTACACCTCAACTCATGTCAAGTAGACACTTTTAAAGCCACATTGTCTTATGGAATATCCTAAACTATTACAGGGTATCTAATGAGGTAGCGGGGAGCCAGTTGTCAATCAGGATGACATTGGCAGTCATTTCCCATCAACAGAGCAGAAAAGTAAAGAAGCCACTATTCTGTCAACATGACATCAGCAGAAGTCGCAAAATTGTTGGCAGGAGCGGTCTGTGATGGCTCTGAGTTGGCAGGGATTGTCGCTGGGTGAGATCAAACTACCTGCCTGTACATTCTTAGGCCTATAGGAAAAAATAAAATAGTCCCAGCAAAGCCCTTTAACCCCTTCATGACCCAGCCTATTTTGACCCTAAAGACCAGGCCATTTTTTCAATTCTGACCAGTGTCCCTTTATGAGGTAATAACTCTGGAACGCTTCACCGGATCCTAACGATTCTGAGATAATTTTTTCGTGAGATATTGGGCTTCAAGATAGTGGTAAATTTAGGTCGATTATTTTTGCTTTTTTTTGTCAAAAAATCAGAAATGTGGCGAACATTTTGAAAATTTAGCAATTTTCAAATTTTTATTCTGTTAAACCAGAGTTATGTGACACAAAATAGTTAATAAATAACATTTCTCACATGTCTACTTTACATAAGCACAATTTTGAAAAAAAAATGTGTTAGGAAGTTATAAGGGTTCAAAGTTCATCATCAATTTTTCATTTTTCCAGCAAAATTTCTAAAACCATTTTTTAGTGACCGCTTCACATTTGAAGTCCCTTTGAGGGGCGTACATGACAGAAAACACCCAAAAGTGACACCATTCCAACAACTGCACCCCTCAAGCTACTCAACACTACAGTCAAGAAGATTATTAACCCTTCAGGTACTTCACAGGAACTAAAGCAACGTCAAAGGAAAAAAAGGACATTTTAATTTTTCCAACAAAAATATTCTTTTAACCTCAATTTTTTCATTTTCACATGGGGCAACAGGATAAAATGGATCCTAAAATTTATTGTGCAATTTCTCCTGAGTACACCGACACCTCATATGTGGCAGAAAACCACTGTTTGGGTGCACGGCAGGGCTCGGAAGGAAAGGAGTGCAATTTGACTTTTTAAATGGAAAATTAGCTCCAATCGTTAGCAGACACCATGTTGCTTATGGAGAGCCCCTGTGTGCCTAAACATTGGAGCGCCCCCACAAGTGATCCCATTTTGGAAACTAGACCCCCCCCAAGGAACTTATCTAGATGCATAGTGAGCACTTTGAACCTCCAGGTGCTTCACAAATTCATCCGTAAACATGTAAAAGTACTTTTTTTTCACAAAAATTTTCTTTTAGCTTCAATTTTTTCATTTTCACATGGGCAGCAGGATAAAATGGATCCTAAAATTTGTTGGGCAATTTCTCCTGAGTACATCGATACCTCATATATGGCCGCAAACCACTGTTTGGGTGCACAGCTGGGCTCTGACAGGAGGGAGTGACATTTTGGAACACAGATTTTGATGGCATGGTCAGTGGGTGATGTTCTATTTGGAGAGCCCCTGATATGCCTAAGCTGGGGGCTGGAATTCTAAGCATGGAGAGGCCCAAGCGTTCTAGGCCCCTCATGCTTCGAATTGCAGCCCACAGCCGCTCCAGAAAATGATGCATTCATTGAAGCACCATTTTCTGGCGCTATACCCAGACTCTTCCAGTTGCCCTGGTGCCGGTGGCAAACTGGGTAATAAAGGGCTTAATGGCAGCTTTTTTACTGGCAGCTGGCACTAAGCCCGAGATGCATAATGTCAGGCCAATGTTAGACCCGGCTATTAGGAATCTCTAGTAAATAGTTAAAAAATATACCACACAGAGAAAAAATTTTTTATTAGAAAACAAAAAACAAAATTCGGAGTCCATCTTAATTAACGTCCGACGTAGCCCAAAACAATGGTCCTACGATGCTCGATCGCCTCTACTATATCTAGAAACTGCAGCAAGGGATCAAGTGTCCTCTTGTTGCAGTCTCTGTTGTCATAGTGATGATGCACTATATGGCAGACCATTGCCATACAATGCTGCATCACTGTGCATACTGAAGTCTCAGAGATCACATGATCTCTGAGGCTTGGCACATAGCGGATCGCTGTGCCCGAGCTGTGAGATCACTTCACTGCAGCTCAATCCTAATGCAGGGGGATCAGGCTACAGAGAAGCGATCTGACAGCCCGGGCACAGCAATCACATAATGGATCGCCTTGCCCAGACTGTCAGATCGCTTCTCTATAGCCTGATTTTCCTGCAAGAAGATTGGGCTGTAGAGAAGCGATCTGACAGCCCAGGCACAGTGATCCGCTATGTGATCACTGTGCCCGGGCTGTCAGATCACTTCTCTGCAGCCTGATCTCCCTGCAAGGAGATCAGGGTGCAGAAAAGCGATCTGACAACCCGGGCACAGTGATCCGCTATATGATTACTGTGACCAGGCTTTCAGATCGCTTCTCTGCAGCCTGATCCCCCTGCAAGGAATTCGAGCTGCAGAGAAGCGATCTGATAGCCCTGGCACAGTGATCCACAATGTGATCACTGTGCCCAGGCTATCAGATCGCTTCTCTGCAGCCTGATCCCCCTGCAAGGAGATCGGGCTGCAGAGAAGCAATCTGACAGCCAGGGGACAGTGATCACATAGCGGATCGCCATACTCGGGCTGTCAAATCGCTTCACTGCAGCCCGATCTCCTTGCAGGGGGATCAGGCTACAGAGAACCAATCTGACAGCCCGGCCACAGTGATCACATAGAAGATCACTGTGCCTGAGTGGTCAGATCGCTTCTCTGCAGCCCGATCTCCTTGCAGGGAGTTTGGGCTGCAGAGAAGCAGCAGTGGGCATGGAGCAGGATGCAAGAGGCAGGCAGCGGGTAGAGGCAGGTGTCGGCGGTCATTTGTGCCCTGCCGAGCCGCCATGCTGATGAGGCTGATGGGAGAGATCATCAGATCACTCCCCATCAGCCTGGAGGGATCAATACCCGCCCCCTCCAGTGCTTGAGCCTATGGAAGGGGCCACTTCCATAGCTGGATAGGACGATTGCTGTGATTGGCTGATGAACAGTCAGGTGGAGCAGGGGGGGAAATCCACCCCACCTCACATCAAGCCCCGGTGTTTTGTGAATCACAAAACACTGGGGCCCGACGGCAGTACCCGTTGCCACGGTAACCACTATGACGTTGTGGGACATCACAGGTCAGGAAGGCACCGACTTCTATGACGTACTTTTTGGAAGTACACTGAGCTGTAGGCTGATTTTCTGCTAAGGGGAAAAAAAGAAAAAAAAAAACCTCTTTAAATCTGATTTTCTAGCGAGTGTGACGAGCTACGTGTGACAGAGCGCAAGTGCGACAGAAGTAAGTGTGTGACTTGTGATTCAGTGACTTTGGATTCAGAGAGTTGGGAAGGGAGAACTTACTGAATTGCTGGTTGTATTTAATTAATACTTTGCATTTCTTTTTACTTATTATTTCTGTCTGGTGCAATCCCCATTAGGAAATGAGCTCCATGATTGGCAATGCCATCCAGTGTACATCTTGCCACATGTATGCATTCCTTGACCAGCCGGTCGAGGGTGCATACTGCTGTGTGAGATGTGAGTACGTTGTGCATTTGGAAGCCCAGATACTGGATCTAAATGAACAACTGACAACGCTGAGATCCATAGACAATATGGAAAGGAGTCTGCTGCTCACTGAACAGCTGCTCAATGGGATAGATGTGGGGGAGGATGGTAGTATGGAGCTGCAGGACCGTGAGGTAGACAGCTGGGTGACAGTTAGAAGGCGGGGTAGAGGGAAGGGTGCCAGGGAGGCTAGCCCTGATCTGGCACACCCCAATAAATTTGCTATGTTGGCAGATGAGGGGGGTGTGAGTTCAGGTACAGCACTGCTGCAGCAGGGCATGACCTCTGAAAGCCAGAGAAGTGGCTGCTCCAGTATGGGGGAAAACAGGAGAGAAGGGCAGGCCAGACAGGTGCTGGTAGTGGGGGACTCAATTATTAGGGGAATAGATAGGGCAATCTGTCACAAAGACAGAGATCGTCGAACAGTGTGCTGCCTACCTGGCGCTCGAGTCCGGCACATCGCTGATCGGGTTGACAGATTACTGGGAGGGGCTGGTGAGGACCCAGCGGTCATGGTGCACATTGGCACAAATGACAAAGTTAGAGGTAGATGGAAGGTCCTTAAAGATGATTTCAGGGAATTAGGCTGCAAGCTTAAGGCAAGGACCTCCAAGGTAGTATTCTCTGAAATACTGCCTGTACCACATGCCACACCAGAGAGGCAAAGGGAGATTAGGGAGATAAATAAGTGGCTCAGGAATTGGTGTAGGAAGGAGGGGTTTGGGTTCCTGGAGAACTGGGCCAACTTCTCTGTTGGCTACAGGTTCTATGCTAGGGACGGGCTGCACCTCAATGGGGAGGGTGCAGCTGTGCTGGGGGAGAAAATGGCTAGAAGGTTGGAGGAGTGTTTAAACTAGGGATTGGGGGGGAGGGTATTCATTGTATAGGAGGGGAAGATAGTGTAAATAGTAACCTGGGCACAAGTAATAAAATTGGGGGTGGCATGGGGGGTGGGGTTAGAACAGTCAATCTAGTAGGAAGGAATAGAGGTAAAGAGAGATGCAGAAAGTGCATGTACACTAATGCCAGAAGTCTCACCAACAAAATGGAGGAATTAGAATTGATTTTGTTGGAAAATAATTATGACATGGTGGGGATTTCGGAGACTTGGCTGGACGAGATCCATGACTGGGCTGTTAATTTACAGGGCTATTGTCTGTTCAGAAATGACCGCACAAATAGGCGTGGAGGAGGTGTATGTTTATACGTAAAATCATCCTTAAAACCCATCCTGCGTGATAATATAGGTGAATCTAATGGAAATGTAGAGTCCCTGTGGGTGGAGATAAGGGGAGGGGGAAAAAATAATAAATTACTGATAGGGGTTTGTTATAAGTCCCCAACAATGATGGAAGTGGAGGAGAATATCCTCATAAAGCAAATAGATGAAGCAGCGACTCAGGGAGAAGTCATTATTGTGGGGGACTTCAACTACCCTGAAATACATTGGGGATCAGAAACCTGCAGTTCCAGCAAAGGTAATAAGTTTTTGAAAACTATGAGAGACAATTACCTTTCACAACTGGTTCAGGACCCAACAAGAAGGGGGGCACTGCTGGACCTAATATTAACTAACAGGCCGGACCGCATATCAAATATACGGGTTGGAGGTCACTTGGGTAATAGTGATCATAACTTAATAAGCTTTCAAGTATCCTTTACTAAGATGTGTAGTAGAGGGGCTACAAGGACACTAAACTTCAGGAAGGCAAATTTCCAACGGTTGAGAGATGATCTTAGTGCAATAAACTGGGACGATGTCCTGAGACATAAAAGTACACAACACAAATGGGAGATGTTTATTAGCATCCTGAATAGGACCTGTGCACAATATATACCCTATGGGAATAAGCATGCTAGAAATAGGAGGAAACCACTATGGCTAAATAAAGTGGTAAGAAGTGCAATATGTGACAAAAAGAAAGCATTTAGGGAATTAAAGCAAGTAGCTAGTGATGAGGCATTAAATAAATACAGAAAATTAAATAACATTTGTAAAAAGCAAATCAAGGCAGCAAAGATTGAGACAGAGAGACTCATTGCCAGAGAAAGAAAAAAAGAATCCCAAAATATTTTTTAACTACATAAATAGTAAGAAACTAAAAAATGATGGTGTTGGCCCCTTTAAAAATAGTCTGGGTGAAATGGTGGATGAGGATGAGGAAAAAGCCAATATGCTAAATTACTTTATTTCAACAGTATTTACACAAGAAAATCCCATGACAGACAATATGATCAGTGATAACAAAAAGTCTCAATTAAATGTCACCTGCTTAACCCAAGAGGAAGTACGGCATCGTCTAAAAATCACTAAAATTGACAAATCCCCGGGCCCGGATGGGATACACCCCAGAGTGCTGCAGGAATTAAGTACTGTCATAGATAGACCATTATTTTTAATATTTAAAGATTCCATAATAACAGGGTCTGTACCACAGGACTGGCGTATAGCAAATGTGGTGCCAATATTCAAAAAGGGGACAAAAACTGAACTTGGAAATTATAGGCCAGTAAGCTTAACCTCTACTGTGGGTAAAATCCTAGAGGGTTTTCTAAGAGATGCTATACTGGAGTATCTGAAGAAAA
Organism: Allobates femoralis; assembly: GCA_033576535.1. NCBI lineage: Eukaryota > Metazoa > Chordata > Amphibia > Anura > Aromobatidae > Allobates > Allobates femoralis. Next base: position 456,619,204 of record JARQOC010000002.1, on the reverse strand, counting down.
ATAACCTCATGACCCATTATCAACATGGTTTTACGAGGGACCGTTCCTGTCAAACTAATCTGATAAGCTTCTATGAAGAAGTAAGTTCTGGACTGGACCAAAGAAATGCAGTGGATGTGGTGTATATGGACTTTTCAAAAGCTTTTGATACGGTGCCACACAAAAGGTTGATACATAAAATGAGGGCAATGGGGATAGGGGAAAATATGTGTAAGTGGGTTAAGAACTGGCTTAGTGATAGGAAACAAAGGGTGGTTATTAATGGAACACACTCAGAATGGGTCACAGTTAACAGTGGGGTACCACAGGGGTCAGTGTTGGGCCCGCTTCTATTTAATATATTTATTAATGACCTTGTAGGGGGCATACAGAGTAGAATCTCAATATTTGCAGATGACACTAAACTCTGCAGGGTAATCAATACAGAGGAGGACAATTTTATATTACAGGAGGATTTATGTAAACTAGAAGCTTGGGCTGCTAAATGGCAAATGCGCTTTAATGGGGATAAATGTAAAGTCATGCACTTGGGCAGAGGAAACAAAAGGTTTAATTATGTGCTTAATTGTAAAACACTGGGCAAAACTGTCACTGAAAAAGACCTGGGTGTATGGGTAGATGACAAACTCACATTTAGTGGCCAGTGTCAGGCAGCTGCTGCAATGGCAAATAAAATAATGGGATGCATTAAAAGAGGCATAGATGCTCATGAGGAGCACATAATTTTACCTCTATACAAGTCACTAGTGCGACCACACTTAGAATACTGTGTACAATTCTGGTCTCCGGTGTATAAGAAAGACATAGCTGAACTAGAGCGGGTCCAGAGAAGAGCGACAAAAGTCATTAGAGGACTAAGGGGTCTGCAATACCAAGACAGGTTATTAAACTTGGGGTTATTTAGCTTGGAAAAACGAAGGCTTAGGGGTGATCTTATAATAATGTATAAATATATAAGGGGACAGTACAGAGAACTTTCTAATGATCTCCTTACTCTTAGGCCTGAGACGGGGACAAGGGGGCATCCTCTACGTCTGGAGGAAAGAAGGTTTATTCATAATCACAGACGTGGATTCTTTACTGTAAGAGCAGTGAGACTATGGAACTCTCTGCCACATGATGTTGTAATGAGTGAATCACTACTAACATTTAAGAAGGGCCTGGATGCCTTTCTTGAAAACTATAATATTACCAGTTATATATACTACATTCTTTGATAGGGCGTTGATCCAGGGAACTAGTCTGATTGCCATATCTGGAGTCAGGAAGGAATTTTTTTCCCCAATGTGGAGCTTAGTGTTGCCACATGGGGTTTTTTTTGCCTTCCTCTGGATCAACATGTTAGGCTATGGGTTGAACTAGATGGACTTAAAGTCTTCCTTCAACCTTAAAAACTATGTTACTATGTTACTATGTATGTCCCACAACATCATAGGTCAGGAAGGGGTTAAAGCGGTTCAATTGGAAAGAGACAGCACCACATACCCAACGGGATCCTTCACACTTCCTTTATTCCAGCACACCAAGCGACGTTTCGGACTGTGTTCTTTCTCAAGCAGCAGTGTACACAGAAACAGTCCGCTTTATATAATATAAAACCACTCCCCTTAATCACATCCCACCAATTGTGCACTATGCAAAGCAATTAACATATTTTATAACAATACAGAGGATTAAAATTACCCCATCCATACATATTCCAGTCCTTACTGTATACCGATGCTCATCACATCTAGGATCGTTATATATATAGTCCAGATGATGTCCACATTGTACCTCCACATCTAATTCATATAGCTGCTTCCTGGTTCCTTCATCCACCAATCACGGCCATTATTGGAGTATGGTGTCATAGTAACATTGTCCACAAACGTCCTGCAATGCGAGCAGCCCCGTCATACAGCCAATTAGGAGCACTCTGTATTGCACGTGTGCCAAGAATCAAGTACTGATTGGTCGCCAGGCTTAATCCCATTGCGCCTGCTCCGGCGTCCTGTTCATGTCAATCAATGGAGCACACTTCCTCCTGAACTCACTGTGCATCATTGCAGTCGCTCCCTTCCTGTTCCGGTGCATCATTAAACTTGTTCCCCCGGAAACATAGTACAGAATATAATAGTTCCCTTTTACATCTATCACATCTTACATTACTATAATTGCGGTACATCCCTCTCTTTTTTATATCTCATATCACTTCATACTGGCGACTGGCAAGCAGAAATTCATCAGTCTGTCTGCATGGTGTAACGAACTTCAGTTTTTACATGTTTAATATGTAATATACTATATGTATTATACATTCTATATACATTAACCCCTAGGGGCTGAATATTCAAATGTCACAACTTTATATAGAAAAAAAGAGAGAGATATGATCCGCCATACTTGTCTAGCTATATCCAACCAGACCAAACCCATATATTCATCATACTATCCATACTGATGGATACGGAGAGGTGTTCAATTGATATTAACTCTAATCAGTCCATATTTAGTTTCTCATACTTAGATAGCACTCCGATCCATCATATAATAAACTCAAGGTAATAATAAAGCTTATATAATACCCTCTGTGGATGATAGGGCATATTTGGAACCACTTACACATCATCCCCTATATATACATTACCACTTCTTAATCCATCTTATACATAAATCTATCCCTCAGGAATAAGAAAAAGCCATCGGTATGTGTTATGGATCTAGGATAAATTAAAAATACTATTAAAAACAGAATGTACAGGAAGATGCAGCATAAGGTTATAAGCAAATCATTTAAGGAGACATCCACGTTGATCATATTCTAAGTTTAACCCCTTAGGGTACAGTGTATCGAGTTCATATATCCACCTTAATTCTTTTTTCTTCAATATCGCCACCCTATCACCACCTCTTCTCAATGGGGGGACGTCATCTATTATCCTGTATTTTAACTGGTTTACACTATGGCCAGTTTCCACGAAATGTCTAGGGACCGGGAGTTCCACCATCTCATTCCTTATAGTGCTTTTATGTTTGCTAATGCGTGCTTTTGCCTCCATTGTGGTCTCCCCCACATAGAGGAGACCACAAGGGCAACTAATTGCATAAATCACATAGCTACTATTACATGTATATCTCTTTCGGATGGTATATTTTTTACCAGAATATGGGTGGTGGAACTCTCTTCCCTTGATCATATTGCCACAGCTGGCGCATCCCAAACATGGAAAATTGCCCAGACTAGGTTTACTCAGAGTAAGTTGTAAATCCCTTCTTGAGCTCCCAATATCTGATTTCACCAAATTGTCACGTAGATTCCGTCCTCTCCTATATGAGAAAAGAGGTGGTGATACAAACTCCTTGATACCTGTATGGCCTTTACCCAAAAGGGGCCAATGTCTTCTAATAATACCCGATACTTTACCACTCATCCTGTTATATGTGGTAACCAAAGGTATCCGATTCTCCTTAGCTGTCTTATCTCTTGTTGTTAATAGCACATCTCGATTCAAAGACAATGCACGTTGTTTAAAATTTACAAGGTTATCCCCTGGATATCCTCTTTTGAGGAACCTTGTACACATTTCCTCCAACCTCTGATTGACAACATTATCATCAGACACCACCCGCCTCACTCTAATCATCTGGCTCCAAGGGAGCGACTTCACCATTGATCTTGGATGTTCGCTGGAGTGATGCAACATACTATTTCGGTCTGTCTCTTTAATATGGAGATCTGTACATAACTTTCCATCTGCCTTATAGACTCTCGTATCCAAAAATTGCATCTCATCCAGGGAACAAATCATGGTGAAGCCCAAATCCGGATGTATATCATTAATATTTTCAAGGAACATGTTCAATTCATCCCTATCACCATCCCATACGAAGAAGATGTCGTCGATGTAACGTCGCCATCCCCTGACATGGCGCCAGAAGGTGGAATTGTACACGTATTCGCCCTCCAGGACAGCCATATAGATGTTAGCGTACGTGGGGGCCACATTTGACCCCATGGCTGTCCCGCGGCGCTGCCGGTAGTACTCGTCCCCAAAGAGGAAATAATTTCTCCCGAGCACGAACTCCAGCAGCGCCAGGGCGAAACGTGCACACTCCGGCGCCATGTCAGAGGAGGCGAGCGTCACATCAACAGCATTCAATCCCCTAGAATGTTCTATAGAGGTATACAGTGATACCACATCAAAGGATACCAATAGTGTGGAGTCTTCCACCTGTACACCCTCCAAAGATTTAATGAAGTCCGTAGTATCACGAGTATACGACGGAGCTTCCACCACAAAACGTCTCAATAGGTGGTCCAAAAATATAGCCACCTTATTTGACAAAGATCCTCTACCGGAATTAATTGGACGTCCGGGGGGATTCTTCAAATCCTTATGTATTTTCGGGAGGGTGTATAAAATAGGGACCACCGGAAACTCAGGTATCAGGTAATTTGCCAATTTTTGATCAATGATTCCAGCGAACAGTGCCTCCTCAACCAACTCTCTTAACTCCTTCTGGTATGTTTCTGTTGGATTATGTGTCAGTCTTTCATATACAGCCTCATCATTCAATTGCCTCATAATTTCTTGTCGATATTGGGACGTGTCCATCACCACAATCGCCCCACCCTTGTCGGCTGGCTTTATGGTGATGGACACGTCCTCTTTCAACCCTTTGATGAGCTCTCTCTCCGCACGGCTCAAGTTGGAATATTTAGGGCGTTGATTTGCCCTTCTTAGTTTATTAATATCAGACGTGACCAACTTAGTGAACGTCTCTATCACTGGATCCTTAATAGGAGGCTCAAAATCACTTTTATTATACAAACCAACCGTATCTAGAGAGAGCCCACTCGATATTTTCTCGGTAGTTTTTTCTTTACCAGAGAAGTGACACGCTAATCGCAATCTCCTGAAAAAATAGTATAGATCATTATCAAGTTCAAACCATCGAGTGTTGTCAGTTGGGCAGAAAGAAAGACCCTTTGACAGCACTCTGGTCTGATCCTCAGTTAAAGAAGTTGTAGAAATATTTACCACTAGTTGGTTCCACTCCGTCCGGTCTTCTTCGACCTCGCCCTCGTATTCGGTGGTAGGCCCCTTCCTCCTGTGTCTCCGGCCGCCCCTGTGTTGTTTACGCGGTCTCCTTCTCTCGTATTCCCTAAAAAAGGGGTGGTGTTTGTTCCAGTTCTCGTTCTTACTCCATCATCAGTTGAATCCGACTCCCCTTCTGTGAAGCCAAATCTCTCTTTGTGAGGTTGTGGTCGAAATGGTTTCTTGGATCTCTTACCACCCCGCGGTCTCATGGGACCTGGTTTAGGTCTCGAGGTTCCAGCCGCCAATGTTCTATATTGCCAACCATATATTCTGCCATTCTCATAGTCCTCTATGTCTCTGTACCATTTGGTACACTTTACCTCCTCCAATTCTGTTCTAAACTTAGTCAGGTTCTCAATAATTTTTGAACCTAGTTGTTCAAACTCTTCCTCCGAGACCAATGATAGAAGCACCTCACGTGTTTCTAGTTGTTTCTTTTTTAACACATCTATCTCTTTCCTTAGATACTCGATGTTCAGCAACATAACGTCAAAGGCGTACTTGTTGCTAATGGCCTCGAATTTAGAACAGAATTCTTTATTATTAGGTAATAATGTAGGACTCAAATTTGGTCTAAGGCCCCTCGGGATCCTCCGAACCTTGTAGTATTCAACCAGCGTGCCCACATGTAATTCCAATGATACAATTCTCCTATGTTCCATCTCACTTTTCTGTGTCATCATAGGGATGGTGGGTCTTGTCAAGTATGTGTTATCAACTTCAGCATCAGCTATAATCCTAGCTGCATCTTCCTCCGTGTACGCAAAGAGGGTGCTGGAAGTAGGTTCCCCGTTTTCTGAACCCATATTCATGTTCGTTTATCAATACCAAGGTGCACGTCAGGCACGACTCTCAAATCCAATCATTCAATACAGAGCCAGCAGCCCCACGGTACATGAGGGAATATCAAGCCTCTACAGTGATGCACGTCCTACCAGGGAGTCATCCCAGTCAAATAGCATTCAATTGGAAAGAGACAGCACCACATACCCAACGGGATCCTTCACACTTCCTTTATTCCAGCACACCAAGCGACGTTTCGGACTGTGTCCTTTCTCAAGCAGCAGTGTACACAGAAACAGTCCGCTTTATATAATATAAAACCACTCCCCTTAATCACATCCCACCAATTGTGCACTATGTAAAGCAATTAACATATTTTATAACAATACAGAGGATTAAAATTACCCCATCCATACATATTCCAGTCCTTACTGTATACCGATGCTCATCACATCTAGGATCGTTATATATATAGTCCAGATGATGTCTAAGTATGAGAAACTAAATATGGACTGATTAGAGTTAATATCAATTGAACACCTCTCCGTATCCATCAGTATGGATAGTATGATGAATATATGGGTTTGGTCTGGTTGGATATAGCTAGACAAGTATGGCGGATCATATCTCTCTCTTTTTTCTATATAAAGTTGTGACATTTGAATATTCAGCCCCTAGGGGTTAATGTATATAGAATGTATAATACATATAGTATATTACATATTAAACATGTAAAAACTGAAGTTCGTTACACCATGCAGACAGACTGATGAATTTCTGCTTGCCAGTCGCCAGTATGAAGTGATATGAGATATAAAAAAGAGAGGGATGTACCGCAATTATAGTAATGTAAGATGTGATAGATGTAAAAGGGAACTATTATATTCTGTACTATGTTTCCGGGGGAACAAGTTTAATGATGGACCGGAACAGGAAGGGAGCGACTGCAATGATGCACAGTGAGTTCAGGAGGAAGTGTGCTCCATTGATTGACATGAACAGGACGCCGGAGCAGGCGCAATGGGATTAAGCCTGGCGACCAATCAGTACTTGATTCTTGGCACACGTGCAATACAGAGTGCTCCTAATTGGCTGTATGACGGGGCTGCTCGCATTGCAGGACGTTTGTGGACAATGTTACTATGACAACATACTCCAATAATGGCCGTGATTGGTGGATGAAGGAACCAGGAAGCAGCTATATGAATTAGATGTGGAGGTACAATGTGGACATCATCTGGACTATATATATAACGATCCTAGATGTGATGAGCATCGGTATACAGTAAGGACTGGAATATGTATGGATGGGGTAATTTTAATCCTCTGTATTGTTATAAAATATGTTAATTGCTTTGCATAGTGCACAATTGGTGGGATGTGATTAAGGGGAGTGGTTTTATATTATATAAAGCGGACTGTTTCTGTGTACACTGCTGCTTGAGAAAGGACACAGTCCGAAACGTCGCTTGGTGTGCTGGAATAAAGGAAGTGTGAAGGATCCCGTTGGGTATGTGGTGCTGTCTCTTTCCAATTGAATGCTATTTGACTGGGATGACTCCCTGGTAGGACGTGCATCACTGTAGAGGCTTGATATTCCCTCATGTACCGTGGGTGCTGCTGGCTCTGTATTGAATGATGGGGTTAAAGCGGTTGTCCGGGACTTTTTTTTTTATGATGAGTCTAAGAACTAACAGGCAAGTAATTGCTTACTATCTGATTGTTAAATGTCCGCTGCAGACAATGATTCTGCTGCTATACATTAACGGAGTAGCGCATCCTCTTCCGAACTGCCGATAAGGGCAGTCTGTGACTGCTCTGTGCCAGCAAAGATCTGCAACAGGCAGAAACTACCTGCCTGATAATGCTTAGGCCCATATTAAAAATGAAAAAAACAAAACAGTCCCAGACAACTCCTTTAACTATGCATGTAATATTGTCGGTCATGTATCTCTCGCTGATACTCCAGGTTCTGCTCTTCCATCTATATACTGGTAAGAGGGTTGCACAAAGTGCACAATGCCATTGTCCATCAGGCCACAGAAGCTACAATTGTTAGAACTTAAATTGATCCTTTTTTTTTGGTGAGAACATCATGAGCTCAATTAGATGGGTTTCCTATTACACACAATTATGCCATAATATGGAACAGGAATAAAAGTTTCATAGGAAATGTTTGCACTCAAGGCGCCCACATATATGCACAGAACAGGGATCCTACGTACCCTGTTAATAATACGGTAGCGATTATACATTCATAGTTATATTTTATGATAAAAATGGCACATAGGAAGCGGCTTTGCTTGCTCATTATCTTTATATTTTTACCTCTAACAAGAGATAGGGCTGATATGCACATATTTTCCACAAATTATATTGTTCAGCCCTAAGGTGAAATCTAAGGTTTTATTTAAAACCAATGTATAATAATAAAAACCAGTTAAAGAAATATGCATACAGTTGTATTGTGATTCATTGTTTTATAATTCTATAATACCTGTCCAATTATAAATGAAGCTACAAATGGGATTTCTATTACATGACATATTGCCCAGATATTCCCCCATTTGAAGCACTGCATATGGGGAAGATTACAGTGCATTACAGAGGTACCACAGAAGCACAGGGTGGAACCATGGATCTATTGTACAGAAATGCAGGGACGTCATGTGCCACAATGTTGAGTGTGCCTTGTATATGGTGGTATATGACTTTCTATAGTGCTTTAGATTTCTAGCACTATGTTTTAGTATGAAGTAAATAAATAAAATGATTATGGAGTTAAAAAAGCCAATCCCATTATTTCTTTTACAGCAAATTCTTAGGGAGGAACCTAGAATATATAAATTATTAGTATCCAAATTTATATGGCCACTGTGGCCAGGAATTTGGGCTATTGAATTCTCAAATATCTCCTACATTAGATGTAATCTACTGTTCATGCAATATTTGATTTAATGTTTTCACATTAATGCTACAATAACAACACTGAAATTGCAACACATTGTGGAACTATGAATATCAATCGATAGACATGTTAATCACATGCAAATAATGAAAAAATAGAAACAAAGTTTTCAAAACATCTTCATTTCTGAATTTATTCAGTGCCAAGTAGGAGTGCCACATGCAGAAAAATACACACTTATATGCTTTGACATGCTATCAATGATATTATTGGTTGTCTGAAGAATGTTTTGTTATGCTCTATACAATTTTGTACCTAAATAATCAAGATCTGCTGCTGGCAGCTCCCTTTGCACTTGCTGACAATGATGTCCAATGGATGACAAGTCAGGAGACACTGCATGCCACAGTCTGGTAACATATTTAGATCACATGGGTAGCTCATAGAAGTTTGTGTAAAACATACACACTAGTACTATTGTGCTGAAAAACGCCACCTGAGACACTTTGGAGAAATGGCTAAACTACTGAAATAAAACACCTTGTTGCTAGTGTACTTGGAAGAAAGAACAGAGGAGTCCACTACTGTACACTAAGCCACCCACCACCATAATCCAAGAAGTGGCTTGAGTGTGATGTTCCTTCGTGAAGGTCTCTTCATGACATTGCGCACAACAGCTCATCAGATTCCAAGAATGGCACCTAGTGTTCAGTTGAACATCACACACCAAGTTTAATGTGTCAGTGACTATACAAATCATTAGAAGGCATTTGCACAATATTGGGCTTCGAGTCAAAAGTCTATTGACTTCACACCACCATTCTCAAAGACTATTATGATGTAAAGTAAGATGGCAGTGGAGGATGGAATGAAGATCTATACTCATCAGTGATAAGTCCCACTATTGTTTTGCATGCAATGAACCAGAGAGATTAATCTGAAAACTACATAAGCAAGGCCATAAACAGGCATTCATGGGGGGGAATAAGGAAGAGTCCCAAGAGATGTTTTTTAATACAAATACCCAGGCCACTTGTTGCTAATGCAATTTTGAGCAACCTGTATTGCCTACATGTGCTGTTTTAGCCTGCAGTGTCTCCAGACCTGTATTCCATTGAGTACATCTTGTACATCATTGGTACACAATTGCAAAGAAAGCTGCCAACAGTGGATCTTGATGATTGGTGCACTCAAGAGCATTCAGTGTGGCAGAACATCTCTAGACAAACAATAACCTCACTGATAGCTGGCACAGCATGAAAGAGCATTAAGTGTGGCAGAACATCTCTAGACAAACAATAACCTCACTGATAGCTGGCACAGCATGAAAGAGCATTCAGTGTGACAAACATCTCTAGACAAACAATAACCTCACTGATAGCTGGCACAGCATGAAAGTACTTGCCTTTTTGTCCAGGCTATTACTTAAAACTGAATAAATTGATATGTTTTGAAAATTTTGTTTCCATTTTTTATAATATTAACATGTTTATCAAACCTTTGATTTTCACAATTCCAATGTTTAGGGTGTATAAGGAATGAGATGGTCTAACTACAAGCTGCTACTTACGTAGTGATATTGAAACATTTTGTTGTAATACTGATATGTATAACTGAAGGGTCAGTTGAGGTGCTGATCCAAGGAAAGCTTGAATAACGGAGGCCCGGCTGAAAGCAGATCTGTGTGTAAAGAGTTTTCTTTCAGCTTGGCCCACTTCCTTCTCCACTTCATCTGTACATCCTTCTTTAGGCAGCTGCCTCTTTCTGGTGATACTGACATAAGGTTCTTCCACTTTACCAGCATTGAAGTAGATATAGAAGACCTCAATACATCTGTACAATAAACAAAAAAAAGCATATATTTGAGAGAGAGATATTTCTATTCATCATTTATGAACAAAATGAATTACAACTATACATGGGGCTGATCTGGAATTGCAATTGATCGCTGTACTAAGCTTGGTTTATGCACTAATGGTGGCTCTGATGTTGTAATTATTTACTGATAATGGTTCTGGTGATGTTTTCATTTACTGACGGTGGAGAGGTCAGAGCGTAGGGGGGAAATTATAGGTTCATGCAATACAACTGTGTATAGGGCTGACCTAACATTGCAATTCATAACTATGTTAAGCTTGGTTTTGCATTCAAATACTGATCTTGTACACATTTGCAATCCATAACTGGTCAAATCACATGCTAATGGATACGTTAACACTAAAAACTCCTCAAAACCTGGAATTTTGTGTGTATTTCCACAACTTCTGTGAGCAGGCTGATAGGGAGCAGTAAACACAAATGTTCAATTCTATAATCTGTGCTTCACTTAATAAACTACAGCTCAAAAACCTCCTAACAGTAATCTCCACCGGGAGCACATATAGGTGGTATAAGTGAATTCGCACCACGTTTACAAATTTAACTTCTTTATTAGTTAAAATTACATAGATAAAAAATTCATTTAATCAGGTACCAATAGTGTTGAACTAATTAATTTACACATATCTCAAAGGTAGGCACACAATTGATGTACATACTTATTCAGCAACCAATAATGTTATTTATCATTAAATTCATGGCACATTATGCATATATCTGTTATCCTATTTCTAGTCATCTGGTAAAAAGTGACTCTTAACCCACAAACCCACCAATCTACATCAAAACTCCATGGGATGTAAACTCACAATCACTAATTATCCTGTTACTGGGACTAAGGGTTACCCAAACCCAGATGGACACAGTCTGCAAAACAAGAATCGTACCTGTGCTACAGTTATTGCCACAGTGCCTGTTTTTCCTCCAAAATGGCCTCCTGGAACCGTATACGTATGTTTCAAGTTTGTGGCTTTCTTCCTCAGGGCGTGCTGTTATGTCCTTAACTTCCCCTGTATATAGTGCCCTTGGGATATAGAACGTGCCACAGCTGTGTGTAATTGCCAGTCCATGACTTCCAGGTCTCGCCTCTGTGATCATGTGACCACCTATGTCCGGTCTTTGAAACGTAAGCACCAGGTGTCAATTGACATTCCGCGTGCCAGCATTTTCAGGGTAACAAGGACATAGGAAGTGAGAGGCTCCAACTCTGTCATGCGCACTTAACGCAGACCTGGAAGTTTACTACTCTGCGGATTGCTAAGATCTAATCACTCACAAAGGGACTATTACAACTCCCTATTACTACACAGAATGTGCCATATACAATATGCAATACTCATAATACTATATTAAAATCATTAATTAAGATAATAGTGACACAGAACAGTGCAATTAATGACTTAATAAATTAAAATGATAGTGCAACAATACACAAATAGTGCAACATATGAACATATAATGCATTTACACATTATTAGTGCGATAGTGGGACTTTAAAATCTCTTTTAAAAATTACATACAAAATTAGTGCCAAATTATACTGTATATATACCGCACATTAGTAGTGATTGTGTATACTAAAATCATATATAAACATAGTAATATTGGATTATAATTAAAGTGACAGTACATTATCAATGGCATTTGTATCATGGTGACCATCTAATAATACATGGTACAATACATGGGTACGTTAACACTCAAAACGCCTCAAAACCTGGAATTTTGTGCGTATTTCCACAGCTTCTGCGAGCAGGCTGGTAGGGAGCGGTGTGATGTGCCAGCAGAGAAGGGGTTAACGAGTCCTGGCTGAGCTGTGTGGAGTCAGATAACAGATCAGAAGCTTGTGCCAAGGACAGAGGAGTTTTCACTGATCCTGACAATGCTTAGGAACTGTATTGTAGGATGAGATCATCTGATACAGTTTCCTCACCAGCTGCAGTCAGGAGCTCGCACACAGTGTAGGCCGTGCACTCACCCTTATATGGTTATGTGGCCGTATTAAGTGTGAAGATGGATCTGAGTGAGAATGAACATAGGTCTGCTTCACACACAGTGCAGTGGAGACACCTTGTGGAAGGTTTATGAATTGTTTTCCACCAGATTTCTCCGATAAAGTAGATTTGAAAGTTTATTAAAATCAATTGCTCTATATTATTATTAAATAAAATTGAAATGGCGGTTACACTTGAAAAGCCAGCATCTTCCTATAACAGTGACAGGCCCAAGTCCAGATTGCTGCTATTTATTTTGCACTGGCTCTCATTGGCCAATGCAATCATGGGGTACTGATAGATTAAATACAATACACTTACATTTTATTTACATAATATACTACAATACTAAATAGTACTGCAGTATACAGAACACGGAATCAAAAGATTGAAGGTTCAAGTTACCCTAAGGAATGAGAAAACAATGTAAAATTAAAAAAATAATGATCTAAAAAAAATCTAAAAATGACCCTTTTCTCAATTTAAAAATAAAAAATAAAACCTATATCTCTGAGCTATCAAAATATAAAAAAAGTGAATCCATTTAGTAAATTATGAAAATCCATTCTGCTGCAATCCAGCAGAATGGGGACTTTGGAAATATAAAAATAAGGAGTCAGCAAGCCCCTTCACACTGCTTTAGGCTATGCTCACACATTACACTTTTTTGCGCGAGCTTTTCTCCTAAAGCGCACCTGCGTCTGCCGGCAAAGTGAATGTAAATTCACTTTTGTTGTGCATACGCTGCGTAAATATAAGCTGCGCTTTTATGGAAGAAAGCGCACACGTAAAAAGAATGAACATGTCAATTCTTTATGCAAGTGCGCCCGCGCTTTCTCCCATAGGAGCCATTATACCTGCTGGAATTACGCATCACCGTTCAGAAAACACGCAATTCCAGTGCATATAATGCCGGCGCTGCAGGAAGTGATGTCACATGGAGGAGGAAGAATCCTGTGTTCCTCCCTTGTGTGACATCTGTGACAGCCCCTTTTGGGTTTCACAGTGTATTAATATACACTGCAAAACCTAAATAAAAGTCATCCAAATGGTATTAAAAATAATAACTATTGAATACTTACCCATCCGTCGGGCTGTTCATGGTTACTGGCACCTAACGCATCTACATCTACTGTGCTTCCCAGACCTGTGATCTGTGATTGGCCGGTCGCAATCATGTGATATTCACGTCACATATCACATGATCGCGAGTGGCCAATCACAGATCTTGCAAGGTTCTGAAAGCACAGTAGATGTAGGTGTCTTGGCTCCTGGTAACCCGAACAGCCGGCAGAGGGCAAGTATTCAATTTTTATTATTTTTAATACCATTTAGATGACTTTTACTTAGATTTCGCAGGGTTCGCAGGGTATATTAATACACTGTGAAACCCAAAAGGGCTGTCACATATGTTACACAGGGGAGGAACACAGGATTCTTACTGCCCTGTGTGACATCTTTTCCCCCTGCACTTTTGGGGGAGAATTGCGGCCATAAAAAAAACATGGTGTGTGAATGCACTGCTTTTTTTACGGCACTAAAAAGCGTGGCTGCAAAACACGGCAAAAAATGCACACGCAAAGAAGCACAAAAAAAGCTACCTGTGAACGTAGCCTTAGTCCCCAGCCAAGGCAGGATCAGAAGTGTCTTGGCATGGGAACAATAGTGAGAGGTTTTCTGATGATTGGGGAACCTGGCTAATAGAGATACCCTACTACACTACTCCACATTCAAATTGCAATAACAAGAAGGAAAAGTCATGGAGTTTTGAAAATCTCAGACATACTAGATAGATATGTTACTGATAGGCATATAATGAAAAGTTAAAACAAAATCTTCAAAAGATTTAGATTTATTCAAAATCAAGTGTGAGCACCAAGAACAAAAAACTATATGCCTTGGTATGCTATCAATGAAATTATTAATAGATGTATGAAGAATGTTCTGCCATACCAAACGCACTATTTGTTGCCAATTTCATCTGCCTTGCTGACCTATGACATCCATGATGTTCTTGATGGGAGACAAGTTCAGAGACGCTGCAGGCCACGGTAGTACATTTAGGCCGCCACACAGGCCGCTCACAATAGCATAAGCAACATGGCACCTCACATTCTCATTTTGAGAAATGCATCCTGGGACGTTTTCACTTTTCTTTGTGGATCCCTCTTCATGATGTTGCACATGGGGTCTCCAGACCAATCTCTATCGTTGCAGCCAAAAGAAAAGTAAGGCTCAAAGCTGAAGGGAATAGACCTTTATTCCAACCTCCATTGACATTTTGCTTTGCCTTATGATAGCCGTTAAGAGCAGTGGCATGACAGTAATGGAGCACCTGTAGCTGGACACATAGCACAATGTTGTGCAAATACTTTCTTTAGACACTGAAATAGACTCTGGTGCTAAACACCGCTACAGATCAGTGACATCATCGGTATTCAATTTGTTTGGTATGTAAGCCAGCCTCTTGCTTAATGACAGAATGGCATGATTGATAGCAATAATAGGATTTACATTAGAAGGTTGTGAAAGAAAAGGGGCACCATCTCTCACTTCGAAGCATTTAGACAACTAAAAAAAATCATACCTTTTATAAAAAACTAGCTGTGAGCCCGATGCGATTGCATCAGGATTCTAGAATCTGTGTATAGGGCATTACTCGGGCTGCTGCAACGACTCCCAACGCCCCCTTGGCGGGCATTGCGAGTGAGTCGCGTGGGCGATGCGCGCCCACGAACAAAGCCACGGAGGTAGCGGCGTGTGCGAGGGAAGTCGCTACGGCAATTATATAATAGATTATCAGTATCTACTATATAATTGCCGTAGCACGTTTTCTGTCGGACCCCGGCACGTCGTGGATATGTCGCACTCTGACGTCACCACGGCGAAGCATTGGCCGCGTAGCGGCCAATGCGAGTCGTTAGCTGCGCGAGCAATGGCCGCGAGGCCATTGCGAGTCGCTAGGTTTGTGCGAGCAATGGCCGCGAAGCGGACATTGCGAGTCGCTGGCCGAAAATAGAACCAGAGGCTCGGCCACAAAGCTAGCGATTTCCCGCTCAGGTAGCGAGTCACTAGCCTCAGCGGGAAATCGCTAGCTTTGTGGCCGAGCCTCTGGTTCTATTTTCGGCCAGCGACTCGCAATGCCCGCTTCCATAAGGATTACCGCAACCGCAATTAAAAATATTCTAGACACCCGATGCATTTGCATCGGGCTCACAGCTAGTGTAATATATAATTTCCCTAACGCACTTCCGTAAGTTTCGGCGCTGTTTCCGTCGTTGTGGGCGTGGGCGCAGCGCCCACGCGACCTGTGAAGCATTGCCGGCGCCACTGATTCGCAAAGCCTCA
Organism: Allobates femoralis; assembly: GCA_033576535.1. Classification (NCBI taxonomy): domain Eukaryota; kingdom Metazoa; phylum Chordata; class Amphibia; order Anura; family Aromobatidae; genus Allobates; species Allobates femoralis. The sequence continues at coordinate 456,603,209 of JARQOC010000002.1, read as the reverse complement.
CTCGCAATGGCCGCCAAGCGGCCGTTGCGAGTCCTTGCAGAATAGGCGCGACTCACTAATTTATACATAATCACATACATAATACTGATAATTCCTATATAATCACATATATATATATAGATGGCGGGGCGATTCGAAAGAATCGGGTAGTGTAGAATCCATATATAGTATATTTACTAATAGTTAGGGGAGTGGGGTGAAATGAATTGTGTGTATACAGGTGGCTCAGTGGTTAGCAGTGAGTGGGGTGGCTCAGTGATTAGCAGTGAGTGCGGTGGCTCAGTGGTTAGCAGCGAGTGCGGTGGCTCAGTGGTTAGCAGTGAGTGCAGTGGCTCAGTGGTTAGCAGTGAGTGCGGTGAGATTGGTGAGCACAGTGGCGTGGGCAGAGTGCTGAGTGCAGCGCTGTGGGCAGAGTGGTCAGCACACACATACAACTATACACACACACACACACAGACACTTCGCTATAGTTAGCACCAACCCTACGTCTTCCCTGCCGGCTGGATCCTGAGTTGACATGTCGGCGCCCGCGGACGACTGAATCCAATATGGGGTCCGGGAAGTTTGGCGAGACTTATTGGACGCGATATTTGATCGAGTAGTTCGGGGGCGGCGAGATGTCGGTGATGCAGGGCCGGTGGTAAGTATAGCGGAGTATGTGTGTGTGTGTGTGTATGTGTGCGGAGAAAGTGAGTGAAGTGCGGAGAAAGTGAGGTGTGGTGATGTGGCCCTGGCCGGGTGCATCACACGGGTGATCAATGCAGGTCTGTGTTCACATGGGCCGGTTTTCCTGATTGTGTGTGGTGTGTGAAACCTGTCCGATGTACAGGGGGTTAACAGCTGAAGGGTTTTCATGAGCTGAGTAAAACAGCTGAGTGTGAGTGCTGAAGATCCGATACATTCATGAGCCTAATGAGCGGCTAAACCTGTGGGGATGAGTGCTTTGCTGTGCGGAGAAAGTGAGGTGTGGTGATGTGGCCCCTGGCCGGGTGCATCACACGGGTTATCAATGCAGGTCTGTGTTCACATGGGCCGGTTTTCCTGATTGTGTGTGGTGTGTGAAACCTGTCCGATGTACAGGGGGTTAAGAGCTGAAGGGTTTTCATGAGCTGAGTAAAACAGCTGAGTGTGAGTGCTGAAGATCCGATACATTAATGAGCCTAATGAGCGGCTGAACCTGTGGGGATGAGAGCTTTATTGTGCGGAGAAAGTGAGGTGTGGTGATGTGGCCCCTGGCCGAGTGCATCACACGGGTTATCAATGCAGGTCTGTGTTCACATGGGCCGGTTTTCCTGATTGTGTGTGGTGTGTGAAACCTGTCCGATGTACAGGGGGTTAAGAACTGAAGGGTTTTCATGAGCTGAGTAAAACAGCTGAGTGTGAGTGCTGAAGATCCGATACATTCATGAGCCTAATGAGCGGCTGAACCTGTAGGGATGAGTGCTTTGCTGTGCGGAGAAAGTGAGGTGTGGTGATGTGGCCCCTGGCCGGGTGCATCACACGGGTTATCAATGCAGGTCTGTGTTCACATGGGCCGGTTTTCCTGATTGTGTGTGGTGTGTGAAACCTGTCCGATGTACAGGGGGTTAAGAGCTGAAGGGTTTTCATGAGCTGAGTAAAACAGCTGAGTGTGAGTGCTGAAGATCCGATACATTCATGAGCCTAATGAGCGGCTGAACCTGTGGGGATGAGTGCTTTGCTGTGCGGAGAAAGTGAGGTGTGGTGATGTGGCCCCTGGCCGGGTGCATCACACGGGTTATCAATGCAGGTCTGTGTTCACATGGGCCGGTTTTCCTGATTGTGTGTGGTGTGTGAAACCTGTCCGATGTACAGGGGGTTAAGAGCTGAAGGGTTTTCATGAGCTGAGTAAAACAGCTGAGTGTGAGTGCTGAAGATCCGATACATTCATGAGCCTAATGAGCGGCTGAACCTGTGGGGATGAGTGCTTTGCTGTGCGGAGAAAGTGAGGTGTGGTGATGTGGCCCCTGGCCGGGTGCATCACACGGGTTATCAATGCAGGTCTGTGTTCACATGGGCCGGTTTTCCTGATTGTGTGTGGTGTGTGAAACCTGTCCGATGTACAGGGGGTTAACAGCTGAAGGGTTTTCATGAGCTGAGTAAAACAGCTGAGTGTGAGTGCTGAAGATCCGATACATTCATGAGCCTAATGAGCGGCTGAACCTATGGGGATGAGTGCTTTGCTGTGCGGAGAAAGTGAGGTGTGGTGATGTGGCCCCTGGCCCGGTGCATCACACGGGTTATCAATGCAGGTCTGTGTTCACATGGGCCGGTTTTCCTGATTGTGTGTGGTGTGTGAAACCTGTCCGATGTACAGGGGGTTAAGAGCTGAAGGGTTTTCATGAGCTGAGTAAAACAGCTTAGTGTGAGTGCTGAAGATCCGATACATTCATGAGCCTAATGATCGGCTGAACCTGTGGGGATGAGTGCTTTGCTGTGCGGAGAAAGTGAGGTGTGGTGATGTGGCCCCTGGCCGAGTGCATCACACGGGTTATCAATGCAGGTCTGTGTTCACATGGGTCGGTTTTCCTGATTGTGTGTGGTGTGTGAAACCTGTCCGATGTACAGGGGGTTAACAGCTGAAGGGTTTTCATGAGCTGAGTAAAACAGCTGAGTGTGAGTGCTGAAGATCCGATACATTCATGAGCCTAATGAGCGTCTGAACCTGTGGGGATGAGTGCTTTGCTGTGCGGAGAAAGTGAGGTGTGGTGATGTGGCCCCTGGCCGGGTGCATCACACGGGTTATCAATGCAAGTCTGTGTTCACATGGGCCGGTTTTCCTGATTGTGTGTGGTGTGTGAAACCTGTCCGATGTACAGGGGGTTAACAGCTAAAGGGTTTTCATGAGCTGAGTAAAACAGCTGAGTGTGAGTGCTGAAGATCCGATACATTCATGAGCCAAATGAGCGGCTGAACCTGTGGGGATGAGTGCTTTGCTGGGCTAAACCTGAATGGTGCACAGGGGGTTAATTACATCTCAGGTCTGTGTGTGAGTAAAGATGTGCTGATTGACTCACTGGGTTGCAGGTGTGAGTGAGCAGGCTGGATAGGAACCTGCCAGGTGTCTGAGTGAGGAGAGGACGATGAGATTCAGAAGTCCAGAGCACTGCCATGTGAGGAGGTGCTGGAAGTGATCTGTCCCCAGTGGGTAAGTGATGGGAGCCTGCCAGCTCCATGCTAGTGCACCTGATGTGTGCATGGCAGCCAGTGTCCAAGGGCCAGGCGGTCAGATGTGCGGTGTGAGAGACCGAGTACGGCTCCAGGGCCAGGTGGTCACAGCTGACTTTGGGACTGACTGAGTGAGTCATGATATGGTCCCGTTGATCCAGATGTAGTGTCCTATATTCCGGTGGATCCATGGAGGTCTTGTGTGTACTGAGTGACAGTGTTCTTGTTACTATGTGATGTCCTATGTAAACATGCCATGTGTGAGGACGTGGTGGTGGTGGTCTCGTTTACTGCTCGGGCATTGCTTCGCGAGTCCGGACAGAGTCCTGGAGAAAGTTCACAGTTATGCGAACAAAGCCACAGGAAGTAGCGCCGGTCGCGACGGAAGTCACTACGGCAATTATATAATAGATTAGCTTTCAATCCTCTGCAGAAATATATTGCCGAATTAAATGCAATCTTGAAATCTGCAGTAGATGACGGCGTTCTCACCAGAGATCTGGCTTCAGCACTACAGGTGGTTGATCCCACTATCTCGACACTATATTTACTCCCCAAAATTCACAAAAACTCTATGTTCCCACCGGGAAGACCGATAATTGCAGGGAATGGGAACTTTTTGGAGAATGTTAACCGGTGGATTGACAACATACTGCAGCAATTGGTTGAAACATTGCCATCCTTCACTCTTGATGCTAGGGACCTCCTTAAGAAAGTGGATGGCTTATATGTAGGCCCTGAGTCCTTGTTGGTGTGTGGGGACGTGGAGTCCCTATACACGAACATTAGACATAGTGATGGGGTGGCTGTGATGAGGTATTTTTAGCAGATGTCTCAGCATCCTGTAGCTCTGTAGCTGTCACTGAACTGGTGTTGTGCCTATTGGAATTCTCCTTAACCCATAAATCTTTCATATTCAAGGGACCTTCTACTTGCAGCTCCAGGGTACTGTAATGGGCCCGTCGTTTATACCGGCATACGCAAATCTTTTCCTGGGGATGTGGAAGAGGGACCTTTTCCTGTCAGATTCTACTGTCTCAATGGACCATGTCCCTTTCTGGATGCGGTACATTGATGACATATGTTGGATCTGGCAGGACAGTGAGGAATCATTAAAGAGCTTTATGACCATCCTAAATTCCAATGGGCACAACATACACCTGAACTTCCAGTGGTCTAGGAAATCCATTGATTTCCTGGGCATAACTTTATACAAGGATGCTAATAATACACTGCAAACTAACTCATACTGGAAGCCCACTGCCACTAATAACCTGTTACACGCCTCCTCATCACATCCGCGCCACATGGTCAATGCACTCCCTATTGGACAATTCCTACGCCTGAGACGGGTATGCTCTAGGGATGAAGATTTTTAGTCTCAGTCACTGGAGCTGACCAAGAGATTCCTCGAAAGAGGATATAGTAAGCGGTCAATAAAAAGAGCCTATCATACGGCCAAATATACGACTAGGAACTCACTGCTATATGCTGCCAAACCACTAAAATCGGTGAGTTTAATTAGATTTGTAATGAAGTATAACTCCGCATTTGGCCAAGTAAGAAAGGCTCTGGCTCTGGAAAGATCTTGGCATGTCCTTAGAACTGACAAATCCTGGCAAAAATACTACCTGATTATCCCCAGAGTACAACAAGGAGAAGTAAAAATCTCAGAGACTGCCTGGTGAGAAGCCACTATGAGGGGGACACAAGCTGTAACTTTCTTAGTGGCTTGAAGCCAAAAATGGGATGTGGACCATGCAGTAGATGCGTGGCTTGTCTCAATATCGATCGGGCAGACTCATTCTCTTACTCGACTGGCAGTAAGACATACAAAATTCTAAGAAAAATTAACTGCGAAACAACGGAGGTTATATATTATGCCACTTGTCCATGCTCAAAAATATACATAGACATGACTACAAGACAACTGAAAGTAAGAGTCATGGTACCTTTACACGCCGCCACAACAGGATGCATACAACCCGCTACAGGCTACAAATGTAGCTTGTCGCGCCAATATCGCCCGTAGTAGCGGCGTCTGAAGACGGGACGACACAGCCGGCTACAGATACCTCTGTATCCGTGCACTGCCCATAAACATATGGCAACATCGCCGATTGTAGCGAGCTGTATCGGCGTGTAAAGAAGGAACAGAAGGGAACTCTGGACACCCGGCGATGTAGCTGGAATGTAGCTAAGGCGTGACCCAGGCTCCGGGATACCACGCCCCTTCAGCGATCATTGGAGGAAGCTCCTTCGTTGCGATTGGTTGTCGCTGCACAGGGCGGCATATTTAAGAAGCTGACCAGTCACACTACGCAATTGCTCGAGCGTCATGTATTAATCAGCCTCCTGCGCTGGCTGGCCAATCATGGTATTATTGCTTTGTCCTATCAGCGTACGGACGTCTCGTAATCCACAATTGTGGCACGCCTATGTGCTGTCCCTCCTGGCCCAGGTCCGCCCATATTAGCTTGTTATTGCGGTGTGTAAATGAGGTACGCTGAGCTACAGACGGCTACTTGCGACATCCGGCGATGTAGCTAGCTGTAGATGTAGCGTAGCGTAGCGCACCTTGTGGCGGTGTGTAAAGGAGATGCGATTACCGTTTGTAACCGTTTGGCCGTGCTCGTGCACGTGAAGTTGCCGTTGGTATCCATTCTGTTGTGGCGGCGTGTAAAGGTACCATCAGAGAGCATGTCCTCGAGATTGAGGCAGCCAAAGAAGAGATTGATGTGACAACTCTAAAGACAATTACGAAACACTTCAAACTGAAACATGCATGCAATCGCAGCAATTTGAGGGTGAAAGCGATTAACTGCATAAATGCTTGCATTAGATGTGGTAATGTTACCAGGCAGTTGGGACAGCTAAAGACCCATTGGATCTGGAGGCTAAAACCTGGTCTGTGTGGCGCCCCACTGGTCGGGACGCCAAGTAGGGGTACTGCACCCACAAGAGAGTGTGAAGTATCCCTGTGACCAAGGGACTGGGATGTCAATAGGAGACCCTCATCACACGCATCCACACACCATAGGTCAGAGGACCATAGGGTTACCCATTGCTAGGAAAACAGGCCCGGTGGGAGGAGCTTAGGTGGATAGTAGAGAGCGGGAAAGTTAGTGAGAGAAGAAAGTCGTTGGATGGGAAACCTGTGAGAAGTGCAGCGGAGGGCACCCCAGTATAGGTGGCCCAGAGAAAGAAGGGCATCCTAGGGTGTTGAGGTGCACCCGAATCTGTGTCGGTACGTCTCCCGGACAGAAGGAACCAATCCAAACCGGACGACCGGCTCCGAGACGGTGCGAGCGTTTATCCCTGAGCCGCAGAACCGGAGGGCATGGACTTCTTCAGAGGTTGCGACCAATCCCGGCATAAATCCCCTAAGGCCCCCGCATAGGGTCAAGGAGGCGAAGAGGGTGATAGACTCCAGAAGGAGGCCTGAAGGATCCAAGGTGGGGACCGGTGGTGGGCTCTGTGCACAGGAGCGCAAGGAAGGAAAGAGGGAGAGCGCAGTAAGGACTGATGAGAGGAAAGCAGGCACATCACTGAGGGTCCCCAGTCACCCAGTAAAACCCGGTTCAGAGACTAAAACTGTGTGGTGTGTTTATTAGCCTGCGCCAGAGGAGCCATACTCCTGATCACAGAGACTGTCAGCCTGCATCTCCACCTGACAAAACGCCTCCCTGTGTGAGTTCTCCTTTCGCCTATTACTGCCCCGAGGATCCCGCTCCACCTACGGGGAGCGTTACCAACTAACTGCCTCAACATCATCCCCGGAGGTCAGCAGCAGAGCCGGTACCATTGCCGAATACTGTGGATGGTGTCACTAATATTTTATTTTTACTTTTAAATTTTTCCCCTTTTTCAGCGACTACCAGGGCCACGGTTCGGCCACCCGTAACATCCCCCACTAAATCAACGCCCGGAACCGGGTACCCCACGGCCCTGGGGTGGGTCAGCTTTTGGCGTCACGAACAGGATTCCATGCCCGGTAAAACCGGGTACTGTGCGCCTTGAACTTTGCCTTAAACCAAACTTTATTGCTGGGCCCCAAAATGGCAGGGCCAGAGACTTCACAACATGTGCTGGCCCAGGGGTGTGCCTCGGCCCCTCATCGTGGGAAGACCATGGCAGAGGTTTGAAACTGCCTGCCCGCCCCAATTGCCACTGAAAAACCAAGGGGGCGAGCCAAAGATCAAAGTACCCTTGCCAGAAGACACAAAAAGGAAGGGTGCGACAGTAGACAGACAAAGAAGGACGGGTGCGGTCTAGGGGTCGGTGAAGATGGGGGCAATGAGGCTCCAAGACCTGGGTCAGGAGTTGGAGGACGAGCTTCGTGCGGAGGACGCAGGCCCAGGTGCAGCTTCGCTGTTGACCCACGAAGGAAGTGCTGTATTTTGGGAGACCACGTTTCGGGACTTGAAGGTCCAGTTAAATGAAACACTGGACTGGACCTTCAGGCGGTAGTGTGCAGGTACCTGGGCTGTGGACTGTGTAAAGAAGTGTTTGCTGCCAGAGTCACCAGTAAAACCCGTTTCACAGACTAAGACTGTGCGGTGTGTTTATTAGCCTGTGCCAGAGGAGCCATACTCCTGCTCACAGAGGCTGTCAGCCTGCATCTCCACCTGGCGAGCCACCTCCCTGTGTGAGTTCTCCATTCCTCTATTACTGCCCCAGGGATCCCGCTCCACCAATGGAGAGGGTTGCCAACTAGCTGCCTCAACATCATCCCAGGAGGTCTGCAGCATCGCCGGTACCATTACCGGAAACCGTGGGTGGCGTCACGAATATTTTATTTTTACTTTTTAATTTTTCCCCTTTTTCAGCGACCACCAGGGCCACGGGTCCGGGCACAGGCCGCCCGTGACATCCCCCAGTAAATCAACGCTGTGTACCCCACGGCCGGCCCTGGGGTGGGTTATCTGTATATTTTACCCCAGTTGTATTAATCAAATATATTGTATGAATATAATTGCTATGCTGATTTGAATTAGCCTGTATCGATCCTGATCTTAATTAAAGCTTTTTACTTTTTAAATTGGATCTGTAGTCGCATTTTTTTCTTTTTGCTTCTAATAGCATCCATATGTAAAGCATTATTGTAGTGAGGAGGGCCCACTAAATTTATGAGGTGCGTGTGTGCCTATGCAGAAGGTGAAAAACATTTTAGTGGGAAAAATAAAATTTTTCATTTTCACAGCCAATGTTATAAAATTCTGTGAATCATCTGTGGGTTTAAATACACATTATGCACTTGGATAAATTCCTCAAAGGGTGTAGGTTGGGGTTAATTATGGGGTAAGGTTCTGTAATTTTTGTATGTCAGATGCTCTGCTAATGTGACATGTTTGGAGACGCGGGGGTCAGTGGTTGCTTTCGTCCTCTGAGCAGCCTTTAGCAAGACAGCCTGGACCCGGGCTCATCCCCAAACTGAACGCCTGAGCTCCTTAACCATGGGCGGAACACTACTCAGACAACACAGGGTGAGGGAACCACAATATTAAGGCTTTATTGGATACCCAAACAGTTAACAGCATATAACACATAACAAGCAAAACACAACAATGTAACAGGCAACAGAGTCTCACCCTTCCGCTGGCTCACCAGGGATTAGAATATAGTACAGCAAAGTCTGTAGCCAGGTGACTGGATCATCCCAACACGGGTGGCGTCCTTACGCAGTCTTTGTTATCCCAGCCGAATCCAATCATTCGATGCTGAAGTCCTTGTAGTCTTATGATCCAGGTTCTGATCCCCTCGGTCGGCACCGAAATGCCTAGGCCTGTGGTTATGGCTTGCCAATCGGACCCAAAGATCCTAGATTAGCTGCCTGTATCCAATCCAGTGCACCTCTAGCCGGGACTGAAATCCCTAGACTGAGGGCACTAGACAGAATCTAACTCACCCTAGTTAATGAACAGTCCTCCTTATATACCCTCAGCCCTCATTGCAGGATTTGGGGACTTCACAATTGGTGGAATAAGACTGTATTCTTATTGCCTCGACCTCAAACCTCTTACAAAACATTTCTAGTAGTATTGCAGTCCTGTCAAGGGAGAGCCACATACTGATTTCACATAGCACCTAGCAGGATATCTTTAGTCTGCAACCTATGACATTAAACAATGGTGACTGAAATCATTTATATAGAGTCAACAATCCACATCGTAATACAATGGCATTCTAACAGGATTAAGTCCCTCTGACCTTACAGAAGAGAGATAATAGCATTACATAAGTCCACTTCACCAAACATCTACAAGACTCTAGGAACAATGAGTTGCTTATCACAAGGTAGATAATTACATTACCCACTTTAAACACTGCCAGTCATCTACAAGACTTGTATTTACAAAGAATGAGCCATCACATGGTAGATAATTACATTACCCACTTTAAATACTAGCAGGCTCCCTAGAAATCTTGTGTAACCCATGAGTGACATATTACAACTATGCAAACAAAATACAATATGGTCTGGATAAATAAGAAATCATCATATGTTATATATTAAAGGAGTCCATTTCGTCACAACTTGTCAACATGTCATCTGCAATCTATTTCAGCAAGGATTCCAAATTCAATAGTCAAATGCCGCATCTTTCCTTCCGATCCATGTGACATGCCAAAAGGGTTGTTTATACAAAAAAGAAAGATGGTGTGCACCACTAATAAGCATCATACGTATGCCTTTGGAAGTTGAGCCAGAAAGAAAGGAAGAATAGCATATCAGGCACCATGATGAACCAATAAATGAACGTGCTATAGTAAACAGAGCCATACAGTTATTTTTAGTGGAAAAAACATGTACAAAATTTTATTCTGAAAAAACACTCACAAAGTACATACAAGAAAGACAGTGATCAGTTTAAAAACATTTAAACACACCAAGTGTGTATTAAGGGTTATGCTCTAATATAGAACTTACAATAAAGCTATAAGTGCATCACAAGGTGATCACTGTGTGTACGGGGTGCATCTATAAGCATAGGTACAGTGCAGAAATATGATTAGAAGGTATCCCAACAAAGTGCACAGTAAAACAATGAAGCAGTTCAATCAAATGAATGTAGATCTACAAACATGATAATATCAAGCTATATAGTACTTTGGAGTGAACAGGACAACATCATTGTATTTGAGTAACAGAGATGAAAATACCTACTGGAACCTTTGAATGACCGCTGTATAGTAGAACCATATATAGTGGTGACCAATCAAGATCACCACACATTAAGCCCCAGTTTATGCAGATGGAATACAATTCAGCAAGCACCAAATACTCATCACCCTTGGCATAATGAATGTAGAGAGCACAGACCCAAGAACCTATGCCTTGTGCCTGGACAGGCTTCATCAGGGGTAAGTTAACTTGCCTGTCTAGGTGCAAGACGTAAGGTCTTGGGTCTGTGCTCACTACATTCATAGTGCCTGATATGCTATTGTTCCTTTCTTATTTGATTGAACTGCTTCATTGTTTTATTGTGCACTTTCTTGGGAAACCTTCCAACCATATCTCTGCCCTGTACATATGCTTATGGATTATGGATGCACCCTGTACACAAAGTGATCACCTTGTGGTGTACCTATAGCTTTATCAGCTTTATCTTAGAGCACAACCCTTAATACACACTTGGTGTGTTTTTAAAATGTTTTTAAACTGATCACTGTGTTTCTTGTATGTACTTTGAGTTTTTTCAGAATAATATTTTATACATGTTTTTTCCATGAAAAATAGCTCTTTTTGCCTCTATTTAATATAGCATGTTTATTTATTGGTTCATCATGGTGCCCAATATGCCATTCTTCCTTTCTTTCCTGCTCAAAGGGTTCTTTATGACCATTTATGGGGTACTGGCGTACTAAGGAGAAATTGTGCAACCAATTGCATTTTCTCCTCTAAGGGTACTTTCACACTAGCGTTTTTTTTAATTCGCGGCAGATGCGGTGAAAAAAACGCATCTGCCGCGATTACCGCATACCGGCTGCACTTGCGGCACGGTTGTGGCACAGTTGCGGCAAGCCCCATACAATGTATATGCGGGCTTGCGGCAAGTGCGGTTTTTTCACCGCAACTGCCGCGATCAGCGATTACCGCTGATGTGAAAGGGGCCTTATCCTGATGAGAAATTAAGGGCTGAATCAACATTTTCATGAAAAAAAGGAATATTTCATTTTCATTGATTGCAGAATATTATAAAATTCTGTGAAGCTCCGGAGGGTCCAAGATGCTCATTCCACCCCTATATAGAGGGATGCAGTTTCCAAAATAGTATTATTTTTGGAGGTTTTATTTTGTTTTTGTGTCTTAGGAACTCTGTAAATGTGACATGGCTTGTGACATGGCTCATGCAGTCTATTCCAAATGAAACATGGTGTCAGCAATCTCTTCTAGCACAAATCTCACTGTAACTGTCAAATGGCACTCCTTCCCTTATAAGTCCTGCCCAATCACTAGTTTCTGGCCATCATAATACTCAGAAGACAATGGACACCACAATATATTGTGCTATTTCTCCTCTTACCCTTGTAAAAATTAGCAGAAGGCGGTAAAAGTAAGTTAGTTGCTGCGCCACCATGATAAAGGACAACCCAGAATGAAATGATAGTGACTTATTTTCTACTCTTTTCAGTGAAGTCCCTCTCCTTCATCAGGAAAAAACACTCCCAAGTTTAAATCTGGATCGTTCTCTATCACGGCAGCGCAGCAACTAACCTTCTCTTTACCGTCTTCTGCTGAATCCATGTGAAGCTGCAGCAGCCGTGTACTTCTGAGGCTGACATAGCTGTGTGTTTTATGCTAATACAGAGGTTGTGACTCTCACAACCCTCCAAGGTGGGCCTTCTATAGTACCCTAACCCCAACCATACCCTACAGATAAGACACTATATGCGTTCCTTTTATCTTCCAGGTATTTCCTTCTTTGAAAAAATTTGAAATTTTAGACTAAAGCATAATGTTATGGAAAAGTATACAATATTTACAAATTCATATACAATATTATAAAATTCTGTGCTCATCACACCTTTCTATGAATTCCTTGATGAGTGTCATTTGCAAAATGGAGTGTTTTGTGGGGAGGGGGGTACTGTTTTGGCATCTCGGCAGCTCTGCAAATGCAACAAGCCATTAAGCTGCAAAAATCAAACAGCTTTCCTTCCCTTCCAAGCACAACCATATGCCCGAACAGAAGTTTCCAACTGTATATGGGGAAATCCTGTACTCAAAGAACAAATGTTAGGGTCTATTTTCTCCATTTAGCCTTCGAAAAATGACAAATTTGAGAGAAATTAAACATTTTAGTTAAATACCGTATTTTTCCTTTTATAAGACGCACTTTTTTTCCTCCAAGTTTTGGAGGAAAGTGGGGGTGCGTCTTATAAAAGGAATATAACATTCTAGCATCCTCAGTTGCTGGGGAGGGGGAGACAGCAGTGAAGTGGGGACAGAAGTGACAGGGAATGGTCCCTGCTGAAGAATCCAGGTGGCAGGAGCACCACGTGTCCCTGGCTCATTATCTACTTAGATATTCACTTCACTTGCTCCCAGTCTCCACCCACCTCTCTGCACTGAAGACAGCGAGGAGAGGTGAGAGCACAGGGAGCAGGAGAAGCTGCTTAGCCGGCACACATGGTCTCTCTCCAGCTTCCTGCAGTGGCTGGGAAGACTGTGTGCTGGAGATAGTGAGAATGGAGGAGCGGGGCACAGCTGCTGTAAGTGAATCAGCACTGAGCTTTGTGCTGATTCACTGCCATGTCAAGACAGGGGCAGAGCAGGGAGATTGGTACCTTATCACAGTGTGGTGCCTCCCTCCCTCTGCTCTCTGTAATGTGTCCTGCTGAGCCCTGCACAGTGCAGAAATCCAGGAAGCAGTCTGCAGTTGAGGAGCTTCTGTGTATGGAGAGCAGGGCTGGAGCCTGCATAACACCAGTGTACAGCTCCTGTATCTACATCCTGCATCTACAGGTCAAGCTCTGCTGTGGTGACTTGTAATTAGGAGACAGGGCTGGAGCATTATATTTCAGCACAGTGTATAGACCCCCTCCCTGGCCCTCCCTCATACAGTACATCACATCAGAACTTGATCTGCAGACTATCGCCACTTCCTTGATTTCAGCAGGGTGATGGCAAAGCAGGATACATTAAAGTGAGTGCACATGTATATGTAACATAACCACTAATAAAGTTAACACTGCCAATACTGTGCTTAACTAGAACTTCAAGCATGCTATAGGATCTACAGTACATGCTGGGAGTTATAGTTCTTAAAGGGGTTGCCACTACATGAACAAATCCCATCTCATTCACCTTTTTGGCCCTTGTATAATTAAGGCTGCCTTCACACTTGTGTCCCCCTCTGCGGCGTCCTGCGGAGGGGTACCGCAAGCTGAGCGCAGGCACTGCAAATCCCTATGTTTAACATGGGGACGTGGGTGCCTGCGCTCGGGTGCAGATTGGCGTGCGCACCCATTCACTGCAATGTATGATTTGTACGCAGGCGGATGCATGCGCACAAATCATACAGTCTCGTCCGCACTAGGAACACATGTCGCATTCAGGGTGTGGACGAGAGTGTGTGATTTGTGCGCAAGTATACGCATGCGTACAAATCATACATGGCGGTGAATGGGTGCCATGCCAATCTGCCCTGAGCGCAGGCACCAGCGTCCCCATGTTAAACATAGGGACTTGCGGTGCCTGCACTCAGCTTGCGGTCCCCCTCCACAGGAAGCAGCGGAGGGGAACGCTAGTGTGAAGCCAGCCTAAAAAAGACCATACTTACCCACGATGCTGCAGCGGCTCCAACATTGTCAGAAGTTGCATAGTCATCTCCCATGTGACATTGATATGAGACTCAGCCCTCCGACCAGTCAGTGCTGGCGTCTGTCTCCCCGCCATCAGACACTGGAGCAAGAAGTCACATGCTGCTCCTGCATCCGAAGGAGACAGATGCCAGCGCTGACTGGTCGCAGGGCCTGACTGTCATATCAAAGTCATTTTTTGCTTCAAATATTTTTTTCCCTATTTTCCACCTCCAAAATCTGGGTGCGTCTTATAATCCGGTGCGTCTTATAAAGCGAAAAATACGGTAAATGTAATTTTTTCTTTTTTCTTTTAGTTTTCATTAAATCGTGTGAGCCACTTGAAGGATTGACAAACTGTTGAAGGTGATTATAAATACTTTTTAAAATGGGGTCTTATCTGTTTTGTTTTTTTCAAAAATGATGCTGATGTAAAGTAGACATGTGATGTTATTTGTTAAGTACTTTGTGTGACTGACCATTTGTTTTAGGGGCAATAAAAAGTAAAGTTAAAAATTTGCAAATTCTTCAAAATCATATAAACCTAAATAAACCACTAATGTAAAGTCATAGAATCATAGAATGGTAGAGTTGGGACCTCCTGAGTCATCTGGTCCAACCCCCAGCTCAAAGCAGCATTCACTAAATCATCCCAGCCTCTGTTTGAAGACTTCTAGTGAAGGGGAACTCACCACCTTTCATGGCTGCCTGTTTCACTCGTTGATCACCCTCACTGTCAAAAAGTTTCTTCTAATATCTAATCAGTGTCTCCATTCAGATTCTAGTCCCCATTGGTTCTAGTCTTTCCTTGTGCGAATGAGAATAAAACTGATCCTTCTACAGTGTGACAGTCCTTGAGATAATAATATAATAATAAAACTTTATTTGTATAGCGCCAACATATTCCGCAGCGCTTTACAGTACAATGGTACATATAAGAAAAATATACGGTACAGAAAGGTAATGCAGAACAGTAGTTACATACAATAAACATAGAATCAACTCAGGAAATACAATAAAAAGACAAAAAAATGAAGGTGACCCTACTCAAAAGGAGCTTACAATCTAAGACGGGATGGGAATACAAAGTACAGGGGCTTATAACAATGAATATCTTATGTTTAGGTGACTACTGTTAGGGAGAAGGATAGGCCGCCCTGAAGAGGGTGTGTTTTTAGGGAGCGTCTGAAGCTATGCAAGTTGTGGATGGTCCTAATTTCTTGGGGTAGAGCATTCCAGAGGTTTGGTGCAGCTCGAGAGAAGTCTTGGAGTCGGGAATGGGAGGTTCGGATTAATGCTGATGTTAGTCTGAGGTCACATTCAGAACGAAGGGGAGAGGTGGGGTGGTAGACAGAGATGAGGGTGGAGAGGTAAGGAGGTGCCGCACCATGAATAGCTTTGTGGGTGACAACGAGCAATTTGAATTTGATTCTATAGTGAACGGGTAGCCAATGTAGTGACTGGCACAGAGCAGAAACATCTGAGTAACGGTTTGCTAGATAGGTGATCCTGGCTGCTGCATTGAGGATAGACTGGAGAGGGGAAAGCTTACTGTGGGGGAGGCCAGCTAGTAAAGAATTACAGTAGTCAAGGCGGGAATGAATCAGGGCCACGGTGAGGGTTTTAGTTGTTTCAATGGTGAGAAAGGGGCGGATTCTAGAGATATTTTTCAGGTGCAAGCGACAGGAGCGGGTGAGAGATTGTATATATGGGGTGAAAGAGAGATCAGTGTCCATCAAAACACCGAGACAGCGAGCCTGCTGACTAGGTGTTATCGTGGTGCCGCACACCGAGAGAGAGATGTCAGGTTTAGGGAGGTTGGCAGAGGGTGGGAGCAGAAGAAGTTCAGTTTTGGAAAGGTTGAGTTTCAGATAGAGAGCGGACATGATATTGGAGACTGCGTTAGATAGTCATTGGTGTTCTTTATTAGAGCGGGAGTAAGGTCAGGAGCTGAAGTGTATAATTGTGTGTCATCAGTATAGAGATGGTACTGAAAGCCAAATCTGCTGATGGTCTGTCCAATCGGGGCTGTGTAGAGAGAGAAGAGGAGAGGGCCAAGGACTAAGCCCTGAGGGACCCCAATAGTGAGAGGAAGAGGGGAGGAAGTGGAGCCAGAAAATGATACACTGAAAGAGCGGTCAGAAAGATAGGAAGAGAACCAGGAGAGAGCGTGTTTCATTGATGCCAATGGAGTGCAGCATAGAGAGTAGGAGATGGTGGTCAACAGTGTCAAAAGCCGCAGAGAGGTCAAGAAGGATAAGCAGAGAGTGGTCACCATTACGTTTTGCTGACAGAAGGTCATTGGTCACTTTGATGAGGGCAGTTTCTGTAGAGTGTAAGGGGCGGAAGCCAGACTGCAATGGATCTAAAAGAGAGTGAGTGGCGAGGTAATGGGTGAGGCGGGTGTAGACCAGGCGCTCCAGGAGTTTTGAGATGAAGGGGAGGTTGGAGACAGGCCTGTAGTTATTTGTGCAGGATGGGTCAAGGGATGTTTTCTTTAGTAGTGGAGTAATAATAGAGTGTTTGAAGGAGGAGGGGAAGATGGCAGTGGAGAGGGAGAGATTGAAGATTGTGGTTAGGTTAGTGTGATATTTGTAGACAGTTATTAAGCCTCATTTCCTCTACAATGTGTTACAAAAAGACAATCTCAGAATTACTGAAATATGTGGAAAGGATACCAGAGTTACTACCACATAGAATTACACTGATCTAATTAGAAAAATTAGATCTTGTCAGGAAGAAGAAAACTGGCTTTGGTGCGAAGGGGTTAAATTACTCACGTACACTCTTAGAGCTAAAAATTACTATGTTATATGGTGCAGTGAATGCAGAACCATATTACACGGTATATTTTCATATGATAGCGCTTCTAGGATGAGTGCTGCTATTTGATATTCAGAATCTAGGAAAGCATGCTGACTCTAAATATAAAAATCACAGTATGAAAAAAATGGGATGTATATCTCCATAAAAAAACGTTAGCGCCTTGTCTACATCTCATTCTGCACTGAACAGATAGTGATCGTGAATACACTTATATTATTAAACTCAGCAAGATCTTTAAAAACCTCACGCTGTGCGGTTTCTTTTATGTCATCAGCAGTATTCCTCTGATGGCATCTAACTTTATACTTCTGAAATTTAGTATTTCAAAGCTCAATCTTTTCTTTTAAGCCCGCTAATCAGAGGTGCGGTGGAAAGAGAAGGCACGGGTTACACGCTTATTGCTTAGCAACTGTAGTGAGTAGTATGAAAATGTTGAAAGCATCCCATTGAGGTTTGGAGAAAGGTAAGAGAAGGCGTGACGGTGATAAGAATGTGGCAATGCAGGGAATTTGTCTTAAATGAGTAGTAATTTACCTCACAGTTGGACAACCCACAATAGTTTAGATTGGTTCATACAATACGCTCAGTAATGTATTGGGAGCTTTCTGATGATAACATACTGTAAAGGACAGGAGGGAATTTTAGCAATCAACTTTAAGGTTCTGCAAATCTGTGAGCTGATTATTACTATAATGTTGAGCGCTGTACTGGAAAGCCACGGGGAATATATCAATTTCAGTGGTTGCCCTTTATTATAACAACCTGGCTGCTGCAATGTATACATTTCATTAATTTATTTCACATAGAATGTAAAAAAAAAATAAGAAATAAATATGAATAACTACTTCATTAGAGATATCCATCTAATAGAGTGTTGGACCATCTCTGACCTTCAGAACAACAGCAATTCATTATTGCATAGAGTCCAATAGGTGTTGAACTTGATCAGGAGTTGCAGTAAATTTGATAGACGTGCTGTCATGCTCTGAAGAGCCTGTTCCACTTTATCCCAAAATTGCTCGCTGAATATGATTATGAGAAAGGTAGCTAGGAAAACATGTCCTATTTCTGGAACCAATTCATAACTGAACGACCCTTGTGACGTGTTCTTCTACCATGGATTAACTACCATAAGCTAGCTGCCGAGAAATTGGTTTACTATGCTTAGGTAGGCCCTACTGCATAAAGATCCATCCACAGGTATCAATGGACCCAAGAAAGCATTCTTACACCATTAATCCAACACTAGCCAAATGATCAGACTAGGGATGAGTGAACCTTTCAAGGTTAAGTTCGGTTTGTGGAACTTCCTGATGGTGAGCAACCCTGTTCAGGTTCGGAGTTTGGGTGCTTTATGTTTGTAAAGCACTGTAGACAGCATCGCTGTGGTGGGGTACAGTTGGTGCTTGGATAGTGCTAGTCACGTGCAGTGTTTGATCGAATAGCACTGGGCTTAGGGTAAGGACACACTGGCGTGAAAGTTGGATGACTGTAGTGCGAGTTTTTCTTGCATCGCAGTCGAACCAATGTTAATCAATGTCAGAGCGCACATTTACGAGTGTCGGGCGTTTTTGTTGTCATCCGCTTCACGGATGACAAAGCAGTCGCACCATGCTGCAACAGTATGCGATTCACACGCGACACTCGGCAATGCAAATTTATGGGTCCGACAAAACTCACAGACCGCAGTGGGACCGCACACTAACCATCTGAGAGGCATCCATTTTTTTCACTGATACATTATCATTCTGTAGCTCAGACAACTGTAAATACTGTTCCTGTAAAAGGTTATACTGTAAATAGCTGCTGAGAAAAAAACAGATTGCACACGGACAGCACACGGAAGCCACAATGATCAAAAATCGGACGACACTTGTATGACTCTCCTGGACGACAATCGGACCGTTTTTTTTCATGCCAGTGTGTTTCCACCCTTAAAAGTACAGTTTTTGTGTGTAGTGAGTGTGCAAAATTTATTTAAAAAGAAAGAAAAATGATCTGTTCAGCCGACATGTACAGTGAACAGAGGCAAGTGGCTAAGCAATCTACCAAAATCTGTTAACTGCGTAGATTGCGCTGTCAAACACTGACAGCGCGGTCTAATGAGCCTCAGCAGTGGTCACGCAGTTCCCCACTGCCATCGACGACCCTGTAATGACAGCGCAGCGTCAGCTGATGATCCCAGTTACTGTCATGACTCACTTTCTGTCAGTGATGATTGTGCAGTGTTGCTCACAGAAACTGATCATTTCTGCAGTTCAGAGGGCTGTTGAAGCAACGATCTGAACAACAGAAGCAATCAGATACTGCAGTGTTAAGATACCCTAAGAAAACAGGTAAAATAAAAAAATGTGTAAAAAAAAACCTAAATAAACTTAAAGGTTGAAATCACCCCCTTTTGCCCCAGTGGAAATAAAACTATTAAAATACACATATTTGGTATCACCGTGTTCGGAAATGCCCGATCTATCAAAATATAAAATCAATTCATCTGATCAGTAAGCTGTGTAAGGGAAAAAAAAAGTTAAAATCGCCAAAATTACAGTTTTTTTTGTCGCCGCAACATTGCAATAACATGCAAGACGCTCAAGGCGCAAAAAATAAGCACACAGCCCCAGATCTTGAAAAGTCAGAACACTATGGGTTGCGGAAAATGGCGCCAAAAGTACTTGTTTTCCAGTACACAATATGGTAAAATGAATGATGTCATTCAAAAGTACAACTCGTCCCGCAAAAAAAACAAGCCCTCAAATGCCTATATTGATGGAACAGTAAAAAGGTTATGGCTCTTACAAGAAGGAGAGCAAAAAGTGAAGGTGCAAAAAAGGGAAAATGCAAGGTCATAAAGGGGTTAACCATACCTGTTCGTCTAATTAATGGAAAGATATGCTGTTCAAGTACTTTCGAAAGAGAACAAATAAAATGGCAACATCAAGGACTGTTCAGACAGTGGTCGAACAAGGAAAATTATAGTAACAAAAGAGAGATACATTACAATTACTTCCTTTCGAAGTAGGAAGATGTTCGACAATGCCTTCGGATCAGAACTGTGAGCAACCAGTGGTACCCAACTATTGTCATCTAATGTTTAAGAAGTCTGGACAGATGTGGTCTTCATGGAAGAGCTGAGGCCAAAAAGTTGAACTTTCATTATGGAAACAAAGTTAAGCGACTGAACTATGCACAAAAACATATGAACTAGAGTGCAGAAAAATGGCAGCAGGTGCTGTGAATTCATGAATCAAAATGTGAAATATTTGGCTATAACATAATAAATTTTTTTGTCACAGGAATTGACAGTGGTACTATAGTGAGTGTCTGCATCCTGGGGGTCTAAATTCCAAAATGAGGTCACTTGTGGGTGGTTTCCACTGTTTAGACACATCAGAAGCTCTCCAAGCATGTAATGGAATCAGCTGACGATTCCGGCCAACTTTCCATTCAAAGCATCCAATGGTGCTCCTTCCCTTCTGAGCCCTGCCGTGCACCCAAACAGTAATTTGCCACCACATACGGGGTATCAGCGCACTCAGGAGTAATTGCCCAACAAATATTTGCATTCATTTTCTCCGGTTGCCCCTGGGAAAATGAAAAAATTGCACTAAAAGAACATTTTTGTGGAAAAAAAATGTACTTTTTCGTTTTCGCTGCTCAACGTTATAAAATTCTGTGAAGCACCTAGGGGTTCAAAATGCTAACAACACATCTAAATAATATCCTTGGGGGGAAGTCTAGTTTCCAAAATATGGTCACTTGTGGGGGAATTCCACTGTTTAGGCACATTAGGGACTCTTCAAACTCGACATGGTGTCAGCTAACGATTACAACCAATTTTCTGTTCAAAACGTTAAATGGTGCTGCTCCTTCCCTTTGATTACTCTGCTGTTTGCCCAAACAGTGGTTTTCCACCAAGTATGGGTATCAACAAACTCAGGAGAAATTGCACAAATTGTATAGTGAAATTTCTACTATTACTCTTGTGAAAATTCTATATTTGAGGTTAAAATAAAATTTTTGTTGGAAAATGTTACATTTTCATTTTTTCCTTCCACATTGCTCTAGTTCCTGTGAAGCACCTGAAGGGTTAATAAACTTCTTTATTGTGGTTTTGAGCAGTCTAAGGGGTCCACTTTTAGAATGCTGTCATTTTTGGGTATTTTCTGTCATAAAGGTCCCTCAAAGTCACTCCAAATGTGATGTGGTCCCTAAAAAAATGGTTTTGTAAATTGTAAAAATAATAAATTGCTGATAAATAGAGATGGACGAACCTGTAGAGGTTCAGATTCAGTGGATCTGGCCGGACATTTTTTTTTAAAGTCCAGGTTTGTGACTGGACTACACCCGAACTTGAGCACGGACACTATATAAGTCAATTGGAATACTGACTCTACAATTATAAAATGGTGGCAGTAAAGGCTGGATGGCTGTAAAACAAATCAAAATTATGATTAAAGCATTATATTTACAGAGGTCCAGGTGCTTTTAACACCACTCACGGGTCCCGCTCACTAGACTAATGGTTATTCCCTTCACTCTGACTCTTAACGAAAAATCACAGATGCACACTATTTGACAACATCTGTGATTGGCTGTTGTGTCCCTACCCATTGTGCCAGTGTCGGTGATTGGTTGCCATTGGCAATTAACCTGCTGTCATAGGGGTGTAAAAATAATTTTTAAAAATTTATGTAAGGCTCCACTGTATTTTTGATTCTCAGCACAGGTAAAGCATCCTACTACAGGCTGCCACCTCCAGATGGCTAATTACAGCAAATGTAAAAAAAAGGCTAGGAAACAAAGAATAGAGACAGATTCCACTAAGTGAAAAGAAACACACCCACGTGGGGTAGTTATGAGAAGCCACAACTATTATCAGATGCTTATGTGGCGGCTGCAGCAACCCAGACAGCAGAAAACCACAAAAAGATGAAAATGGGATAAAGCTGAACTACCACATGGAAAACATAATTCCAAGTACTATAGAATAGTTGATTTTTATTGTCGACAATTTTCCGAGAATACTTTTTCCTTCCTCAGGTCAAAAATATTCCTAGATGTCTAGTTTTATCTTGGCTAGCAATCAAAAATACAGGGAGCCCATTATTCCTTTTTTAATTATTGAAATAAATAATAAAAAAAAAAATGTGTGGGTTCCGCCCTATTTTTGATTGCCAGCCATGGAAAAGTCAGACAGCTGGGGGCAGGTATTGTCATCAAGGTGAGGCCCATAGTTATTGGGCCTTCTCAGGTTACAGAATAGCAGCCCACTGCCACCCCAGAAATTATTCATTAGAATCGCCAATTCCTGGCGCTTTGCCTGGCTCTTCCCGATGCCCTGGTGCGGTGGCATCGGAGTGATAGAAGGGGTTAATGACAGCTGTGTATTGACAGCTGTCATTAAGCCCTAGATTGGTAATGTCAGGCCATTATGAGTCCCGCCCATTACCAATCCGGTGCATATATAGTTAAAAAACACAGACACGAAAAAATCCTTTATTTGAAATAAAAACACAAACTCTCTTTCTCTACTTTTTTAACCCCGAAAAACATCCCAGTCCAAAGCAGTGCAACATAAGATGTTCCTCGACAATCCTGGCTCTGCTACATTCAGAGGCTGCAGCGATGGAACAAGTGTCCTATCGCTGTAACCTCTATTATCACACTGACTGTGACGTAAAGCACTGACGTTATTAAGGGCTTTACCGCTGTGGTCAGTGAACTCAGGTGACTCTGCTGTCAGATTGAGGGACATAGTGGCATGGCTGTTCAGCAATCCGGCAGCAAATTCAATTGAGTTCACAGCTGTAGTTTCACCTCAACTCAGTTGAACCAGCTGACAGATTGCCGGACAGCCGTGCCACCATGTCCCACAATCTGGCAGCGAAGTCACCTAAATTTACTGACAGTGGAGAAGCCCTCAGTGATGTCACTACTCCTCCACGGCAGTCAGTGTGATCCCAGAGGCTACAGCGAGAGGACAATTGCTCTATTGCTGCAGCCTCTGGATGTAGCAGAGACACGATTGTCGGCGGACATTATATGTTGGACCGTTAGAGGTTTTGGGGGGCTTAATAAAGTGGTGAAAGAGGGTTTGTGTGTTTTTTATTCCAAATAAAGGATTTTTCTGTGTCTGTGTTTTTTAACTATTACTTTATAGGATTGAAGAAAAAAAGGATTAGTACCATGTTAGCCAGTTGAAAAAAGCCAGTTGCTCTCAGTGTGAGAAACAAGATAATAATCTTGCAGTAAAAGGTGTCACAACTACAAAATTATTATTTTGTTTCTCCCACTGAGAGCAATCAATATTTTTTTTAGATAGGATTGGTAATCAGTGAGTCTCATAGAGGCCTGATATTACCAATCTATGACTTAATGACAGCTGTCAATACTCACATGTCATTAACCCCTTCTATCACCCCGATGCCACGGCACCAGGGCATTGGGAAGAGCACTAGATAAAGCACCAGGAATTGGCACTTCTAATGAATGCGCCAGTTTCTGGGGCGGATGCAGGCTGTTATTCTGTAGCCTGGGGAGCCAAATAACTATACGCCTCACTATTATTTTTTAATTATTTATTTAAATCATTTAAAAAAAATTTGATTCCCAATATTGACTGTATTTTTGATTGCCAGCAAAAGGTAATACCAGGCAGGTGGGGTGGCAGCCTGTAGCTAGCTGCTTTATCTGCCATGAGGAACAAAAATATGGCGGAACCCTACACAAAAGAAATTTAATTATTTATTTATTTTTACACTCCTATAATGGCAGGTTCATTGCCAATGACAACCAATAACAGATACCGGCACAATGGCTGGGGGCGCAACAGTCAATCACAGATGCTATACATATAATATATGGACTGGCATCACCTAAGTTTGAGGTGCAAGCAAAAAATCAGTACATTTTAGAAGTAAAATGCTACAACACTCTACATGATAAGACTATGTGTATCGCTTTAAGGCAAATGACTACTGAATCATAGTGAAAAGCAGGGCTATAGTTTACAACTAAAGGTGTATCTAGAAAGGGAAAACAGTAGTGACTGTACCTGAGAAAATGAAATGAGAGTCTTAGCTTCAACACTGGCGCCACTGCGAAGAGCCCGGTAACTGCGCCAAAGTGGTCTCATAATACCGGGTCCTATACTAACACTGTGTGCTGTGTGCAATTGCTGGAATGGGTTATAAGCCTAAGAATGCAATTAAAAACAGCTGATATAGTGTGTCTCTGTACCAGGGCTACTGCCAGTCCATATATTATATGTATACTTTTCAATTTTTGGACTGTGCTCCCTTCCCCCGCCCTGTAGCTACGCATATCCCTCCATCTTACTGTAGCCCTGGTCCAGTAAAAGACCTGGAAAACTACAAAACCGTGAGTCTGTGTAATCTTTGCGCTTGAGCCCCGCTCTCCCTCTCAAACTCCTATCATCACTACTGCCCCGGGGACCAGGCTCTGCCCGTGGAGAGCCGTCACATCACAGGCTGCCATCCATCATCCCTAGAGGTTCAGCAGCAGCTGTCGTCACCCTGACCACATACCACAGGTGGTGTCATGACTCTATCCCCTGTAAATAACCCCCAACCATTACTTGTGGGCTCGGGACACGGTCAGGACCAAGACTGCCGTGATACCCTGGTCCGGTACCAAGTACCCCATCCCAGTGGGCTCCACACACAAATGATCACTTTCTGTGAATGCAGGCGCTTGCTGGACACTCACAAGAAGTGAGTCATGACAGCATTCGGGGTCCTCACAGGACCTCACTTATATCATGGCAATGCATCAAGTCCCCGTGATCGCATCATGGCGTGGCTGATGCCGCAGTGCTGTAGAACGTGCTCTCAGTGTCTGACAGCGTGATCTAAAGGGTTAACAATGCTGGGTGGATCTCTGATCCAGACGAGCCATTTAGCTGCACATGACAGCTCATCAGATCATCTAACATGTGCAGGGAATGATGCGAGCTCAGTGCGTGAGCTTGCATCACTTGGATGGAGGCGGCCTTGAAGGTATTGGTACGGCATGTCCAAGGTCGTGAAGGGGTTAAATAATATATGAGTGATTTTGTCGCGTTCAGAAAAGTCTGACTTTTTAAAATATAAAAATAATTAACACAATCGGTAAACATTGCAAACAAAAAAATTCAAGAACACCAAAATGACATATTTTAGCCACGGCAATACCACTAAAAATGCTGTAACAAGAGACCTAAACGTCATACCTACCCCAAAATAGTATCAGAAAAAACTTCATCTCGACCAAAAAAATATCAGCCATCAGATGACTCCATCGACTGGTACCATTTTTTGGGCTCAATAAAGCCTGTTTTTGCATCTAATTTTGTGTGCTGCCTGGATTTCTGCTCCCTGGATCCCTCTCACAGCTGGACTCTGTGGTATTCAGGAATTTTGCACCAAATTGTTAAGTATACCTGTGCTGTTCTGTTTTTCTGTTTTGTTAGATAGATAAGATAAGATAAGATAAGCGGCCGTCACACGCTACGATATCTTGAAAGATATCGCTTGAACGCGCCAGATTAAACATCGCTTGAACGATGTCTGTGCGTGTGACGGCAAGATACGACCAACGATAAATGATCAAATCGCAAAATCGAGATCTGAGCTCCGGAGCTCAGATCTTGCGATGAACGATTTAACGATCTGCTTCATCGTGGTGTATGACACCACGATGAACGATCTCCCAGCGGCAGAGCCTATGCTGGGAGATGGTATCTATGGTAAACGTCGGGTTACTAAGCGACGCGCGGCGCCTAGTAACCCGATGTGTACCATAGTTACCAGCGATCTCGCTGGTCCACATCGCTGGTGAGTCTGTCTGTGTGACATCTCACCAGCGATGTGAGCGATATTGTAAGCGGTCGCGCGTGCACGTGATCGCTAACAATATCGCTAGCGATATCGTAGCGTGTGACGGCCGCTATAGATAAGATAGATAGATAGATCAAGCTTGAGGAAGGCTGCGTGCCGAAACGTTGCAGTCCTAGGACTAATAAACCCACATGAACTGAACTGGAGGAAGTGCTGCCTTTCATTTTTTTATCTATTCAATACCAGTGAAGTGGTAGGAGGGCCTTGCACCTGACTGTGTGTGGCTGTGCTGTTTCGTTTTTCTGTTTTTTTTTAGATAGATAGATAGATAATTTGAAAAA
The DNA here is from genome assembly GCA_033576535.1 of Allobates femoralis. Lineage (NCBI taxonomy): Eukaryota > Metazoa > Chordata > Amphibia > Anura > Aromobatidae > Allobates > Allobates femoralis. Next base: position 456,577,216 of record JARQOC010000002.1, on the reverse strand, counting down.
AATTCTTGCAGCACCCAGCTACTACCAATGATGTACAAATGCTATAAGCTATATGTATTTGAGGAAAAAGTTTAAAAACTTACGTTTTTTTCAAAAAACTCAAAAATCTTATCTTTTTATTTCTGAAGTTCTTGGTACATACATTGGCCAATGTCTGCTTGCTCATCAACTGCGACAAAGTGACTTCAGGTATGATGAGTCCTATCGCTGATATCCCTATCCTCCTTGTCCACCCCCCACTTCTCAGTGGGCAGACGTAAGTTTTTAAACTTTTTCCTCAAATACATATAGCTTATAGCATTTGCACATCATTGGTAGTAGCTGTGTGCTGCAAGAATTTTTTTCAAATTATTTGACCCTGCGTCTTTGCTAGCACCAGTTCACATTTGTCTGTGAGTGCTGTGCAGTTTTTTTCTTGTTATTTATCATATGGAGCTGCAGGCTCCTTGCTGCAATGTGCACCCTCATTAACCTACAGGCGATCGAGGGTCTGGATGGAGTTTGCCCACTGAGAAGTGGGGGGTGGACAAGGAGGATAGGGATATCAGCGATAGGACTCATCATACCTGAAGTCATTTTGTCGCAGTTGATGAGCAAGCAGACATTGGCCAATGTATGTACCAAGAACTTCAGAAATAAAAAGATAAAATTTTTGAGTTTTTTGAAAAAAACGTAAGTTTTTAAACTTTTTCCTCAAATACATATAGCTTATAGCATTTGTACATCATTGGTAGTAGCTGTGTGCTGCAAGAATTTTTTTCAAATTATTTGACCCTGCGTCTTTGCTAGCACCAGTTCACACTAGTCTGTGAGTGCTGTGCAGTTTTTTTCTTGTTAGATAGATAGATAGTTCTTATGTGAATAAAGAACTTCTTTTATTGTGGCATTGCACCGACAGGCGATGTTTCAAGTTCAAGAACCTTTTTTTTGGCTTGAAAAAAAGGTTCTTTGAAACTGAAACGTTGCCTGTCTGTGAACTGGTGCCAGCAGAGACGCTGGATCAAACAACCAGAAAAAAAATTCTCTGCAGCACTCAGCTACTACCAATAATGCACACATGCTGACAAGTGTTATATGAGGAAAAAATGTAAAAACTTAAAGGGAACTAACCACCTAAAAATCCCTATCTAACCTATAAATACCTGTCCCTGGAGCCTAAAATTACTATTCTAACCATCCCTGACTGACTAAATCTACCTAACTACATGCACAATAAATCACTTTTTATACTTACCAAATCCTTGACTGATGGGCGTTGCTACAATGTCTTTGTCAGATAGGCGGGTCTCCTCGCTGCGCTCGCACCCGCCTCGCTGCTGTCCATCTTCTTTCCAGGATTCAAATTACCCGCCCATCGCGTCCTCGCAATGAGCGGGTCACATGCTGCATGCCTCGCGTCACTTACGCCCGCCGCGTCAAGGATTTGGTAAGTATAAAAAGTGATTTATTGTGCATGTAGTTAGGTAGATTTAGTCAGTCAGGGATGGTTAGAATAGTAATTTTAGGCTCCAGGAACAGATATTTATAGGTTAGATAGGAATTTTTAGGTGGTTGGTTCCCTTTAAGTTTTAAAAAAAAAAACTCAAAAAGCTAAATTTTTTTCCTCATATACCGCTTGTCAGCATGTGTGCATTATTGGTAGTAGCTGAGTGCTGCAGAGATATTTTTTCTGGTTGTTTGATCCAGCATCCCTGCTGGCACCAGTTCACATTATGTCTTTGAGTGCTGTGCAGTTTTTTTCTGTTTTTTGTCTAATATGTGGAGTTGCTGGCTCCATGTCTGCACTTAGTATCCTTATCGCCCACAGGTGGTCTGGGGTTGAGATGGTGTCCACCCACTTAGAAGTGGGACAGGGAGGACAAGGAGGACAGGGATGTCAGCTTAGGACTCATCAGACCTGAGGTCACCATGTCGTGGTTGATGAGCAAACAGACATTGGCCAATGTATGTACCAAGAACCTCAGAAAATAAAAAAATAAGAATATTGAGATTTTTTAAAAAACTTACGTTTTTAAATTTTTTCCTCATATACCGCTTGTCAGCATGTATGCATTATTGGTAGTAGCTGATGTGCTGCAGAGAAATTTTTTTCTGACAGATAGATAGATAGATAAACAGTAGAAACAAATAGCTCAGCACTGCACAGTGGGTGCTAATCAGCTCAGCTGTCTTCCCAGCACTAGTATATACTTGAAAAAATGCTGCAGCACTCCGTCATTAGATGTATCTTTATGCCTTTATTACGGCCACAGGTACCATAGGGCAACGTATCGGGCACATGCGCCCTTCATCCAGGCTGGATGAAGGGCGCTTGTGCCCGATACGTTGCCCTATGGTACCTGTGGCCGTAATAAAGGCATAAAGATACATCTAATGACGGAGTGCTGCAGCATTTTTTCAGATAGATAGATAGATTGAGAGCTCACCAGTCTGACAGATCTGTTATAATACTGGTGTGGTGATCTCTGGCTGTATCCAGTTTTACAATTAAAAACCGATGTAGTCAAATTTGGTCAGATGCGGTTTGCGCCGGATCCCCGCCGGATGCAAGTGTGCAACCAGTGTGGCACCCCACGGTTTGGTTGCCACAGGAACACCTGGACCAGAGAGGGATTTCCACATCAGGTAATCTCACGCACAACACTTTCCACTCCAGACCTGAAGGGGGAGCTCTACTTGCTGAGTTCAGGCAAGGTCCCCAATAAATTTGGGCCTGGGGGCGGAGTTAGGCAGTTCAGTATGGAGCAGTACTGAGGGAGACATCCTGGTGAACTGAGCCGCGCTAGGCCCATGCCAGTGAGAGAGACTGACCAGTGTGAGGGACCGAAGAGTGAGGGTCGGAGGCAAGGCAAGTTAGCAGGGGAGTGGAACCATACTGGTTCACCCCAGAGGAGCAGCGTTGACAACCGGACACTGGAGTCCGAGACTGTGAGGGATCTAACAGCCCAGCAGTAAAGACCGGAGGGCCAGGGAAGGACCCAAGTGTGGAGCCCACTGGGACTGGGTACTCGGTACCGGACCGGGGTATCACAGGGGGAATCACGGTAGTCTTGGTCTAGACCATGTCCGAGCCCACAAGTAGTGGGGATATTTACAGGGGAGAAAGTCGTGACGTAACACGTTTATGTTGTCAGGGTGATCACCGCTGCTGCAGAACCTCCAAGGATGATGTTTGGCAGCCGTGATGTAATGGCTCTCCACGAGCAGAGCCTAGTTCCCTGGGGCAGTGGTGATAATAGTCTATGGATGATGTAGAGTAGGGATGGTGGTGGAGAGGATAGCAGTTTGTAAGGGAGAGTAGGGCTTGAGCACAAGGATTACACAGACTCACGGTTTTGTAGTTTTCCAAGCCTTTACTGTAGCAGATGGTATACAGCTGAGTACTTTCCACGGAGTCTGTACCGGGGCCGGGTTGCTCCCACCCTGGCCGGGTTCTTGGCATCCCACTCCTGCACTGCGTGTGTGGCCCTGCTGCCGCTTTAGCTAAGCTGCTGGCCCTGTCTTCCCTCATGGGTACCTGCTTGCTAGGCAACTTGAGTCTTAATTTTGTGTTTCTGACCCCGCCGTGTTGCTTTGCTGTGGTACAGTGAAGATATATAATCTCCACTAGTCCGGTGTTTACTGTGCTGCTTGTGTCAGGCACAATTTCGGATTCCGGTATCCGGTCTCTGCGCTCCTCCGGGGCGAGTTATAGGGTAACTCAGTGTCCCGGGTGTGTTCCTCCGCTTCTCCTATTCCTCAGACCCTGGCTGGCCTGGAAGTGGACAGTGGACCGTGGGTTGGGCCTAACGCAGCCCTTTTACACCCAGGTCCTTTTCCTCAGTCCTCTCAGGAACTGAACTCTTCACAGTACTGCTACGTACTGAACTAACTGCCACGTCCCCTCCACATCAGAATATATAGGGAAGCAGCTTTAGCTCCCCCTTCTGGCCTGGAGGCGCTTGTGTAGTGTTGTAGGTTGTATGGGGAATTAACCCTTGGTGTTGTTTCTGTGGCACATTAACCCCTGGGGTGCCACACAAGCTTCCAGCTGCATCAGTACCTGGAGACACAGCCGCACATAGAGCCCAGAGACACAGTGGTGCCCACCAGCAGGGTTCACGTCGCTTGCCATACAGGTGAAGACAGCAGGAGAGGGTTAGGACCTAGCTACAGGCAGCCTAGGACCGTAGCAACCACAGCACAACAGGGAGGCCTCATAACTCATCGGATGTGGAGATTCTGAACTGCTTCCAGACCACCCTTGTACCCTGGACTTAACCTTGAACAGCGACATCAGCAAAGGTACGGAAACAACGACCCTGTGTGTGACTGTTATTGGGGCCCCTGATACTGCTCCCATCATAACGACTGTCCCGTAACTATAACATTCACAACTGCCCCAGGGATCCTGCTCCACGTACGGGGAGCGTAACCATCTTTCTGCTCCACTATCACCCCACAGGACTGTCCCGCAGCGCCGATAACATTACCTGAACTGTAGGTGGTGTCATAAAATACTTTTATTTTACTTTTATTGATTGTTTTCCCCTTTTTAAGCGACCACTAGGGTCACAAGACCGGGCAACAAGCCCCAGTGACATCTCCCGTGAACTAAATGCCTGGAGCCGGGTACCCCACAGCCCTGGGGCGGGTCACCAGCCGTACAACGATCACGAGCCATGATGGCGGCAGCCAAATGGCATCAGAAGTGATGCAATGGTAGAGAGCACAAATCTGCGGAGCCCAGTGATTGGCTGCTGTAGTCACATGTTGTAGACAGAAAATCACCACTACTGTCCTGTAAAAAAAAACCCCAGTGGGCATTTATTACTTTATCGGTAAAATAATTTAACAAAACAACACTCCCTTCTCTCCAAAAAAAACAACTGTTTTCATTTGACATTGTATCTCAGTTTAGTATTAGACAGGGTTCACAACACATTTCCCTCTTCTTTCAGTGCCTTCGTCGGGGCTTTTATCCAATCACCCACAAAACAGGATTCCAGAGTAAGCGATGATGGGGCCATTGACGAGAATGGCACAAAGTTACAGTGTGCTCTGTCGTACATGACTATTTTGAGGAAGTCTGGCATTTTAGCCCAATGAAGCCACTGAACATAGGAGCAAATGTAATGTTGGAATATGTTTAGTCCAACAACTCCAATCCTGTATGTGTTATGGTTCCTTTACACGCCGCTACGGAAGGTTAGAAACAACCGGGTTTCGGAGACAAATGTATCTTGCACCGTCAAATCAACCCGAGGTAGCGGCGTGTAAAGTAGGTTGTTGCCACCCGTCACTTTCGGCACCTGTTTCAGAGCAGTGCTCTAAAACAGGTTGATTTCAACCCGATGGTAGCGGCGTCTAAATAAGGTACGGTAATGTTTTTTCGCCACCTAGTTAACTCCCTGGGGCGTGACACAGCCTCCGGGAAACCGCCCCCCTTCAGCGATCATTGGTGGAAGCTCCTGCGTTACGATTGGTTGTCGCTGCATAGGGCGGCATATTTAAGGAGCTGACCAGTCACACTATACAATTGCAATAGCATCATGTATTAGCCAGCCTTCCTGCGCTGGCTGGCCAATCATGATGCTATTGCATTGTCCAATCATCGCACGAGCGTCTCGTAATCCACAACTCTGGCACGCCTATGTGTTGTCCCTGCTGCACCAGGTCCTCCCATATTACCTTCTGTAGCGGCGTGTAAATGAGGGAAGGTGCTCTACAGAAGGTAACTTGTGGCACCCGGCGGTGCCTCCAGGGATAGATTAAACCTTCTGTAAAGCACCTTGTAGCGGCGTGTAAAGGCGGTATCGGGTACCGTTTGCAACCGTTGGTACGTGCTCGTGCACGTGAGACACCCGGTTGTTTCTAACCTTCTGTAGCGGCGTGTAAAGGTACCATTAGTGTTGAATTGCTAGGTTTGTGTGAACATGGCCTTAGCAAATTCTAAAAACAAAATCGCTTTATAGTAATTCCCCAATTGTGAGGACTTGTATAATAAACTTACTAATACTGCTTTGTACGCACTGTACCTTATCCCCTTCACCCCTTGTGATTTCCCCTTCTTCCTAGAGCCATATACCTTTTCCATTTTCCATCAATATAGACATATGAGGTCTTGTTTTCTGCAGGATGAGTTGTACTTTTTAAGTAAATCATTTATTTTACCATATAGTGTACAGGAAAACAGGAAAGAAATTCCAAATGCGGTGCAATTGCAAAAAAAGTGCAATTACATGTTTTGATTTTTTTATTCACCATGTGTAAATGCGGTATCAGGTACCGTCAGGGACCGTTGAAAACGTGCGCGTGCCACGTGCGGTGCCTACCTGTTGCTACCTTCGGTACCATTATGAAACCTTTACACGCCGCTACTGAAGGTAGCAACAGGTAGGCACCGCACGTGCACGCGCGCGTTTTCAACGGTCCCTAACGGTAAGTGATACCGCATTTACACGCCGCTACAAGGTGCTCCACAGAAGGTACTTTCGATCCCCGGAAGTGCCGACGGGTGCCGCAGGTTACCTTCTGTGGAGCACCTTCCCTGATTTACACGCCGCTACCACAAGGCAATATGGGCGTACATATCGTGTGCCTCAATGACATAGGCGTGCCAGAGTTGGGTATTACGCGACGCTCATATGGTGATTCGACAATGCAATAGCATCATGATTGGGCAGCCAGCACATGAAGGCTGGCTAATACATGATGCTATTGCAAATGTGTAGTGTGAATGGTCAGCTCGTTAAATATGCCGCCCTATGCAGGGACAACCAATCGTAACGCAGGAGCTTCCACCAATGATCGCTGAAGGGGCACAGTATACATGCCGCTATGGCACGCCCCAGGGATTACGCTAGGCCACGCAAATACCTTCCTGTGCCCCGATTACATGCCGCTACCATAGGGTTTATACCTGCTTGTTTTTGAGCACGCCTGAAAGACAGGTGTCTACAGAGACAGGAAGGTGCTACCTGAATTACACGCCGCAACCTCGCGGTGTTTACAAGGTATCGGGTACAATTGTCTCTGACACCTGCCGGTTTCTACCTTTCGGTAGCGGCGTGTAAAGGTACCATAAGAGAGGCTCAATGAGGCTCCCATAGAGTTATATGGAAAGGTGACCTCTGGCATGCTCCATGAACTACTGGAGCTGAGAAGAAGCCATTTTTTGTCGCAGACCAACCAGAGTGAAAATGGAAAAGGATGAAAATAAAGGAAGGCAAATTTAAGAAAGAAGGCAGGGGACTTACATTTAAAGCACCATTCCAGCGGTGAACTAAAAAAAGGCACTGTGTGCAGAGTGCTGCCATAACCCTTCACAACCAATGACATATAGGTACATCATTGGTTGTGTTCCCTGCTTTGATGCGAGCTCATGCGCTGAGCTCGCATCATTCCCTGCACATCGGGCCGGCTGATCTGATCAGCCGACATGTGCAACTAAGAGGTGTATGTGGATCCAGTATCCACACACGCCTGTTGACTAGTTAGATTGCGCTGTCATACTCTGACAGCGTGAGCTAACATGCGACAGTAGGGATCGCACTATTCCCCACCGATATCAGTGACTCTGTGACACCAACACTGGGCGCCAATGTGTTGCCATGACAGCAAGGAGTCAGATGAGGACTCTTGTTGCATTGATGAAGAGGTTCCTGTGAATGCCAGCTGAGTGCCAACATTCACAGAAGGTGATCATTTCTGCTGTACTGAGCTGTGCATCAGCAAGGCTCTGTACAGCAGAAGCGATCAGATATTGCAGTGTTTAGGTGTCCTAAAGGGCCAAAGAAGATAAATAAAGCCTTCTTTTCTTACTTTTTAAAATATGAAAAAAAAACTTAAAAGTTCAAATCAATCCTCCTTTTGCCCTATTGAAAATAAAACTATTAATAAAAAAAAAATTCACACACGGTATTTGGCAATGCCACATTCAGGAATGCCGGATCTATCAAACTATTAAATAAATCAATCGAATCTGTAAACTGTGTAATGGTAAAAAAAAAGTAAAAATGCCAAAATTATGATTTTTTGGTCGCCACAACATTGCAATAAAATGCAATGACGGGCAATCAAAACATCATATCTACCCAAAAATGGTATCAATAGAAACGTCATCTCAAGACGCAAAAAATAATCCATCACACAGCCCCAGATCCAGAAAAATGAGAACACTATGGGTAACGGAACATGTCGCCAAAAGAGCAATTCTTTTTTTTTTTTACAAACTTCTGAATTTTTTTTACCACTTAGACCAGGGGTCTCAAACTCAGCTGTGTTGGTGGGCCGCACATAGTAAAACATTTATATCGGGGGGCCGCATCCCTTGTAGGACTAAGGGCCCTTTCACATCAGCGTTTTTTTTTTCGCGGCCGCACCTGCCGCAAGTGCCGAAACCGCACTTGCCGCACCTGCCGCACCCTTAACGCAAGCCCCATAGACATTGCATGGGGCTTGCCGCAAGTGTGCCGCAAGTGTCGCGGTTATGCGGTAATCGCGGCAGATGCGTTTTTTTCACCGCATCTGCCGCGATTTGAAAATACCGCTGATGTGAAAGGGCCCTAAGTGATATTTTTAGTAATACCAGAATCTTTTGCTCAATGTAGTAAAGTACAAATCCTGATCCCCTTCTTGTAGTAATGTCCTTTTCTATTGATGTCCCCATCCTGATCCCCTTTTCTACTGATGTCCTCCATCCTGATCCCCTTTTCCACTGATGTTCCCCATCCTGATCTCCTTTGCTAGTGATGTTCCCAACCTGGTCCCCTTTTGTAGTGATGTCCCCATCCCGATCCACTTTTGTAGTGATGTCCCCATCCTGATCCCCTTTTGTAGTGATGTCCCTATCCTGATCCCCTTTAGTAGTGATGTCCCTCATCCCAGTTCCCTTTGGTAGTGATGTCCCCATCCTGGTCCCCCTTTCTAGTGATATCCCCCATCCTGATCCCCTTTTCTAGTAATGTCCCCGTCCAGATCCCCTTTAGTAATGATGTCCCCCATCCTGATCCCCTTAAGTAGTGATGTCCCCCATCCTGGACCACTTTTGTACTGATGTCCCCCATCCTGGACCCCTTTTCTAGGTATATCCCCATCCTGACCGCGTTTTTTTTCGCGGCCGCACCTGCCGCAAGTGCAAAACCGCACTTGCCGCACCTGCCGCAAGTACACCTATACTTTGCATGGCGTTTACCGCAACCGCGCCGCAAGTGCAGTCGGTATGCGGTAATCGCGGCAGATGCTGTTTTTTCACCGCATCTGCCGCGATTTGAAAAAAACGCTGATGTGAAAGGGCCCTTACACACACCCACTCTCACACATCCACACACCCTCATACACACACTCTCATACACACACTGAAACTCTCATACACACTTTCTTATACACACATCCTCACTCACATACTCACACCCTTACACACTCACCCTCTCACACACATTCACACTTTTCTCACTTTAAGGCCTCGTGCACACATTGAGTATTTGATGAGTTTTTTACCTCAGGATTTGTAGACAAAACCAGGAGTGGAACAAACAGAGCAAAAGTCTAATAGAAACACATCACCACTTCAGTATTTAATCATCCACTCCTGGTTTTGGCTACAAATCCTGAGGTAAAAAACTCATCAAATACTCAGCGTGTGCATGTGGCCTAATGATGTATCGCTTCAATGCAGGGGGTCGCCGCGGTCCCCACTGTGCTGACTTCCGGCTTCCGATATGCTATGACTTCCTCCAGCTGCGGCTCAGACAAGCTCTGTTGCTCAGCAAGATCAATGCAATCTGCCAGCCTGAGGCCCGCATGTGACGTCATATTCCGCCATCAGCTGCAGACCTCTCATTGGCTGGCAGCTTGCATTGATCTTGCTGAGCAACAGAGCTTGTTATTGCCGCGGACAGAAGTTCTCACACAGCGGGGACTGCAGCGGCCCCCTGTACTGGGGCGATGCATCATTAAGTTGTCCAAGGTGCTGTGGGCCGCATAGTGAAGCCCCAGGGGCCGCATGCGGCCTTTGGGCCGCATGTTTGAGACCCCCGACTTAGACAAAAGTAAAAGTATACATGTTTGGTATCTATGAACTCATACTAAACTGGGAAATCATACTGCTAGGTCTGTTTTCCATATAGTGAACATGGTAAATAAAAAACTAAATAAAAATCATTGTGAAATTGCACTTATTTTTGCAATTTCACCACACTTGGAATTTTGACTGTTTTCCAGTATACTATATGGTAAATTGTATGATGTAGTTGAAAAGTACATTTATCCCGCAAAAAAAAAAAACATGTCCTCATATGTCTGTATTAAAAAAAAAAAAAAAGTTATGGCTTTGGAAGAAGGGAAGGGAAGACAAAAAGCGGAAAACGGAAAACGCCCAGGTTTGAAGGGGTTACGGATTAAAATCAAAATTAGTTTTGGACTGCCCCTTTAAGAAAAAAAGAGAAAGTAGATGGGTGGATTTGCTTGTCATAGATCTATAGTCAGAAAAATGAAAAAATCAGTTATGATCATTAGAATCAGACAAGATGAATATAATTTTTTTTGCTTTGATTGTGCAAAAGTTAAAGTATATAAATATCTATAGACTGCAATTGTGCTGGCATGATTATGATATTTATATACATGCATAAATATATAGTATACTATACATATATACTTATATACATCTATATATACTCTCTCTCTCTCTATATATATATATATATATATACACACACTTATATATATACATATATGTATATATATATATATATATACACACTTATATATATATATGTATACACACACACACGTCATGTTGGTCATGATATAGGACATGTCACAAATTATAGTGCCCACCCCAGGTCATGTTTCACTCTCCTCTGCAAGTGGGCAGACATTAATCAAAAATGACTGTATATTTACACCTATATGGAATTATGCAAATAAACCATTCATTATATATTTACAGCACGGCCATGGTTTGTTCTTCTTTTTAATGATAGACATCCCCTGTAAGTGATTTTTCTGCTAACTTCATGACATACATCTCATACATTATCAGCCTAATTCCACTCTGGGGCAGTACTGTTATAGTGCACCAGTATATAGGACTATTATTCCAGCAGGACAATGCACAATAGCCCATATGCAGGCTGGCATACATCAATGCCCCCCTCACGGCAGTGTCTGGATGCTCTGCCCGGTACACAGAGCCCTCAGCCCCGAATACTCCCCCCATCCTCACCTGACCAGGGGTCCAAGCTGCAGGAGGTGCAGCAGCAGCACCAGGGGACGGTCCCTGCTCAGGTCCCTATGGATGAAGATGAGGCTCAGCTGCACCAGCACACAGGGCAGGAGGCTGAAGAGCAGGGTGAGGGAGTGCCAGGTGCTGTCCCCGGCCGAGCTGTACGTGCTGCTGATGTATATGGCGGTCACTGTCTCCGCCACAAACAGGGCGACTGACAGCAGCACCGAGCCCGGGAATTTCATGCTGAGCAGCACCGAGCCTGACACACCCGAGCCCTCCCCCACCGCCCTGGCGCCCTCACCACACTGCAGTGCTGCTGCTGGTACACGGGAGTGAGGCCAGCCTCTGTACTAATGATGGGGAGGCCACTGTACTAATGATGGGGAGGCCTCTACTAATGATGGGGGAGCCTCTGTACTAATGATGGGGAGGCTTCTGTACTAATGATGAGGAGGCTTCTGTACTAATGATGGGGAGGCTTCTGTACTAATGATGGGGAGGCTTCTGTACTAATGATAGGGAGGCTTCTGTACTAATGATAGGGGAGCCTCTGTACTAATGATGGGGAGCCTCTGTACTAATGATAGGGGAGCCTCTGTACTAATGATGGGGGAGCCTCTGTACTAATGATGGGGAGGCTTCTGTACTAATGATGGGGAGGCTTCTATACTAATGATGGGGAGGCCTCTGTACTAATCATGGGGATCCTCTGTACTAATGATGGGAAGCCTCTACTAATGATGGGGGATCCTCTGTACTAATGATGGGGGAGCCTCTGTACTAATGATGGGGAGGCTTCTGTAGTAATGATGGGGAGGCTTCTGTACTAATGATGGTGAGGCCTCTACTAATGATGGGGGAGCCTCTGTACTAATGATGTGGGAGCCTCTGTACTAATGATGGGGAGCCTCTGTACTAATGATGGGGAGGCTCTGTATATGATGGAGGCTCTGTACTATATGGGAGCCTCTACTAATGATGGGGAGCTCTGTACTAATGATGGGGAGCCTCTACTAATGATGGGGAGCCTCTGTACTAATGATGGGGGACTCTGTACTAATGATGGGGAGCCTCTGTACTAATGATGGGGAGGCCTCTGTACTAAATGAGGGGAGCCTCTGTACTAATGATGGGAGCCTCTACTAATGATGGGGAGCCTCTGTACTAATGATGGGGGACCTCTGTACTAATGATGGGAGAGCCTCTATAATGATGGGGAGCCTCTGTACTAATGACTAGGGGAGCCTCTGTACTAATGATGGGGGACCTCTGTACTAATGATGGGGGAGCCTCTGTACTAATGATGGGGAGCCTCTGTACTAATGATGGGGAGCCTCTGTACTAATGATGGGGAGGCCTCTGTACTAATGATGGGGAACCTCTGTACTAATGATGGGGAGCCTCTGTACTAATGATGGGGAGCCTCTGTACTAATGATGGGGAAGCCTCTACTAATGATGCAGGAACCTCTGCACTAATTATGAGGGAGCCCCTGTACTAATGATGGGGGAGCCTCTGTACTAATGATGGGGAGGCCTCTGCACGTAATGATGGGAGCCTCTGTACTAATGATGGGGGAGCCTCTGTACTAATGATGGTGGAGGCCTCTGTACTAATGATGGGAGCCTCTGTACTAATGATGGGGGAGCCTCTGTACTAATGATGGGGAGCCTCTGTACTAATGATGGGAGGCCTCTGTACTAATGATGGGGACCTCTGCACTAATTATGGGGGAGCCTCTGTACTAATGATGGGGGAGCCTCTGCAACAGTAATAGGGGAGCCTCTGTACTAATGAGGGGAGCCCCTGTACTAATGTTGGGGAGCCTCTGTACTAATGATGGGGGTGCCTCTGTACTAATGATGGGGGAGCCTCTGTACTAATGATGGGGAGCCTGTACTAATGAGGGACTTACTATGATGGGGGAGCTTCTGTACTAATGATGGGGAACCTCTGTACTAATGATGGGGAGAGCCTCTGTACCAACGATGGGGGAGCCTCTGTACTAACGATGAGAGGCGCAGTACTAATGATGGTCTACAGGCATCTGCACCAGTGATGGGGGAGCCTCGGTACTAATGATGGTTTATAGGGTATCTCACCAGTGATGGGGGAACCTCTGTACTAATGATGGGGACTCGTACAATGGGCCTCTGTACTAATGATGGTCTATAGGGCATCTGCACCAGGGATGGGGAGCTCTGCACTAATGATGGGGGAGCCTCTGTACTAATGATGGTGTACAGGCATGTCACCAGTGATAGGGGAGCCTCTATACTAATGATGGGGGAGCCTCTGTACTAATGATGGTCTATAGGGCATCTGCACCAGTGATGGGGGAGCTCTTCACCAGGGATGGGGTATCCTCTGTACTAATGATGGTTTATAGGGCATCTGCATCTGATGGAGTCGTACTAGATGGGGAAGCCTCTGTACTAATGATGGGGAGCCTCTGTACTAATGATGAGGGAGCATCTGTTCTAATGATGAGGGAGCCTCTGCACTAATGATGGGGAAGCCTTGTACTATGATGGGGAGAGCTCTGTACTAAGATGGGGAGGCTCTTACTAATGATGGGGAAGCCTCTACTAATGATGGGGAGGCTTCTGTACTAATGATGGGGAGGCCTCTACTAATGATGGGGGAGCCTCTGTACTAATGATGGGGGATCTTCTGTACTAATGATGGGGGAGCCTCTGTGACTAATGATGGGGAGGCTCTTGTAGTAATGATGGGGAGGCTTCTGTACTAATGATGGCGAGGCCTCTACTAATGATGGGGAGCCTCTGTACTAATGATGGGGGATCCTCTGTACTAATGATGGGGAAGCCTCTACTAATGATGGGGGAGCCTCTGTGACTTGACAATGGGGGAGCCTCTGTACTAATTATGGGGGAGCCTCTGTACTAATGATGGGGAGCCTCTGTACTAATGATGGGGAGCCTCTGTACTAATGATGGGGAAGCCTCTGTACTAATGATGGGGAACCTCTGTACTAATATGGGGGAGCCTCTGTACTAATGATGGGGAGCCTCTGTACTAAGATGGGAAGCCTCTACTAATGATGCAGGAACCTCTGCACTAATTATGAGGGAGCCCCTGTACTAATGATGGGGGAGCCTCTGTACTAATTGATGGGGGAGCCTCTGCAACAGTAATAGGGAGCCTTTGTACTAATGATGGGGGAGCCCCTGTACTAATGATGGGGGAGCCTCTGTACTAATGATGAGGAGCCTCTGTAGTAATGATGGGGAGCCTCTGTACTAATGATGGGGAGGCCTCTGTACTAATTGATGGGGACCTCTGTACTAATGATGGGGGAGCCTCTGTACTAATGATGGGGGAGCCTCTGTACTAATGATGGGGAGCCTCTGTAACTAAATGATGGGGAGCTCTGTACTAGATGTGGAGCCTCTGTACTAATGATGGGGACCTCTGCACTAATTATGGGGGAGCCTCTGTACTAATGATGGGGGAGCCTCTGCAAAGTAATAGGGGAGCTTCTGTACTAATGACTGGGGGAGCCCTGTACTAATGTTGGGGAGCCTCTGTACTAATGATGAGGGAGACTTCTGTACTAATGATGGGGGACCTCTGTACCAACGATGGGGGAGCCTCTGTACTAACGATGAGAGGTGCAGTACAATGATGGTCTACAGGGCATCTGCACCAGTGATGGGGGAGCCTCGGTATTAATGATGGTTTATAGGGTATCTGCACCAGTGATGGGGGAACCTCTGTACTAATGATGGGGGAGCCTCTGTACTAATGATGGTCTATAGGGCATCTGCACCAGGGATGGGGGAGTCTCTGCACTAATGATGGGGGAGCCTCTGTACTAATGATGGTGTACAGGGCATGTGCACCAGTGATAGGGGAGCCTCTATACTAATGATGGGGGAGCCTCTGTACTAATGATGGTCTATAGGGCATCTGCACCAGTGATGGGAGAGCCTCTTCACCAGGGATGGGGTATCCTCTGTACTAATGATGGTTTATAGGGCATCTGCATCAGTGATGGGGGAGCCTCTGTACTAATGATGGGGAAGCCTCTGTACTAATGATGAGGGAGCATCTGTTCTAATGATGAGGGAGCCTCTGCACTAATGATGGGGAAGCCTCTGTACTAATGATGGGGGAGCCTCTGTACTAATGATGGGGAAGCCTATGTACTAATGATGGTCTATAGGGCATCTGCACCAGGGATAGGGGAGCCTCTGTACTAATGATGGTGTACAGGGCATGTGCACCAGTGATAGGGGAGCCTCTGTACTAATGATGGGGGAGCCTCTGTACTAATGATGGTCTATAGGGCATCTGCACCAGTGATGCAGGAGCCTCTGCACTAGTGATGGGGAGCCTCTTTACCAGGGATGGGGTATCCTCTGTACTTATGATGGTCTATAGGGCATCTGCACCAGTGATGGGGGAGCCTCTGTACTAATGATGGGGAAGCCTCTGTACTAATGAAGGGGGAGCCTCTGTACTAATGATGGTCTATAGGATTCTGCATCAGTGATGGGGGAGCCTCTACACTAGTGATGGGGGAGCCTCTTCACCAGGGATGGGGTATCCTCTGTACTACTGATGGTCTATAAGGCATCTGCACCAGTGATGGGGGAGCCTCTGTACTAATGATGGGGGAGCCTCTGTACTAATGATGGGGGAGCCTCTGTACTAATGATGAGGAGCCTCTGTACTAATGATGGGGAGCCTCTGTACTAATGATGGGGAGGCCTCTGTACTATTGATGGGGGAACCTCTGTACTAATGATGGGGGAGCCTCTGTACTAATGATGGGGGGGCCTCTGTACTAATGATGGGGAGCCTCTGTACTAATGATGGGGAGCCTCTGTACTAATGATGGGGAAGCCTCTGTACTAATGATTAGGAGCCCCTGTACTAATGATGGGGGAGCCTCTGCACTAATGATGGGGGAGCCTCTGTGCTAATGATGGGGAAGTTTCTGTACTAATGATGGGGGAGCCTCTGTACTAATGATGAGGGAGCATCTGTTCTAATGATGAGGGAGCCTCTGCACTAATGATGGGGAAGTCTCTGTACTAATGATGGGGAAGCCTCTGTACGAATGATGGTCTATAGGGCATCTGCACCAGGGATGGGGGAGCCTCTGTACTAATGATGGGGAGCCTCTGTACTAATGATGGTCTATAGGGCATCTGCACCAGTGATGAGGGAGTCTCTGCACTAGTGATGGGGAGCCTCTTCACCAGGGATGGGGTATCCTCTGTACTTATGATGGTCTATAGGGCATCTGCACCAGTGATGGGTGAGCCTCTGTGCTAATGATGGGGGAACCTCTGTACTAATGATGGGGGAGCCTCTGTACCAATGATGGGAGAGCCTCTGTACTAACGATGAGAGGCGCAGTACTAATGATGGTCTACAGGGCATCTGCACCAGTGATGGGGGAGCCTCAGTACTAATGATGGTTTATTGCAGGGGTCTCAAACTCCAGGCCTCGAGGGCCGCACACAGTGCAGGTTTTCAGGATTTCCATAGCATTTGACAGTTGGTAATCAAATGACCAACTGTCAATTTCCAAGGAAATACTGAATACCTGGACTGTGTGCGGCCCTCAAGGCCTGGAGTTTGAGACCCCTGGTTTATAGGGTATCTGCACCAATGATGGGGGAGCCTCGGTACTAATGATGGGGGAGCCTCTGTACTAATGATGGTCTATAGGGCATCTGCACCAGGGATGGGGGAGCCTCTGCACTAATGATGGGGGAGCCTCTATACTAATGATGGTGTACAGGGCATGTGCACCAGTAATAGGGGAGCCTCTATACTAATGATGGGGGAGCCTCTGTACTAATGATGGTCTATAGGGCATCTGCACCAGTGATGGGGGAGCCTCTTCACCAGGGATGGGGTATCCTCTGTACTAATGATGGTCTATAGGGCATCTGCACCAGTGATGGGGAGCCTCTGTACTAATGATGGGGAAGCCTCTGTACTAATGATGGTCTATAGGGCATCTGCACCAGTGATGGGGGAGCCTCTTCACCAGGGATGGGGTATCCTCTGTACTAATGATGGTCTATAGGGCATCTGCACCAGTGATGGGGAGCCTCTGTACTAATGATGGGGAAGCCTCTGTACTAATGATTAGGAGCCTCTGTACTAATGATGGGGAAGCCTCTGTACTAATGATGGGGGAGCCTTACTAATGATGAGAGAGCATCTGTTCTAATGATGAGGGAGCCTCTGCACTAATGATGGAGAAGTCTCTGTACTAATGATGGGGGAGCCACTGTACTAATGATGGGGAAGCCTCTGTACGAATGATGGTCTATAGGGCATCTGCACCAGGGATGGGGGAGCCTCTGTACTAATGATGGTGTACAGGGCATGTGCACCAGTGATAGGGGAGCCTCTGTACTAATGATGGGGGAGCCTCTGTATTAATGATCGTCTATAGGGCATCTGCACCAGTGATGAGGGAGTCTCTGCACTAGTGATGGGGGAGCCTCTTCACCAGGGATGGGGTATCCTCTGTACTTATGATGGTCTATAGGGCATCTGCACCAGTGATGGGTGAGCCTCTGTGCTAATGATGGGGAAGCCTCTGTACTAATGATGGGGGACCTCTGTACTAATGAAGGGGGAGGCTCTGTACTAATGATAATCTACAGAACATCTGCACCAGTGATGGGGGAGCCTCTGCACTAGTGATGGAGGAGCCTCTTCACCAGGGATAGGGTATCCTCTGTACTACTGATGGTTTGTAGGGCATCTGCACGAGTGATGGGCGAGCCTCTGTACTAATGATGGTCTATAGGGGATCTGCACCAGTGATGGGGGAGCCTCTGTACTAATGCTAATCTACAGGGCATCTGCACCAGGGATGGGGGAGCCTCTGTACCTAGGATAGTCTATAGGGCATCTGCACCAGTGATGGAGAAGTCTCTGTACCATTGATGGGGGAGCCTCTGCACTATTGATGGTCTGTGGAGCCTCTACACCAGTGATGTAGAAGTCTCCATACCAGCGATGGGGGGATCCTCTGTACCAATGATGGGGGAGCCTCTGCACCAGTGATGGGGGAGCCTCTGCACTAATGATGGGGGAGCCTCTGCTCTAATGATGCGACAGCCTCTTCATTAATGATGGGGGAGCCTCTGCACCAGTGATAGAGGAGCCTTTGCACTAATGATGAGGGAGCTTCTGCACTAATGATGGTGGGGCCTGTGCACTTATGATGGCCTATGGGGTCTCTGCACCAGTGATGGTGTAGCCTCTGACCAAATGATGGTGGAGCCTCTGCACTAATGATGGCTTATGGGGTCTCTGCACCAGTGATTGTGGAGCCTCTGCACAAACGATGGTAGAACCTCTGCACCAGTGATTGTGGAGCCATGCACTAATAATAGTCTGTGGAGCCTGTGTACCAGTAATGGTGGAGCCTCTTCACTAATGATGGTCTGGTTTGTGGATCCTCTGCACCAGAGATGCAGCTTCTGTACCAGTCAAAGTCGATGGAGCCTCTGCACTAGTGATGCTCTGTGGAGCCTCTGCATGAGTGATGTCTGTGGAACCTCTGCTGTACCAGTGATGGTCTGTGGAATCTTCACCAGTCAGGATCGGAGGATTTTCCGTGTCAGTGATGGTCTGTAGAGCCTCTGCACAAGTCATGGTTGCTGGAACCGCTGCACCAGTGATGGTTGGTGGAGCTTCTGAACCATGGATGGTCGGTGGTGCCTCTGCGCCAGTCATGGTTGGTGGAGCTTTTGTACGTATCAATGATGGTCGGTGAAGCCTCCATAGAAGGTTTAGTATTTCCTGGTCTTCCTCACATATCATTGTAGGAAATCTCTTTTCCACTAATTTCCTTTTACCAAAAATGGTTTAGAAGAGGGCATTCTGGTGACCTCATATCTGAGATGTCCTAGCCCCACCGGCCTCCCTATTGTACTGTATTCTGCTTTCAGATGGAATGGGGTTTTCTTTCTGTTCTCAGACAAAAATGGGTAATAATGGGATTTGATAACATAATAACAGAGGTGGAACTTACCTGCCAATTGACATGTTCAACCTTGCGTTCACTTCTCAATCTGGAGCTTTCATCAGAATCCTTGAAAAATGGTATTGACACGTGAAAGTTTGGGCTCTGTTTTTCTGCATCTTTCTGATGGCGACACAAGGACATAGTCTACATAGTAAGGACATAAATAACAAATTCAGTGAAGGGCGTACTGGACCTCATAAGTAAAGGGTGCTACGTAAAGTCTAATTGAAAACAACGAAAAACCGTATAATGCACCTAAATAACAGGTATAGGAAATTGTTTGGTTGCAGGTAAAAATCATCAGTTTATTACATTAAAAAACAAGCAGACAATAACCAGAACCAGTAAGTACATAAAAGGAGGGTGCAGACAAGTTAAGAGACAGAAAACACTCTATGCCTCAAAGTTCAACATACCACCAGGGATAAAATCAGCAGCCGAAGTACTATGTACAGCACAGGTAACACGGGTTTCACAATTTCAATCCATACAAACAAGTCAATAAATCATAATATCGTCACATTATAAAGAGAGTGTAATAAGTACCCAAATAAATCTTACATAGTGCTGCAGCTAAAGTGCATCTATGCCCTAGGACGGTGGATGGAGAGGCACAGAGTGTCAGAGCCCCGACACATGTGTTTCCCTGTTTTCATCAGGGGGCCGTGGTGGGGTGTGCTGGAGGAGCCAGGTATTTATGGGCGTCCCTATTAGATGCAGCTGTGGCTCTTAAGTGGCGCATGACTGCCTCCTTACCTCGTATCAGAGGTGACTATGGCAACGGTCGCAGACAGAGCTCCGGAAAAGGGAAAATTCCCAGTAACGTCATGTGATTCCGGAGCCCCGCCCACCGTGACCGTGTCACAGTCACATGATCGGGCCGGTCGGGGCATGCGCGCTCGGCCATCTAGGGAGGGGGAGTGAAGGAGTAAAGGCATAACAAGTGGTGCAGTGACAGGGGAGTTAACCCTTCACTGGACACCACATGAGCAGTCTAGATAATGCTCATATTACAATACAACCCTCCTTACCTACTGCATTTCCTGGAATGGGGAACACACAGAGATTTAAGAGACCAGGGCAGTATCACATAGAAAATAGACAATAAACAAAACTGGTTTACAACTACATAAATGCATTTATCCAGGATATAGATGGTAACAGGTCCCGGGGCATCCAGTCTTGATTATCAATTCCCTTGTGTAGCTTAGTCCATAGTTGTATGTTCTCCTTCCCATACTAGGGAAGCCCACAAATCCAGAATCCAGATCAATATAAACTACAAGTGAAAGATAAAAACACACACAAGTTAAAATACCATACTGACAATAGGTACAGTTCTCAAAGAGAAAAAGACCAGAACAGCTCGATGAATCTAAGGTAAAAATTGCATAGTAGAGAAGGGGGAGAAAGGAACGAAAGAGACATGGAGAAGAGGATGACCACAGGATCTTGCTCCTACGGAGCGGATATGCACATAATATGAATATTGCCACCGCAAATGTAATCGGGTAGCTAGAGACCGCAGCATTCAAAAAGACCCCCCAACCACACAGCTATCAAACCCAAAAAGAGAGACACCATATTAATAAGTGTTGCTCTCTGCCATTGGTAACCATACCACGGGTTCTTTAGGGAGAAGGAGACACAAGGAGACCAAAAAATACCCTCTAGGGGTGAATCTGAAGGGGTAACTATTGCTGCCATCCATGGTGGCAGCAGAGGATGATACGAGCAAGTGTAGTATGCCTCAATCCGCAATTGTGTTCATGGAAATCAGGATGTATTCCCTCTCTCCACCACCCTGAAAAAAAAAAAAAAAAGGGGGGGGGGGGGGGGGGGGGGGAAAGGGGGAAGGCAAAAGCTCCGATCAACGTGCACATACTGCGCAGCATGCGGGGATGCCAACGTGCATATGCAAGCATGCATACAGATATATAAACAAAGGATATTGATACCTCGGGGTGACGTGGGTCGCGAGCATATGTCTGGGGATGGGCGTTACAGAAAGGGGGAAAATGTCAATCGCTCATTGAGCCCATTCGGCGACATAGTCCCCAGTCTGTGAATCCAACGGCATTCCAATTTAGCCAGAGCCTTTTTTAGATCTCCGCCTCGTATACCCAGATGGACTTGGTCTATGCCGCGGACTCGAAGACTGGAGGGATCACACTGATGATGTAATTTAAAATGTCGTGGGATGGTTCGTAACGTTGACAGATCATCTACCTTTACTGCTCCCTCGATCCCCTCACATGCTCGCGAACCCTTCTCCGAAACTCCCTCGACGTCAGTCCTACATATACAAGCTCACAGCTGCACGTGGCGTAATAAATTACCCCCACACTGCTGCACGAAATGTACCGCCTGATCTCATAGTTCTTCTTTCCATCAGCACTAGCAAAATGTGTGGCTCTGATGACATTTCTACATGAGAGACAGGACCCGCATGGATAGCACCCCCATTTCAGCTTTCCAATATTAAATGGGAAGACCGATTTACGCACATAATGACTATGTACTAGGGTGTCACGCAGGCTCCTGCCCCTCCTTGCTGTCATCAATGGACGGTCTGGGATATACTCCCGTAAAACTGGATCACTTTTGAGAACCTGCCAGTGTCTGTTGAGAATGCCTCTGATAGCGTGCCATTGGTTATTGTACGTGGAAATGAATCTCACCACGGGTTTGTCAGTCTTTTCCTCCGGGGTTTGGGGCATAATAAGGTGTTTCTTGGTGTTCCTCTTGCCCTCCTATAGCCCTTCCTGATGCTGCGATTGCTGTATCCTCTGTCCACAAATCGCTCCCGCATATCCGCCGCGCACAACTCGAAGTCGACATCGCTAGAACAAATCCGTCTCAGGCGTAAGAATTGTCCAATCGGGATTGCAGCGATAGTCGACCCCGTGTGCGCAGATGACGCGTGCAGGAGTGCGTTCACAGAGGTCTCCTTTCTGAATATGCTTGTCCCAACATCGCCCCCCGTATGCACAGTAATTTTGATATCCAAGAATTCAATGGTCCTTGGATGATGTTTATATGTGAGGGCGATGTTGAGATTATTGCAATTCAGAGAGGAGACAAACTTCTCCAGTTCGGTGACGGTTCCACCCCAGAGAATAAGTATATCATCGATATAACGGATCCAGCACTGCGCATGGGCTACGGCCGGCACCCCGCCGCCAAAAACCTCCCTCTCCCACCATCCGAGAAAGAGGTTAGCGTACGACGGGGCACAGGCCGCGCCCATCGCAGTGCCCCGTTTCTGGAGGTAGAACCAGTCACCGAAGAGGAAGAAGTTATGTGTAAGCACATACTCCAGCAGAGTCAGAACCAGAGAGCAGAGGTGTACATCCAAATTGCTCATCTCCAGGAAGAATTTTGCTGCACATAACCCGTGGTGATGTTCTATGCAGGTGTATAGGGACTCCACGTCAATGGCTACCAGTGAGACCCCACCCTCTAGGTTTAGACCATCCAGACGCCTGAGGACGTCCGTAGTGTCTCTGACATAGGAGGGGAGTGTCTCCACTAGTGGATGTAGATAGAATTCAATAAACTTACATGTCATGTCACAAAGCCCTCCTATGCCAGAGACAATCGGACGCCCCGGCGGAGTCTGGGGATTTTTGTGAATCTTGGGTAATAAATAGAAGGTGGGGATCACCGGTGCCTTGACGAGGAGCCCATCAAGAACTTTCTTTGTGATAATGCCCTGTTCAAAGGCATTCTCAAGGACACTGGCAAGTTCAGCTGAGAACCTTCCTAGTGGGCTCGAAGGGAGGCGCTCATAGTACGCCTTATTGCGCAATTGGCGCATTACTTCCCGCTCGTACATGTCCGAAGGCCAAAGTACCACGTTTCCACCCTTATCGGCCGGTTTGATTATTACGTCTTTCAAGTCGGCCAGCTCCCGTAACGCCGTTCTTTGTTTGTAGGAGAGATTCCCTTTCGCTTTATTGGTATCCAATTGTTTCAAATCGTTCAACACCAATGTGTTAAATATCTCGATTTGGGGACATGTAGATAAGGGGGGAAACGTGGTTGACCGCGGACATATACCTTTTGGGAACGTACCTTTATTTGATGAACGTGACTCATCTTCAAGCTCCTCCAGCGCCATCTGCACATCTGCCTCAGAGTAGGAAGTTGGTTCCGTGGTTGTTGTGGAAGTTGACTGCCGCTTTGAATGTAATTTATGTAGAGTCAGTTTCCTCAGAAACAAGCTTAGGTCCTTGGCTACAATAAAAGAGTCAAAGTTAGCACTAGGGACAAAGGTAAGACCAAGGCTTAACACTTCTTTCTGGGATTTCGTCAGTACGTATTTTGTTAAATTTATTACCTCTAAGAGGTTTCTATTCTTATTAGACCCAGAATGTGGTGATATCTGGCCCTTCTTTGGTCTCACCTTTGTCTCCCTGTTTCTGGCGGATTCTGCCCTGGTTACTGGGCGGCTGCCACCCTCCTCACCACCTGAGACCTCCTCATCTAATGACGATACTGATGACGCTGGTGGACCTAGCGGTTGGGGATCAGCTGGTGTAGTAGGCTTGTTTTTTCCGATATTCCCTCGCCATTTATATACACGACCACTTCTAAAGTCATTCACATCTCGTTGGTATTTTTTGGATTTGGTTTCCAGAATCTCCTTCTCCCATTTTGAGAATTCACGCTCAAGCATGTCGTTCATTTTGGTCTGCTCATCCTGGGTCATCTGTGTGATGAGGGCCTCCTGGATCTTTGCAATCTCGGACTCTAGGTCAGATATTGATTTCTCATTATGTGCAATCAACAGCTCCATAAAATTATGGGAGCATGTGGTAGCCACTTCCTCCCAAGCCTCTTTAAAGTCCTCCTCAATGGTGTTAAATGAGGGAAAGACCTGTATCCTTAGGCCACGGGGCACAAGGCCCTTCTCTATATATTTCTGCATAAATGACTTGTTCCACCAAAGTCGAGTTTTTTGGTGTAGCAAGGCCTTCATGCTATTGAGCTGTTCAGTCACTGCCTTTTTGTCAGTAGGTAAAACCACATCTCCTTCCTTGTCGAACACCTGGTCCAATTTGGAGAGCCAGAGTTTCTCCCTAGCTCGATAGTCCATTGCCACAACCACTATTGCTGTGAAAAAACACAGAAACACAACATTAATAACAAATTCAGTGAAGGGCGTACTGGACCTCATAAGTAAAGGGTGCTACGTAAAGTCTAATTGAAAACAACGAAAAAACCGTATAATGCACCTAAATAACAGGTATAGGAAATTGTTTGGTTGCAGGTAAAAATCATCAGTTTATTACATTAAAAAACAAGCAGACAATAACCAGAACCAGTAAGTACATAAAAGGAGGGTGCAGACAAGTTAAGAGACAGAAAACACTCTATGCCTCAAAGTTCAACATACCACCAGGGATAAAATCAGCAGCCGAAGTACAATGTACAGCACAGGTAACACGGGTTTCACAATTACAATCCATACAAACAAGTCAATAAATCATAATATCGTCACATTATAAAGAGAGTGTAATGAGTACCCAAATAAATCTTACATAGTGCTGCAGCTAAAGTGCATCTATGCCCTAGGACGGTGGATGGAGAGGCACAGAGTGTCACGCTGGGAGTGGGGAAGACACCCAGCGTAGGATAATGACGGGGGGGGGGAATAAGGAGTCCCTAACGCTAAGGGCACAAGAAGGAGACGGTGACCCCTAGACTTCCTAGAGCTGACCCTGTCTGCCCTAACGTCCCTATACAGTCTCCTCAACTGTCGCCGACCACGAACCTCGTCCCTCTCTGATCCTAGCACTATCTTATCTAAGGATCAGATGGAGAGGTTCACTAGACCCCTCCACTATCAACTAAAGACAAACACCAGGGAAGACAGACATTTGGGAAAAGGAAACACTTATCTGACAGCAGAACTCAGCAACCTTCACAACCTCCGCGTCTGCTGGAGCAAGGATAATGAGTGCACAAGGAACTATCACCTGCACCGAGGAAGGGTAATGAGCCTCCTTATAAAAGTGGAAGGAATCTGCTGGGTCCTAGTGACCTACGATATTGGTGGATAAAACCAGACCGAGCACAAGACCTCCGCAGCCGTCCCCCCATAACAGCGAGATCCCATCACACCCTCTCTCCATCTACACAGAAGGTAAATGCCCCTGAAAGAGACGGACCATCCTCCACCATTATGGCTGGTGGGCCACACGCTGGGATCGTCTGCGCGTGGCCTCCACCCTGTCATCCGTGCCACCCGTGACACAGAGTGTCAGAGCCCCGACACATGTGTTTCCCTGTTTTCATCAGGGGGCCGTGGTGGGGTGTGCTGGAGGAGCCAGGTATTTATGGGCGTCCCTATTAGATGCAGCTGTGGCTCTTAAGTGGCGCATGACTGCCTCCTTACCTCGTATCAGAGGTGACTATGGCAACGGTCGCAGACAGAGCTCCGGAAAAGGGAAAATTCCCAGTAACGTCATGTGATTCCGGAGCCCCGCCCACCGTGACCGTGTCACAGTCACATGATCGGGCCGGTCGGGGCATGCGCGCTCGGCCATCTAGGGAGGGGGAGTGAAGGAGTAAAGGCATAACAAGTGGTGCAGTGACAGGGGAGTTAACCCTTCACTGGACACCACATGAGCAGTCTAGATAATGCTCATATTACAATACAACCCTCCTTACCTACTGCATTTCCTGGAATGGGGAACACACAGAGATTTAAGAGACCAGGGCAGTATCACATAGAAAATAGATAATAAACAAAACTGGTTTACAACTACATAAATGCATTTATCCAGGATATAGATGGTAACAGGTCCCGGGGCATCCAGTCTTGACTATCAATTCCCTTGTGTAGCTTAGTCCATAGTTGTATGTTCTCCTTCCCATACTAGGGAAGCCCACAAATCCAGAATCCAGATCAATATAAACTACAAGTGAAAGATAAAAACACACACAAGTTAAAATACCATACTGACAATAGGTACAGTTCTCAAAGAGAAAAAGACCAGAACAGCTCGATGAATCTAAGGTAAAAATTGCATAGTAGAGAAGGGGGAGAAAGGAACGAAAGAGACATGGAGAAGAGGATGACCACAGGATAGTAAGGACATAGTATGGTGTACCAATATTAAATCTACTTTATGGGCAATGCACCTGGACAGTAAACTCAAAGGGCATCACTTCTAAACCCATAGGCCTTCATATCGAGTCGATACCTGCTTTTCACATAGAACAGCTTCCACTCTTCTGGGAAGGCTTTCTATAAGATTTTGGATAGTGACTGTGGGAATATTTGCCCAATCATCTAAATAGACATTTGTTAGGTAAGGCACTGATGTTGGATGAGAGGACCAATTTAGATAATCTCCAAGGTGTTCAATATTGTTGAGACTCGAGTAATGTTCTTTTAAATCAAACTCACTTAACTAAGCCTGTATAGACCTTGCAGTCATGCTGAAACAGAAAAGGTCCAAAACTGTTACAGAAAAGTTACAAATATACTGTTAGTATACTGAGGATTTAAACTCTTCATCAGGGTAAGATTCAAATTTTAACAACAGGTTTTCTATTTGTGTTAGAAAACCCCACCAATGTAAACCATAAAATACATGTAAGTATTGGTAACTAAAAGTAAAAGCATCCCCTTCTTACTCCACCTCTACCTTCATGTACAGTCTCACTGTTTCCTGACAGGCCCATGTTGTTAAGTCACTTCTTACTATGGTAAATAGTATTGAAGGGTTTTCTTCACATTTTGAAAATTGGTACTCTGTTCAAATTGGAAAGCACTACCTCCTGGGTATGTCACCTCAACTCTCTGGTGCACATAATCTCTGACCTCAGCAGCAACAGGACAAATATGTGCTATCTATTGCCACACTGTAACCAGACCACATATTACCACCACATAGTGACCAAATACTATCACATACAAAAGATACTGCCACACTGTGACCAGACCACATATTACCGCCACATAGTGACTGAATGATACCACAAACAAGGGACAAACACTGTCACACTATGATCAGACCACATATTAACACCACTGTGACCAAATAGTACCACAAACAAGGAGAAATATCGCCACAACATGACCAGACCACATATTACCACCAGAGTGACTGAATACTGTAATAGTTATAATAAAAAACAAAATACTAATAACACTAATATAATGTACAGTAGAGATGGGGAACCTTTTTCCGGCCTGCAGCCATTTGAAAATTTCTACCATCATTCGGGGGCCGCAAAAAATTTTCAACCTAAAAATTACCCTGGCTATATGTGGTCAAACAATTAACTCACTCCAAATGCAGTGGCTGGAGAAGGTTCTCTTTGGTGCGGCTGTGATATTAGGTAATATTGATCATTTTACTTATCACACCTACTTTTCTGGTATTGCATCGGTCTGGAGCGTAGTCAACTCTTTGTTTTAGGACATATACATCACAGGGGACACTGGGAGGGACAGACATCACTGGGGTGGCTGGGGACAGACATTACTGGGAAGGTTGAGTATGGGGACAGACATCACTGAGGAGAGCTGGGGGCAGAGACAACACTGGGAAGCAGAGGCATCACTGGGGAGGCTGGGGACAGAGATATCAGAGACATCACTGGGGAAAGAGATATTACTGGGGAGGCTGAGTAATGGGAACAGACTTAACTGGGGAGGGCTGGTGCAGATACATTACTGGAAAGCAGAGACATATCTGGGGAAAAAGATATCACTGGAGAAACTGAGGATGGGGACAGACATCACTGGGGACAGACATATTACTGGGGAAACTGAGGATGGTGACAGACATCATTGGGGAAGGCTGGGGTCAGAGACATCACTGGGGAGGCTGGGGCTGCAGAAAGATCACTGGGGATGCTGGGGACAAATTTCACTGGGGATGCTGAGGATGGGGACAGATATCACTAGGGAGGCTGAGGCGTGGGACAGGCATCATTGAGGAGGCTAGGAACAGACATCTCTGGGGAGGCTGAGGCTGGGGACAGAAATCACTGAGGAGGCTGGGGACAGATATCACTGGGGAGGTTGAGGATGGGGACAGATATCACTGGGGAGGCTGGGAATAGACATCACTGGGGAGGCTGAGGCTGGGAACAGACATCACTGGGGAGGTTGAGACTGGAAACAGATATCATATGGGAGGCTGAGGACAGACATCACTGAGGAGGCTGAGGCTGGGGGTAAACATCACAGCTGAGGCTGGGGATAGACATTACTGAGGATGCTGGGGACAGACATCACTAGGGAGGCTGGGGACAGAAATTCCGTGCGAGGCTGGGGACAGACATCAATGGGGAGGCTGATGCTGGGGGTGGACATCACAGCTGAGGCTAGGGACAGACATTACTGAGGAGGCTGGGGACAGACATCAATGGGGAGGCTGAAGCTGGGGACAGACATCACCTGGAAGTCTGAGGCTGGGGACAGACATCACTGGGGAGGCAAATGCTGGGGACAGACATGACTGGGGACTCAAGGCAAGTAGGAGACAGCCAGTGCCATAAATAGACATCTTGCCTGTTTCCTGCTTGTCTCTCATATCTTGTCACTCTCTCATCTCTTGATTCTCTTTCCCGTCTGTCACTCTCTTCATCATTACATTTTCCATCTTTCTCTCTCTCCCACTCTTTTCTTTCTTCTGCCATCAGTCACCATGGTTGCAACTGGCTCCGCTCCCTTTATTTAGCCACACCCCTGGCATGTTACTCCACAGTCTGATAGCTGTGACACTCTGCTCGGCTCCTGGCTCCTATGCTGACTGCAGGCTGGAGTGAGTACAGTAGTGCAGTGCAGCGCTCAGGACTATCTCGCATTGGGCAGTAGAGTGAGTGTTCCTGTGCCAAGACCGTACTAGTTCAGAACACCTTTTTTGCTGGTTCCCAGCCCTGGCTGTGTTTTTATCAACCGGTAATAACTGGCTGAATCCCACCCCTGCCCTTCATTTTTTCATTTTCATTTTTCTCCTCTCCTTATTCCAAGAGCCATAATTTTTTTATTTTTCACTTAATATACACATATGAGGGCTTGTTGTTTGCTGGACAAGTTGTACTTTTGATTAACATCATTCAGTTTACCATATTGTGTACTGGAAAATGGGAAAAAACATTCCAACTGCAGTGAAATTGCAAAAAAAGTGCAATTTCACAGTTGTTGTTTTTTTTTTATTTACTATGTTCAACATATGAAAAAACTGACCTGGCAGTATGATTCCCCAGGTCAGTATGAGTTTATGGATACTAAAGGTGTATACTTTTACTTTAATCTAAGTAGTAGAATAAAATGTAGAAATTTGCCACAAAAAAAAAAGTTTACTGATTAATTTATTTAACATTTTGATAGATTGAGCATTTCTGGATGCGGCGATATCAGATATGTGTATTTTTTCATTCATATATATATATATATATACTAGCTGTGAGCCCGATGTAAATGCATCGGGATTCTAGAACGTGCGTTAATTAGATTATAGTAGCTATATTATTTTTTTTTTTATTTTTTTTTTTTTATTTCCAATTTTTTTGAATAACTTAATGTTATGAATATTTTATTTATTAGTTTTATTTTATTAGAATTAGTTAATGTTATGAATTTTTATATGGAATATTTTTTTTTATTATTTATGATTTTATTATTGTAATTATTTATTATAGAATATTTTTAGAATATTATTTTTTTTTTTATTTTAATTGATTTTTTTTTTATTTGAGTAATTTGAATTTCTTAGAATTAGTTAATGTTATTAATATTTTAATTATATATATATATATATTTTTTTTAATTTTGATTTATTTTAATATTTATTATTTTTATTATTTGTATATTAATTTTTTATTTTAATGAAATTTATTTGTATTAGATTATTTTTTTTATTTAAATTAGTTAATTTAATTAATATATTAATTTTATATATTATTTTTTTTTTTTTTTTTTTTTATTGGGGGGGTGTGAATACTTTTTGGGGGGTGTAAGGACTTTTTGGGGGGGTTGAATACTTTTTGGGGGGGTGTGAATACTTTTTGGGGGTTGAATACTTTTTGGGGGGGGTTGAATACTTTTTTGGGGGGGTGTGAATACTTTTTGGGGGGGTGTGAATAGTTTTTGGGGGTGTGTGAATAGTTTTTGGGGGGTGTGTGAATAGTTTTTGGGGGGTTCAATACTTTTTGGGGGGTGTGAATACTTTTTGGGGGGGTTGAATACTTTTTGGGGGTGTGTGAATACTTTTTGGGGGTGTGTGAATACTTTTTGGGGGGGTTGAATACTTTTTGGGGGGGTGTGAATACTTTTTGGGGGGGTTGAATACTTTTTGGGGGGGTGTGAATACTTTTTGGGGCTGAGTGCTCGCAATGGCCGCGAAGTGGGCATTGCGAGTCGCTGGCCGAAAATCGAACCAGAGGCTCGGCCACAAAGTTAGCGATTTACCGCTCAGGCAGCGACTCGCGCTACATGAGCGGTAAATCGCTAACTTTGTGGCCGAGCCTCTGGTTCTATTTTCGGCCAGCGACTCGCAATGGCCGCTTCGCGGCCATTGCTCGCGCTCAGCCAGCGACTCGCAATGGCCTCGCGGCCATTGCTCGCGCAGGCCAACTGGTGACGTCACAGAGTGACATAGCCACGGTCTTTTCGGGGTCCGACACGGAAGTGCCTACGGCAATTATATAGTAGATATATATATCAGTACGATGGTATATGGTGGTAATTAGAGCACATGTATAGCAGCACTATAGTATATGGCGGTAGATTATAGTAAATGTATAGCAGCACTATAGTATATGGCGGTACATTACAGTACATGTATAGCAGTGCTATGGTATATGGCGGTACATTAGAGTACATGTATAGCAGCGCTATGGTATATGGCAGTACATTATAGTAAATGTATAGCAGCACTATAGTATATGGCGGTACATTACAGTACATGTATAGCAGTGCTATGGTATATGGCGGTACATTACAGTACATGTATAGCAGCACTATGGTATATGGCAGTACATTATAGCACATGTATAGCAGCACTATGGTATATGGCAATACTGCGGTCACCGCGGTCCCCCACTCCTCCTGGCCCCCGGTTGTCCACAGTAAAATTAAAAAAATCCTCAGTGAGGATACTCACCTGTCCGGCGGCTCGCTCCACCTCCGCCTTGTAGGTCCTACAGGCCTTTAGGACCTGTAGTTGCCTGGGCAAGCGATCAGCTGAGGAGGGGAGGGGGGGCAGGATTGTGTTGGGGGGGCAGAATGAAGCGAGCGGGGCAGAATGAAGCGAGCGGGGCAGGATGGAGCGAGCGGGGCAGGATGGAGCGGGAAGGGGGGGCAGGATGGAGCGGGAGGGGGCAGGATGGAGCGGGAGGGGGCAGGATGGAGGCGGGGGAAACAGGATGAAGCCGGGGGAAACAGGATGAAGCCGGGGGAAACAGGATGGAGCGAGGGGGAACAGGATGGAGGCGGGGCAACAGGATGGAGGCGGGGCAACAGGATGGAGGCGGGGCAACAGGATGGAGGCGGGGCAACAGGATGGAGGCGGGGGAGGGGGGCGGCAGGATGGAGCGAGCAGGGCAGGATGGAGGCGGGGGAGCAAGAAGAGCGGGGGGCAGGATGGATTGAGCGGGGCAGGATGGAGGCGGAGGAGCAGGATGAAGCCAAAGGGGCAGGATTGAGCAGATGAGCAGAATGGAGCAAGCGGGGCCGGATGAGTAAGCGTGAGGGCAGGATGGAGGCAGGGGAGCAAGAACAGCGGGGGTGAGGATGGAGCGAGCAGGGCAGGATGGAGTGAACGGGGCAGGAAGTAGTGAGTGGGGCAGGAAGGAGCAAGGGGGGCAGGATGGTGGGTGGCAGAGCAGGATGGAGGGGGCGGGGCAGAATGGAGGCGGAGGGGCAGGATGGAGGCGGAGGGGCAGGATGGAGCCGGAGGGGCAGGATGGAGCCGGAGGGGCAGGATGGAGCCGGAGGGGCAGGATGGAGTCGGAGGGGCAGGATGGACGGAGCGAGGCAGGATGGAGAAGGCAGGGCAGGATGGAGAAGGCGGGGCAGGATGGAGATGGCAGGGCAGGATGGAGACGGCAGGGCAGGATGGAGACTGCAGGGCAGGATGGAGACGGCAGGGCAGGATGGAGACGGCAGGGCAGGATGGTGGCGGGGGGAGGGGGGGCGGGGAGGATGGAGGCGGCGGGGCAGGACGTTGGCGGGGGGTGAGGATGGTGGTGGGGGTGCAGGATGGAGTCGGGGGGGCAGGATGGTGTTGGGTGGGGCAGGATGGATAGGGGGGGGCAGAATGGAGGCGCTCCTCCTGACCCCCTCCGCTCCCCGTGGCACCCGTCCCTCTGGGCCTCCAGTCTCTGCGGCCCCCCTCCCTCTGGGGCTGCACACCCCCCTCCCCCTCCTTCATGGTGATAATAAAACTAAAAAAACCTCAGTGAGGATACTTACCCTGCGGCGGCTCGCACCACCCGTCTTGTAGGTGGCAGGACAGGACCTGTCGTTGGCTGGGAAACCGATCTGCTGGGGGTCAGTGGGCAAAGCGAGCGTCAGTGGGCAGAGTGGGGGATGAGTGGGAAGAGCAGGGGTTAGTGGGCAGAGTCATTGGGCAGAGCAGGGGTCAGTGGGCAGAGCTGGGGTCAGTGGGCAGAGCTGGGGTCAGTGGGCATGGTCAGTAGCCAGAGGGGGGGGGGGGGTAAGTGGGCAGAGCAGGGTCAGTGGGCAGAGCGGGGGTGAGTGGGCAGAGTGGGGGGTGAATGGGCAGAGCAGGGTCAGTGAGCAGGATTTGGGGGTCAGTGGTCAGAGCAGGGTCATAGCGGGGGTCAGTGGTCAGAGCAGGGGTTAGTGGGCAGAGTGATTGGGCAGAGCAGGGGTCAGTGGGCACAGTCAGTAGGCACAGCAGGGGTTAGTGGGAAAAATCAGTGGGCAGAGCAGGGGTGAGTGAGCAGAGCAGGGGTGAGTGGGCACAGTCAGTGAGCAGAGCAGGGGTCAGCGGGCAGAGCGGGGGTGAGTGGGCAGAGCAGGGTTTAGTGGGCATAGCAAGGGTTATTGGGCACAGTCAGTGGGCAGAGCAGGGGTTAGTGGGCAGAGCGGCGGTCAATGGGCACAGTGAGTGGGCAGAGAAGGGTCAGTGGGTAGAGCATGGGTGAGTGGGCACGGTCAGTTGGCAGAGCAGGGGTCAGTGGGCATGGTGAAAGGGCAGAGCGGGGGGTGAGTGAACAGAGGGTGGTCAGTGGGCAGAGCAGGGTCAGTGGTAAAAGCAGGGGTGAGTGGGCAGAGTGGGAGTAAATGAGCAGAGCAGGGTCAGTAGGCAGTGTGAGGGGTCAGTGGGCAGAGCATGGTCAGTGGGCAGTGTGAGGGGTAAGTGGGCATAGCATGTTCAGTGGGCAGTGTGAGGCGTGAGTGGGCAGTGTGAGGGGTCAGTGGGCAGTGTGAGGGGTGAGTGGTCAGAGCAGGGTCAGTGGGCAGAGCAGGGTCAGTGTGAGGGGTGAGTGGGCAGAGCAGGGTCAGTGGGGTGTGTGAGGGGTGAGTGGGCAGAGCAGGGTGAGTGGGCAGTGTGAGTGGTCAGTGAGCAGAGCAGGGTCAGTGGGCAGAGCAGGGTGAGTGGGCATTGAGGGGTCAGTGGGCAGAGCATGTTCAGTGGGCAGAGGAGGGTCAGTGGGCAGTGTGAGGGGTCAGTGGGCCGAGCAGGGTGAGTGGGCAGAGCAGGGTCAGTGAGGGGTGAGTGGGCAGAGGATGGTCAGTGGGCAGAGCAGGGTCAGTGTGAGGGGTCAGTGGGCAGTGAGGGGTGAGTGGGCAGAGCATGGTGAGTGGGCAGAGCAGGATGAGTGGCCAGTGTGAGGGGTCAGTGGGCCGAGCAGGGTGAGTGGGCAGAGCATGGTCAGTGAGCATAGTGGGGGTGAGTGGGCAGAGAGGGGGTGAGTGGGCAGAGAGGGGGTCAGTGGGCAGAGCAGGGTCAGTGGTCAGAGTGGTGGTGAATGGGCAGAGCAGGGTCAGAGAGGGGGTCAGTGTGCAGAGTGGGGGTGAGGGGGCAGAGAGGGGGTCAGGGGGAAGAGTAGGGGGGTGAGTGGGCAGAGTGGGGGTGAGTGGGCAGAGCAGGATGAGTGGGCAGAGCAGGGTGAGTGGGCAGAGTGTGGGTGAGGGGGCAGAGAGGGGGTGAGGGGGCAGAGTAGGGGGGTGAGTGGGCAGAGTTTGGGGGTGAGTGGGCAGAGTGGGAGTCAGTGGTCAGAGTGGGGGTCAGTGGGCAGAGCACGGTCAGGGGCAGAGTGGGGGTCAGTGTGCAGAGTGGGGGTGAGGGGGGCAGAGAGGGGGTGAGGGGTAAGAGTTGGTGGGTGAGTGTGCAGAGTTTGGGGGTCAGTGGTCAGAGTGGGGGTCAGTGGTCAGAGTGGGGGTCAGTGGTCAGAGTGGGGGTCAGTGTGCAGAGTGGGGGTGAGGGGGGCAGAGAGGGGGTGAGGGGGAAGAGTAGGGGGGTGAGTGGGCAGAGTGGGGGTCAGTGGTCAGAGTGGGGGTCAGTGGGCAGAGCAGCGTGAGGGGCAGAGTGGGGGTCAGTGTGCAGAGTGGGGGTGAGGGGGGCAGAGAGGGGGTGAGGGGGAAGAGTAGGGGGGTGAGTGGGCAGAGTTTGGGGGTCAGTGGGCAGAGTGGGGGTCAGTGGTCAGAGTGGGGGTCAGTGGGCAGAGCAGGGTCAGAGTGGGGGTCAGTGTGCAGAGTGGGGGTCAGTGTGCAGAGTGGGGGTCAGTGTGCAGAGTGGGGGTGAGGGGGAAGAGTTGGTGGGTGAGTGGGCAGAGTGGGGGTGAGTGGTCAGAGTGGGGGTCAGGGGCAGAGTGGGGGTGAGTAGGCAGAGCAGGGTCAGGGGCAGAGTGGGGGTCAGTGTGCAGCGCAGGGGGATGAGTAGGCAGAGTAGGTTAGATCGGAACAGGACCTTTGATGACGTCACGATCATGTGATCTGTGACTCCACCCATCATCGTGACGTCATCAGAGGTCCTCAAGCAGGATGAAGAGAGATCGCGGCTGGCTTGAAGGAGCTGTGGTAAGAGGCCAGGGGGGTGACCGGACAGTGGAGGGGGTCTGTGCTGACAGGCGGGGGGTGACCGGAGAGTGGGGGGGGGGGCGATCGGGGAGCGGAGGGGCAGTGGTGATAGGCTGGGGGTGACCGGGCAGTGGAGGATGGCTATGGTGACAGGCAGGGGGGTGATGGGGCAGCGGGGGGAAGTGTTGTGACTGGCGGGGGTGACCGGGCAGTGGAGGATGGCTATGGTGACAGGCAGGGGGGTGATGGGGCAGGCAGCGCGGGCAGGAGGACGATCATCACTATTAATATGTGTGCTGACAGCGGCGACGGCTCGCAATGGCCACTTCGCGGCCAATGCTTCGGCGTGATGACGTCACAGAGTGTGACATAGCCACGGCACGTCGGGGGCCGACATGAAAATGCCTTCGGCAATTATAGAGTAGATATATATATATATATATATATATATATATATATATATACATATATATATACATATATATATATATATAGTTTTATTTTCAGTGGGGCAATGGGGGGTGTAATTTGAACTTCTCATTTTTTTTAATTTTTTCATATTTTTTAAACCCTTTTTTTTCACTTTTTCTTCATTCTACTTGGCCCCTTAGGGTGCCTCAACACTGCAGTATCCAATCTCTTCTGCAGTACACGACGCTTCAGCATCCCTCTGTACTGCAAAAATGATCATCTGTTTTGAATGCATCCGCTCAGGCAGCACTCATAGGAAGTGAGTCATCACAGCAACAGGAGTCATCATCTGACCCCTCGCTCAACACTTCAGCACCCTGTAATCACTTCACGGGGTTGCCAACAGCGGGGAATAGCAGGATCCTCACCCTGACATCTTAGGGTGCTTTCACACCACGATTTTTGCATTTTCGATGCTGTCCGAAAAAAATCGGACAGCATCGGACCGATTTTCGGATCCTATGGATCCCTATGGGGATCGGACCGAATCGGATGTGCACTAAATGCCATCCGATTTGGTCCGATCCGATTCTGCCCGATTTTGGCCGATTTTTTTCAGGAGAAAAAAATCGTTGCCTGCAACGATTTTTTCATCCGATTACAAAATCTGACAGAGTCGGATCGGACCAAATCGGATGGCATTTAGTGCACATCCGATCTGACCCGATCCCTAACATGGGGCCCTATGGAGAAAGGTCCGAGGAAACATGTGATGTCTCCTCGGACCCCATTTTACTGTACTGAGCAAGCTCAGTACAGTAAAACTGCTCCTGGGAGCACAAGGGTTAAAAAGAAAAAAAAAAAAGTTTATTCTCACCTGCCCCGAGCCCCCGCCGTCTTCCGCCATCTTCCTCTAGGCTCCCGGTGGCTCCCGCAGGCTGCCGCAGGCTCCGGTGTCAGCAGAGGTGTACCTCTGCTGTTCAGGACCTGCGGTGATGTCACAGTCATGTGACCGCGGCTTCACCATGGTGAACCCGCGGTCACGTGACTGTGACATCACCGCAGGTCCTGTGTACAGCAGAGGGAGCCCTCTGCTGACACCGGCAGCTTGCGGGAGCCACCGGGAGCCTAGAGGAAGATGGCGGAAGACGGCGGGGGCTCGGGGGCAGGTGAGAATAAACTTTTTTTTTTTTTTCTTTTTTTGCAGCCCGGCGCCGATTTTATGCCGGAATCGGGTGCCTATTTGGCACCCGATTCCAGGCATCAGAAGGGAGCCGATGCTGTCCGATTTATATCGGACAGCATCGGCTCCCTAAAAATCGTGGTGTGAACGCACCCTTAGATTGCACTGTCAGGGTTTGACAGCATGATCTAAGGGATTAAGAGGACTGTGCGGATCTACGATTCACCTGTTAGCTGCACATGTTGACTAATCAGACCATCCGGGCATGATGTAGGGAATGATGCATCCTCAGCATGAGAGTTCTCATCAAAGGTAGGGAGGCTCCTAATAAGTTGTAACACTTATGTAACACTTATTACACCTTAGGAAACCGATGGCGTATAGCTAGAGAAGACTGAGACTGGGTCTAAAGGTCTATATTTTCACAGGTGCATCAAAACCAAACCAGTTGAGAGTGCAACAAATAGAGGAGCAGGGCAAACAAAGATGTAGGCAAAGTTCACAAAGTCTTCCTGTAAACAATACACACGCAGCATGGCCAGCAATGAAAATAGTCCTTGTAAAGAGACAGTATACACACAGTGCAGCCAACAATGGAAATAGTCTAGTACGGAAACAGTCCCGAACCTAACACAGTGCAGTCCGGTTAATAAAACAAGTCCACAACTGTCCTGGGCACCACACTGCAATATAGGCCAAAGTATCTCAGGAGAAAATAGGTGATTCGTTTAAGTTGCAACCCATCTACATGTTTAATGTTTGTATATGTTTGTTTATGCACTTGGTCCTCTAGACCAGAGATCCCCAAATCCAGGCCTCAAGGGCCGCCAACAGTGCAGGTTTTCAGGATTTCCTTAGTATTGCACAGGGCTTGGAATCATTACCTGTGCAGATGATCACATTAGCACCTGTGCAATACTAAGGAAATCCTGAAAACCTGCACTGTTGGCAGCCCTTGAGGCCTGGCGTTCGGGACCTCTGCTCTAGACCTTTTAAATTAAAAGGGAAAGGAAGCGCACATAGAGTAATACCGCTATTATACAGGTCCCTCAGACCCCAAATGGTTAAACTCACCTGATGTAGTTGTGAGTGTCACAACTACAATAAAAGCACACAGGAGGTCGCTGCAGGCTCCCAGCTGAGAATTGAAGAATCCAGAAAACAGTGATAAAAAGCTGGAATCAAATGCCGCGCTGACCACAATGATAAAAACAGAGTAAATCATCCACTCCATGTATTCTGCCTACACGTGTTTCGTGGCACAAAGCCGCTTGCCCTGAGGAAGTGGCTTTGTGCCACGAAACACGTGTAGGCAGAATAAACGGAGTGGATGATTTACTCTGTTTTTATCCTTGTGGTCAGCGCGGTATTTGATTCCAGCTCTTTATCACTGTTTTCTGGATTCTAGACCTTTTAAAGAATTTGAATAAAGATTCTGATTTTATATTTTTCTAAGTTGGTCATTTTAAATACTTTGGCCTTGATAAAATTTACCTCCTATTTGTATCCGATACCTATAATAACCAAACTGCAATATAATCACAAAGTAAACAAAAGTAGCAACAGCTTACGTGTAGCAGAGCAGACCGTAGATAACTGGCAAGCTGGAGCAGTTTGTAACAAAGCACAGCTAGTAGTTGGAAAGAAGCCAGAATACAGGTGTGGCCCAGCAGAGCAGGTCACTGGAATCAGGTGGTATAAAGAGCAGATCCAGAGTGGCTGGAATAGTAGCTAATCACATGTGTTGCACAAAAGCAGCCAGAGTAGAAAAAAATACTCAAGTGGCGCCTGAATGTTGGACCAGAGCTTAAATAGGCAAGACAGGCAGAGAACACATGGTCATGATGAGGCAGCAGACACCATCTTGGATAAGGGTAAGGAGACACAGAAGGTAAATTGGAGAAGCTGGAATTCTGACATTCGTACCTATGCATCCTAGGTTTCAAAGATTATTTTGAACACGACAGAAGGGACCTTTCCTCATTGAAAATCATAGGTACTGAAAACATCAAGAAACCTTACAGGGAAAGGGGACTGGGAAAAATTATTTTCAAAGGAAGTGCAGTGGATTCTCAATTTAAACTCTCACATTCCAAATGGACTAAATTTATGTAATGATTCAATGTACCGAATATTTTTTGTAACTTAAAATAGTGCTAAACAAACCTAAGCATTAGAATAGTATCTAGTTATTTATGGGTGTTGCCTAACGTGGTGTTTCTCTATGCAGGGTGGATGTCCACTACACTTTTTTTTTCCAATTTCTGTTTCTATGCATCATGTTACCTATGATTAAAGGATCACCTATGGTCACAGGGGCATGATAACAATGCAGCGAGGGGGTACATGGAGCCTGAGAGAACACCCACACATCTAGATGATGCTTCATAACTGGGGGAAAAATGTAAGTTATAAAAAGCATTTTTTCAACCATTATACTACACATTTAGGTTAGACAGGGATGCTTTGGAATGTAATAGGAAGCTGCAGGGACAAATAGTGATAGGTTTGGGGGCAGAAAGTAGCTGACAGGTTCCCTTTAAGGGCCAATGTTGGTCTGAAATGCGTAAGGTCACATACATTTTACATAATGAACTTTAATAAATTGACTTTTTAATTTAATTTTGAAATTGGAGAAAGTGCTGTATTTCTCCTGCTTTTTGCATCCCACTGAACAGAAGAAATGCTGATCTCCTGTGAACGCTGATGCTCAGGCAGCATTCACAGAAACTTCTATGACAGCGACAAGAGTTTGACAGTGCGATCTAACTAGTAAACAGGCGTGGGTGGACCGGAGAAAAACTGCTACCTTATTCGTTACAATGTGTCAAGTTCAGTGTTGCACCTATACAATTATATGTTGGAATGCCACAGTTTATTTCTTGTTTAGAATATGAGCTCATCCCTTCTGTAGTAGACCCTTCCTCCGCTACCCACAAGGGGCTATTGTCTCTGTTACAGGTTTTCTACTTGACCATTACAAGAGAGATTTTTAATCCAGAGAGAGGCTGAGGCTGTTAATGCAGGTATAACAGTAGGTTATGACCCAGTAAAGAGACATACCACGACGTGACTACTGGGCGGTTATTAACGGCCATATTTAATAAGCTAAGTGACAACCTTTTTCATATTTCCTTAGCTATATAGCTGTTCAATATTTAATATGCCATATCTTAGTATTGAGTGCCGCTGTCTTTACATTACAAATTGTTGTGTTCAGTGTTGCACCTATACACATATGTTGGAGTGCCTCAATCTTTTTTCTTTAGATTATACGGTCACAACCTCTTTAGTGCACCCTTCCCCTGCTATTTCTCTTACATTGCCCATTCCAAGAGAGATTTTTAATCCAGAGAGAGGCTAGAGACTGCTAATGCAGTTATAAAAGAAGGTTATGACCCAGTAAATAGACATGCCTCGACGTGGCTACTGGGTGGTTATTGATATGGTCATATTTAATAAGCTAAGTGTCTCCTTTTTTATATTTCCTTACCTATATAGCTGTTCAATATTTAATATAGTGCATCGTTAGTATTGAGTGCTGCTGTCTTTTCATTGCAGGAAAAGAGTGCCAGCGCTCACTTTCTTTAAGGAAGGACTTGAACAAGGCCAGCATTCGTGATATATTGTATATGCCACTTTTCTTTTGATACAATGCGAATAGCAAAAATACTTATTGAATTCACAAGTTTCTTTTTATGTACTGTAGTATTAAGAAATAGCTGATATAGAGTTATGAACAATGATGCTAAGAGGCATGCTTCTGCCTTCACACTGATCACGTTAGTCAAGTGTCTTGGGAGACGAGGCTTAGGATCAATATTAATTTCATTTATTAGACAATACAGTTAGGTTATTTCTCGGAGAAGGTATCCAGCACTCAATGTTTCACACTGACAGAGGAAATGACACTTTCATACATGGTAAATATTAATATGGAGAAAGAATTGTGACATGTACCAAATTTTCTCTGCTGCTCCATTTGCTTCAGCTTGAAAATTAACTTTAATAGTAGCACACGATGCAGATCTTTCTAAGTGCCATCACCTCAATTGGCTGTATGATGTTTGCAAGTCATACTTCACATGTCAACAAAGATTGAATTCCCTTCATTTATGGCCACAGCCTGTAGTCAGTGTAGACAGGTGGTCATCTGAACTTCACATCCTGATGTGGCTTGCTGCCATTTTGGAGATCCAATTTCAGCAGGGTTCTTAGTATTATGAAGAGTGTCCTATTGATAGAACCAAATGATTCAAGGGCTTGTTTACATATACTAAGTGTTTAAATTAGTTTCCTTGACCTTATGAAAATAATGAAAATACCATTTAGGATGGTTTCACACTGCAGTTTTTTCCCTGATCAGATTTGTGAGCCAAAACCAAGGAGGAAACAGGAGAGGAACTTGAGAGAAAAACTATAATTGAAACATTGGCACCTGTTCTGAGTTTTGGAGACATCCTGGTTTTGGCACAGAAACTGGATGGACACTGATCAGTGAAAAACTGCAGTGTGAAACCAGCCTTAGGCCGGCTTCACAATGCGGCGTGATCCGGTCCGGGGCTGTCCGGGATGACCCTGACAGCCGCGGACTGGATCAGTCACAGGACTGGGAGGCTAATATGCCCACCGGTCCGGTGTGCAGCGCACGCAGCTGCAGCCGCTGACAGGTCAGGACCGCGGCGCCCGCGGTTTTGACTTATCAGCAGCGGGAACTGCGTATTAGCGGGAACGGCATATTAGCCTCCCAGTCCTGTGTGCTGATCCGGTTCGCGGCTGTCAGGGTCATCCGGACAGCCCGGACCGGATCACACGCGAGTGTGAAGCCGGCCTAAGGCTGGTTTCACACTGCAGTTTTTTTCCCTGATCAGTTCGATCAGGTTTGTGTGCCAAAACAGGAGTGTCTCCAAAACTCAGAACAGGTGCCAATGTTTCAATTATACTTTTGTGAAAGGGCCCTTAGACAGGTATAGATGACTCATAAGTGATGCACTAAAACCCTCACATTGA
The DNA here is from genome assembly GCA_033576535.1 of Allobates femoralis. Classification (NCBI taxonomy): domain Eukaryota; kingdom Metazoa; phylum Chordata; class Amphibia; order Anura; family Aromobatidae; genus Allobates; species Allobates femoralis. The sequence continues at coordinate 456,535,347 of JARQOC010000002.1, read as the reverse complement.
CCTTATTTTTTAATTATTTTGGCACATATAAAAAGAAACTTGACTACTGACACTTTGCAGTATTCATTGGATAATTGTATCTCTTAATTTATAGATTGACAACAAATAATGATGGGCCATATTTCTCACAAATCCTGTACCATGTGATGTGATGTTAGTGGTTACTCAAGCTTGGGATCAGGTGTTAGCTTCTGCATAAGGTAGTCCTAAGCGGTTTATAACTATGTATTGGTTTCTGTATTTTTTCTTTTATTGTCATGATTTCTATTTCCTCCATATGAACTTTGTGAAAAACAGTCTCTTCAAAAAAATTTTTTCCAGTTTGAAAATCTCATATACGTGTGCCTGCATCTTTACCGGAATCAAGGGCCAGTCTTAAGTTAGGGTTACACTAGCGTTGTGCCATCCGCCAAACGGATGCGTTAAAAGGATAGATTTTTTTCCCTCACGTTCACATGAAATGTGTGCACATTTATGTAGCATGCATTAGCAGATGTGTTAATGCATGGTACAAGTATGTACCATGCATTAACAGATGCGTTTGTCATAGACTCCAATGATAAATTAAGCATCCTGCACAGTCACGTTTCTAAAATGGCCCAAAAAACGCTGCAGACTGCGTTTTGATGTGTGCTATAAAATTGCATAGTGCCAAACGCATACCAATTTGGCTATGCGTTATTTATATTGGAGTCAATGAGTGCTTTAACGCATCCGTTTGCAGACATTGTTAGATGATAAAAATGCATCCTTTTAGTGGATGCTGCAGCGCTAGTATGACCCTAGCCTTAAAGAGGCAGTCTCTTGAAGACAAACACTGTCCATACATCCAGTTAGAACCCTGGCAGACTGGATTAGGCTGGTTTCACACTACGTTTTTGGAACCCGGGAAGATGCAGGTAAAACCTGCATTCCCCCCCGATATCTCCTACAACTGACAAACTGGATGCACCCGCATCGGCATTATCACTGTTCCATCTCACAGATCAGGGATAATACCGCTGTGGGAGAGGACAGTTCATCTAGATGTGCACCTTTCTTTGCTGTATCCGGTGGAAAATTACACACCCCCTTAGGGTACCTTTACATGCCACAATTTTTGTGGCAATCCTGATGGCGATATGTCGCCCTGAAACTATCGCCGTCAAATTGCCACCAGTTGCGGCGTTTATTTGGGGAATCTGGTGGCGATAATTCGCCTGTCGCCTGGTTCTGATTTCAAAGCACTGCTCCAAAATCAGAGGCAATCCTGAAGGCGAGATTCCCGGCATTTGGCGTGTGAATGGGCGATAGTGATGGAATCAGTCGCCTATTGATTTCCCGTAGGCGTGCCACAGTTTGCTGGAGTCCGCGCCCCGTAGCGATGATTGGTGATGGCTACTGTGTTCCCATTGGCTGTCAGTTCACAGGGCGCCATATTTGAAGAGCTGTCCGTTCAGCAACACACATCTTAATGGTGTCATGTATTAGCCAGTCTTCCAGAGCAGGCTGGCCAATCATAACGCTATGGCGTTGTCCAATGAGCGTGTTTGGGGCGCGGTGTAGACCAGTCTGGCATGCCTATGTTCTCACCATGCTGAACATGTACGCCCACATTCTTTTGGGGATTGCGGCGTGTGAAGCGGCGAGGGAAGTCGACATGATTGGTTCCGCTGTTGGTGAGACGATTTCCGGGGTGACACATCGCCTTAGATTTGGGGCGTAATTGTGGAGTGTAAAAGCACCATCGGCGATCTGAGGCGACCATGAAAAAGTGCACGTTAGATCACCTCATATCACCACCAGAAATTGCGGCGTGTAAAGGTACCCTAAGGGGCGTATCATTACAAACTTGGTTCTGGGCATGCTCAGACTAAAAACCCGATCCGGATTCCACCAGATTCGGGTTCAATAGGGCTCCGTTGTAATTTAACACACATTGCCCGGATCCAGATGTTCACAGTTTTGTCACAGAGACCAAAATCACTCCAAAATGCATTTTGGTCTCAAAAACTGTAAACATCCAGATCAGGGAGAACCGCAAAGAACTAGATGCACCCGCAAGTATCTGCGGCCCCATTGACTTTCGGATGCATTGGCATCCACTTTCAGATGGATTCACACGATTACTGAAAAACGGTAGTGTGAAACCAGCCTCAGTCCATGTATTACATAGATGGCCATTTATGAGCATGGCAATCATGCAATACATTTTACAGCAGCTTCTGTAGCAAGACATTGCTTATTTTGACAGATGTGCTTATGAGACCATTTCTTTTATTGCCCCTAAAATCTGTAATTATAATGTAATATTCAGTCCACATGGTAAGAAACAAAGAGACAAATTACCCCAAACACAAATTAATGACTTTAATTCCTTTTTTTTCAATTTAATTATTTTTGCACTAAGATGCAATGTTAAAAAACACATAAAAAGCTCAGAATTGTACAAAATATGTATTTGTACAAATTAAAAGTTTTCGATAGAGTGTAAATATCATTGTATCCACAAACTTGAACAGAAGATGTGTTACACAAATAAGCCATAGAAAATCTGCTAAAGGACCAAAATCCATCAAGTACCGTATACAAAAATAAAATAATGCATAGTAAATTAATGTACAAAACTCTTATTAGCAATTGATTACTTCAGATAGAATTAAACATATTAGTTAACAAATATACATTATAATAAGGCTACAATAGTCTAAGGATACACTATAATAACAAGCACTACAATTTCTAGGATACTTTCACATATTACAAAATCAAATGTAAAAACAAATTAACATCACATTTAGAACATTACAGAATTTGTATTGAAATGATTGTACAACAAAAACCTGAATCCTCCATATGTGAAGATGTAAGGGGAGGGAGGGCTGTGGAGTCATTAAACCAATCCTTCGACTCAGGCTCCTCACTTTCCCTGAATGCAACTCCATGCCTCGGCTCCCTCATACACGGCTCATGTTTAAGGCTTAGGGTCACATTTGGAAGGCTCATTGCGATTACCGCATCCAGATCCGGATGCAGTAATCGCATGAGCCGTCAGACACATTTTGTATTCAAAATGTGTCTTTAAACCCGGATCCGGTAACCCGATTGCTCATAATGTGCAATCCGGTTGCCGGATTCTTTATTCATCCCCCCTGCTGCCGCAGGGATGAACAAAGGGTTATTGTTAATAATAGATGTGGGCACCATGTCTCCAGGGAGTGCCCACCCTGCCTAGAGACATGGTGCCCACATCTATTATTAACATTAACCCTTTGTTCATCCCTGCAGCAGCAGGGATAAACAAAGTATCCAGCTACCGCAGGAATTCACATGTGCCTTGCGGTAGCCGAATGGGCTCCCATAGGAGCCCATTATAGCAAGCCTGCTGCGGTTTGCAAACCGCTCCAAAACTGCAGCCTGCATGATTTTCACCGCAGGCTGCAAATCCGAAAGTGGTAACTGGATTGCATGTAGTGCAATCCAGTTTTATAATGGGCTGCGGATCCTGATCCGGTTTTGAGCATTTTTACAGCTCAAAACCGGATCAGGATCTGCATTTGCTACCGCAAATGTGATCCTAGCCTAAGTGATACATTTATTGTAGTACAATGGTAACATCAGGCTTTTAATCATTATTATGATACAATAATCAAGATATTTAGATAGAACATTATTCATAATAATAATATTCAGCACATACTGCATTGAACTACGGTACCCAATTTATTATATATTTTAGGAGTTTGAGTCGGTACATTTTATACCGACTCCACCAAAATGGGTTCTGACTCCATAGCCCTGAGAGGAGGTCACTGCTTCAACACTCACCCAGCAGATAGGAGTGTGGTTTACTTATTATTATGAATGAACACCACAGATGAACACTTTTATTGGAATTAATACATAAATTCACAATAGTTCTTTAAACACAGATACTTGTAAGAAAAAAATTGAGAAAACATAATTCAGACATGAAAGCTCAACAGGACTTTGTGGCCACCTAATCTGGAACTGAGGTTACTATTATACTGCATGATACTATGTGAAAGGCACTACTAACTCCACACATGGTAAAGCTGCCCATACTATAATAAAATGTCATAGGCTCATGTCCACACACCTCCGCTGTAAGTATTTAGTGGAGAACCACTAAATACTTAGTTTTTTTCAGAGAAGCGGTGGTGCGTGTGTGCCGCCGCTTTCTGCAGACGCAGCCCATGGTTACCCGATGTGTATCGTGGTAACCACTTCACACAGCAGGCTGCCTAGTGTCCTCTTAAGCCGAGCGCACAGGGAAACCTGCTAGCAGCGTTTCCCTGTCTGCTCTGGGAAAGCGGATGCTAGGCAGCCTGCTGTGTGAAGTGGTTACCACGATACACATCGGGTAACCATGGGCTGCGTCTGCAGAAAGCGGCGGCGACACACGCACCTCCGCTTCTCTGAAAAAAACTAAGTATTTAGCAGAGAACCGCTAAATACTTACAGCGGAGGTGTGTGGACATGGCCATAGAGAAATTTACTGAAATTCACATTTTTAAAAATATAGGGCTCAGGTTTTGAAAAAGAATAGAAAGCATTATTACAGCTAGGTATAATATTAGTTGAGTAATAAGTCGGGTGTACGTTTGACAATGACAGAATATTTAGGTCTTTCACTATGTAAGCCATGGGTTTTACTACAGTACTTATGGCTCTTTCACAAATCACTGCATTTCAGTCCAACTGTGGTTGTTGAATCGCAATGCTTGGGCTAGCCGCAGCTCTCCTGACCTGAATGTGACAGTTTCATAGAAAATATGAAACTGCCATGCTTGAATCAAAAGAGACGCAGCTCGTCCGCACATCGGATTGAATTGCACGGATGTGTAAAAGAGCCTGTAGTGTATGTATTAACGCTCCTAATGAAGAATTGCAAAACGCGCGTTGGGGTGGAGGAACACACGTCCATTATTGCTGAGCATGTATCTGTAGTTTGTTCAGTCATATACTTTCATATATTATCATTTGAAACATTTACTATGCTTATAAACTACTGTTATCCTTGATATGTACTATTCATTAGTAATATTTACTATGCTCAGCAACTACAGATATTTTTTATTTGAATTATTTATTTGAATTATCAATATCTATTGAACACATGCATGTAGCATAGCATACATATCTCTGACAGTGTAGTTACCTTATTATGTTATTTTTTTACAGTAATAAAGATATGTATTTTTTTATATCAGACATCATTTTCACTGATTTGTTGAACAGATTAGTACAATAGTGGTTTTTTTTAACCTCAGGGTTTGTGCATACAGCGTCTTTACAGGCAGATTCCATCTGGAAGCCACCTGAGAAACTTTAAAAATAATGAACGTACGCACAACAATGTCAAAAAGACTTACAGTGCATATCTTCTTTCTTTTGTAAAAGAATTGACCCGACAATTCTACAAGCAGTACTAGCTGACACTATTTTATATAAGAAACATTTTTTTAAGAATGACGCTGCAAAAGTGACAAAAAATGCTAAGAAAGATGCTTCAGGAAAAACACCTACATTTTCCTGAAGTGCCTTCTGTTTTAAAAACTCATTAGATAGGCATCTACAGGATGTCATACACATTTACCTTTAGGCTGCTTTCACATTACGATTTTTGCCATCCATGGCTGTCCATTGTAAAATGGACGGCCCCGGATCAGATTTGGCTCCCATGTATGCCTATGGGTGACGGATCTCATCAGATTTGGCCTTATTGCCATCTGATTTGTGTCAGATCCGATTCTGTCTGATTTTTTGCTGTACCCAAAATTGGAGACTGCTCCAATTTTGGGCACAGCGGACCAAATCGGACAGAATCAGAGCCAACATGATCCGCGGAAAATAACATGGGGCCTATGGACCAGGGGTCCGAGAAAACAGCTGATCGTTTCTCGGACCCAATTTTAGTGTACTGAGCATGATGTATATACATACATTGCCGAAGTGAAATTAAGTAAAGCAAGGGTTAAAAATGAAAATAAAATCTCACCTCTCCGGCGTGTCCTGCGATGCCTTCATCTAGCTCCCGACAAGGATCTGGTAGGGCGGAGCAACCCGATCAGCTGATAGGTCACATGACTGGCATCAGCTGAGCGGTTTAAACCCTGTGCCCGCCAAAACCGATCGGTTATGTTCTTAAGCTGTCGGGATCCTTAAGCTGTCGGGAGCTAGATGGAGGCATCGCGGGACATGCCGTAGAGGTGAGGAGATTTTTTATTTTTTTTTTAACCCTTGCTTCACTTCATTTCACTTCCGCAATGTATGTATATAGATTGCGGATGTGAAAGTGCCCTTTCTGTGTTCGAGTCCGTGAAAATCACGGACCCGGACACAGAAATCGCACTTGGAGGCACACATGCGATCCTGTCCTTTCCTGTCCGTGGGGTCTTTCAAAAAATATTCTATTTGATGTGCTCACACTAATGCATGATATACTGTGACAGGGGTAGACAACTCTCCGTATAACACTTATGACTGTATGACACCGTCAATGTTGACAACTTGTATAATACTAACACCAAAAACCTATTGTTGGATTGAAAAAAACATATGTACAGTCCTTTTTGGACTAAATGTGCCATGTACTACTGGTGTTGAAGCACTGCCCTTTGTCCTCACCTTGCCCTCCAAGTCAGTTTAAATAAAAAATCACTTGATTGCACTTTAAGCGATTACTCCTATTTCTTTGTATGCATATTCACATGTCGGTATTTTTTCATAGATCGTATGTTTATAAAAAATTTACGGATACATGTCCATTTTTTGCCAGTGTCACAGTTGAAAAGGCCAATGCAAGTACATGGGTCCATGAAAAACATGGACAGCACATAGATGACTTCCCATTGCAAAGGATAGGAGAACCATTGTTAGGCTAGGTTCACATCGCCATCAGCATTGCGTTTGGACGCATGTTTTTGACAGCTGCATTAATGCTATAAAACGCTAGATTTTAACTCAGCTGAACAAGTAATAGACTTTTTTTTGGCAAACTTAATGCAAACGCAATGCCAAAAGTGACCACGTTTGAAAGTTCGTGTTTTGCAACTGTACAGCTGAACACTGTGAGCCGTGTTCAGCTGTGCGCTTGCAAAAGCGCGAACTTTCAAACATGGTCACTTTTGGCATCGCGTTTGCATTGAGTTCGCCAAAGAAGTCTATGGCTGCATTCACCTGCGTTAACGCCAGCGTTTCATAGCGTTAATGCAGCTGTCAAACACATGCGTCCAGACGCAATGCTGACTGCGATGTGAACCTAGGCTTAGTCATTTATTTGTTTATTCATCAATCTAAAAGACTGACCACACATTAATGATAAAAATAGACACACTCATGGTAAAAATGGACACACTGATGACACACTGATGGTAAGAAATGAACACATGGACGATACACTGATCCAAAACAATGATGACATCGGTACCATTTTTTCACAGACGTGCAAATGAGGCCTTAAACCTTTCGATTTAAGCAGAGTCATATTAAGGTACTGTAGGACCCTTAAAGATGTCATATTATAGCTCTATACAAATTGGAGGTTCTGTCCATGTGTCCATAAAGTCTTATAGTGATGATTCTAAACTATGCTATACCAATACTTACAGTCATGGCCAAAAGTTTTGAGAATGACACCAAAATTATATTTTCACATGATCTGCTGCCCTCTGGTTTTTATTTGTGTTTGTCTGATGTTTATATCACATATAGAAATATAATTGCAATCATATTATGAGTACCAAAAGGTTATATTGACAGTTAGAATGAGTTAATGCAGCAAGTCAATATTTGCAGTGTTGACCCTTCTTCTTCACGACCTCTGCAATTCTCCCTGGCATGCTCTCAATCACCTTCTGGACCAAATCCTGACTGATAGCAGTCCATTCTTGCATAATCAATGCTTGCATTTTGCTAGAATTTGTTGGTTTTTGTTTGTCCAACCGTCTCTTGATGATTGACCACACGTTCTCAATGGGATTAAGATCTGGGGAGTTTCCAGGCCATGGACCCAAAATCTCTATGTTTTGTTCCCTGAGCCATTTAGTTATCACCTTTGCTTTATGGCAAGGTGCTCCATCATGCTGGAAAAGGCATTGTTGGGCACCAAACTGCTCTTGGACGGTTGGGAGAAGTTGCTCTTGGAGGACATTCTGGTACCATTCTTTATTCATGGCTGTGTTTTTAGGCAAGACTGTGAGTGAGCTGATTCCCTTGGCTGAGAAGCAACCCCACACATGAATGGTTTCAGGATGCTTTACAGTTGGCATGACACAAGACTTGTAGTAGGCTCACCTCTTCTTCTCCGAATAAGCTGTTTCCCAGATGTCCCAAACAATCGAAAAGGGGATTAATCAGAGAAAATGACTTTACCCCAGTCCTCAGCAGTCCACTCCCTGTACCTTTTGCAGAATATCAGTCGGTCCCTGATGTTTTTTCTGGAGAGAAGTGGCTTCTTTGCAGCCCTCCTTGAAACCAGGCCTTGCTCAATGAGTCTCCACCTCACAGTGCGTGCAGAAGCACTCACACCAGCCTGCTGCCATTCTGAGCAAACTCGGCACTGCTGGTAGTCCGATCCCGAGCTGAAACAGTTTTAAGATATGGCCCTGGCGCTTGCTGGTCTTTCATGGGCGCCCTGGAGCCTTTTTGACAACAATGGAAGCTCTCTCCTTGAAGTTCTTGATGATGTGATAGATTGTTGACTGAGGTGCAATATTTCTAGCTGCGATACTCTTCCCTGTTAGGCCATTTTTGTGCAGTGCAATGATGGCTGCACGTGTTTCTTTAGAGATAACCATGGTTAACTGAAGAGAAACAATGATACCAAGCACCAGCCTCTTTTTAAAGTGTCCAGTGGTGTCATTCTTACTTAATCATGACTGAATGTTCGCCAGCCCTGTCCTCATCAACACCCACACCTGTGTTAATTGAACAATCACTAAAACGATGTTTGCTGCTCCTTTTAAGGCAGGACTGCAATGATGTTGAAATGTGTTTTGGGGGTTAAAGTTCATTTTTCTAGGCAAATATTGACTTAGCAAGTAATTGCTGTTAAGATGATCACTCTTTATGACATTCTGGAGTATATGCAAATTGCCATTAGAAAAACTGAAGCAGTAGACTTTGTTAAAATTAATATTCGTATCATTCTCAAAACATTTGGCCATGACTGTACAAACGAATATAAAAATGTCATATTATGGCTTTGTGTTTCTTATTGCACACAGAGTGAAACAAAGTTGGATTTATATTATGTAACTAGCTGTAGTACCCGGCTACGCCCGGGTTAATTAATAACTGATGTTAGCTATAACAAAATAGAATTTGAATATGTCATATTAATGACCTGTAAGAAAATAGAAGCTGAGCTGTGATTGATTGCTATAGGCAGCCTAATAACTCTCCAGCCAACAGTAAACCCTCCCCCTGGCCGGGCAGTATATGTTACCTCACACATACACATAATAGACAGCTCATGTGGCTGACATCTGCCTTAATTCCCTATATGGCACATGTGTTGAACATTGGCTGTTTTCAATCAGATATTTATGTTTGGAAATTAAAGATAGCACATGTATGAGGCGAGTTGTGTGAGGTGATTTGTGCACATCTGTGTCTGTCTGTGTGGTGTGTGTGTCCCTGGGGTGTGTGCATGTGTGTGTCCCTGTGGGGTGAGTGCATGTGTCCCTATAGGGTGTGTATGTGTGCGTGTCCCTTTGGGGGGGGCGTCTGTGTGGGGTGTGTGTGTCTCTGTGTTGTGTGTGTCTCTTTGTGGTGTGTGTGTGTGTCCCTGTGAGGTGAGTGCATGTGTCCCTATAGGGTGTGTATGTGTGTGTGTTCCTGTGGGGGGGTCTGTGTGGTGTGTGTGTGTCCCTGTGGGGTGAGTGCATGTGTCCCTATAGGATGGCTATGTGTGTGTGTCCCTGTGGGGGGGGGTCTGTGTGGTGTGTGTGTCTGTGTTGTGTGTGTCTCTTTGTGGTGTGTCTGTCCCTGTGGGGTGAGTGCAAGTGTCGCTATAGGGTGTGTGTGTGTGTCCCCGTGGGGATGTGTGTGTGTGTTCTCTGTGTTGTGTGTATCTCTTTGTGGTGTTTGTGTTCGGGTGCATGGTGAGTATCCAATGTTGGGGCTTCACGTTAGCGACTATATACTTGCTGTTACTCTTTGTGTGCATGTGGTGTGTATACATGTCCCCGTCCGTGGTGAATATCTCATGTTGGGGCCCCACCTTAGTGACTATATGCTGGTATGTGCTGTTAGTCTTTGGCGCTATCATTAAGCCTCTCTCATTCACAACTGTCAACTGGTAACTGTCACTTTTTCGCCATTATGTAGATAGGGGCAAAATTGTTTGGTGAATTGGAATGCACGGGGTTAAAATTTCACCTCACAACATAGCCTATGACGTTCCCGGGGTCCATACGTGTGACTGTGCAAAATTTTGTGGCTATAGCTGACAGCTGTCGATTTTCCTCCAACACTTTTCCATTCACTTTTTCCCCATTATGTAGATAGGGGCAAAATTGTTTGGTGAACTGGAACGTGTAGGGTTAAAATTTCGCCTCACAACATAGCCTACGTGTGACTGTGCAAAATTTTGTGGCTGTAGTTGCGACGGTGTAGATGCCAATCCCGGATATACATACATACACACACACATTCAGCTTTATATATTAGATGTTTGTCAATGTAACTATTTTAAGTAGATAATATAATCTCCATACCTATTTTTAATAAATTAACCTATTTAAAGATCCTTAATGGCATAACTCATTTTTTGTCACAAAATATTATCTAAAGGAGTTGTCCACCAGTAGGACAACTCCTTCTCATTCCCCATGCTTGCTCCCATTAAAATAAAAAAGTTTATACTCATCTCCCATGCTGGCGACATTCAAGCCGTGCCAGCGCTTGCTCACTCAAGGCTTACGTGAGCTTATGACTTCATGCGAGCCCCCAGTCAACTCATCGCCAGTTTCCCTCTCCCTGCCTTTGGACGTATAAGTAATTAACAGGAAGTGAGTGGTCTGCAGCAGTTTTCACTCCCTATCAGTTACATATACAGTTAGGGCCAGAAATATTTGGACAGTGACACAATTTTTGCGAGTTGGGCTCTGCATGCCACCACATTGGATTTGAAATGAAACCTCTACAACAGAATTCAAGTGCAGATTGTAACGTTTAATTTGAAGGGTTGAACAAAAATATCTGATAGAAAATGTAGGAATTGTACACATTTCTTTACAAACACTCCACATTTTAGGAGGTCAAAAGTAATTGGACAAATAAACATAACCCAAACAAAATATTTTTATTTTCAATATTTTGTTGCGAATCCTTTGGAGGCAATCACTGCCTTAAGTCTGGAACCCATGGACATCACCAAACGCTGGGTTTCCTCCTTCTTAATGCTTTGCCAGGCCTTTACAGCCGCAGCCTTCAGGTCTTGCTTGTTTGTGGGTCTTTCCGTCTTAAGTCTGGATTTCAGCAAGTGAAATGCATGCTCAATTGGGTTAAGATCTGGTGATTGACTTGGCCATTGCAGAATGTTCCACTTTTTTGCACTCATGAACTCCTGGGTAGCTTTGGCTGTATGCTTGGGGTCATTGTCCATCTGTACTATGAAGCGCCGTCCAATCAACTTTGCAGCATTTGGCTGAATCTGGGCTGCAAGTATATCCCGGTACACTTCAGAATTCATCCGGCTACTCTTGTCTGCTGTTATGTCATCAATAAACACAAGTGACCCAGTGCCATTGAAAGCCATGCATGCCCATGCCATCACGTTGCCTCCACCATGTTTTACAGAGGATGTGGTGTGCCTTGGATCATGTGCCGTTCCCTTTCTTCTCCAAACTTTTTTCTTCCCATCATTCTGGTACAGGTTGATCTTGTCTCATCTGTCCATAGAATACTTTTCCAGAACTGAGCTGGCTTCTTGAGGTGTTTTTCAGCAAATTTAACTCTGGCCTGTCTATTTTTGGAATTGATGAATGGTTTGCATCTAGATGTGAACCCTTTGTATTTACTGTCATGGAGTCTTTCTTTACTGTTGGCTTAGAGACAGATACACCTACTTCACTGAGAGTGTTCTGGACTTCAGTTGATGTTGTGAACGGGTTCTTCTTCACCAAATAAAGTATGCGGCGATCATCCACCACTGTTGTCATCCGTGGACGCCCAGGCCTTTTAGAGTTCCCAAGCTCACCAGTCAATTCCTTTTTTCTCAGAATGTACCCAACTGTTGATTTTGCTACTCCAAGCATGTCTGCTATATCTCTGATGGATTTTTTCTTTTTTTTCAGCCTCAGGATGTTCTGCTTCACCTCAATTGAGAGTTCCTTTGACCGCATGTTGTCTGGTCACAGCAACAGCTTCCAAATGCAAAACCACACACCTGGAATCCACCCCTGACCTTTTAACTACTTCATTGATTACAGGTTAACGAGGGAGACGCCTTCAGAGTTAATTGCAGCCCTTAGAGTCCATTGTCCAATTACTTTTGGTCCCTTGAAAAAAGAGGAGGCTATGCATTACAGAGCTATGATTCCTAAACCCCTTCTCCGATTTGGATGTGGAAACTCTCATATTGCAGCTGGGAGTGTGCACTTTCAGCCCATATTATATATATAATTGTATTTCTGAACATGTTTTTGTAAACAGCTAAAATAACAAAACTTGTGTCACTGTCCAAATATTTCTGGCCCTAACTGTACGTCTGAATGCAGGAAGAGAGAATGCCCGGGAGAGCAAGCGCCACCACCCCTAGAACATCGCCACCACAGGGGATGAGTATAAGCTTTTTTACTTTAATAGGGGCAAACAAGGGGAATGAGACGGGGCTGTCCTAGTAGTGGCCAACCCCTTTAAGGGGTTGTCCCTAAACCTTATCACCTATACTGTGTCTATGACTAGGCTTCCATCTATGGAACCCACATAAGAAGTGGGCTTGTGTCCACTGTTTGAGAGTAATGTATTTGGTAACCTCCATCAGTCCCATAGATAATTCACTAACAAAATTCTAGAGTCCATAATAATACATATATCATCAGCCGCATAATCTCACTATTCAGTTCATGTAACCAGATAAAGAAAAACGGCAGTTCCTACACAATGCTTGTATATAAATGCAATTAATTTTATTATTTGTTTGGAAAACCATCACACATAATAAAACTCTTCCCCTAAAAACAACTCCAGACAGCATGGGTGCAGGTATACATTTACAATTACAAGTTACAGGTTATGTTCCATTTCAGACACTGTCAACACTTTGTCTGCACAGGAGGGATTGTGCTGAAATCACCACTATATCTGCTGACACCTAAGGCCTGTCCTGAGAGACAGGGATGCACCAGATATATCCAATACCATTGTTACCCCTCACATATTGCAATTGTGCCCAGTAAGAGAGTGTCCATACCGCACCACACTGCCCAGCACCTCAATGTTTCGCTCACCGTTTCGTCAGGAGGTGCTGGCGCATGCGCAGACGGCACTTCCGGGATGCCGGGGCGCTGGTGGATGCGGCCACTCGCGGACATCGTGCGCAGACAGATAGCTGGAGAAGGGGACAACTAATGGACTGGACTACTTAAGGTGACCACCACACTGCCCCAGCATCTCCTGACGAAGCGGTGAGCGAAACGTTGAGGTGCTGGGCAGTGTGGTGCGGTATGGACACTCTTACTGGGCACAATTGCAATATGTGAGGGGTAACAATGGTATTGGATATATCTGGTGCATCCCTGTCTCTCAGGACAGGCCTTAGGTGTCAGCAGATATAGTGGTGATTTCAGCACAATCCCTCCTGTGCAGACAAAGTGTTGACAGTGTCTGAAATGGAACATAACCTGTAACTTGTAATTGTAAATGTATACCTGCACCCATGCTGTCTGGAGTTGTTTTTAGGGGAAGAGTTTTATCATGTGTGATGGTTTTCCAAACAAATAATAAAAGTAATTGCATTTATATACAAGCATTGTGTAGGAACTACCGTTTTTCTTTATACAGTCCCATAGATAATGAATGGAGCAGCAGTCTGCATTCACTCATACTCATATCACATTGTGAATAGGTGATGAGTTGTAACCCTTCCATTGCAGTAAGATTTTATAAAGTAATCTATTATACAAATCATCTTTAATAAAATCCATGTAAAACTTGTGTACTCACTTTATGAATCTTTTTGGCCATTATAAATAATATTGAGCTTGCTTATCTTCCTCTACAAATCCTTCTCTTGTCACTAGCTTCGATGATCTTCCCCTGACTAAAGCCCCTGTCACACTAAGCGAGATCTCTAGCGAGATCGCTGCTAAGTCACAAGTTTTGTGACGCAACAGCGACCTCACCAGCGATCTCGCTATGTTTGACACTTAGCAGCGACCGGGCCCCTGCTGTGAGATCGCTGGTCGTGTCAGAATCGCCTGGACCATTTTTTGATTGTTGGGGTCCCGCTGGGCAGCATGCATCAGTGTGTTTGACAGGGACAACAACCTCAATACTACAGGTCTGTGAAACAGGAGCCCAAAGACCTCCGTATCATTCCGGATCGTTGCTGCGTCGCTGGTGAGATCTGGCTGTTTGACATCTCACCAGCAATGCCGACAATGATGCACCAGCGATCCCTACCAGGTCGTATGACTGTCAGGATCGCTGGTGCGTCGCCAAGTGTGACGGTACCCTAAAAGGTAGAAATGATAAAGCACAGGTGGTAGTATCTTTTAAACGCTTTCAAGACAAAGGTCTTCAGTTACCTGCATGTCCTCTACAAACTTTCACAATTAGGAGTAGTACATTTGTGTAATTGTACACAAAGGTCTTCAGTTACCTGCATGTCCTCTACAAACTTTCACAATTAGGAGTAGTACATTTGTGTAATTGTACACAATTTAACTTCGTAATTTTACTTCCTAATAATAATTTGTCTTTATTTTTAGCTTAGCTGCGGCTTTTATGTGGTGTCAAAAGAGGTATTTTTGCTTTTTTCTGTGTTTCATAAGGGAAAATACACATTTCTTTTTTCCCTTTGTAGTTGTACCCAATTAACCTAATGGGCTCAATAGACTACTATAAAACAGAATTTTTTCATTTGAGGCTGTGGTCACACATAGAAATCCGTTTTTGGAAGTGATTTTCATCACCAATCCGTTTTTTTCTGGGTGCTTTTTGAGCCTCCTGCACTCCTGAACGTTTTTGGACTTTTCATTAAAAAAACGAATGCGCGAACGCATGCGCAAACGCAAGTGCGCATATGCATGCGTTCGCGCATGCGTTTCCCATAGGGCCCCATGTTAAAAAAACGCATACAAACGCATGCGTTTTTTAACTGATGCCAAAAACGTTGCATGCAACGTTTTTGACTCAAAAACGGACAGGGCAATGTTTGGAGCTCCAGAGAAAAACGGACAGGGTGTTTATTACATCCAATCCGTTTTTCTGTCAGTTTTTGGACTTAGAAAAAAAAAATGAGAAAACTGAAGCCAAAAACGGACTGAGGGCTCATGTGGAACCCCAGCCTTAGACAAAAAAATTGGATTGATACATTGAGGCAAAACAATTTTGTAGATTTGATATAACATAAATTAGGTCATATGGATGCATTATATTATAAGTCCATGACAACTATATCACTTGGGATGGACCTTAATGGTACAAGTTTATTACAGAAGCATTACACTTTTTTCTTATTATACAGGCTTTTAACTTTACTAATTCTTTTCATTTATAGCTTTCAGTATCATGTTGTTTTTTTGTTGTTTTTTTATTTTATATTTATCTTGTTTTTACATTATTCCCCTAGGGCTAGAGAGAACTGGTATAACATGACCTGAGCTACTCCAACATTCCTCTTTTTGGTGGTCAGATATACCGTAATAAAAATCTATTAGCATGATTTAATTAAATCACTCTTAGCTATGATTTGCTTATCAAGCAATATTGGAAAGACACAAATCATGTTCTCCCGACATCCTGGTGTCCAGCATCTGACAGATGGATGACATCATAATGTCTCCCTGAGCTCTCTACTAATGATTGGCCAAATTACTGATAATATGCACTGACTGATTATAGAAAGAACTGTGCAGTTCAGCTGTCCAATCTTAAGGGAGTGCTCAGCTGTCAGTATGGTGATGGAGAGTTCAGCCGTCCAATCAGAGGAACGGGCAAACTGAGCTGTCAGTATGGTGATAGATAGCTGAGCCATGCAATCTGGGCTGAAGTGTGTGAGGTTCCCTCCATTTATCTCCTGTTTGGGGTGATTACCTTGCTATTTAGCTGCCTCTCTGCCTTAAATGACTGCCAGTCGTAGCTTTAGCTAGGTGGTGTTTGCGTGCCTGATAGACCTGTGTTCAGTCTGATCTATTGTGTACCTGACCTTGAGACCTGCTTCAGATGATCCATATGCTTAGCCCCTTTGTCTTGATCCGCTACCTTCAATGGATTTTGTCCTTGGACCATGACCTTTATTTATTCCTAGCCCTCCTGGTACCTGACCCTGAACGTCTTGACTACACAGCCTCTAGGCTACCCTATGAATGGTAACTAGCATCATACTCATCTCCTTCATCAATGCAGAGGAAAAACAGGAAACTGAGCAATCAGTGTTCAGCTTTCTGCTATGGAAGATGGAGGATAAGGGGCACAAGAAATAGTTGGAATGATCAGGGAAGCATTTCCTCAGAATATCAGTCAATTGCAGTTTTTTTTGTGTCAGAGAATATGAGACGTTTGTGTGAGAAGGGATGTCATGGGTACAGTCAGAGAGAGAATTATTTGGGAAATATACTGTGAGGAGGTCATAGGAGACGTTCATGTAACAAGGAGGACATAGGGTACAGTCTGCATGACATAGGAAGGGACAAGAAGCAATTTGTGAGAGGGGAAATGAAAAGCGGACTGAGAATAGGGAGAAGAATGTGTAACGGGCAATCTGTGTGAGAGGGGGGCATGGTGAGTAGTTTATGTGAAAGAAGGTGCAGGGAGGGGGAACAAGGGAGCACTCAGAGAGATGGAGTAGAGAAGTGTACAGGAGGGGATATGGGAAGCAGTCTGTGTGAGAAAAGGAGGCATGGCAAGCAGTTTTCGTGAGAGAGGACAAAATCTAGAAACAGGGACCACGGAAATAGTCAGTGAGAGACATGGATAGCAGTCTGTGTAATAGAAGAGATATGTAGAGCAGTCTGTTTTAGAGAGGGGGCATGGCAGAAGTCTTTTTAAAAGATGCGCATGAGAAGCCATCTCTGAGAGATATAAGGTATGAGAGGAATACTAATAGAATGTCCAGCAGCATTTTCCTGTCAACAGGACCAGAGTCCAAAGAGCCCTAATTCGTAATGAATCCACAAACACAGAAATGTTTGATGAAGTCTACATGGCACAATAAACTTTGCCCTAAAGCTATCACCCAATTGCTGTTGTGTACATGGCACAATAAACTTTGCCCTAAAGCTATCACCCAATTGGACGCTGCCTAGTTTCTCTATGCTAAACCATGACAGCTAGTGATGAGCGAGTGTAATCTTTACTATTCGCTACTTGCACGGATAGTACGGCATTCAAGATACTCATTACTTGGAAAGAATCACTGGTGGTTGTGAGTGATGTGTCTATCGCTATTGATCTGACATGAATTGACAGCTCCCTTCAGTGCACAAAGTGAGCTGGCACCTCAGTGAGAACAGATTGAATGTTAGGATCTCTCTGGGGGCACAGCAAGGTGTTTTAGGCATTAAAATCATTGTATAGGCAGATATGTGTAGGCGGAGCCTATCACTAATTGACTAATATTGGACTCTATTCGGACGAATATGCAAGTATTAAAAACTACTCGTTACGAGTACAGCGAGTATGAATATTTTGCTACTCGCTCATCACTAATGACAGCATATATGGTGACATTAGCCCCCTTTATGCCCGCTAGGGTTGCATGTTGTAGATTTGAAACATGGAATGCAGGTCAGATTACGATGAGTAAAAAGAATGCACAGTAGGCATGAGCTTTCAAAAATATCTCATCTACTTTGCTGTAACTTTAATACCCTGCATTTTTTATATTAAAAAAAATCACCAAAAAGTCATCATGGGCAGACAACCTAGAGGCACATTTAGGGTAATACGTCCAAAATAACATATCAGGTAGAGAGACAACATTGTTGCTTAAATGTTGCTTTTGTAGCCACAGCTTTAATTGAAAAAAAATATATACTTTGACCCGTTCACCCTCCAGCTATTTTCCGTTTTCTATTTTCCTTTTCTTCTTCCAAGAGCCATAACTTTTTATTTTTGCATCAATATAGACATATAAGGGGCCTTTCACACGTTTTTTTCCTGATTTGGAAGATCAGGAAAACTCTGATTCTTACAGTATTTTGCACATTCACTTTAATTTGGTCAGGTAGAATGTTGTTGCTTCATGTTTTCTCCTGAAATCATTAAAGAGAATGGGCAAAAAAATGAATCCTGTAAGAATCAGGTGTTTTCGGCGGCCGTCACACGCACAGATATCGCGCAAGATATCGCTTGAACGCGGCAGATTAAACATCGCGTAAGCGATGTCTGTGCGTGTGGCGGCAGGATACGACGAGCGAGATCTGATCAAATCGCAAAATCGAGATCTGAGGCCCAGTCCTCAGATCTAGCGATTTACGATTTAGCGATCTGCTTCATCGTGGTGTATAACACCCGATGAGCGATCTCCCAGCGGCAGAGCCTATGCTGGGAGATGGTAACTATGGTACACGTCGGGTAACTAAGCGGCGCGCGGCGCCTAGTAACCCGATGTGTACCATAGTTACCAGCGAGATCGCGGCTCCACATCGCTGGTGAGTCTGTCTGTGTGACATCTCACCAGCGATGTGAGCGATATTGTAAGCGATCGCGCGTGCACGTGATCGCTTACAATATCGTTCTAGATATCTGTGCGTGTGACGGCCGCCTTCCTGATCTTCCAAATCAGGTAAAAAACGCAAGTGTGAAAGGGCCCTAAGAGCTTGTTTTTTGCAGGATAAGTTGTACTTTCAGATTAAATAATTTATTTTACCATGTAGTGTACAGGAAAGTGGGGAAAAAATTCCAAGTGCGGTGAAATTGCAAAAAATGTGCAATTACACATTATTATTGTTATTATTTACTCATATAGTGCCATTAGGTTACATGGCGCTTTACATGAGGAAAGGGCAGACAAAGACAAGTACAATAAATGTGGACAATCAGGTCATACAGGTAGAAGAGGAGAGAGAATCCTGTCTGCTAGGGCTAACAGTCTACGAGGGGTGGGTGGGGATACAGTAGGTGGGGGTAATGCTGGTCATGGGTCTCATTGCAGGTTGTAGGCTTGACGGAAGAGGTGGGTCTTCAGGTTTCTTTTGAAGGTTCCCAGGGTAGGAGAGTGTTTGATGTGTTGGGGCAGGCAGTTCCAGAGAATGGCAGATGCATGGGAGAAATCTTGTATGCGGTTATGAGAAGAGGAGACAAGAGGGGAGTAGAGGAGGAGTTCATTGGAAGATCGCAGGTTGTGTGAGGGTAGGTATCGTGAGACCAAGTTCAAGATGTATGGAATGGACAGGTTGTGGATGTCCTTGTAGGTCATGGTTAGTGTTGTAAATTGGGATCTCTGGGAAGCGGGGAGCCAATGAAGGGCATGGCAGAGGGGGGAGACAGGGGAATAGCGGGGCGGGAGATGATAAGAGCATGAATAAGTGTTTTAGCGGTGTCGTGGTTAAGGAAAGTGCGAATCCGTGAAATGTTTTTGAGCTGGAGTCGGCAGGATGTGGCGAAGGCCTCGATGTGGGGCTTGAAGGAGAGGGAAGAGTCAAGGGTTACCCTGAGGCACTTGGCTTGGGGGACTGGGGAGAGTGAGCAGTCATTCACGAGGATGTATAGGTCGGGTCGGGAAGTGGGGGGAAGTTGTTTGAGGGGAAGACGATGAACTCAGTTTTGTCCATATTCGGTTTAAGGCAGCGAGCAGAGAAGAAGGATGAGATGGCAGACAGGCATTGTGGAATTTTGGAAAGTAGGCAGGTGATGTCAGGTCCAGACAGGTAGATTTGAGTGTCGTCAGCATAGAGGTGGTACTGAAGGCCGTGGGACTCAATGAGTTGCCCTAGGCCGAGGGTGTAAATGGAGAAAAGTAACGGTCCAGGACCGAGCCTTGAGGGACCCCGACAAATAAGGGTTGGGTGAACAGGAGGTGTGGGAGTGGGTGATGCTGAAATTCCGGTCCGCTAGGTATGAGGAGATCCAGGAGAGGGCTAGGTCATTGATGCCAAAGGATTCCAGAATCTGAAGTAGAAGGGAATGGTCAACAGTGTCAAAAGCGGCAGATAGGTCAGGAGGAGGAGGAGGACGGAGTAGTGATGCTTGCTCTTGGCAGTCAGTAGGTCGTTGGTGACTCTGGTTAGGGCTGCTTCAGTGGAGTGGTGTGGTCAGAAACCGGATTGTAAGTGGTCTAAGAGGGAGCAGGAGAAGAGGTGAGAGGACAGTTCGGAGTGGACGTCCTGTTCAAGTAGTTTGGAGGCTAAAGGCAGAAGGGATATGGGGTGATAGTTAGAGACAGATGGTGGGTCGAGGGAGGGTTTTTTGAGGATGGGTGTGATCAAGGCGTGTTTGAAGGCTGAGGGAAGGTGCCAGTAGTAAGTGATAAGATGAAGAAGTGGGTTAGGGTTGGGTTGAAAACAGAGGTGAGGTTGGGGATGAGGTGGGATGGGAGAGGGTTGTGAGTGCTGGTGGTGAGGTGCGATTTCAACAGGAGGGAAGAGAGCTGGTCCTCAGTTATGGGGGGAAGCAGCTGATGGAGGGGGAGGGCAGTCTAGGTGAGAGGGGAAGTTGTGGGGACGATGGATCAAAGCTGTCTCTGATTTTGTCAATTTTCTCCATGAAAAAGGAGGCAAAGTCGTCAGCAGAGATAAGGGGAGAGGGAGGAGGAGCGGGTGGACAGACTAAGGAATTGAAAGTTTGAAAAGATGTTTGGATTTTGGACAGGGAGGTTATTGGGGATGAATGAGAAGAAGGTTTGTTTGGCGGTAGCAAGTGCAGCCTTGAAGTCAGTGGAGTGGGACTTTTTCCATCTCCTCTCAGCACCTTGGAGGCCCGTCTCAGGTCTTTAGTGAAGGTGTGTGCCAGGGTTGTCTGTTTGTGCATTTGAGCGTGGTATGTGAGGGGCGGCTAGGTCGAGGGCCTTAGTTATGGTGTTGTTGTAATGGTGTGGTGGCGGTGTCTGTTGCATATGGAAGTTATGTTGGTGAGAGGGAGAAGAGATTCTGAGAATAAGTGAAGATCAATGTATTTTAGGTTTCTGCGACGGTGATCGAGTTTGTGGAGGGGGGTAGTGTGGCAGGGGTGGAGAAGGAGGAGAAAGTCAAGAGATTGTGGTCAGACAGGGGGAGGGGTGAGTTTGTGAGGTTAGAGAAGGAGCAAAGGCGGATGGAGATGAGGTCTAGTATGTAGCCATCTTTGTGGGTGGCAGAGGAGGACCATTGGAGAGCCCAACGGAGGTGGTCAGGGAAAGTCGTTTTGAGGCGGTTGGGTGGGGAGAGTCGATGGGGATATTGAAGTCACCCATAATGATATGGGATGTCAACAGAAAGGAAGAGAAGTAGCCAGGTGGTGAAATGGTCAAGGAGGAGGCAATGGGTCCAAAAACAAACACATTTGTTTTTTGGATTTTTTTATTCATTGTGTTCACTATATGGTAAAACTGACGTGTCAGTATAATGCCTCAGGTCGGTATGGGTTCGTAATCACCAAACATGTATACTTTAAGGGTACCTTTACAGGCCGCTACAACATGGAAACAACCGGGTGCTTCACGTGCACGAGCACGCACGAACGGTTACAAACGGTACCCGCACCGTCTTTACACGCCGCTATAAGGTGCTTTACAGAAGGTTGAATCTATCTCTGGATGCACTGCCGGGTGCCTAAAGATACCTTCTGAAAAGCACCTTACCTCATTTACACGCCACTACAGAGGGTAATATTGGAGGACCTGGTGCAGCAGGGACAACACATAGGCGTGCAGAATTGTGGATTACGAGAATTTCGTACGCTGATAGGACAACGCAATAGCATCATGATTGGCCAGCCAGCGCAGGAGGCTGACTAATACATGACGCTCGAGCAATTGTGTAGTGTGACTGGTCAGCTCCTTAAATATGCCGCCCTATGCAGCGACTACCAATCGTAACGCAGAAGCTTCCTCCAACGATCGCTGAAAGGGGGCGGTTTCCCGGAGCCTGTGTCACGCCCCAGGTAGATAACAAGGTGTCGAAACAACCCTCCTGTTCCTTATTTACACGCCGATACAGGCCGCTACCATCGGGTTAAAATCAACCTGTTTTAGAGCACTGCTCTGAAACAGGTGCCGCAAGTGACGGGTGGAAACAACCGTCTTTACACGCCGCTACCTCAGGTTGATTTGGCGGTGCAAGATACATTTCTCTCATCTACCCGGTTGTTTCCACCATGTTGTAGCGGCGTGTAAAGGTACCATTACTGTTAGCTAAGTGGTGAAATAAAATTCAGATGTTTGGAAAGAAAAAGAATTGCGCTTTTGGTGCCATTTTCTGCGACCGATAGCATTCTCATTTTTTGTGATCTGGGGCTGTGTGACGGCTTATTTTTTGCATCTTGAGCTGACGTTACTAATGATATCATTACCACTATCTGATTCCCAGTGATTGGAAGTTGTCCTATGTCTTTTGAACAACCTGTTAATCATCCCCAGGTGCTCGAGGTACAGGCAGAAATCCAAATTTAGGGAAAATGGAGGAGAATCAGTCTTTGGGTATATGCATACTTTAAGTATTTCTTGCAGATACTTCTCCATCAAAAATTTTCTTGACAGAAAAACGCTGCTTGAAAAACAGACGTTTTTTGCCATGTTTTTTGATGTTGTCACACTGAAGACTTAGTACATTTGTTCCAAGTGACTTTAGTTTTCTACTGGTCTTTGGTTTCTATGTGTGCCAAATAACCCCACATATGCCTAGTATTATTGAGGTACTTTGCTTTCTTATGCTTTGTGCTTGTCTTGAACATTAGACTGCAGTATCGAAAGTCTTTTTTTATCTAGCCATACTGGTCCATAATTTTATAGAAAGAAAAAGTGCCATCGTGTTGTGTGTTTGGGCAGAACCATTTATACAGTATATTTACAAAAGTGGATGACCGTCCTTTGCTGAAGAAAGTTAGGAGAACCTGAATATCAGCTCTACAATGACTTACACAAAAACACTGAACAGTGGAAATTCAGCCTGATTTGGCTGCAGTAAATCAACCAGAAAGCAGACTGTCCCTGACAAACCTTCATAGAGACTGTAAAGGCTTTCAATAGTGCATGATCCCATTCTGAATTCCTCCGAAGACAGAAATTCTGCAAATCTGGAGAAAAAGATGTACAGAATTATTAAACCTAAATTGGAACAATTTCTAATACTGGCATACAGTTTAGTATTTGAGCTGAGAACGTTAGTGTAGCATGTAGAGATGGGCGAACCTGTAGATGTTCGGGTTCAGTGGATCCGGCCAGACTTTAAAAAAAAGTTTGGTTTGAGGCAGGGCTGTGGAGTCGAAGTCAGAGTTGGTATAAAATTGACCGACTCTGACTCCTAAAATATATAATAAATTACCGTATATACTCGTGTATAAGCCGACCCGTGTATAAGCCGACCCCCCTACTTTTGCCCCCAAAATCTGGGAAAACCTATTGACTCGTGTATAAGCCGAGGGTGGACCCCAGCACGGTTATACAGCCCCCAGCAGTGTGGTATACAGGCCCCCCCAGTGGTATACAGGCCTCCCCAGTGGTAGTATACAGCCCCCAGCAGTGTGGTATACAGCAGCTTCCCCAGTGGTTCATATAGGCCCCAGCAGTGTTATAGCAGCCTTCCCAGTGGTATATACAGCACCAGCCCCAGGGGTATATACAGCAGCAGCCCCAGGGGTATATACAGCAGCAGCCCCAGGGGTATATACAGCACCAGCCCCAGGGGTATATACAGCAGCAGCCCCAGAGGTATATACAGCAGCAGCCCCAGAGGTATATACAGCAGCAGCCCCAGAGGTATATACAGCACCAGCCCCAGGGGTATATACAGCAGCAGCCCCAGGGGTATATACAGCACTAGCCCCAGGGGTATATACAGCACCAGCCCCAGGGGTATATACAGCAGCAGCCCCAGGGGTATATACAGCACTAGCCCCAGGGGTATATACAGCAGCAGCCCCAGGGGTATACAGCACCAGCCCCAGGGGTATATACAGCACCAGCCCCAGGGGTATATACAGCACCAGCCCCAGGGGTATACAGGCCCCCCCCCCATCAAGATCCAGGGCCCCCCCCCTTGCTCGGCAAACCTGTAAAGTAAAATCCTTATACTTATCACTGTCCTGTCGCCGCCGTCCCGCCGCTGCCGACACCGCGATCCTCCATCTTCATTCAGCGTCTTCCGGCTTCCTGTGGTCGGCGCTGACAATCATTGCCTGCGACCACAGGAAGCCGGAAGACGCTGAATGAAGATGAAGGATCGCGGTGTCGGCAGCGGCGGGACGGCGGCGAGAGGACAGTGATAAGTATAAGGATTTTACTTTACAGGTTTGCCGAGCAAGGTGGGGGGGCCCTGGATCTTGATGGGGGGGGGCCTGTATACTGATGCGGGTGGCGGGCGGGCGGTATATACTCGCGTATAAGCCGAGGGGGGACTTTTCAGCCCAAATTTTGGGCTGAAAAACTCGGCTTATACGCGAGTATATACGGTAGGTACAGTAGTTCAATTCAGTATGTGCTGAATATTATTTTTATGAATTAATATTATGTTCTATCTAAATATCTTGATTATTGTATTATAATAATGATTAAAGCCTGATGTTACCATTGTACTACAATAAATTTATCACTTAAACATGAGGCATGTATAAAGGAGTCAGAATCATGGAGTCAAAGTTGGAGTCTAAGGGTGCGTTCACACCACGATTTTTAGGGAGCCGATGCTGTCCGATATAAATCGGACAGCATCGGCTCCCTTCTGATGCCTGGAATCGGGTGCCAAATAGGCACCCGATTCCGGCATAAAATCGGCGCCGGAGGCTGCAAAAAAAGAAAAAAAAAAAAGTTATTCTCACCTCCCCCCGAGCCCCCGCCGTCTTCCGCCATCTTCCTCTAGGTTCCCGGTGGCTCTCGCAGGCTGCCGGTGTCAGCAGAGGTGTACCTCTGCTGTACACAGGACCTGCGGTGATGTCACAGTCACGTGACCGCGGGTTCACCATTCACCATGGTGAACCCGCGGTCACATGACTGTGACATCACCGCAGGTCCTGTACAGCAGAGGTACACCTCTGCTGACACCGGAGCCTGCGGCAGCCTGCGGGAGCCACCGGGAGCCTAGAGGAAGATGGCGGAAGACGGCGGGGGCTCGGGGAGAGGTGAGAATAAACTTTTTTTTTTTTTCTTTTTAACCCTTGTGCTCCCAGGAGCATTTTTACTGTACTGAGCTTGCTCAGTACAGTAAAATGGGGTCCGAGGAAACATCACATGTTTCCTCGGACCTTTCTCCATAGGGCCCCATGTTAGGGATCGGGTCAGATCGGATGTGCACTAAATGCCATCCGATTTGGTCCGATCCGAATCTGTCAGATTTTGTAATCGGATGAAAAAATCGTTGCAGGCAACGATTTTTTTCTCCTGAAAAAAATCGGCCAAAATCGGGCAGAATCGGATCGGACCAAATCGGATGGCATTTAGTGCACATCCGATTCGGTCCGATCCCCATAGGGATCCATAGGATCCGAAAATCGGTCCGATGCTGTCCGATTTTTTTCGGACAGCATCGGAAATACAAAAATCGTGGTGTGAAAGCAGCCTAAGACAGGGAAATTTAGGAGTTGAAGTCAGTTCCCTGACTCTACAGCCCTGGTTCGGGACCTGACTTGACCCGAACTTGAGCCCGAACCTCATATAAGTCTATGAAGACCAGTAATTAAAAGCATCCTGTCACCTCCAAAAAACCACCTAAGCTACAAAAACACGTCCCTGCAGCATCCTATCACTAATCTCACACTCCTTTTGTCTCCTACAATCATCCTGTGAAAGTAGATAAAAACGATTTTATACTCACTCAATAGGCATTGTAATTAGTAGGGACTATATTATTTAGCCCTTAGGGCATGTTGTTTTGCAGGCTCCAAGGATCCACCCTCTTTCTCTCAGTGCTGCTTTGCTTGTGCAGGCCTTGCCCTCCCCCTCTCTGTCACTCTCAGAATGCAAATCATTAGTCCTGCCTTCAGCTCCACATCTCAGCAGCACAGAGAGAGAGAGGGTGGATCATGGAGCCTGCAAAACAACATGCCCTAAGGGCTAAAGAATATAGCCCCTGCTAATTATAATGCCTAATGAGTGAGTATAAAATCGTTTTTATCTACTGTGACAGGATGCTTTTAGGAGACAAAAGGAGTGTGAGATTAGTGATAGGATGCTGCAGGGACGTGTTTTTGTAGCTTTGGTGGCTTTTTGGAGGTGACAGCATCACTTTAAGCCAGAGGTCCCCAACTCCAGGCCTCGAGGGCCGCCAACAGTGCAAGATTTCCTTAGTATTGCACAGGTGGTAATGTGATCATCTGCACAGGTAATGATTCCAAGCCCTGTGCAATACTGAGGAGATCCTGAAAACCTGCACAGTTGGCGGCCCTTGAGGCCTGGATTTGGGGACCTCTGCTTTAAGCTATAAAATGGTGGCTAGGGTGGCTGCAAAAGGAAGCAAAATGATGCTTAAAGACTTAAATCATACTTACCGCACTTCAATGCCACTCCCACACTTGCTTCCTGGTCTGTTCATTAAGCCTCATATATATTCACTTATAGACGCCTACCCATCATTAATCTAGGCTTGATGACAGCTGTGATTTTTGACCAATCACAGCTGTCATGATTCTTTTGTATTACCCCGATTGCCAGCTCACCAGGGCAATCAGGAAGAGCTAAGGGACAGGATTTGGTGGTCACCTAATGATTGCGCTAAATTCTGGGGTGGCTGTGGGCTGATACTCTGAGATTTGGAGAGCCGAATAATCATGGGTCTCCTGAGGCTGAGAATACTAAGCCACAGGTGTGTGCTTTATTTTGGTAGAGTATGAAATTAGTGGGGACCCCATGCCATTTTTTTTAAATTTATTTAAATAATTTTAAAAAAGAGCGTGGGACCCCATATTTTTAAATTCAGCCAATATACAGCACACAGCTGGGGGCTGCAGGCCCGCAGCTGTCCACTTTATCTGTGCTGAGAATCAAAAACACTGCATACCCCATGCCATTCTTTCAGTTATTTCTTTATTTTTTCATCAGTGTGTGTTTATGTGTGGCGCCAGCAAAGCAGGTGACACAGAGGGGTACTGCACCCATAAAAGCGGTGCAGATACTCCAGTTGCAAGTGGATTTCAAGCTGATGGGTGGAACCTACACACAAGCACCCCCACACTAGATCAGATGGTGGGAGGTACCCGGGAGGGAATAAAACCATTTCCAGGGAGAGAAAGGAGGTCCTTTAGAGCTGGCAGCCAGCGAGCGAGCATGAGGGAGCAAAGATGGTCTCTCGGCTGAGGGACCCGGGAAGAACTAAAGGCAGATCCCAGGTGCAGACAGCCAGCCTGGGGGAAGAGAGGGACTTTGGAAAATCCAACCCCGGCAGCTGACCGGGCACCAGAGCCCGCACCTGTGGGATCCTCTAAGGACCACAGAATATCTGGCGATCTGAGGGGTATATCTATGTACTACTCAGACTCTCAAGCGACCAGAAGAGGGTACCAGGATCGCCTGAAGGTTCGGCGGTTCAGGAGAGGGTAACCCAATGGGAGCGAGGAGAGTGAGAGACAGCAGGAGGTCAGATACACTGTATGGGGTCAGACTTCACACCAACTACTGGGAAGCAGGGAAGAATTGAAAGAAAAAGGGCACACGCTGAGGGTTTCATCCAGCTACCTGTGATCCGCTTGCAGCCACCCGTTAGCTACTTGCCTCTTAACATCTTACTGCACTGAACTGTAACCATTGCTACTAAAGTTCCAGTAAAGTTCCCGGAGTGAAGTGACTTCGTCTCTGCTGCATCTTCTTTCCATGAACTTATTCCTTCACAGGATCGCTGCCCCGGAGGTCCCAGTCCTGCCTGCGGAGGATTACAACATCTCAGCCGCAATACCTCCGACCTCCGGAGTACTGTGGCGGCGCTGGTGCTACTTTACCAGGAGCTGCAGGTGGCGTCACGACAAACTAACTTTGTAAATAATCCCTTGTACATAAACCCCCTTTTCAAGAGAATAGCCCCCAGGACACGGCCGCCATTCCCCGTGACACAGTTAACCCTTTTGCTGCTTGATACCCAAGTACCCCACCCCCTGGGGCGACACATATGCCAACCAATAACAGAAGGTGTCTGATTGAAACCAATCACAGACGGTGAGCGGGGCGGAAGCGGTGAATATGTATGAGGCTTAATGAGCAGCCTTGGAGAGCAAGTGTGAGAGCAGCATGGAAGTGCGGTAAGTATGATTTAACTGGTTAATCACCATTTTGCTTCCTTTTGCAGGTCCCCTAGCCAAACTCGAACAGTAACAGAGACTTCACTAGGTGTCCAGTACAGACCCTGAATCTTACAGTTTGGGTTCGCCCATCACTAGTATGTACTGTAAACCTGCACATGTAATACAGGAACAGCTACAGAATAAGAGCCCTTTATACAGTGAATAGCTATCAGCCAAATAGTTGTTAAGCTAACAGCTTTCTCTCTCAACTCCTCCTTACATCAGAACCTTCAACTCAGCCAAACGTTCATGTGTTTTCAAAGGGTAGGGCGAAGAACACCACTGCCAAACATCTCTGGCAGCAACTTACCGTATATACTTGCGTATAAGCCGAGTTTTTCAGCCCAAAAATTGGGCTGAAAAGTCCCCCCCTCGGCTTATACGCGAGTCACTGTATACTGCATACACTGTATACAGTGTATACAGTATACAGGCCCGCCCCCATCAGTATACAGGCCCCCCCTTGCTGCACAAACCTGTAAAGGAAGAGATTGGTATACTTATCACTGTCCCGCTTCCGCTGTCCCGCCGCCGTCATCGCGCTCCTCCGTCTTCATCCGTCTTCTTCCGGCTTCCTCCGGTCGGCGCAGGCAATGACGTCATTGTCTGCGCGCCAGAGGAAGCAGGAAGACACTGGATGAAGACGGAGGAGCGCGATGACGGCGGCGGGACAGCGGCAGCGGGACAGTGATAAGTATACTAATCTCTTCCTTTACAGGTTTGTGCACCAAGGGGGGCCCTGTATACTGATGGGGGGGGGGGGGCTGTATACACCTCTGGGGCTGCTGTATACTACCTCTGGGGCTGCTGTATACACCACTGGGGCTGCTGTATACTACCACTGGGGCTGCTGAATATACCTCTGGGGCTGTATATACCTCTGGGGCTGCTGTATACACCACTGGGGCTGCTGTATACACCACTGGGGCTGCTGTATACTACCACTTGGGCTGCTGAATATACCTCTGGGGCTGTATATACCTCTGGGGCTGCTGTATACTACCACTGGGGCTGTATATACCTCTGGGGCTGCTGTATATACCTCTGGGGCTGCTGTATACTACCTCTGGGGCTTCTGTATACTACCACTGGGGCTGCTGTATACTACCTCTGGGGCTGCTGTATACTACCTCTGGGGCTGCTGTATATACCTCTGGGGCTGCTGTATATACCACTGGGGCTGCTATATACTACCACTGGGGCTGCTATATACTACCACTGGGGCTGTATATACCACTGGGGCTGCTGTATACACACCTCTGGGGCTGCTGTATACTACCACTGGGGCTGCTGTATACTACCACTGGGGCTGCTGTATACTACCACTGGGGCTGCTGTATACTACCTCTGGGGCTGCTGTATACTACCTCTGGGGCTGCTGTGTATACCTCTGGGCCTGCTGTATACTACCACTGGGGCTGCTGTATACTACCACTGGGGCTGTATATATCTCTGGGGCTGCTGTATACTACCTCTTGGGCTGTATATACCTCTGGGGCTGCTGTATACTACCACTGGGGCTGCTGTATACTACCACTGGGGCTGCTGTATATACTTCTGGGGCTTCTGTATACTAACCACTGGGGCTGCTGCTGTATATACCACTGGGGCTGCTGCTGTATACTACCACTGGGGCTGCTGTATATACCTCTGGGGCTGCTGTATACCACACTGCTGGGGGCTGTATACCTGTGCTGGGGTCCACCCTCGGCTTATACATGAGTCAATAGGTTTTCCCAGGTTTTGGGGGCAAAAGTAGGGGGGTCGGCTTATACACGGGTCGGCTTATACACGAGTATATACGGTATTTCCTGATTAACAAAAGGGATGGGCATTAAAATTCAAAGTGACCATTGCCCAACACATCTTCCCGGACATCATGTTACGGGGAAGTGTCGGGAGGCTGATTAGTCTGTAGGTCAATTTTCTTAGAATGATGTGTATGGAGTCCTTAACCTAGCATATGCTTGCAAGGTTATAATAAAAAATTCAATTTGGGTCTAATTTGTTGGCCTAAGACAAGGTATTTTTATATACATTATTACAGCACAAAAGATAATAGAGTGGTGTATATATATTATGGTTTATTCCTCAAGATACAATCTGCACCGATTTCAAATTAATCAAATTTTTTAAATGATAAATTCCCCACTAAAGCTGCTTTCACATCAGCTGTAATTTACAATCATGGCCAATCCAGCAGATTTCGTCGCATCTGCCGCGTAATGGCCGACTTGCAGCAAGCCCCATTCATTCTCTATGGAACTTGCGGTCAGGTGTGGCAAATTTAGTTTGGCAAATCTGTCTAGCAGCGTTTTTTTCATGCGGCCGCAAGTGGCAGATCCAGCAAAACCGCATTTGCTGCAACTGACCGCAAGTTTAATAGAGGATGAATGGGGCTTGCTGCAAGTCAGCCATTACACGGTGGATGCGGCAAAGTCTGCCGAATCAATTGCGATTGTAAATTGCCGCTGATGTGAAAAGTCTCTAAGTCAGGTAAATCCCAAAAGGGAACTGCCATACCACTGACCTCTGTGCTCTGTAGACGTACTTGGAGTTGCCTGTAAGTCTGTAAAGTAATAGAAACACATAGGCACTGCCAGCAACTCCATGACATATGCCAGGTCCTTTCTTCAGCAGGCCTTTCTGCCAGGTCAGTTCTCCACAGCGAATACAAGTGTCCAGGTAACATGGCTTCTTTGACAGTAAATATGCTTTTGCAAAAAGATAGGCAATACCTACAAATGTAAAGACATAACATTGCAGAGCTAAGAGACACATCAGACACAGAGCGAACAAATGGAGACCGATAACAGAACGGTACATAAGAGTTTGCTGCATAAAAGAAGGAACTCTTCAACTTCTTCGCAAAACTACAAAAACTATACATTACAAAGCATTTTATGAAAGAGTCCTTAGGGCCCTTTCACATCAGCGTTTTTTTCAAATCGCGGCAGATGCGGTGAAAAAAACGCATCTGCCGCGATTACCGCATACCGGCTGCACTTGCAGCAAGGTTGCGGCGCGATTGCGGTAAACGCCATACAATGTATAGGCGGACTTGCGGCAGGTGCAGCAAGTGCGGTTTTGGCACTTGCGGCAGGTGCGGCCGCGGAAAAAAATGCTGTCAGCCGCGTTTTTTTTTCGCGGCTGCACCTGTCGCAAGTGCCAAAACCGCACTTGCCGCACCTGCCGCAAGTCCGCCTATACATTGTATGGCGTTTACCGCAACCGCGCCGCAACCGTGCCGCAAGTGCAGCCGGTATGCGGTAATCGCGGCAGATGCAGTTTTTTCACCGCATCTGCCGCGATTTGAAAAAAACGCTGATGTGAAAGGGGCCTTAGTGTGTTTGATTTTACCATCAGCGTGGCATCCATTTTTCTCCAATGCAAAAAAACCCTCTAAGTTTCTATGACTCATTAGAGAGCAAAAAACATCTAGCTATCAGATGACACAGATAACATCTGTATATCGTTCAATTTTTTTCATGCACCTACTCATTTGAATGTGAGAGTTTGATCCGATACTTAGATAAAAAATCAAACATGTGTAAGACCTGTTAACATTTATATATATGGTTAAAGGAATGTGTTGTGGACTCTTCTTTGTGTTATACTGTCACCTGCTGCCAAAAAGGAAAGGATAGCAGAGAAACCCCCCTGCTGCTGAGAGTGACATCGAACAGTCCAGGAGATGGATGGGAGGGGTCTCCTGAAGGAGAAGAAAGAACTTCCATGTGTGTTGCAGAGAGAGACAGACCTAAAGAGACTGATGTCGAGTTAGGGGCCAGACGGCACGTGCAAGCTGAGATCCAGGACAGAGATCCAAGACTGACTACACTCCACACGCCTGTCAGCAAATTACGGGCCCCAACGGCAACGAGGTACCTCGCAGTAAAACTTGTAGTAAAGTGTGCACACTGTTTTAGTTAGGGAGAGATAGGAAAAGACTGCAGTTCGATATACAAGGAACAGAAAGAAAACGAACACTCTGCGTCTCGCTCGATAAAGACTTTGCATTTCTTTATTTAAAGACATTCAGAGACCTTGCATTCGCTGCAGACTAGGCACAGTGGTTATATGTATTGTATTTACTTTTGCACACCTTCCCGCTCCTTCCCCTCTTTTCCCTCAGTTGCATTAAAATTGCATTTGTTTAACATTCTGTGTTCCGTGCAGTCCTTGTGTATCCAGTTACCTGTGGGCTATTACACATGTCTCTCATGCCTACAGACCATAGTGGGTATATATTTTAGCCAACAAAACATCTGAATGATGTTTAGGCACAATAAGGTGAGTGCTGCTATCTCTTTTTTTTGCACAAAGTGCCAGATTTCTGTTCTGTTATCTATACACAGCTTTACATTACTGCTTTGTAAATGAGCCCCAATAAGGGTCTGCAAACTGTCTCAGATGATACATTGCAGTGTTATCAATAGCTGCATGCATTAGGATTTTTGATAAATGCTTTTCTGTATCCTTTGATGGGATCTAGTTCCAAAAACGTACTGTAATTCCCCAGCTTTCTATTCTTAACAATTTACACGTTTTTTTAAACCCTCAAATAATATGTGTGACTTCAGGGTTGGACTGGCCCACTGGGGGAACCGGAAAATCCCCCAGTGGGACCCAGGTCCCCATGGCCCCACCCCCATGCCCCACCCACACCCACCCCTGCTGAACAGGGAGGGCCTGACTCAGACATATACGAGTGGGGCTCAGGATGGGCAACACCCGGACATATACCAGTGAGGCTCAGGATAGGGATACCCGGACATATACCAGTGGGGCCCAGGATGCTAAACATGTATATGCCAGGGGGGCCTACGGTAGTAGACATATGCCAGGGGGCCCAGGATAGTGGACATATGCCAAGGGGGCCCAGGATGGTGGACACATGCTATCGGGACCCAGGATGGTGAACATATACGAGGGACCCAGGATGGTGGACATATGCCAGGGGGCCCAGGATGGTGGACATATAGCAGGGGGGCCCAGGATGGTGAACATATGCCAAGGGGGCCCAGGATGGTGGACATATGCTATGGGGACCCAGGATGGTGAACATATACGGGGGACCCAGGATGGTGGACATATGCCAGGGGGGCCCAGGATGGTGGACATATAGCAGTGGGGCTCAGGATGGGGGGCACCTGGACATATACCGGGGGGACCAGGATGGTGGACATATGCTAGGGAGGCCCAGAATGGTGGACATATGCCAGGAGCAGGCCCGGACTGACAGGCGGGAGGAGCTGGACTTTTCCCGATGGGCCGGCCGGTGGCGGGGTGTGGGGGCCGCCCGTTCCTCCCGCCGCAGGCCTGGCTACTTTTAAATGATTTTGCGGTCGCCACCGCCCGCCTGCATAGCGAGGTTTGAGGAGCGGTGCCGGCCACCAAGTTGCGGCGGCATTATAAGTCATGAGAGAGACTCACTTGTTAGTGCACAGACTCTGCACACCAATCAGCGGGCGGCCCAGGCAGCGGCTCATACTTCTATTGGAGCGGGCTGTGCTGTGCTAAAATCACGACAGCACGTTCTTTGTGGGCGGAGAGAGCACACATTCTGCTCTCCCGCCAACGAAATGGAAAGGCACCGGCCACCCCGACCCCAGCCATTACCGGTGGTCCCTGTGCAGGCAGCCTGTGGAGCTGGCCTGAAGACAACGTACAGTCTCCTCCTCACTCTTCCTGTGTGGCCTGTCAGCTGCGGACCTGGGGCAGTGCGAGACGGCAAGCCAAAGCTGAGGAAAGCAAGGCAAGGTACTTTCACCATCAGCTGAGGCACTTGCCTGTGTGTGACTGGGGCTGTGCCTCTGTGTGTGTGGCTGGGGCTGTGCCTCTGTGTGTGTGGCTGGGGCTGTGTCTGTGTGTGTGTGGCTGGGCTGTGCCTCTGTGTGTGTGGCTGGGGCTGTGCCTCTGTGTGTGTCGCTGGGGCTGTGCCTCTGTGTGTGTGGCTGGGGCTGTGCCTCTGTGTGTGTGGCTGGGGCTGTGTCTGTGTGGCTGGGGCTGTGCCTCTGTGTGTGTGGCTGGGGCTGTGTCTGTGTGTGTGTGGCTGGGGCTGTGCCTCTTTGTGTGTGGCTGGGGCTGTGCCTCTGTGTGTGTGGCTGGGGCTGTGCCTCTGTGTGTGGCTGGGGCTGTGCCTCTGTGTGTGTCGCTGGGGCTGTGCCTCTGTGTGTGTGGCTGGGGCTGTGCCTCTGTGTGTGTGGCTGGGGCTGTGCCTCTGTGTGTGTGGCTGGGGCTGTGCCTCTGTGTGTGTGGCTGGGGCTGTGTCTCTGTGTGTGTGGCTGGGGCTATGTCTCTGTGTGTGGTTTTGGCTGTGTGGTTTTGGCTGGGGCTGTGTGGCTGGGGCTGTGTGGCTGGGGCTGTGTGGCTGTGTCTCTGTGTGGGGCTGGGGCTGTGTCTCTGTGTGTGGTTTTGGCTGTGTGGTTTTAGCTGTGGGGTTTTGGCTGGCTGGGGCTGTGTGGCTGTGTCTCTGTGTGTCGCTGGGGCTGTGTCTCTGTGTGTCGCTGGGGCTGTGTCTCTGTGTGTCGCTGGGGCTGTGTGGCTGGGGCTGTGTGGTTTTGGGTGTGGAGCTGTGGCCGTGTGGAGCTGCGGCTGTGTGGGGCTGTGGCTCTGTCTCTGTGTGGGGCTGCGGCTCTGTCTCTGTGTGGGTATGCGGCTCTGTCTCTTTGTGGGGCTGCGGCTGTGTGGCTGCGGCTATGTGCTGTGTGTGTGTGTGGCTGGGGCTGCTTGGCTGTGTGTGGCTGGGACTTTGTGGCTGGCTGTGGCTGTGTGTGTGGTTGACTATTTGCCTGTGTGGTGTGTGTGTCGGTCTGTGTGTGGCTGGCTTTGGTTGTCTATGTTGCTGTCTATGTGGCTGGCTGTTTGTGTGTGACTAGCTGTGGGTCTATGTGTGGCTGGCTGTGGCTGTATGTGTGGGGTGACTGCATGTGTGTGTGTGGCTGGCTATGGCTGTAGCTGTATGTGTGGCTGGCTTTGGCTGGCTGTGTGTGTGGCTGGCTGTTTGTGTGGCTGGCTGTAGCTCTGTGTGTGGCTGGCTGTGTCGGTGGCTGGCTATGGCTGTGTGTGTGTGTCTGTCTGCGTCTATATGTGGCTGGTGGCTATCTATGTGACTACCTGTGTGTGGCTGTAGCTCTGTGTGGCTGTATGTGGGTAGCTGGCTGTGTGTCTGTGTGTGGCTGGCTGTGTGTCTGTGTGTGGCTGGCTGTGTGTCTGTGTGTGGCTGGCTGAGGCTGTGTGTGGCTGGCTGAGGCTGTGTGTCTGTGTTGCTGACCACTGAGACCCCAAAATCCTGACAAACGGAGGTTTGAAGAGCACCATGTAAATGGAGCTGTGGTTGATTATTCCCTCTGCTGCACCATTCACATGTGGCTCTTCAGATAACTCCTTTAATAATGTGGTGAGGGCCACGACAACGTAAAAGAAAATTTACGGATTGGGGCTGTTTGTTGATATAGTGTGTGGGCTGGTGGGGCTTGTTTTCCAGGGCTGCTTTTTGGTCCCAGTCCGGCCCTGGCCAGGAGCATATGTTTATCTGGCTAGTCCCATGTTTGAGATTCCTAAATGAGGATCCATGGACTCTATTTGCATATTCTATGTCCCAGGGGGCAATGCACCTAGGATTTCACTGTGTTTGAGCACTTTTGCTGGCTGACCGCAGTGTTTTCCATGACTGGTCTCCCTGAGATCAGTGATTATTTCGTGATGTTGGTCTACCAGGCATTTCTCCCACCTAGCCAGAATCCTACTTCACACTGATGAGGGGCAAAACCCCGAAACAGCTGTCTGTGGATGGATACCTGGCTTTGGTATTTCCACTGTCATATCTTTAAACTCATAAAGAGCTAGATATTGACTGAAAGGGCCACTTAATATGGTGGTTATGGTGGTCTCTTCAAGGAGCCACCCCATGGCTAGGTTCTTCCCTGGAGGATATCTGGCTAGTCCCGTGTTTGAGACTCCTAAATGAGGCTCCACAGACTCTATTTGCATATTCAGTTTTTCCTAGAGAGCAATGCGGTTTTCACTGTGTTTAAGCGCTTTTGCCGGCTGCCCGCAGTATTTTCTTTGTATGGTCTTCCTGAGATCAGTGATTGTTTCGTGATATACCAGGGGGAGGCCCAGGATGGTGTACATATGCTAGGGTGGCCCAGGATGGTGGACATTGTGACGAAATGGACTCCTTCAATGTAGAACATATGATGATTTCTTATGTAACCCAGACAGTATTGTATTTTGGCTTGCAAACTTGTGATGGCCAACTGGATGTTCCTAGAGTCTTGTAGATGACTGTTAGTGTTTATTTTAACATGTGTAATGTAATTATCTCTCCTCTAGAAGGTCAGAGGGACTTAATCCTGTTAGAATGCCATTGTAATTATGATGTGGATTGTTGAATCTATGTAAATGTATCCTGCTAGGTGAACCATCTGTATGTGGCTCTCCCTTGGCAGGACTTAATCCTACTAAAATTCCATTGTATGGCTATGTCAATGAGTATGTGGCTCTACCTTGACATGACTGCAATACTACTAGAAATGTGTTATAAAGGATTGACAGCGAGCCAATAAGAATACAGTCTTATTCCACCAATCGTGAAGTCCCCAATATCCTGCAATGAGGGCTGAAAGTATATAAGGAGACCTGTTTATTAACCAGAGTGAGTTAGATTCTGTCTAGTGCCCTCAGCCTAGGGATTTCGGTCCCGGTTAGAGTGGCACTGGACTTGATAAAGGCAGCTAATCTAGGATCTTTGGGTTCGATTGGCCGGCATAACCCCGGCCTAGGCATTTCGTTGCAGACCAAGGGGATCAGAACCTGGATTATAACACCACAAGGACTTAAGTATCGAATTATCAGATTCGGCTGTGATGACAAAGACTGCATAAGGAAGCCACGCAGGTTGGGACAATCCAGTCACCTGGCTACAGACTTTGCTGTGCTATATTCTAATCCTGGTGAGCCAGTGGAAGGGTGAGACTCTGTTGCCTGTTACATTTTGTGTTTTGCTGGTTATGTGTTATATGCTGTTAACTGTTGGGGTTCCAATAAAGTCTTAATACTGTGGTTTCCTCACCCTGTGTTGTCTGAGTAGTGTTCCGCCCACGGTTAAGGAGCTCGGGCGTTCAGTTTGGGGATGAGCCCTGGTCCACGTTGCCTTCCTTGAAAAGGCGGCTGGGCAGCGACGAGAGCCACTGACCGGTTCACAGACATATGCCAGGAGGCCCAGGATACTGGACAATATACCAGTGGGCTCAGGATGGGGACACCAGAATATCCAGGGGGACTCAGGATGGTGGACATATATCAGAGGGGCCTAGGGATGTTTAACATATTCCAGGGGGTCAGGATGGTGGACATATGCCAGGGGGGCCCAGGATGGTGGAAATATACCAGGGGAGCTCAGGATGGTGGACAAATGCAAGGGGGGCCCAGGATGGTGGACATATACCAAAGGGGGCCAGGATGGTGGACATATGCCAGGGGAGCACAGGATGTTGAACATATTCCAGGGGGGCTCAGGATGGTGGACATATGCAGGGGGGCCCAGGATGGTGGACAAATGCAAGGGGGGCCCAGGATGGTGGACATATACCAGGGGGGCCAAGGATGGTGGACATATGCTAGGGGAGCCCAGGATGGTGAACATATTCCAGGAGGGCCAAGGATGGTGGACATATGCCAGGGGAGCCCAGGATGGTGAACATATTCCAGGGGGCTCAGGATGGCGGACATATTCCAGGGGGGCCCAGGATGGTGAACATATACCAAGGGGGCCCAGGATGGTGGACATATGCCAGGGGGGCTCAGGATATGAACATATGCCAGGGAGACTCAGGATGGTGGATATATACCAGGGTTTCCCAGGATGGTGGACATATGCCAGGGAGGCCCAGGATGGTGAACATATACGAGGGGGGCAAGGATGGTGGACATATACCAGGGGATCCCAGGATGGTGGACATATACCAGGGGGGTCCAGGATGGTGGACTATACCAGGGGGCCCAGGATGATGGACATATGCCAGTGGGACCCAGGATGCTGGACATATACCAGGGGTGCTCAGGATGGTTACATATGCCAGGGGGACCCAGGATGGTGGACATATACCGGGGGGAGCAGGATGGTGGACATATAACAGGAGCAAAGAATGGGGGACATATACTAGGGGCCCAGAATGGGGACACATATATCAGTATAATAGACATATATACCAGGAAGGACTCAGGATGGGGGGACATATATACCAGGATGGGGATTATATAATAGCAGGATGTGGAATAAATGTGAAAGGATGTTCCCAAGATGGGACATACTTATATATTAAGAAGGGGCCAAGGATGGGAACAAGTATACCAGGATGAAGACATATATATCAGGATAGGCCACGTATGTACCAGACAGGGGGCATATATAAACTAGATGAGGGACATATATGCTAGGATAGGGGACCGTATTTACCAGCTTGGGGACGCATATAACAGGATGGGGAC
The DNA here is from genome assembly GCA_033576535.1 of Allobates femoralis. Taxonomy (NCBI): domain Eukaryota; kingdom Metazoa; phylum Chordata; class Amphibia; order Anura; family Aromobatidae; genus Allobates; species Allobates femoralis. Next base: position 456,496,278 of record JARQOC010000002.1, on the reverse strand, counting down.
AAATATACCTGTAAGGGGCCCAGGATAAGGAACATCTATACAGGATTAGAGACATTACTACGCCATGAAGGAGGCAGGGGAGCAACACATGTTTTTATAAGATTTTAGAAAGCTACAAGGGCCCATACATCTGACATGTAGGAGGGTAGGGATGGGGGGGAGGCAGATGCAAATCTTCCATCAGGGTTCATCAGACTCTAGTTACATGACTTCTGTAGGGGCTCTTATATAGTGCCGTTCAACATTTTACAGTGTGTCAACCATTGTTTTGAGGGAGCTGTGGATTGATCATACTGTGTATAGGGGAGGTATTGGGGCATCATACTGTGTATAGGGGAGGTGTAGGGGCATCATACTGTGTATAGGGGAAGTGTAGGGGCATCATACTATGTATAGGGGAGGTGTAGGGGTATCTGTATAGGGAAGGTATAGGGGTTGTGTACAATGGGGGACTCATGGGACATTGTTAAATGTTAGTAGACTCCTAACCATTCTTGTTTAGAGATAGTAAGGGTATTGTGACTGTCAAAAGGTGAACATGGAAAATAAAACATACAGAGAGGCTTCCTTGAGTGTACCTGGTGGTCTAGTGGAGATTGTTAGGGGAGGGGGATTGTGAGGTCACTCACCTTTCATGGTTGTGCACCTCTGCTAATACTCCCAAGGGGATTTCAATGGTACACAGGTAAGTATGCGTTTTTTTTGTTATAGCCAATTAAATTCAGCATTCAGTATCATCTGATGAAGACGGTGATCCTCCAAAACATGGTGTGAGAGCCATATTTCTTAAATAAAGCAGTACTAACAAAAGGATAGTCTGTGCAAGGATGCTGGATTCATGCGCTATACCAAAAAAATGAATACTTACCTCTGTAACAGTGAAAAGGTGAACATGGGGCATTATTACTTTCTAGGAGCAAAATGTTGACAACTTTCTAAGGCACTTGCATAGGGTATTAATATTTTCTAGGGGGCAATTTTTACCATCTGGAGGGCATAAAGGGGGCAATATTACCATGTAGGGGGCACAGTGATGGCATTATGTGTGGGGCACGGTGGTGACAATATTTATGTATGTGGCACAGTGGTAGCATTATTATGTGTTGTGTACGGTGGTGGCATTATTATGTGGAGGGGCACAGTCATGGTAATATAATGTGGGGGCACAGTGGTGGTATTATTATGTGGGGGGCCAAGTGGTGGCATTATTATGTGGGAGGCACAGTGGTTATAGTAATATGTGGGTGCACAGTGGTGACATTATTATGTGATGGGCACAGTGATAGCATTATTATGTAGGGGGCACAGTGATGGCATTATTATGAGGGGGCACAGTGATAGCATTATTATGTAGGGGCACAGTGGTGGTATTATGTGGGGGACACAGTACTGACATTATTATGAGGAGGGCATATTGGTGACATTATTATGTGGGAGCACAGTGGTGGCATTATTATGTGGGGCAGTAATAGGAGCCCTGTTTTTGTACTATGCAGCAGGTGCAGTAATATGGACACATGTGGCAGCAGCGGCTCAGTATTGGGGTATCAGTAGGATGAGGAGTTTGTCCAGTTTGGGAATAGATAGGGACAGTGCTGGAAATGTGAGAAGTCAGATGTGTCTTTGTTGTAATCTATCTAGATGGCTGGAGAAGTTGTCATGTCGGTCTGGGGAGCTAGAATGGGGCAACATAGGGGCCCAGGATGGAGGAACATAGGTGCCAGGATGGGGGACATTATTACTATATGGGGGCCAAAATTAGGAACATACATTATTGGTTTATGGTGGCAAGTGGGGACATATTTACTGTAGGGACCAATTAGGGGACATTATTACTGCTGTAATATAATTTATTTTGAGAATACGGTTTTCCATGAGGGGAACAAAAGGGAGGTCTTGTTACTGTGCGGGGCGGCACTATGTCGCTTATTTTGTCATTTGATGTAGTGTCGAAATCTTGGGTAAAGTGGGGAATGTGCTATGGAAGTGATCAGTTATAGATAACTGTGTTATTTTCTGCAGGCATGAGTCCTGACTAGAAGATGTGTTGTGCAACAGATGAAGAAGAAACCTGAAGATGAATGACTTCATCTACAGACATCAAGGGTGAGTATGTGTATTACCTATACATGCACACTATATACATATATATAGACCTCCTGTGTATAATATCACCGGTGATCACTGTATTACCTGTACACTGACACTATATACAGCTCCTGTGTATAATGTCACTGGTGATTACTGTATTACCTGGACACTGACCCAGTATACAGAGCTTTTTTTTTTAATCTTCAGTATTGTACTATTATTAACCACTATATAGTGGCATTATGTGCTCTTGTCATGGTGTGGCAGTATTTGTCCATTTTATGTGGTGGTAGTATGTGTTCTTGCCATGGTGTGTAGTATTTGATCAGTATGTGGTAGTATTATGTTCTCTGGTCATGGTGTGGCAGTATTTGTCCCTTGTATGTGGCATTATTCGGTCACTATGCGGTGGTATTATATACTCTGGTCATGGTGTGGCAGGATTTGTCCCTTGTATGTGGCATTATTCGGTCACTATGTGGTGGTATTATGTCCTCTGGTCACAGTGTGGTGGTATTTCTCCCTTTTATGTGGTATTATTAATCTTGGTATAGTGGATTGTGGTCAGTCATTTGCTTTTTTTTCTGATGTCAATAAGGGGAAAATTCTTTATTTCCAATAGATATTAAATACTTGGATATTTAACACCTCCTTGTCTGTGACTATTACACAGTAGCAGAGATGCGCTTACAGAGGCTCACCAGAGAAAGCAAGTAATCATCTCTTCTAAGGCCTAGTGCACAAGTATTTTGTGAGATTTTCACCTCAGTATTGTAAGGCAAAACCAGGAGTGGGTGATAAATACAGAAAAAATTATCTGGTTTTGTCTTACAAATACTGAGGTAAAAATCCTATACCAAATACTCAGTGTGCACATGGCCTAAGGATAAGTGATGTTATTTATTGGTGGAGGTCCGACTGCTGAATGTGAAACTTTTATCCCCATTACGTGTCCAAAAAAAGAGAATTTGTTTACGTACCGTAAATTCTTTTTTCTTTAATCATCAATGGGAGACCCAGACAATGGGGTTTAGGGCTCCGCCCTCCGGAGGTCACACTAGGTACTACAAGTTTGTAGACACCGCCTCCTCCGCTTATAAACCCCCACCGTAGGAAACATCCTCAGTTTAGTCCATAAGCTGCGAGGAGAAAAATGAACCACACCCGAAACATCGGGAAGAATACCGTGCACAGACGGTTTGAACAACCCGGAAAAAACACTGTCTCAACAGAGAACAGATCAAATGCAAACATGCAACGGAACAACTGGGGTGGTGCTGGGTCTCCCATTGATGATTAAAGAAAAAAGAATTTACGGTACGTAAACAAAATTCTCTTTTTTCTGGTCATCATAATGGGAGACCCAGACAATGGGGATGTCCTAAAGCAATACCCCAGGGCGGGAAGAGTTCCTCAACAAGACGGATAATACACGGTCCCCTTAAAGGTGGGCAACCGCCGCCTGGAGGACCCGCCTGCCCAAACTTGCGTCCGCAGAGGCATGGGCATGCACCATATAGTGCTTTGAGAAAGTGTGCAGGCTGGACCAGGTGGCCGCCTGACACACCTGTAGAGCAGATGCTCGATGTCGCAAGGCCCATGAGGCACCTACAGCTCTAGTAGAGTGTGCCTTCAAACCCACCGGGAGAGGCAAACCAGAAGACCGGTATGCCTCCTGAATGGGAGCCTTGATCCATCTGGCCAAGGTCGACTTCGAAGCCGCGGACCCCTTACAGCGACCCATCGTGAGGACAAATAAGGAATCCGAACTCCTAAAGGAGGCGGTCCTGGACACATAAATGCGTACAGCTCTCACGAGATCCAAAGTATGGAGGTCGCGCTCAACCTGATGAACGGGAGCGGGGCAAAATGATGGGAGAACAATCTCCTGGTTTAGGTGGAAAGTTGAAACCACCTTCGGCAAGAATTCAGGCCGCGGGCGCAACACCACCTTGTCTTGGTGAACCACCAGAAAGGGTGACTTGCACGAAAGTGCAGCCAATTCTGAGACCCTTCTCAGAGACGTAATTGCCACCAGAAAAACCACCTTCTGGGACAGACGAGAGAGAGAGATGTCTCTCAGTGGCTCAAACGGCGGTTTTCTGCAGTGCCGCCAGGACCATGTTGAGGTCCCAAGGGTCCAGAGGTCGTCTGTAAGGCGGAACCACCCGAGACACACCCCTGCAGAAATTGACGAACCTTCGGGAGGAGCGCCAAGCGCCTGTCAAACAGCACTGAAAGTGCTGATACTTGACCTTTCAGAGAGCCAAGGGATAATCCCAACTCCAAACCCGACTGTAGGAAGGCCCAAAACAATGTCGGGGTGGACAGGGGCCACGGTGAGCGTCCACCAGAGGCACACCAGGAGAAAAAGATTTTCCACGTTCTGTGGTATATCTTCCTGGAGACAGGTTTCCTTGCCCGATTCATCGTGGCAACCACCGTAGGAGAGAAGCCCCTGGATGTCAGCAACCAGGCCTCAAGAGCCATGCAGTCAATCTGAGGGCCCTGGAATTGAGGTGGAAGAATGGCCCTTGCGCGAGTAGATCTGCGCGTTCTGGAAGAGCCCACCGGTGTCCGCCTGACAGTTGCCAGAGGTCCGGGTACCAGGACCTCCGGGGCCAATCTGGAGCCACTAGAATGGCTACTCTGCATTCTGTCCTGATTTTCCACAGAACCCTGGAATCAGAGCGAGAGGCGGGAACACATATGGCAGCTGGAAGCTGGACCAACTCAGGATCAGGGCATCCGCCCCCAGAGACTGAGGATCCCACGATCGTGCCATGTATTGGGGTACCTGATGATTCAACCGTGAGGCCATCAGATCCACGTCCGGAGTGCCCCATTTGCTGCAGATGTCCCGGAAGACGTCTGGATGCAGGGACCACTCTCCGGCGTCCATCCCCTGTCGGCTCAGGTAGTCGGCCTCCCAGTTCTCGACCCCTGGGATGTGAACTGCGGAGATCAGGCAGCCGTTTTCCTCCACCCAGGCTAGAATGCGGTGGACTTCGGCGAGGGCCTGAGCACTTCTGGTCCCTCCCTGATGATTTATGTAGGCGACGGCCGTCGCATTGTCGGACTGAACCCGAATGGGTTGTCCTGACAGGAATTTCTGAAACGCCAGGAGCGCCAGATAGACCGCCTTGATCTCCAGCACGTTGATCTGTTAATGCCGACTCCGCCTGGGTCCAGAGGCCTTGAGCCCTGTGGTGTAAGAACACCGCGCCCCAGCCCTTCAGACTGGCGCTCGGTGGTCACCACTAACCATGACGGTTTTAGAAAGGACCGGCCCCGTGACAGATGATGTGGCTGGAGCCACCACTGTAGGGAGTCCCTGGTCGATTGTGACAGCGTCACCATCCGATTCAGAGAAATCGTCCTTTTGTCCCATCGGCGAAGAATCTCCAACTGGAGAGGACGGAGGCGAAACTGTGCGAAAGGCACCGCCTCTATCGCCGCTACCATGCGTCCCACCAGCTTCATCAACTCCCGTAGGGAAGATTGTGGTGACAGGAGAACATTCTGCACGCCTGATTGGATCGCAAGCTGTTTGGCTTGAGGTAGGGACACCAGGGCTGAGTCCGTGTGGAAGTCCATGCCCAGATATGTCAAAGACTGGGTCGGAACCAGGGTCGACTTTGGAATGTTGAGAAGCCACCCGAACTGTTTCCAGAGACTTCATGGTCACCTCCAGGCTCACCCGACAAAGGTCTTCCGATGGCGCCCTGACCAGCAGGTCGTCCAAATAGGGAATGACGGCGTGTCCCTGCACATGCAGGAGAGCCATCATTGAGGCCATCACCTTTGTGAACACTCGCGGTGCCGAGGCTAGCCCGAATGGCAGTGCCACAAATTGGAAGTGTTCTTCCCCCACTGCGAATCTCAACCAGCGCTGATGAGCCGGTGCAATGGGCACGTGAAGGTAGGCGTCTCGGATATCTATGGACGCCAGGAAGTCTCCCTGTGACACAGCCGCGATCACGGAGCGCAGGGATTCCATACGAAACTTCCGAACCAACACGTGGCGGTTGAACAACTTGAGGTCCAGAACCGGACGAAAAGAGCCGTCCTTCTTTGGGACAATAAAGAGGTTGGAGTAAAAACCCCTGAACCTCTCTCCCGTGGGTACTGGGACCACCACTCCGTCTCTGCGGAGTCCCTCCAACACCAGATGAAAAGCCTGAGCTTTGTCTAGGGATGGAACAGACCGATGGAATCGGTGTGGCCGGCTGTGACGTCAGCTCTATCCTGTAGCCTTTTGAGACTACGTCTCGGACCCACTGGTCTTGGACGTGGAGAAGCCATCTGTCCTGGAAAAGAGACAGGCGGCCCCCCACCTGTGGGGAGACAGGATGAAGGAGCGAGTCATGCCGAAGCGGGTTTAGGGGTGGCAGCTGCAGCCCCTGCCGGCTTCTTTTGGCGACTTTTGTTGCGCCACTGAGTGGAGGGCTTGCCCCCACGGTCCGCGCGAGCGCGACGCCGCTGATGACTGCGAGCTGGGGCGAAAGGACCACTGTTTTGGGTTCCTTTTCACGGTTATACCGTGGCTTAGGCTTATTCTGCGGTATCTTAGACTCAGCAGAATCCTTTATCAGCTTGTCCAGCTCGGTGCCGAAGAGCCTGTCACCAGCAAACGGAAGATTTTGCAAAATCTTCTTAGACGTGGCATCTGAGTCCCAAAGACGCAGCCACAACAACCTGCGGATCGCTATAGCATTGGCCGAAGCCACAGCTGAGCGAGTGGCAGTTCCAAAGTTGCCGTCCTGGCGTAATCCGCATAAGCCCTTGCCCTGTCGGAGAGTGCCAGGACCTCTGGGCTGGCCCTAGCTAGATCAGAGATACCATCCAAGCAGGAGGTAATCGCTTGTAGGGTCCAGACCGCGGCAAAATTAGGGGCAAATGAAGACCCCACAGCCTCATAGGAAGACTTGGCGAGTTGCTCGACCTGTCTATCAGTGGCATCCTTCAATGAGGAGCTATCAGAGGCAGAAAACAAGGAGCGTGCAGCAATCCTGGTCATGGAAGCGTCCACCTTAGGGGACTGTGACCATTCCAGAAGCACCTCCTGAGGAAAGGGGAAGCGATTGTCCTTAGGTTTACGGACATAACGCCGCCCAGGATGTAACCTGGGAGCTCTAATCACCCTTCCAAAATTAGTGTGGTCCATAAAGGACCCACTTGGTCTTGCCTCCGGCCGCAGCCATTGATAGACCTCCTTGGGGTGAACAGTCACCTCCTCAGGAGGAGTGACCAGACGTAATGTCTCATTGATGGAGGACACCAGATCCTCCACCCCATCTGGAGGTTCAGAGACAGACCCGAGAGTAGAACCCCCTTCATCTTCCTCACCATCAGAGGAACGCTCCTCCTCAGAGAGAGCTTGGAGCTCTGGAGAGGCCTCCCGAGCTCGCTTAGGGGGTCTCACAGAAGAAGTAAGAAGCACCCGGGGGTAACTGGGAGGAGTAGCTGGGTTTTCCAGCCTCCTATGAAGTGCCTCCAGGGATTGCGACATGGAGGACATCTGGGACAGCAGAGATTCATTTATCTTATTCTGTGCTTCCCATGTCCCTGGGATCACCCGAACCTCAGGGTACAGACCCGCAGATTCTGATCCAACAGTAACTGTCCGGGTCTCTGGGCGTCCGCAATTATTGCAGGACCCCTCCACCAGTGAACCGTTGCATGTAGCGCAGGTAATGGTGCCATCTGCCGTCTTAGCAGCATGCTTCCTTACTGAGGACATCGCCACAGTAGGGGGAAATAAGCCAAGTTGTAACAAACAAACCGGAGTTTCCCGGTGGCTTACCGACCGCAGTAAGCGGTAGGAGGAAGCGGTGTTCGTGTGTGACCTCCGCGAGTTCCGGTCTCCCCTGGAAAGTGCAGACACACGCTGCAGCCAGATCCCAGCCGGGAAGAGAGGGAGAAGATGGCCGCCGACAGTAAAGTCATAGGCGTGGCCAGGAACACGCGGGAGAACACAAAACACGCCCATCGGTGATGTCACCGTAAGAGCTGCTTCCTCCTCCTCCAGGCAGCCTCAGTAATGGAGGTGCCAGAGCCCGCAGCGCGGGAAAAGAGTGTGTAACAATGCACATACACACACAGACTGCATGCACAAAACAAACAACAGCAGTCTACAGCCTCAGCCCCTGAGACACACAGGGCGGTCAGCCAGAGTGACCCCAGCACAGGGTACACCGACAGAACCGCGGACCCGAGGGTAACCGCGCGGTCTGAGTGTCATGACACCAAGTGACAGACACTACCCCAGGCACACAGGAGACACACCAGGTGCCTCAGTGCCGGTCCGGTCTGTAAGCACCTTTAGGGAGGCCTCGGACGGGGGAACAGCACCAGTCCGGAGTGTAAGCACCATTTAGGGAGGCCTCGGACTGGGCTGGCTCCGTCCGGTCTGTAAGCACCATTTAGGGAGGCCTCGGACGGAGCGGAGCTGTGCAAGGCTCCAGGCTCCCCCTCTCCAGAGCCTCCATGGAGGGATGGAAAGGAAGGAGCTCGACAGCGTACCGGGAGAACAGCAAGTGTCCAGGCTAAAAAGCCCTCCGGTACCTCCACCAGCGTGTTCCACAAAGGGTGAGCGGGGAGACTGTCGAGGGTCCCGACCGGGACCATTTACCTTGTCTTCATACGCCATCATGTAAGCTGTGAGAATGCAGTGAAGTGCAAGCAAAGCGTGATCCTCCGAGCACACTAAGTTTAAAACTGAGGATGTTTCCTACGGTGGGGGTTTATAAGCGGAGGAGGCGGTGTCTACAAACTTGTAGTACCTAGTGTGACCTCCGGAGGGCGGAGCCTTAAACCCCATTGTCTGGGTCTCCCATTATGATGACCAGAAAATAGAAAAATATCCAGCACAGAATCTAGAAAAAAACATTAAAACACACAATAATATCATCATCCATAAAGATGGTCTTTAGTTATAGGTTTGTTTTCTCCCCATTAGACTGGAGCTCATGTACAGCTCGACCACTGATCAGCTCATTCCCTCAGTGGCTGTGAGTGCTGCGTTTGGCTTTTTCTGGAAGCCCCAGTGATGATGAAAGGAACTGCGGTCACATCACTTCCGGCCGCTGCATTTTATAATGGCTCCTTATTCTTCTGACTATGCGGTTTCCACTGGTCGGCTTCCACCAATACATAAGTGATCACCTTCCTAATCTGTGGATCGCTGATAACTTGTTTTAACCAAGGAATCCCTTTAATCAACTACAGTATACTGGTACATGCAGTTATACAGTTGTGTATATGCACTGTGATTCTGTATACGGCACACTACCAGTATACAGAGCTTTTTTAATCCAGTATTTACATTATTATCCTTATAGTGGTTATGTGCCTTGTCTGGTTCAATTTCCTTTAGTGGGTAGTATCAGTTCTTGCCATGGTGTGATAATTTTATCATATGAGAAATATTAAGTCTCTATCAATGAATTTTGTCCCTTTATTCATTATACGGTCATATGCTTATTATAACTCTGGTCATGCGTTCAATTGTTTGTATGTGCATTATCGGTCACTATGAGGTGATTATGTTACTGGTCACAGGTGGATCATCTCCCATTTTTTTATCATAATCTTGTATAGTGGATTTGATTTCTCTTTATTTCCTGATGTCTAAGGGTTCTTTATCCATAGATAAACTCGGATAAACCCTTAGGTGACCTATACACAGTAGCAGAGTGGCTGACAGAGGTCTACCGTAGAACACGAAAGAATCATCTCTTCAACGGGACCATCACAGGTTTTAGATACCTCAGATTGTAACAAACATGACGGAAATACAGACAACATTTATCCTGGTTTGATTTCACATGTCACAGGGTCAAAACGCTTCAAATCTCAGTTCACATGCCTAAGGATAAGTGATGATTATTGTGGGGCGACGTGATGTACTTTCCCCATAACGTGTCAAAATAGAAAAATATCAGTACATGCATCTAGAAAATTAAAACATACATTGTCCTAAATGTTGAAGGTATTGTTCCCCATTGCACTGGAGTATAAGCTCGACATATCAGTCATTTCAGTCTTATTCTTGTTTTTACTGGCAAGACACAGTATTGATGAAAGAGCTACGCACATCCTAATGTGCGTGCTTTAATGCTCCTATATTCGCGCTATGCTTCCATGTCCTTCCGACAAAAAGTAAGTGGTCACGCTAATTGGACGCTGATATGTTAACGGATCTTTGCAACCGTAATGGTACAGAGTTTTGCAGTGACAAGTGATGTGCTGAGCCGCCACTACAATGTATCGGTAACAGATCTCATATAGCAAGGCGTGGGTGTGCCTTGCGTCATCCTCGTGGACAGCCCAGTACTCGAGGTACCGGCACGTCACAAATTAACTCAAACATGTTTAATATATTGTTGTTACTGTTTCTCATGGACACATCGGAAGACTTTTTCGCCACATCATTCTCAGCGATCTGATCGCGCGAATGCGATATCGTGGTACACACAGTGCTACTCACCAGCGATCTATCAGCGACAGTGGAAATGATTTTATTCATTTCACATGTCAGCGATATCCCGGTAAATCGGTAACTAGACGCCGTGGGTGCGCGAGCTTGGTGATCCTGTTCCCGATGTAACGCAGCATCGCCGGTTCCACCGCTGCGATATCAGGAAAACAATTTAACCGTGTACGACCACCAACCAGCGACCATTTAATCTGGGATTCAGAGGGTAGGTCAGCGATGCACGCACGGTTGCAGCACAGGGCAGCGTATGCTGGTTACGGCCCATCGCAACGAGTTGAATGCTTTGCATATGCATATCAAATAGTTGAAACAGTTGCCTCAAGTGTTGAAGCCAGTACATTGCGTCACCTGCCATATCGGTTAATGCTACAATGACGTTTTTTACAGAATATTATTTGTTTTACGCAGAAGCAGTTATGGAAACGCCAACGACAGATTAATTTTTACTGTCGAGTCTTAATAGGGCTTAATTGGCACAATATGTGGGTTAGAAATGTAATGAGATTAACTCATTCATTGCTACTAATTTTTATCTGTAATTTCATTTACCGTAGTTCAAAGCAGAGGCTATTAGGCAAACAAAGATTATTTTATGACAATTAAAGCAGTGAGATAGAGGTTATTTTACTTTCTTGGCTGACAATAATTACAATGCTGCTAATCTACATGTTTTAATTTCAGTGTTGATACAACTATTCCAGAAGCCTATGGAAGGGTTGAGTTATAATAATATTTATTCATTTATATATTCCACAGCGATTTACATAAATCATCAACACTGTCCCCATTGGAGCTCACAATCTTAATTCCCCATAAGTATATCTTTGAAGTGTGGGAGGAAACTGGAGCAACCAGAGGAAACCCAGGTTTACATGGGAAGAACATACAAACTCTTCACAGATGTTGTCCTTGGCTAGATTTGAACCCAGGACCCCAGTGCTGCAAGATTGCAGTGCTAACCACTGTGCCACCATGCCACTGTAGGCTACATTCCGTACTAGTGATGGGCAAACTCAAACTATAAAGGGTCGTACCAAACACAAAGTATACGGGCATCCCTGAGACGTTTGTGTAAGGCTAGGGTCAGCTAGTATCACTAGCGTTTTGCCCTGTGTTCAGGGGATTTCTGTTATAAAGAAGAATTTGTCAGCATTAACATAGTGTTACCGTAGCGTTAACGTTGCCAATTCATTGCTGTGGCTGACGAAACCCCAAGCGCAGTTCAAACACCGGCATCTAAGTGCCAGTGTTTGAAACCTCGTGCTATTTCCAAGTGTATTACAAGATGCGTGCTTCCGTGTAATGAGATGCACTTGGAAATAGCGTGAGATTTCAAACTTCGGCACTTAGATGCCGCCATTTGAACTGTGCTCGGGGTTCCATCAGCCATAGCAATGAATTGGCAGCGTTAACGCAGTCATACTATACGGTACCACTGCGTTAATGCTGACAAATTCTATCTTTTTAACGGAACCTCCCTGAACGCAGGGCAAAACGCTAGTTTGACCCTAGCCTAAGGCTATGTTCACACGGTCACAATTGCACCGTTCGGTTCCGCATTGTACGGATCCACTATTGCAGTTAAAAAGCTAAGAAACTCATTGATGTTGGCTGTCCCAGCCATGTCAATGCTTTTCACTATTTTGCATTCACATGCTGCGCTTTTAAGGGACCCACTTTTGGCTGAAAGGCAGATTCGTAAAAAGAATGAGCATGTCAATTTCCTGGCGTTTTTTCGCTCCGCTTTTACTCACCTCACTGGGCTCCCACGGTGATCCTCCTCATCCCTACGGCACAGGACCTGTGGAGGACTTTGCACAGCAACATGTGACCGAGCAACGTCACTCGGTCAGACGGCAGGCTGCAGGGTCGTAGAGGCCGCGCTCACTGCATGAGAAGACACCGCCGGCGGTCACCGATGGAGCGCGGTGAGGTGAGTAAGCGCTGGCGAAAAACCCAGAGGCGTTCACACACAGAACGCTGTGTTTTGTGAGGATCTGTTCATGGTGCAGCTTTTGCACCAAAAGCGGATCTTCACAAAACGCAGCAATACGCTGTGTGAACATAGCCTTAGGCTACATTCCACTTTTTCAGCTGGAAAACGGATCTGCTTTTTCAAAACATGCATCATCCATTCACACAGTGCATCTTTGATGCGTTTTTTGAGGATTCTTTTTTTTTTTAGCCCATTCTACAATGGGGGCAATGGAAAAAACTGATCAGGAAAAATGCCCAACAATTGACAAAGGCCAGGGTCACATTTGCGGTTGGACCCTGGCCTGCCGGATTCCGGTTTCAACTTAGCAATTTTTCCATCACCGCATAGCGTTTCCGCTATGCGGTGCTGGAAACCGCAGTCCCTAGTTACCCGGTGTTTACCTGCACGACCTGTCACACAGGCAGCGGCTCGGAGGGCGTTTTACAGCGCCGCACAGGAAATCGTGTCTGCAACGGTTTCCTGTGCGGCGCTGTAAAACGCCCTCCGAGCCGCTGCCTGTGTGACAGGTCGTGCAGGTAAACACCGGGTAACTAGGGACTGCGGTTTCCAGCACCGCATAGCGGAAACGCTATGCGGTGATGGAAAAATTGCTAAGTTGAAACCGGAATCCGGCAGGCCAGGGTCCAACCGCAAATGTGACCCTGGCCAAACTCATTCTTTTTGAAGATCCACAGAAAACAGATCCTCAAAACATCAGACCATCTGAATGCTAAATTTGGAAATGCATTGACTTGGCTGGGATGCCAAACGTCACTGGATTTCACTGCAAAAATGGATCCTCAAAAAAACGCACCAAAAAAGGACCAAATACGCACCATGTGAATATAGCCTTAGGCTAAGATCACACTGAACATTTCTGATCCATTTTTGGTGCTGTGTTTTTTTTTTAAATTGCACAAAAAATGAATCAGTCAAAACATTTGTTGTTCAGGTGCTGCAGTTTTTGACTGCTGCATTAGTAGCACATAAAGCATATTCAGAAAATAATGAGCATGGCAATTTGTGCTCCGTTTTTCTGGTGCACTCTCTACACCACTAACATCCAATTACTTACCCTTCCGGTGATGTCTTCCTCCTAGGCACCAGCAGGACCTGTCTGAGTAGTACGGTACCTCCAGGACCTACCCATGTTACACAGTCACATGGGGTACAGGTCCTGTAAGTACTTGCAAAACTCACAGACAGGTCCTGCCGATGCCCGGGAGGAAGACATCACCGGGACTCACTGTGGTATCGCAGAGAGGGTAAGAAAGTGTGTCTGTGTCTCTGTCTGTCTCCATCCTGGTCATGTAGCCCTTGCACCCGCCGAGTTTCAACGCATATGTGAAAGCACCCTAAGGACCAGTTTAGACCAACATTATTTCGGTCCATATGACGTCTGCCTGGACAACAAACTGCACATGATAACACATAGATCAATGAAAGGGAATGGGAGAGTTCACATGAACAATTTTTCATATTGACTTTAGCTTCTACTGTGCCTTGCTTATGTTCCTTTGCAATACAAATGAGCACATAGAGCTGCATTTGGACATTGTCACATCCTTTATTTGTGGATATGACTGTCCAAGAGTTCACATTTTTGTGTGAACTTGGCTTTATGGAAAACAATGCAAGAGAATAAAAATGGCCATATTCACTATAACTGTTCTCTATTCTAAGGACTGAGGACTACATAATTTTATATCATACAACCATGTTTCCTGTTTCTGTAGAACCTTTATTACACTCCTTCAACCTTAGTAAAACAGATTATGATGAGATTATAAAAAGAGAATGACCAACCTGGGGCTCCATGACACCAGTGGACAAGTTCATTTTCACGTTCTATCACCTCTCCAAGCTCTGGCGGCCAATTACAATTTTGTTCCTGGTTCACAAGAAAGTCTACACTTTGCCACACGAGGTCCCGATCAGCTGGTTGTAGGTAATCCTGGCAAGATAGGAGCATTTGCAGTATGGAAGAAAGTCCATGTGCTGCCCCTGCAGCAAGAAGAAACTACATAATCAGGGCTGTGTAACAATAACTTAACAGAAGACATATTTATTCGCTGTGAGTCCCTGTGACTGTCTAGTTTGTGGACTGTAGTGCACCATATGTATCATAATAATATTTATTCACTTACCGTATATAGTGCTATTAATTCCACAGCACTTTACATACGTCAGCAACACTGTCTTCATAATGCAACAATCTATCATATTGCAACAATATACACATTTAGTCTGCCTTCACATTGCGTGATTTCTGCATCCATGTGGTTCCTTGAATTGCAGGGATCACACGGACAGGCACTGATCTGTGCCAATGGATGCCAACTGATGCCCATAGACCGTTTAGTTAACTGATCCATCATCAGTCACCTGAGATATGGCTGGGAGGAGTTGTATCTTGCTTCTGAGCATGTTCAGCACAGCAAAACGGACCCGTTTCAAGGATCCTTTTTTTCATGTATCTGTATGGATCCGCGCTCCATAGACCCTCGTGTTATTTGACATGGACAGCTACGGATACGTGTCTGTCGGTTTGAGTCCGCTTTTTTCAAGGCAGCCCAAAATTGTAACAGTCCTCGATTTTGGGTGCATGAAAAAATTGACACAAACGATTCCGTGACAAAACGGACACACGGATGGCCATATAGGATCAATCCATGCCCATAGGGATACATGGGAAGCCAAAACTGATCCGTGGCTATCCATTTTAAAACGGACAGACACGGATTCCAAATCACACAGTGTGAAGGCAGCCGTTATGTATACAAGTAGCGTTGTGTATAAAAGTAAATGTCTTTTTAAGCTATGTTAGCATGTTGCTTTTTTCTATAGCCAAAACCTGATCTTTTGCCAATAAACATGCTGCAGCCAAAATGCAACATTTCATAACTTTTTACCTGCTTTTCTTATTATGTTATTGCTGCGTTTGCTTGTTTTTTTGCTGCGTTTTTTTCAGAATCCCAACACTAGACCACAACTAGATCAAATTGTTTAGGGGAAAACAATTTTTATGTCTGAAAAAATAGTGACTATTCTGAACAAAAAATCTGGCTTTATGCAGCTTTAGTTCATACTAGACGTGAATTAAGGCTACATTAGTGCATGAGAGCCAGCAGTCTAGAGTTGAATTGGTAGGGCATTGTTTAATTTCACACATTGGTAGGGCATTGTTTACTCTATCCCATTGGTAGTGCATTCTGATCTTAAAAAGGACCTGTCACCCCCCAAATATTAGAATCTAAGGGCAGCACTGAATGCAGCACGTCTGCTGCATTCAGGCAAGGGGTCCCCCATGTCTGATGGTGCCCAGTACCCCGAGTTAAAAGTTTAGTAAAACTTACAATCTGGAGCCAAATAGGCGGTCCCTGGTGCAGCAGCCTGTGTCTCTGTGCTGCCTCCCTGCTGCCAATCACGTCCTCCTCGCTCTGTCTGTGCTGGTGACACAGTAGGTAATGTTATCTCAGCCTCCGGTTGCCTGTCCCGCCTCCTGCTGTGAGATGAAATAATTTCCCCGCCCAGCTGCATGTTATGCTATGGAGCTGGCCGAGGAAAAACTCTGATGTCACAGCAGGAGGCGGAACAGGGGGCGGGGATAAGTGTGGAGCCCACTGGGACGGGGTACTCGGTGCCGGACCGGGGTACTGCTTGGGGATGTCACGGCGGTCCTGGTCTGGACCGTGTCTCGGGTTCGCACAATAAAATGGGGGGTATTTACAAGGGATTTGGTTTGTCGTGACGCCACCCACGGGTTGTGGTCAATAATGGGACCACCGCTGCTGCAGAACCTCCGGGGATGATGTTTGGCAGCTTTAGATGGAATGGCTCTCCGCAGGTAGAGCCTGGATCCCCGGGGCAGTTGTAATTAAAGTCTGTGATGGTTGTTATAGATGTTGCAGGAAGGTGGATTAGCCCGCCGGGGGTCAGGACAGCTCCTGACAGGGTCAAATGGAGGATTGTCAATTCTTTATTCCTGAAATCAGACACAGACACTGAAGCAGGGTTCACCCGGGTTTACTTCTCCAATTCTTCAGTCAAACAGTGCACGGTACAATACAGTTTCCACAGCTTTACACAGTTGACTCCGGTAACACTTGAACCCACTGCAGCCAGGTTGTCACTCTTAGACTCCTCACTCCAATCATGTGTCCTTTCATATTTTATATATTCAAGTCACACATGAATAATGCTCAAAATGTATTAGGGCTCTCCCACATATTATGTTACTCATACTAAGTTGGTTTTGGAGAGTTTCTATACCACAAATTCAATCGCACAATTTAAACTGCTTTTCTTAAAGATGCTTTTATTACTTCATCAAAGAAGGATTAAAATTGCAGATACAAAAGTGCTCACAGACATAATAAAAATTAGTAAATTTACATGAATCTGGATAGGAGGACACTAAGGGGTTAAAGTCATTTCACCTCACACTTCAGGACAAAACACATGGTAGGCATATCAAAAATAATAAGAGCTATGTGATCTCATGGTATATATATGGTTAAATTGAGGATTACAGCCTATCAATATGTGGAGGGTTCAGCTCATAATCCTCCTCCCTACTACCAATAGCTTCACTGGATATTCTCTCAAAATAATTCCCATTACACATCAAACCCTAACAACATAGCAATTATAGCAGAGCTTACCCATGTCAGAGTGAATTCGTGGTATAGAAACTCTCCAAAACCAACTTAGTATATGTGTCCTTTCAGGCTGATTCTCTGTCTTTCCCTTCAGGTGGATTGCGGAGCGGCAGCTCGGTCCCCAATTGTAGCTTCCCCCTAAGTCTATGGGCGGTAAGCCGGGTCCTCTTGGTTGCTGCTGAGCCCCCAACCCTGTAGTGGGAACACAGACCTGGAATCTGTGTCCCCCGTCAGTTTGTCTGGTGAGCTGGTTTAAATCTTCAGTCCCCCTCAGAGCTGACACTCTGGTTTTAGCCTAACCTTAGGTATCCCTGTTTCACAAGGGATCACCGGGTCCTTCTCTACCCGTGTAACTTCCCAGTAATATCAGGAGAGGCTCTTCTGTCAGTTATCTGTCGGCCCTCACATCTTCCCTGGACCTGATGGTACTGATCCGGTCTTGGCTGCTCGGCACCTGCCTACTGGCTAACTGCTTCCTGTTTCGACCTTTTATACTCGTCTGTTACCATGACTATGCTTCACCCACTCATATCTAGCCCTACTACCCCTTGCCTGCCTAGAGTTCCAGGCTCCGGGTTAGGTCCATATGTCAGTGGATATGTAATTTGAGGTGTTTGCTATACAAACTGTCTACCCTCCTGTCTGGCTGCAGTTTGTACCTGTGGCCACCCTGGTCGCAGGGGCACCACATTCCCCCGGAGTAAAACCGGCGTGTCCTCACGCCGTCTGGCATGGATCCCCCTGAAAAACCTTTTTGTTATCTTGCAAAACATTAACATTAAACATATTTGTTTCTTCCTATTGCGGAGGTAAAGGTTCTTTAAACGTTGCATTAAATATTTAAATAAATATAAACATATATTACTTTTCTAAAAGTTTAAAAAGTCTTCTTAAAAAGGTGCCAAAAATCTCAAAAGTGCAAAAGTTTCAAAGAGACACTCCGCAGTTCAGTCCAAGTTCTATGGACAGTCTCAAAAGTGCACTCTTTGGTCTTAAAACCAATGGGGAGCACACTGAGTGCTCAACTATGTACAAGAAAGTTTATGCCAACTCACTGTCCATGGTATCAATGTCCCAATAACATATAAGGCTAGGGTCACATTTCCGTTTTTTTTGGAAAATCCTGATCCGGTTTTGAGCTTTCAAAAAGCTCAAAACCGGACCAGGAAACGCTCCCATAGGAGCCAATGCAAAACACCGGATGGCTTCACAAGCCATCCGGTGGCCGGATCCGGCACTGCTGCCTGCGTTTAAAATCATGCAGGCAGCAGTTTTCGCAGCGTTTACCGGGACCGCACTGCGGTCACCGGATGGCTCAGGATGTGTAATCCTGAGCCATCCGGTAACTGCAGAGTGTGCGGATCCCGGCTCAGCAAACCTAGTAAAGAGTTAAATAGCTGCCCTAAATGACTGTTAGAGGTCTGTAGGGGGTCTAAGCCCCCTACAGACCTCTAACAGTCATTTAGGGCAGCTATTTAACTCTTTACTAGGTTTGCTGAGCCGGGATCCGCACACTCTGCAGTTACCGGATGGCTCAGGATTACACATCCTGAGCCATCCGGTGACCGCAGTGCGGTATTCAGCACACATTTTTGTGAAAAAATTTGTGTGCCCGGCATTGCGTTCACCGCATCCGGATCCGGATGCGGTGAATGCAATTTAGGTTTTCAATGTGACCCTACCCTAAGACAAACAGGGGAAAAGGCTAACATTCATTCAGGAATGGGATGGGGCCAACAAGGATCACATCACATTCACACTCACTGTCCTTGCAACTGGATCCGGGTCTTCACTCCTTCTTCCAGGACAAGACTTGTGAAATTCTCCTAGGGAACAGTTCTAATTCCTGTAGAGCTTGCTCCAACAAATAACTGGTTGTGGTTTGGGTAGTTGCATCCTTAGTGGCTTCTACTACAACTGTCTCTACAGGGGTTGTCGAATCAGGGTTGGTATCTGGATCCGAGTAAACAACTGGATCCTCCAATTCTAGTGATTTGCTGTCTTCTTGCACTCCAAGGGATAGCCTTTTTACTTTTATTCCATAAGGGCCTCTTTCTCCTTCTACTACAATGTAGGAGACCCATTCTCCAACCTGCACTTCCCTGTCCTGGTGCTAGTCTGGAAGGTGTGCCTCCACATCCCTTCTGTTAATAAAAATGTCTTTGCTTGCTCCGTGTTCTTGGGCAAAAGCATACCCCAGTTCTGGCTTGACTTTAACAATTTTGCCTTCATGGCGCGGGGATTGATGGATACTCAAATCCCGCTGGGCATCAGCTTTGGCACTAATAGTGCGGGCAATCATTACTTGTCTTTGGGCTAGTCTTATTGCCTCTTCTTCATCCCATTTCTGGGCACATCTCTTTAAATATTCGTTTCTAGTTATAATTTTTACAGGGCCCACTCCTTTATCAGGGTCCTCAGGGAATCCCATTAGATTCTCTTCTGTCTCATCCCTCTCCCACCAACAGCGGAACTGTTCCCCTCTCACCTCTGTAGATGCAGGCACTGGAATCAGGGGCTCCGGCAGCTGCAGATCTCTCTCCGTCAAAGCTCCTAGGGGGTCAGCCACTCTGGTGGTTCTCCGGGGACTATTGTTGGATGTGCTATCCCAGCCGGGTTTGACAGATACAGTCTGCAGATTCTGGCAAATGTCTACCTGAATCCGGGTCCTCTGCTCTATCTGGACCCGGGTCATCTGCAGGGGCAGTAGCCGCATTACACCCCTCTGGGTGTCTCGGACTCGTGGACGTTCCTATCCACCTTCCGCCATGATGCTAAAGTCACCAAAATTCTTCCCCTGGCCGGGTTCCTCCACACTCACATTCAGTGGGCCCTCCGGGATCAATTGGGATCTTTCTTCTGCAGCACTTTCTTTAGCGTCCTTTTCTTCCGTCCGGGTATACTGTAATGGCGGCTGTTCCGCATTCGGTTTCCTGTCCCACCTTCCTTGGGCGTCTTTTTCCGCTCCTGCCATATTCTCATTGGCTATTGCAACTTGAGACGGAAGTTCCTTCCCAGGATTGATGGCTGGCTCCCCCGGAGTTAAGGGGAGCCAGGGTGGGCCTTTGCTTTCCTTTGGACTGGATCCATCTCGGATTCTGCAGCGCGACAGGGACTCTCTCTTTCCACCTGGTGACGTCAGAGCGGTGAGCGGTCTTTCTTCCCGCACGTCGCGCGCTCTGTAATGGCGGATTTTGAAATTTGCAGTCTCTGTGGCGCAGTTAAAATTCAGCTTGCCGCGCGCCCAGCAATGGCGGCTGATTCAAAACGGTCACTAATCACGGCACACAATGCCCGGTACTGGGCACGGTAGATCCTGTTTGTGACGCCAGATTGTGGAGCCCACTGGGACGGGATACTCGTGCCGGACCGGGTACTGCTTGGGGATGTCACGGCAGTCCTGGTCCGGACCGTGTCCTGGGTTCGCACAATAAAATGGGGGGTATTTACAAGGGATTTGGTTTGTCGTGACGCCACCCACGGGTTGTGGTCAATAATGGGACCACCGCTGCTGCAGAACCTCCGGGGATGATGTTTGGCAGCTTTAGATGGAACGGCCCTCCGCAGGTAGAGCCTGGTTCCCCGGGGCAGTGGTAATTAAAGTCTGTGATGGTTGTTATAGATGTTGCAGGAAGGTGGATTAGCCCGCCGGGGGTCGGGACAGCTCCTGACAGGGTCAAATGGAGGATTGTCAATTCTTTATTCCTGAAATCAGACACAGACACCGAAGCAGAGTTCACCCGGGTTTACTTCTCCAATTCTTCAGTCAAACAGTGCACGGTACAATACAGTTTCCACAGCCTTACATAGTTGACTCCAGTAACACTTGAACCCACTGCAGCCAGGTTGTCACTCTTAGACTCCTCACTCCAACTATGTGTCCTTTCAGGCTGATTCTCTGTCTTTCCCTTCAGGTGGATTGTGGAGCGGCAGTTCGGTCCGCAATTGTATCTTCCCCCTAAGTCTATGGACGGTAAGCCGGTTCCTCTTGGTTGCTGCTGAGCCCCCAACCCTGTAGTGGGAACACAGACCTGGAATCTGTGTCCCCCGTCAGTTTGTCTGGTGAGCTGGTTTAAATCTTCAGTCCCCCTCAGAGCTGACACTCTGGTTTTAGCCTAACCTTAGGTATCCCTGTTTCACAAGGGATCACCGGGTCCTTCTCTACCCGTGTAACTTCCCAGTAATATCAGGAGAGGCTCTTCTGTCAGTTATCTGTCGGCCCTCACATCTTCCCTGGACCTGATGGTACTGATCCGGTCTTGGCTGCTCGGCACCTGCCTACTGGCTAACTGCTTCCTGTTTTTCCCTTTTATACTCGTCTGTTACCATGACTATGCTTCACCCATTCATATCTAGCCCTACTACCCCTTGCCTGCCTAAAGTCCCAGACTCCGGGTTAGGTCCCTATGTCAGTGAATATGTGATTTGAGGTGTTTGCTATACAAACTGTCTACCCTCCTGCCTGGCTGCAGTTTCTACTTGTGGCCACCCTGGTCGCAGAGGCGCCACATAAGCATTACCTCGCTCTGCCTGCGGCACCAGCACAGGGAGCAGAGACAGAGTGAGGAGGACGTGATTGGCAGCAGGGAGGCGGCACAGAGGCACAGGCTGCCGCACCACGGACCGCCCATTTGGCTCCAGATTGTAAGCGTTACTAAACTATTAACTCGGGGTACCGGCACCATCAGACGTGGGGGACCCCTTGCCTGAATGCAGCGGACATGCTGCATTCTGTGCTGCCCTTAGCTTCTAATAGTTGGGGGGTGACAGGTCCTCTTTAAACAATTGTTTACTCTCACACACTGGAACGGTGTTCAGTTAGTGGGGCATTGTTTACTTTCCTACATTGTTCTAACATTGTTCACTCTAATTGCTATCAATAACATGTACAGAGTCAGGAGAAACATCCATTGTCATGTGAGAATACAAACACATTACAGTTTATATTTGGGAAAATCACAAACATAAATGGGTTTTACATCCTGCATTACCTGCAATTTTTCCCTAGAAAACATTGCAGAGACTGATAGCAGCATTTTTGTTGTGTTTTTGTCCTTACTCATTGTTTTTGTGAGAATGTCTGGGATGGCAGTCATGGGGAGGCACTATTGTCATTTGCCTCAGCACAACACATAGGGATTGTTGTCTTGGTTGGGTGCATAGATTTGTGTGGTTCAGGTCATATGTTTTTGTCACCGTCACTTCTGACAAGCAAGGACCATCCCAGGAAGATAGTAACAGAGGCCAACGGATCTTAAAGAGTAGACTTTTAATGAACAACTTGTACAGTTCTTAAAAACCCCACATTATACATGAGAGGGTGGGCAGATACCGTAAGCACAGTTTCCAAAGTACAAGACACCATTGGACACACAACCTTCTCCCTATTTTCAACCAGCATTTTTTCTGATTTTTCCAGTCCTCCACCTCCGACCAGCTTAGCAGTACCGAGGTCAAAAGTCATACTAGTCATCCCAGAAGCAGGGACTCATGGCGCTCTTGGATCTGCCGCCCATTACAGCATACTCGTTTTGCGTCCATTCTCACAGAGCTATAAGACACACTGGGCCTTATCCTTCCGAGGACCCTTGGAAGAAGAGCCAGCTGTAATTTGTCAAAAAATTGGGGACCCCCACACTGTTTTTTTAAGCTATTTAAAATAATTTACAAAAAATGGCATGTCCTCTGTATATTTATACCGATCACAGATAAAGCCAGTGGCTGGAGGCTGCAGTCCACAGCTCTGTACTTTATCTTGCCTAGGTCACAAAATACAGGGTACTCTACACCTTTTTTTTTATTATTTAAATGAATAATTTAAAAAAGGGTTGGGGTCCCCCTCAATTTTGATAAAGCACACATCTGGGGGCTGGTATTCGCAGCCTGGAGAGACTCATGGCTATTGGGCCCTCCCTAGGCTAAAAATAGCATACCTCAGCAGCCCAGAATTGGCACATCCATTAGATGCTTCAAATGTTGGAAACTAGTCCCCCCAAGGAACATATCTAGATGGGTGGTGAGCACTTTGTACCCCAGGTGCTTCATAGAATTTTAAGAAGTTGAGCTGTGAAAATGAAAAAATCAAAAATGTACTTTTAGCCTCACTTATTAATTTTAACAAGGGCAAAAGGATAAAATGGATGCCAAAATTTGTTGGGCAATTTGTCCTGAGTACACCAATATCTCATATGTGGCGGAAAACCATAGTTTGGGTGCACGGCAGAGCACAAAAGGGAAGGAGCGACATTTGACATTTCCAGAGGAAAATTAGTTGGAATTGTTAGCTGACACCATCGGGTTTGGAGGGCCCCTCATGTGCTTAATCAGTGGGAACCCCCCATTAGTGACCCTAATTTGGAAAATAAACCTTTCAAGTAATTTATCTAGATATGTGGTGAGCACTTTAAACCCTCAGGTGCTTCATGAATTGAGCCGTGAAAATGAAAAAGTCTTTTTTTTTCCGCCTCAAATTTTTTTTTTTACAGGGAATAAAATGGATCCAATAATTTGTTGGGCAATTTGCCTGAGTACACTGATACCTCATATGTGGTGGAAAACCACTGTCTGGGCGCACAGCAGGGCTCTGAAGGAAGTGTGACATTTTGGAACACAGATTTTGATGGAATGGTCTGTGGGTGTCATGTCATGTTTGGAGAGCCCCTGATGTGTCTAAACAGTGGAAACCCCCACAATTGACCCCATTTTGGAAACTAGTCCAAAGAAATTTATTTGGATGTGTGGTGAGCACCCTGAATCCTGAGGTGCTTCACAAATTTTTATAATGCTGAGCTGTGAAAATGAAAATAGAGGCTAAAAGAACATTTTTGTGGAAAAAAAGGATTTTTTCATTTTCACCCAGGCAACATGATAATATGGACTCCAAAATATGTTGGGCAATTTCTCCTGTGTATGCTGATACTCCATATGTGGTGAAAAAAAAACAATTTTTTGGCAAACAGCTGGCTCGGAAGTGAAGGAGTGGCATTTTTGAGCAGGGACCTGGTATGTGAATTTTAGGCTATGCACTGACGATGGATTTCCTGTGTTTTTTGCCACGATTTTACAAAAAATTTTCTTTGTATGTTTGACAATTCCACAGTACAGCACCTTCCCTGCAAAGTGTATGAAAAATTAGAAGTGTTGTGCCCATGCTGCAGATTTTGCCTCGGAAGAAATGGCACGCATTTTCCAGCGTAAAAATCTGCAGCATGTCAATCCTTCTAGAGTATTTTGCTATGATTTTCACCCATAGAGCTCATAGTCAGCTCCAAAGTACTCTGGAAATATATAACAATGTTCACACAATATTTTTGCGTATTTTGCACTGACAATGTGGGGATCCCCTGTATTTATTGTCACCAGCTCAGGCACAGCAGGAAGGTATGTGCTGCCCCCCTCTCCCAGCTATATAGTTTTACCTGGCTGTTAGACACAAATACAGCGGAACCCTTTTTTTAAAATTATTTCTGGAAATAATTTTAACAAAACAAAATGGAGCTTCACCATATTTTTGGTTGCCAGCCAGGTACAACTAGGCAGCTACAAGCTGCCACACACCCCCAGGTGCTTAGTTGTACCTGGCTGGTAATCAAAATATAGCGGAGCCCTTTTTTTTAGTAATTATTTCTTGAAATAATAAAAAAAAACATGTGGGGCTTCAATGTATTTTTGGTTTCTGGCCAGGTACAACTAGGCAACTGGGGGCTGGAATTCTCTGCGTGGAGGGCCCCAAGAGTTCTGGGAATTGAATGAGGCTGGGAAGGAGCAAACGCTGTGGGCACATGTAAAGCCCATACATTTTTTTTGTATTATTTATTCCAATAATAATAAAAAAAAATAATGGCCTCCCCAGTATTTTTGATTGCCAACTAAGGTAAAGTCAGGCAGCTGGGGGTGCCAGTCCATAACTGTTTTATCTGCACTGAGAATCAAAAATACGGCAAAGCCCTATGTGCATAATTTTAATTATTTATTTATTTTTACAACCCTGTGATGGCAAGTTCAATGGCAACCAATCGTAGATGCTGGCTTAGTGTGTGCAGGGCGCAACAGGCAATCTCAAACGCAGTCACAGAGAGTAGGTGTCTGTGATTGACTGTTGTAGCCAGTGCAGTGAATAACCAGGAAGTTTATCAGCGGACCTGGAAGCATAAGCGTGTGGCCCTTGTAAGTATGATGCTGATGTTTAATCACTGTTTTGCTTATTTTTACAGCCACCATTTAATAACTTTGAAGTCCAGGTTCAGGCTGAAGTTCAGGTCAAGTCCAGTCCCGAATATTTTTCACGAACAGAGTAATAGCAAACCTCCATCTCATTTTTTTTTTCTGAAAAAAACTGAAGAAATTCTGACCAAACTCTGATGGTAATAAATAACAACTGACCAAACTCTGATAACACAGATAAAAAAGACCATTTTCACCTACATGAAAAATCACTGAAGGAGCACTTTACTCATATCTTTCCATTGTGGAAAAACAGCTGAATCAAGCTAAGCGGAATCTGTTAGTAGGACAGTAGCACTCCTTACCCATCTACATGGGCATTTAGATCATAAGAATCTGAATAAACTGATACCTTGATATCTGCAACCAGCTGGCTGCCTGTGAGATAGAAGTTGAAGCACTATGAGAGTACACACTGGAGGGTGAGTATAAGACCAGAGGCAGTGGACTTAAGGCCCCGTTACACAGGACGACGTTGTAACGATGTTGGCTGCGATCTCGTGGATGCGTGGTCGTTTTTGAGATCCATTGCAAACCCTGCAAACGATCCCTGCTCATTGCTGCGAATGGGCGAAGTTGTCCGTGACACCGTTATCGCGGTGTCACACAGTACGATACAGCAGGTTGGTTGAGTTGAAGTTGACCGGTTTTTCAACATGTTCATGAACCTGTCAACTTCAACTTGACTAATTATCGTAGTTGAATCGTTCGGTTACACGCAATGACGCACTTACGATGTTGTTTCAACATCGTTGGACACGTCACTTTTGAACGATGTTGAGCACAATGTTGAGCCATGTAATGGGGCCTTTAGAGTTAAAGCACCACTCCAGAAGTAAAAAAAAGAAAACCACTGAAGTGGGGCTGTAAATGAAAATTTACCCTTCAAGTCATTACTATAGACATTTTTATCCAATTAACCCATCTATAAAAGAGAGAATTTACCTAGGTATTCTGTCCCATAGTACGAGTACATAAGTGGAAATGGTTTGCTCTTCTTCTTTGAATACTGTTTCCCAGATTCTAGGATGGCGACACAGACTGACTTAATCTGTGCTGGTGTTAAAACCTGTGGATAGAGGACACATTGTAGAATGGAATTTCACTTTAAAATAAAAGGGCCTTGCATATAGGGAATACATTTTTTACAAAAGGCTCAGAATGGGATAAAAAATATTACAAGCAAAACTCACCTTACTGATCCCCTGATGCTGCCCAGTCACCTGCCAGTCTCATTTTATTGCTGTAGTGATGACTATCACAGACAATCACTAGAGACAACGGTGACGTACTAAAGTCAGTGACTATACCTGACCCGGAAAAAAGGTTAGCCCCTTAGGTGGATGGTAGGGCTCAGTGGTTTGATAGATATCCCAACAGTAATATATAAAGAGTCCTTAGTTTAAGAGAAAAATATTATTTACTGATCTATCAATATGTCAAATTCAAAGGTACCACACTTTACAAGATGTCCAGTTAGACATTGATCACAGCCTGTTAGGAGTAATATGATCAGGGGTGTACATAGAAATTATAGAGCCCCATAGCAGAATTTCTAATTGAGTCCCCCCACCAACAAAAAATAAATAAAAAAAACTTGGCTTGGTTACATAAGAGCATACCTCACAACTTTGCAACCCTTACAAATTTATTATCCTACTATTAAAGCCCATAGATTCCCCTTTCATTATACCCATAAAGTATGATGCCAACAAAAGTGCCCCATAAACACTGCATGATACCCTCACAGTGAATTCTTCTACCAAACCCTCTACAAGCATGGTATGATGATGACTGTACCCCCTTCAACTACTCCAGCAAAGTATTGGTCCCCAACACAATATGAGCCTCAATGGTGACCCCAATACATCCCTACATGCAGTATAATGAGCTACATACAGTAAATCAAACAAATGTTAACTAAGTACCATATTTTATTTACACTGCTATTTCTTTACCTATTTTAGGACATTTGATACTTTTTGCTTTTTGCGTGAGTGTTGCTGTTACGTGGCCTATATGAACATACTTTTACACATTGCATGTATACTAACTTATTTTCCATTTATTTTGATTTTCATAGTCCTCTATATCGTATAATGGGCCCCTCATAGTCCTCCATATAGTATAACAGAACCCTCATTACCTTATATATATAGTATTATATATTACTAGCTGTGAGCCCGATGCAAATGCATCGGGATTCTAGAACGTGCATTAATTTGATTATAGTAGTTATAGCTGTTAGCCTGATGCAAATGCATCGGGTATCTAAAATATGTTTATTGTTTTTTTAAAGATTTTTAAATAATAATCGCATCATCAATAGCAATAATATAAGCCATAGCATTATTATTAGCAGTAATAGCAGTATTAATACCATTATTAGCAGTATTATGAGCATTAATAACAGTATTAATAGCATTAATAGCATTATTATTAGCATTAATAGCATTATTAATAGCATTATTAGCATTAATAATAGCATTAATAACATTATTAATAGCATTAATAGCATTATTATTAGCATTAATAGCATTAATAATAGCATTATTAGCATTAATAATAGCATTAATAACATTATTAATAGCATTAATAGCATTATTATTAGCATTAATAGCATTAATAATAGCATTATTAGCATTAATAATAGCATTAATAACATTATTAATAGCATTAATAGCATTATTATTAGCATTAATAGCATTATTAATAGCATTAATAGGATAAATATTAGCATTAATAGCATTAATAGCATAATTAATAGCATTAATAGCATTATTAATAGCATTAATAGCATTATTATTAGCATTAATAGCATTAATAATAGCATTATTAGCATTAACAATAGCATTAATAACATTATTAATAGCATTAATAGCATTATTATTAGCATTAATAGCATTATTATTAGCATTAATAGCATTAATAATGCCATTAATAGGATAAATATTAGCATTAATAGCATTAATAGCATAATTAATAGCATTAATAACATTATTAATAGCATTAATCGCATTATTATTAGCATTAATAGCATTAATAATAGCATTATTAGCATTAATAATAGCATTAATAACATTATTAATAGCATTAATAGCATTATTATTAGCATTAATAGCATTAATAATACCATGAATAGGATAAATATTAGCATTAATAGCATTAATAGCATAATTAATAGCATTATTAATAGCATTAATAGCATTATTATTAGCATTAATAGCATTAATAGGATAAATATTAGCATTAATAGCATAATTAATAGCATTAATAGCATTAATAACATTATTATTAGCAATAATAGCATTAATAATAGCATTATTAGCATTAATCATAGCATTAATAACATTATTAATAGCATTAATAGAATTATTATTAGCATTAATAGCATTAATAGCATTATTATTAGCATTAATAGCATAAATAATACCATGAATAGGATAAATATTAGCATTAATAGCAATAATAGCATAATTAATAGCATTAATAGCATTATTAATAGCATTAATAGCATTAATAGGATAAATATTAGAATTAATAGCATTATTAATAGCATTAATAGCATTAATAGGATAAATATTAGCATTAATAGCATAATTAATAGCATTAATAGCATTATTAATAGCATTAATAGCATTATTATTAGCATTAATAGCATTAATAATAGCATTATTAGCATTAATAATAGCATTAATAACATTATTAATAGCATTAATAGCATTATTATTAGCATTAATAGCATTAATAATGCCATTAATAGGATAAATATTAGCATTAATAGCATTAATAGCATAATTAATAGCATTAATAGCATTATTAATAGCATTAATAGCATTATTATTAGCATTAATAGGATAAATATTAGCATTAATAGCATTAATAGCATAATTAATAGCATTATTAATAGCATTAATCGCATTATTATTAGCATTAATAGCATTAATAATAGCATTATTAGTATTAATAATAGCATTAATAACATTATTAATAGCATTAATAGCATTATTATTAGCATTAATAGCAATATTATTAGCATGAATAGCATTTTGAATAGCATAAATAGGAGGATTATTAGGCTTAATAGCATTATTAATCGCATTAATATGATTATTATTATTAGCATTATTAGCATTAATATTAGCATGAATAGCATAATTATTAGCATTAATATAATTATTATTAGCATTAATAGCATAATTATTAGCATTAATAGCATTATTATTAGCAGTAATATCATTATTATTAGCATTTGTTTTTTTAATTATTATTGTTTATTTAATTATTTATTATTTTTTATTTATTTTTTTATTATTTTTTAATTATTTTTTAATTGTTTTTTTTATTATTAAATTTATTATTTAGGCTGAGACCCAGTTTTCTTTCAGGTCCGCTGAAAGGGCTGATATAATTAGCATATATTTATTTTTTTTATTATTATTTTTATTTAATTATTTATTATTTTTAAAAAATTTTTTTATTATTTTTTAATTATTTTTTTTATTATTAAATTTATTTGTTCCCATTGAAATACATTATTTTTATTTAATTATTTATTATTTTTTATTTATTTTTTTATTATTTTTTAATTATTTTTAAATTATTTTTTTTATTATTTAATTTATTTATTTTTTTAAGTCAGACTGAGACACAGTTCTCATTCAGGTCCGCCTTTTTTTTTTTTGTATTATTATTTTTATTTAATTATTTATTATTTTTTATTTATTTTTTTATTATTTTTTAATTATTTTTAAATTATTTTTTTTATTATTTAATTTATTTATTTTTTTAAGTCAGACTGAGACACAGTTCTCATTCAGGTCCGCCTTTTTTTTTTTTTTTATTATTATTTTTATTTAATTATTTATTATTTTTTATTTATTTTTTTATTATTTTTTAATTATTTTTAAATTATTTTTTTTATTATTTAATTAATTTATTTTTTTAAGTGAGAGTGAGACACAGTTCTCATTCAGGTCCGCCTTTTTTTTTCCCCATTGACATACATTACCGGTGTGTCGGCGATTTTATGGCCGCCGACCTGGTTCTATTTGTCGGCCCTAAAATCGCGGACACACCGCTAATACATCTCTATGGGCAGTGAGCTCGAATTCTGATTGGTCGGCGACCAATCCGAAATCGGGCTGACTGCCCATAGAGATGCATTAGCGGTGTGTCCGCGATTTTAGGGCCGACAAATAGAACCAGGTCGGCGGCCATAAAATCGCCGACACACCGGTAATGTATGTCAATGGGGAAAAAAAAGGCGGACCTGAATGAGAACTGTGTCTCACTCTCACTTAAAAAAATAAATAAATTAAATAATAAAAAAAATAATTTAAAAATAATTAAAAAATAATAAAAAAATAAATAAAAAATAATAAATAATTAAATAAAAATAATAAAAAAAAAAAAAAAAAAAGGCGGACCTGAATGAGAACTGTGTCTCAGTCTGACTTAAAAAAATAAATAAATTAAATAATAAAAAAAATAATTTAAAAATAATTAAAAAATAATAAAAAAATTAATAAAAAATAATAAATAATTAAATAAAAATAATAATAAAAAAAAAAATAATGCGGACCTGAATGAGAACTGTGTCTCAGTCTGACTTAAAAAAATAAATAAATTTAATAATAAAAAAAATAATTAAAAAATAATTTTAAAATAATAAAAAAATGAGGGGCTCTTCTGATTGGCTGAGGGCAGTATACAACGACCAATCAGAAGAGGGCCTCAGATCTCATTGAGGTAGAATGGCGGATTTTTCGTCCATTCTATCTTAATGAGAAGGAAGAGGACGTCGGAGGTGGAAGTTAGCGAAAAGAAGACAGAAGATCCCCGGGGCCGGACGAAGAGGCGGAGATGGCGGAAAGAAGAGAGAAGACCCCCGGGGCCGGAGGAAGAGGACGGCTGGCCGGACGAAGGGATTGTGGATCGGACGGACGATCAGATGACTTGAAGGCATGTAAGTGATCGACGGGGACGTTAGGTTAGGGGACGGCGGGGGCTTCGGGTGTAGGGCGTTAGGTGTTAGCGCGAGCGGCGGGGGACAGCGGCGGGAGCTTAGGAAGCGGCGGGGTTTAGGGAGTAGGGGATGGGCGGCGGGGCTTTAGGGTGTATCGGTGGGTGCTTAGAATGCGGCGGAGCTTAGGGGGTAGGGGCGGCGGAGTTAGGGGGTAGGCGGCGGGGCTTAGGATGCGGCGGTGGTTAGGGGCGGCTGACTTAGGGGTAGGGGGTTAGGAGCGGCGGACTTAGGGGCATAGGTGCGGCGTGTCGGGGCTTAGGGTGTAGGGGTGCGGCGCACTTAGGGGGTAGGGGCTTTGGTGCGGCGGGGTGGTTTTGTTGCGGGGTGGCTGTGCGGACATGGGGGGGTCTGTGGAGAGATGGGGGTGGGTGTGCGGATATGGGGGGGGCTGTGCGGAGATGGGGGGGGCTGTGGGGACATGAGGGTGTGTGTGCGGACATGGGGGGGCTGTGGGGACATGAGGGTGTGTGTGCGGACATGGGGGGGGGCTGTGTGTAGATGGGGGGGCTGTGCGGACATGGGGGTGGGTGTGCGGACATGGTGGTGGGTGAGCGGACATGGGGGTGGCTGTGCGAACATGGGGAGGTATGTGCGGACATGGGGGGGCGGCTGTGCGGACATGGGGGGGCGGCTGTGCGGACATGGGGGGGCGGCTGTGCGGACATGGGGGGGCGGCTTTGCGGACATGGGGGGGCGGCTGTGCGGACATGGGGGGCAGCTGTGTGGACATGGGGGGGCTGTGCGAAGATGGGGAGGGGCTGTGCGGACATGGGAGGGGCTGTGCGGACATGGGGAGGGGCTGTGCGGACATGGGGAGGGGCTGTGCGGACATGGGGGGGGTCTGTGCGGACATGGGGGGGAAGTCTGTGCGGACATGGGGGGGGTCTGTGCGGACATGGGGGGGGGCGAATTGTGGGTAGCGGGCGGCACTGGGGCACAGAGGCACAGGCTCCGGAGCACTGTGTCAGCATGTGCTGACAGCAGCTGCTCCGGAGCGGGCACAGGGGCACAGGCTTCGGAGCACTGTGTCAGCATGTGCTGACAGCAGCTGCTCCGGAGCGGGCACAGGGGCACAGGCTCCGGAGCACTGTGTCAGCATGTGCTGACAGCAGCTGCTCCGGAGCGGGTTGACAGCGGCGAGGGGTCGCAATGCCCGCTACGCGGGCAATGCCTCGCACGACGTGGTGACGTCACATAGTGACAAAGCCACGGCGTGCCGGGGTCCGACACAAACGTGCCTTCGGCAATTATATAGTAGATAGTACAATGCATAGTTCTTGATATAATATAATGGGTCCCATATAGCCCTCCATATAGTAAGATGCACCTCTTATAGTGCTCCATATTGTTTAATATCAACCATAGTCTTCCATATAGTATAATGCACACCCCATAGTCCTCCATATAATATAATGCATCCCATAGTCCTCCATATAATATAATGTACACTCCATAGTCCACCACATCATAAAATACACAGCCTTTAGTCCTCCACATATTATAATACACATTCCATATTCCTACATATAGTATAATGCACCCCTGTAGTCCACCATATATTTTAATGCATCACATAGTCCCATATAAATTAGAATGTTCCCTCCATAGTCCTCCATATAGTACAATGCACCCCCTTAGTCCCCAATATAGTATAATGAACTCATCCATTCACTCACTCCATACAACACAAGTGATGTTCTCACAAATCACTTAACCATCTTCTCACTCTCTTTATTCTCATTCTCCCAGTCACAGGAGATATTGAACCTAAACCAGGCACTTCTTATAATAGTGAGCTTAACACTTTTCCTGCTACACTCAGAAACCCTGGGAATCTCATTAGTATTCCTTGCATGCCTTCTGTCTCCTTCAACGGCGCCCTTTGTAACCCTCCCTCTGCATGTAACAAACTCTCTTTCATCCATAACATTTTTCTTTCACATTTTCTTAACCTCCTTGTCCTGACCTCTGGATTCAACAATCAGACACCACCGCTTCTACTGCTCTTTCGTATGGTGGCCTATAATTTTCTCATACCCTTAGACCTGAGAGTAGACCGGAAGTGTTGGTCTGCTGTTTTCAACAAATAGTGCTTTTCAAGTTATCCCTCCTGTTGCCTCACTTATCTCCCCTTCTTTTCAGGTCCACACAGTCAGACTTTACAGCCTTCTTGCGAGTGGCAGTTGTGTATCGCCCTCCAGACACCCCATGTCAGGTCTTGATCACTTTGCCACCTGGCTTCCACACTTTCTAGCCTGTGACCTCCCTGTTCTCATCTTTGGAGACTTTAACATTCCTATTGATAAACCCCTCTCATCATCTGCTGCTCTTCTCTTTATATCTAACCTCCCATCTTGGCCTTTCAGAGTCTACTAACTCTGCCACACATGAAGATGGGAATACGCTGCACCTGATCTCCTCCCGGCTCTATTCAGTGCATGATTTTACCAATTACCTTCTAACGCTTTCTAACTACAACCTTCTTTAATTTTTAGTCAAGAATTGTCAACTTATCAAGGACACCCCCAACTACTACACCTTTAGGAGTATAAGTGCCATTAATGCTCAAAAACGTAAAAAGAATTTGTATTCATTGGCCTCAATTTCCTCCCTCTTATGTCCTAATTCTGCTCTGAAATTCTATAATGAAACATTGCAAAGTGCCCTGAATGAAGCTGTACCTCCTACACCTAGTACAACTCAGCACCGACAGCAGCAACCCTGGCACATGCTACAAACACGGTTTCTCCAGTCGTCCTCCAGGTGTGCTGAACATCTGTGCAGAAAATTCAATCTGCCCAAAGACTCCATCCATTATAGGTTTATGCTGAAAACATACAATGCTGCCTTTCACCTCTCCAAACATGCTTACTTCAACACACTTATCACCTCATTAGTCAACAATCCTATGCAATGTTTTGACACTTTCTATTCCCTCCTCGGTCCAAAAGTACAGGACCCAACCACCAACCTCCACGTTAACGATCTGGCCAACTATTTTAAAGAAACAACTGACCACATACAACAGGAAATTTCCTCCCAGCCTCATAATATCATGCATTCTCATCCCTCCTGTACTTTATCCAGCTCGCTTTCAGTCTTCAATCTGGTCACAGAGGAAGACATTACCCAGCTCCATGCATCTTGTTGTGAAACTACAACTACCTGCTTCAGTGACCCCATTCTCTCACATCTCCTTCAATCCCTTTTCCCAGCTGTCAGCGCTATAAATGAGTGAACTTTCCCTGCAATTTCAATTTCGACATGAATATTACAGGTTCGGTTCATGATCGAAAACACAAACAATTTACTAAAAAAAAAAAAAATCAGAAAACGCAGCTTTGTTCAAATGAAAAGTTTGAAATTTTAAAATGTTCCTACTTTTCATTAAACTTTGGGGGTCAAAACGCTCACCAAAATACTCAACAGCTGGGAACAACACCTAACCTTAGGTTAGGAGTGTTCCCAGCCATCGGGTCTACCGTTTTGTTTCAACCTGTACAATTTAATGGAGCTTTAGAATATTTTCTTAAGCTTTCTTGAGTTTACAGGTGTAGGGACACCTGCAGAGTGGGAATTTTTGGAACAGTACCTTATCTGGTAGCAGCCATAAAATCCAGGAACCTTAAAATGTCCTTTATACATCCATGTAAGAAAGCTTTTATTTATTTATTTTTTTTTATTATTTTATTATTTACCTATTTGTTATTATTATTTTTTTACTTTTATTATTTTTTTTTCTAGAAAGCAAATCTTTCTTCTTGCAAAGGCCAGCAGCATGTGAGGCCACCTCTTCTATAGTTATCTGTTGGCAATTGAAATAAAAATTGTATATGTTCATTATATGCTTAACATACATGGACTTATAGTATTATAAATTTTTATATTTATTCATTTATATAGCAATATTAATTCCATAGTACTTTACACTATGTGCTTTATACATTTGCAATTCTGTCTCTATTGGCCCTTACAATCTAAACATCCTATTGGTATGTCTGTGGCGTGTGTGGAGAAACTAGAGTACCTGAAGGTAACCCATGCAAACACAGGGAGAACATGCAAACTCTTTGCAGATGTTGTCTTTGGTGGGATTTGAATCCAGGACCCCAGTGCTGCAAGGCTGCAGTGCTAACCACTTAGCACTATGCCATCCAAGTCTTATAGGTCTGTTTACACTTATGAAACACAATACTATGTGTATATTGTGCCATGAAAATGTGCAATCACTTTATTTAATTTCCTTTCATACGTTTTGAATACAGATTTTTGGCATATGCACAAGTGTGTTATATATATCATTAATCTGGACCTGTCCCTGCATTGCTACCCTTAAAAAAAGTGACGTGGGGTTTTGCTGTAGTTTTGGTTGCCAGCCAGGTAAAATTAGGCAGCTGGGGTCTGGAATTTTCAGCGTGCAGAGGCCCAAGCATTCTGGGCCATCCACACAGCGAATTGCAGCCCATAGCCTCCATGGGAAATGACTCATTCATAGAAGCGCCATTTTCTGGAGCTGTAGCCAACTCTTCCAGTTGCCCTGTTAGTTTGGCAGACTGGGTAATAAGGGGTTAATCCCCGCTATGTATTGTCAAATGGCACTAAATACGAGGTTCCTAATGTCAGGCTAATGTTAGATGTGGCCATTATGAACCTTTAAGTAAATAGTAAATAATACACCACAACATAAAACAATTTCTTACTAGTAAAAAGAACACAATCATAAACCTTTTTCTAACCTTTATTACTTCCAAAAAAAAAACCTCCATGATAATCCTAAGCGATGTCCGATCACAGCGGGACCCGAAATTGACTGCCAATTGTGAGTGGGTGAAGTCACAGTCTGCTTCATTTGAGGTTAACTAGATCAATGCGCCTGAACTGACCTCAGGTGAATTTTCTCATGTCACCCTACTCACTGCTGGAAGTGAGTTTCGTGTCTCACTGTGAATGGACGTCACTACAGAGTAGAATATAAATATTACTCTCACCCACAAAGCCCTCCACATTTCTGCACCGCCCTACTTCTCCTCTCTTATCTGTCTATTACTCTACCTGTGCCTTCTGTTCTGCAAATGACCTAAGACTGACATCATCTAAAATTCGAACCTCCTACTTTAAGACTTCTCACTAGCTACACCAATCATCTAGAACGTTCTACTGAAAACAATTTAATTGATTCCCAATACCTATAGTTTTAAGCGGGCCCTAAAAACACATTTCTTTAGACTAGCATTTCACCTCTCCTCACATATCTAACTACTCCCAGTCTGCCCTTCTACAAATCTGGCCTCTTGTGATTTCCGTTTTATACCCTTCATGCACTAAATAGCACTTTATCTCTACTTGTACTGTACAGATCATGTTGACCACTTCATACAGTGTTATGTGAATCCCTTGTTTGTTAAATTAATGGCTGGACCTTACATGACAATCACTTTTTCCCATTTACCTTTTGTGCCTTCCCTATTTCCTTATAGACTGTAACCTTGCGAGTAGGGCCCTGATTCCTTTTAGTATTGGTTGAATTTTTTGTTACTCTTTGTATTTTCTCAAACTGTCTGTATATTAGTGATGGGCGAATCCTAAATTACTCGGAATCGCTTGACTCTAGCGAGTCCGAGCACAGGACTCGCTACTCGTTGCGAGTCTAGCAAGTCCAAGGTTAATGAATGGGGAAGCGAGTAATAGCGAGTAGTGTGAGATTTACAAATCGCAGATGTGTCTCGGAAGCTTCAGCCTGAAGCAATCCTAGTTTTGTCATTTATTTGCATTGGACTAGTTTACTTTGCAACTGTAATCGCTGGCTGGGAAACTCGCACAGATAAGAGTCCTGTCTTCTTTGTGTGCTGGCTCCAGGGTCCTAGAGCCCGCCTGCTGCCTGATGTAGCAGTGCTGAGATTGTTCTCAGTCTGCTCATTCCCTGTGTACAGACATGAATGTCTGTGCACAGAGATGATGTAGCAGAGCTGAGATTGTTCTCAGTCTGCTCATTCCCTGTGTACAGACATGAATGTCTGTGCACAGAGATGATGTAGCAGAGCTGAGATTGTTCTCAGTCTGCTCATTCCCTGTGTACAGACATGAATGTCTGTGCACAGAGATGATGTAGCAGAGCTGAGATTGTTCTCAGTCTGCTCATTCCCTGTGTACAGACATGAATGTCTGTGCACAGAGATGATGTAGCAGAGCTGAGATTGTTCTCAGTCTGCTTATTCCCTGTGCATAGACATCTATATTTATGCACAGGGGATGTAGCAGAGAGGACATCGCGTTTTGGACTGCGTCGGACGGAAGAGGATTTTTTTAATTAAAGATGGAGTCCCTAATGGCTTTTTTTTTATTTCTAATAAAAAATTTTCCTTGTGTTGTTTTTTTTAAAACAATTTAATAGAAATTCATGGCGGTCATGTCTAATATTGGCGTGACCACCATAAATTTCGGGCTTAGGGCCAGCTGATAATACAAAGCTGACCCTAACCTCTTTATTACCCAGCGTGCCATCGATACCAGGGCCACTGGAAGAGCGGGTTCAGCGCCAGAGGATGGCGCTTCAATGAACGCGCCATCTTCTGGGGCGGCTGCGGGCTGCAATTTGCAGCGGGGGGTGCCCAGAAAGCTTGGGCATCCCTGCGCTGCGGATTCCAGCCCCCAGCTGCTTAGCTGTACCTGGCTAGACATAGAAATTGCGCGGAGCCCCACGCATTTTTTTTTTATTATTTCATGAAATTCTGAGATTCTGACTCTGAGACTCTGACTCTGAAATTCATGAAATAATTAAAAAAAAATGCGTGGGGCTCCGCGCAATTTCTATGTCTAGCCAGGTACAGCTAAGCAGCTGGGGGCTGGAATCCGCAGCGCAGGGATGCCCAAGCTTTCTGGGCACCCCCCGATGCAAATTGCAGCCCGCAGCCGCCCCGGAAGATGGCGCGTTCATTGAAGCGCCATCCTCTGGCGCTGAACACCGCTCTTCCAGCGGCCCTGGTAGCGGTGGCACGCTGGGTAATAAAGAGGTTAGGGCCAGCTTTGTATTATCAGCTGGCCCTAAGCCCGAAATTTATGGCGGTCACGCCAATATTAGACATGACCGCCATGAATTTCTATTAAATTGTTTTAAAAAAAACACAACACAAGGAAAATTTTTTATTAGAAATAAAAAAAAAAGCCATTAGGGACTCCATCTTTAATTAAAAAAATCCTCTTCCGTCCGACGCAGTCCAAAACGCGATGTCCTCTCTGCTACATCCCCTGTGCATAAATATAGATGTCTATGCACAGGGAATAAGCAGACTGAGAACAATCTCAGCTCTGCTACATCATCTCTATGCACAGACATTCATGTCTGTACACAGGGAATGAGCAGACTGAGAACAATCTCAGCTCTGCTACATCATCTCTGTGCACAGACATTCATGTCTGTACACAGGGAATGAGCAGACTGAGAACAATCTCAGCTCTGCTACATCGTCTCTGTGCACAGACATTCATGTCTGTACACAGGGAATGAGCAGACTGAGAACAATCTCAGCTCTGCTACATCGTCTCTGTGCACAGACATTCATGTCTGTACACAGGGAATGAGCAGACTGAGAACAATCTCAGCACTGCTACATCGTCTCTGTGCACAGACATTCATGTCTGTACACAGGGAATGAGCAGACTGAGAACAATCTCAGCACTGCTACATCATCTCTGTGCACAGACATTCATGTCTGTACACAGGGAATGAGCAGACTGAGAACAATCTCAGCACTGCTACATCATCTCTGTGCACAGACATTCATGTCTGTACACAGGGAATGAGCAGACTGAGAACAATCTCAGCTCTGCTACATCATCTCTGTGCACAGACATTCATGTCTGTACACAGGGAATGAGCAGACTGAGAACAATCTCAGCTCTGCTACATCATCTCTGTGCACAGACATTCATGTCTGTACACAGGGAATGAGCAGACTGAGAACAATCTCAGCACTGCTACATCAGGCAGCAGGCGGGCTCTAGGACCCTGGAGCTGCACAGAGAAGACAGCTGGACTCGGCTCGCAAAGAAACAGCAGTTACTTTGCGAGTTTCCCTGCTATCACTGGCACAGTAGCCAGTGATTACTCGCACGAGTCTAATGCAAACAATGGCAATCCTAGTTTTGTCAGCGTTTCTGACAAAACTAGGATTGATATTGATTTGCATTGGACTCGTGCGAGTAATCACTGGGAGACTCGCAGAGTACCGAGTCCTGCGAGTCCCTTACTACTCGCCGAGTAACGAGTCCTAGCGAGTAGATTCGCCCATCCCTACTGTATATGTCCCCTCTGAGTTGTAAAGTGCTACATAGTATGTTTGGCGCTATATAGATATAATTAATATTATTATTGTTATTATTATTAATGCACCCCCATAGTCATTTATATATTTATTTATTTATTCATATATTATATTGTGCCCCATAGTCCTCCATATATAATGCACCGCATAGTCCTCTATATATTATAATGCACCCCTTAGTCCTCCATAAGTATAATGCAGCCCATTGTCCTCTATATTGCATAATGCACTCCTCATAGCCCTCTATATATTATAATGCACCCCCTATACTCCTTCTTATAGTACAATACACTCTCCATAGTCCTCCATATAGTATAATCTCCCATAAATTATAATGCACACTCTATAGTCCTGCATAAAGTATAATTAACTGCATAGTCTCATATATATTATATTGCAGTCTACATAGCTTTCCATATATTATAATGCACCGCCCATAGTCCTTCATATATTATAATGCACCTCACAGTCCTCCATATATAATAATGCACCTTATAGTCCTGCATTTATTACAATGCTCCCCATAGTCTTCCATGTATTATAGTGCATTCCATAGTCCTCCATATATCATAATGCAGAGCTTAGTCACCCATATTGTATAATGTACCTTATATCATGTACACCTCATAGTCCTTTACTCACAGTTTACTCACTGATTCGAAAAAGTAAATACATCAATATTCACTTTCCTTGGTTCCCCCTTTGCTTCAGTCTCCATGCAAGTGTTCTGCAGCTCTGCACATCTTGGCACAGCAGGCGAGCAGTAGTGACATCAACGCACCCTCTGCACTCAGACTTTATATTTCAGATACTGAGGGAGAACAATGAAGAAGGGAGTGGAGTGCTGTGATGCCGATACAGCTGATAGTGTGATGCTGGACGGGGGTGCCCAGTGCTGGGGCTAGAACTGGGTCACGCTGACTCACGAGCCCCATCGCGGCAATGTGTTGAATGCTACCATTGGTGGTGCACCACTGAATATAGTGAATGCCCATGGAGACTTTGACAGACAAAGATGTCTTCACATTATTATGTTTGTAGGGGTTATAAGTGGGAACCCTGCCAATCCTAAGAGACCCTGTTTCTGTGTTGCATGCACATAAGTGCCCTGGTTATCTGTGCAACAGAGAACTGCAGGAAAGATTCATTGAAATAAATGGGGCTATACTGCATGTCAGGAGCACCCCTATTGAGTCACCTCTTATATTCTTCATACACAGTAGAATAGCTGGGACCACTGCTGTGTGGCCATTTCCGAACCAAAATAAAGTGGAAGCAGAGTCATTAGTGGTCCCAAAAGTCGTCCCACCCATCACAGATATACTGTATGCAGACACTATATCAGGTGACTATATATCTTCAAACTAATTTAATGGTTCCTACATAAAGGAAGTCACCAATGTTTGTTATGTGGGGCTCCAACCTTTGAGACCTCTGCCGTTCAGTATAAAGAAAGAGATCAGGAAAATCACTGCACTCGCAGAGTCATATATGATGCAAGGTGAAAAAGTTTTATTGGCTATGAACAACAAGCGACCACTGACGCCGTCAGTGGTCGCTTGTTGTTCATAGCCAATAAAACTTTTTCACCTTGCATCATATATGACTCTGAGAGTGCAGTGATTTTTCTGATCTATGAGTACGAGTTCTAGTAATCCTTTCACTTGCACCTCAAAAAACTCCAAAAACTGAGTGCACGCCATTCACACAAGCTTCTACAGTATAAAGAAAGGACAGCACACAAACTTGACAACTGTGCCTCCTTTAATATGTACACAGTATGTGAGCCCACTCTATTCAGTTCTAATCAGATTAATGAGGCACAGCCAAAACCATATGTACTTTGCCTTTCATAGCAATGGGATCAGGACACATACTAATTAGATTTTTTTATAAATATTATAATGGCAGTATAGTGACTTTCTGGCCCGATTCCAAAATGTATAGAATCTACTTATAGAAGCAATAGGAGCAAGACATGTAACACAGGAGAAAAGTCAGCCATTTATATAAATACTTTTCCTACTAGAAATATCTTCCTATGTTAAAGGTAATTACTTAAAAGCTTTTTAAATCATTTACCAAACAATCTAAATGCTATCAAGTAATCTTTAGAATTAAATGTGAATCTAAAAATGTCTACAAGACATTACAAGCTATTAATTTGCATGTGAACACTAATTATAAGCATTTCTGTTGGGGGTCACTGATTATTCTTCAAAACATATTGCACATTTCTCTATTAAACTAATACAATGTTTTAATTTTTTTGTGATCTTTCATTATTTACATGGGTAGCAATGTTAAAGGGAACCTGTAAGGTCCCCTGTGCACCCAGAACCTCAAGCAGTTCTGTGTCCATACTGTACCTATAATTCCTGCCTAATAGTCCCAGCATATAGTAGTATACATAAACCTATCTTTAGAAAAACTATTTTAAAGACTGTTTACTAGATACTAATTAGGGCTTTGACTAATCAAGGGGGCATTAGTTCCCCGACTAGTCAGCTCACTCAGCATGTTATCACGCCCCTGTGGATGTGGTAACATGCTTTCCATAGCCAGCGTCATCGGCGGCACTATACAAAGCCACACGTGTGTATGTGGCTTTGTACCTCTCCGCATTGATCCTCTCTGACGCCAAGTTTATGCACTCCGGCTTCACAGACACTCACTGTGCCTGATTGGAAGTTGTCCACACTTCCGGTCATGTGCACTATGCCTCTCTAAAGTCTAAAGTCGTAACACATCCATCCGGATTCAGAGTAGTGCACATGAGTGGAAGTTCTGATGATGCCAAGTGAGCCTCTCTGAAGCTGGGGTGCATAAACCCAGCATCAGAGACTCTTAATGTTGAGAGATATACAGCGATAAAGAAGGCACATATGGTAACAAAATGTCAGTGCCTTCTCTATGGGTCTTCTGGCTGTGCTAACAGTCTGATCAACATTTCAACATCTTTTGGATCGCGTGTAGCTGCAGCCCTATTGTTGAGGGGGAAGTGATGGCATAATTATTATGAATCACTGAACTCCATATTGGATTTAATGAGATCTGAATATTTCAACCATGTACAGCATTGTTCTTCTGTGTGATGTCTTTTTGGTTTTAGGAGTAAAGGTTGCCCTACATGCTAAATGGATATTTGCCCTGCAGCCTCCTAACTAGAATGCAGAAGCTGTTTGCTAAATCCAATGTCATTTACATATGTATACAACCTTTGTGGGTTTGGAGTATTGACCATTGCTACTCAGGCAGACATTCCGTCTCCGACCAATGGAGATGTATATTGCTAAGACAATACTGGTGATGTTTGACTGATAAACCATTGTTCTTCAGATAAGACATCCTGGAACCAATCAAAGAGTGTTAAAACTTATTTGACACAAGACATTCTTCCCTGATACAAGGACGCCATCCGCAGGCAGGGGATTATTACTGCATATTACAGGAGGTGATTGGACATATTTGCCACAGAAGATACCTGAGAAGGGCGGAGTTGTGGGTTGTATGTGGGTGGGGATGTGAAATCTTTACTATAAAAGGAGGTGAAATCAAGACCCTCTCTCTCTTTCTACTTGGACGCACGACGAAATAGGACATCACCTTCTGGCATAAGTATCATCCTATAACTCTATCACTCTCTCTCTCTCTCTCTCTCTCTCTCTCTCATAATCAACCCTTGAATTGCTATCTATCTTCTATAGGGATAGTTAGATCATTAATATAGTGTGCATGTATATTTAGGTAACGTGGGTATTAGTAACTCTGGGTGTT
Source organism: Allobates femoralis (assembly GCA_033576535.1). NCBI lineage: Eukaryota > Metazoa > Chordata > Amphibia > Anura > Aromobatidae > Allobates > Allobates femoralis. Next base: position 456,452,699 of record JARQOC010000002.1, on the reverse strand, counting down.
TTACATCATTGTAACAGTAATTGATTGTGGTAGTTCGTGCTATCTAGAAATATATATATTATTGTTGTAGACCTTTGGGTGTGTTTAATAAATATTCATTTATTAGAACAGACTTGTTTTCATTAAGTAGTCGGTATATACTTATATATATATATAGTTAATCAGCATAGGAACAGAAAGTGGTAAGGAAGGGAAGATTCTGGATATCGATGATTGTAGTCATAACTGACAATAATAACCGATAAACAGAACCAGCCCTACAACACCTATGCAGTGACGTTTTAGAACTCAACTGCAGAGTAGGAGCGGGACCACCTGGACATTTATAGTATATAGATGGTCAGGAAGCCATTAATGTGTTTAATATTTTCATCTGCCGTGACACTGGCTTCATAGTATTAAGCTGCCCATGTTTTTATGACCAAAGAGCAGGCTCTCTGCTGCAAGTCATTTCATATGCAACAAATGTATGTAAACAAGTGTCCAAAAACTAGAGCGCAAATGTGGATTGTGGTAATGAAATTTTAATATAATTGCCGGAAAAATACTCTGTATATAAAAATAACAGCGCGCTAGAAACCTAAATGTCATAGCAGAGATTTCACTTCAGCAAGAGGGACTAATGGTATCCTTGCGGATAGATGAAATGATGATTAGAAATATATATATACGGTATATATACACTCTGGTATCTTTACAAACGTGGAGATGACAATGACAACATACAAATATTATTAAAGTAAAGCTGCTGGATACTGCAGTGGTGGCCAAAGGTTTTGCATTTCTTTTAAAAGTGTGATTCCTTCTTTCTGGTTTTTGTGATGCCATTCTCCTGGTGATAAATTGAAAGTACATGAAGCTGTCATCATGCAAGACATTAACTGTAACCAAAATGCTTTTGAATATACAGTGGGTACGGAAAGTATTCAGACCCCTTTAAATTTTTCACTCTTTGTTTCATTGCAGCCATTTGGTAAATTCAAAAAGGTTAATTTTTTTTCTCATTATAGAGGACTTGTCACCCCCCTGGTGCATAGCAATCTAAATGCACTACTGAATGCAGCACGGTTCTAGCTCCCCTGTGAGCTAAGAAATAGACTTTATAAATCTTACATATAATGAGTCCGGAGGGCCTTCCTTCTTATGGAGTCAGCACTGGCACAGAGGTTTTTCCCTCCTAGTCTGCGCCGGCGTCTAAGCTTCTGTTCTCACACAGGCGCACAGCGAGGACGGGAGCCAGCGGCTGATGTCACGGCCTCGCTATGCGCCTGCGTGAGATCAGAAGCATAGACAACGGCGCAGGCGAGGAGGGGAGCGGACACAATAGGAAGGAGGAACAGAGCAGCAGGAGGCGGCGCAGAGCGGCCGGAGGCAGGGGAAAACCTCCGTGCCAGCGCTGACTCCTTAATAAGGAATGCCCTCCTGACTCAGTAAATGTAAGATTTATAAAGTGAATATATCTCTGTGCACCTGGGGACTAGAGACATGAGGGAACCCTTCCCTGAATGCTGCAGGAATTCCAAATGAGCAGTATATATTGCGTGACATCCTACCTAACAGATTGAACTTTGATTCATCCTACTACAACACCTTAGACCAATCTGCTCTTTTCATTGGCTGTTGTCTTTGGCAAACTCAAGTTGGACCTTTCGGTTGTTTGCAAAGATGATTTGGCTTCTTGACAAAAACTTTTGGCATTCATACCTACTCTTAGCCATTCTTAGCCATTGCACCACAGTTTACCAACTCACTTTGACCCCATATTCTTCGCTCATTTGACACCTGAGAACAGTTGAATTCCACAGCTACCTCCTTTTGGCTTTTGCCTGACTTCGCTCTTAAAATAATAGCTTCCTGATGTCTGGTTATAAATTTGTCTTTGCCATGTTTTAATTGAAAATTTAAACAAAAAAAGAGTTTTAATGAAAACTTAGACTACCCATGATAAAGCATGCACAAAAGTTGGCCCAGCAAATGTAAAAAAATCAATATATAAAGGAATAATACAATGTCAAACACAATTTCCATCCTTAGAGCTAACAACCGGTTGCTTCCAGTTTACTAAAATCACCAGAAAAATGGCATCACCACAACCATATGCGAACCAACGATAGAATGAAGGGTTAATGACCGCACTGCCAGATTTCTGAAGAAATCAGATTCCAGGAGATATTAACCCCTTTTGGTAATTCTGACCACTCTCCCTTTATGAGGTGATATCTCTGGAACGCTTCAACGGATCCTAGCGATTCTGAGATTGTTTTTTCGTGACATATTGGGCTTCATGTTAGTATTAAATTTTGGTCGATAATTTTTGTGTTTATTTGTGAAAATATAAAATAATTTGCAAAAAGTTTGAAAATTTGACAATTTTCAAATTTGTAATTTTTATTCTGTTGAACCAGAGCGTTATGTGACACAAAATAGTTAATAAATAACATTTCCCACGTGTCTACTTTACATCAGCACAATTTTGGAAATAAAGTTTTTTTTGGTTAGGACGTTATAAGGGTTCAAAGTTCATCAGCAATTTTTCATTTTTCCAGCAAAATTTACATAACCTTTTTTTTTAGTGACCACATCACATTTGAAGTCTCTTTGAGGGGTGTACATGACAGAAAACACTAGACCTCCAGGCAGATTGGAAGACCTCCCTACCAGGGTCCATAGGTAAGCAACAAAATTGTGCTTTTCATTGATATCCCCTAACCAGGCTATGACTAAGACTTGGAGCTTTGCACCTTTGTCTGCCTAGTTTTGCACCTTATTAAGCACACGCACTTTTACTGCCCCTCTGGACTCTCCTGGTTTTCTGTCTCTGCCTCGGTCTTCCTACCTCCTCTCCCTACCTCTTTTCCTTGTCAAAACTTTACTTGCAAACGTTTATTGACTGTATCCTTGCACCTAATAAATTGTTATTATTGCAACAAACATAAGTGTGGACAGCAAATGACGTTTGGTTACACGGGCAATTGAACTCTGTTTCTCTGGTTTTTATAATGTCTCTCAAGTAGTCTGCCCATAACATGGTCACCGCAGGGTCCCTAATTTCTCATGTATTCTCTTTGAGGGGTGTACATGACAGAAAACACCCAAAAGTGAATACCATTCCGAAAACTACACCCCTCAAGCTACTCAAAACTACATTCAAGAAAATGATTAACCCTTCAGGTGCTTCACAGGAACTAAAGCAACGTGGAAACAAAAAATGGCCATTTTAATTTTTCCAACAAAAATGTTCTTTTAGCCTCAATTTTTTCATTTTCACATGGGCAACAGGATAGAATGCATCCTAAAATTTGTTGGCCAATTTCTCCTGAGTACACCGATACCTCATATGTGGTCATAAACCACTGTTTGGGCGCACGGCAGGGCTCAGAAGGGAAGAAGCGCAATTTGACTTTTGGAGCTAATTTACCATTCAAAAAGTGAAATGGCGCTCCTTCTCTTCTGAGCCCTACCGTGCGCCCAAACAGTGGTTTATGACCACATATGAGGTATCGGTGTACTCAGGAGAAATTGGCCAACAAATTTTAGGATGCGTTTTATCCTGTTGCTCATGTGAAAATGAAAAAATTGAGGACAAAAGAAATTTTTTGTGAAAAAAAAGTACTTTTTCATTTTTACGGATCAATTTGTAAAGCCCCAGAGGGTTCAAAGTGCTCACTATGCATCTAGATAAGTTCCTTGGGGGGTCTAGTTTCCAAAATGGGGTCACTTGTGGGGGAGCTCCAATGTTTATGCACACAGGGGCTCTCCATACGCGACATGGTGTCCGCTAACAATTTGAATGGAAAATTAGCTCCAATTGTTAGCGGACACCATGTCACGTATGGAGAGCCCCTGTGTGCCTAAACATTGTAGCTCCCTCACAAGTGACCCCATTTTGGAAACGAGACCTCCCAAGGAACTTATCTAGATTGGTGGTGAGCACTTTGCACCCTCAGGTGCTTCACAAATGAATCCGTAAAAATGAAAAAAGAAAATTTTTGTGGAAAAGAAAGTACTTTTTCATTTTTACGCATCAATTTGTGAAGCATCTGGGGGTTCAAAGTGCTCTCTATGCATCTAGATAAGTTCCTTGGGGGGTCTAGTTTCCAAAATGGGGTCACTTGTGGGGGAGCTCCAATGTTTAGGCACCCAGGGGCTGTCCATACGCGACATGGTGTCCGCTAACAATTTGAATGGAAAATTAGCTCCAATTGTTAGCGGACACCATGTCACGTATGGAGAGCCCCTGTGTGCCTAAACATTGTAGCTCCCTCACAAGTGACCCCATTTTGGAAACGAGACCTCCCAAGGAACTTATCTAGATTGGTGGTGAGCACTTTGAACCCCCAGGTGCTTCACAAATGAATCCGTAAAAATGAAAAAAGAAAATTTTTGTGGAAAAGAAAGTACTTATTCATTTTTACGGATCAATTTGTGAAGCACCTGGGGGTTCAAAGTGCTCTCTATGCATCTAGATAAGTTCCTTGGGGTGTCTAGTTTCCAAAATGGGGTCACTTGTGGGGGAGCTCCAATGTTTAGGTACACAGGGGCTCGCCATACACGACATGGTATCCACTTACAATTCCAATTGTTAGCAGACACCATGTCACATATGGAGAGCCCCTATGTGCCCAAACATTGGAGCTCCCCCACAAGTGACCCCATTTTGGAAACTAGACACCCCAAGGAACTTATTTAGATGCATAGTGAGCACTTTGAAACCCCAGGTGCTTCACAAACTGATCCGTAAAAATGAAAAAGTACTTTTTTTCACAATTTTCTTTTTTTCCTTTTTACAGACTAATTTGTGAAGCACCTGGGGGTTGAAAGTGCTCACTATGCATCAAGATATGTTCCTTGGGGGGTCTAGTTTCCAAAATGTGCTCACTTGTGGGGGAGCTCCAATGTTTAGGCACACAGGGGCTCTCCATATGCGACATGGTGTCCGCTAACAATTTGAATGGAAAATTAGCTCCAATAGTTAGCGGACACCATGTCGCATATGGGGAGCCCCTATGTGCCTAAACATTGGAGCTCCCGCACAAGTCACCCCATTTTGGAAACTAGACACCTCAAGGATTATATCTAGGGGTATAGTGAGCATTTGGAACCTACAGCTACTTCACAGAATTTGATAATGTCATATTGAACATTTTCTTTTTTTCACAAAATTTCTCACTTTTAGAGCATGTGCACAAGATACGGAGACACTGTGTCCTGGTTGTCTCCTCCCCTGCATTTTTTTTTAGTATTTCTTTATTAAATTTAAAAAAAAAAACGACGTGGGGTTTCGCCATATTTTTGGTCCAGCCAGGTACAGCAGGCAGCTACGGCTGCCACCAACCCCTTCTGCCTAGTTTTACCTGGCTGGAAACCAAAAATATAGGGAAGTCCCTTTTTTTAAAAATTATTTCATGAAATAATTTTTAAAAAAAATGGCGTGGGCTTCGCCATATTTTTGGGCCAGCCAGGTACAACTAGGCAGCTGGGGGCTGGAATCCTCAGCGTAGGGAGGTCCAAGCTTTCTGCCCCCCCCCCCCGCTGTGAATTGCAGCCCGCAGCCGCCCCAGAAAATGGCGCATTCATAGAAGCGCCATTTTCTGGCGCTGTATCCAGCTCTTCCAGCTGCCGTGTAGCTGTGGCAGACTGGGTAATAAGGGGTTAATGCCAGCTTTTTCTCAGCTGGTACTAAGCCCGAGATTCATAACGTCTGGCCAATATTAGACCGCACCATTAGGAATCTCTAGTAATTAGTAAAAAAGACACAAGACAGGGACAAATATTTTTATTAGAAAAAAAACACAAACACTACTTGGACTCCATCTTTATTATTCATTCTTCGTCCGAAGTAGTCCAGTGGGAAGGTCCGACATAGTCCAGTGGGAGGTCCCGCAACAATTCTCAGTTTTATAGCATATGGGGCATCCCCCATATGCTATAAAAGCAGGTTCATTGTCAGGAGGATGACAGGTCATGAACTCAGTGAGTTCTTGACCTATCAGAATCCTCGGGTCACAAGGGGTTAACTGTGCTCTTCATGGCGGTCTCCACATCAGGTCAACATCAGTGGTGATCTATCAGGATCCTGGGATCCCATAGGGATCCTGGGATCACCACTGATGGTGATTTGATGTGGAGATCACCATGAAGAGCACAGTTAACAAGGGGTTAACTGTGCTGTTCATGGTGGTCTCCACATCAGATCACCATCAGTGGTGATCTATCAGGATCCTGGGATCCCACAGGGATCCTGGGATCACCACTGATGGTGATCTGATGTGGAGATCACCATAAAGAGCACAGTTAACAAGGGGTAAACTGTGCTGTTCATGGTGGTCTCCACATCAGATCACCATCAGTGGTGATCAGGATCCTGGGATCCCATAGGGATTCTGGGATCACCACTGATGGTGATCTGATGTGGAGATCACTATGAAGAGCACAGTTAACAAGGGGTTAACTGTGCTGTTCATGGTGGTCTCCACATCAGATCACCATCAGTGGTGATTCCAGGATCCCAGGATCCCTATGGGATCCCAGGATCCTGATAGATCATCACTGATGGTGATCTGATGTGGAGACCACCATGAACAGCACATTTAACCCCTTGTGACCCGAGGATTCTGACAGGTCATGAACTCACTGAGTTCATGACCTGTCATTCCCTGGGCCGCACAGCAGGGGTTAACAGCGGCGCGCGCACAGAGGAGGCGAGCGCCGCAGGAGACAGAAGCAGCAGGAGCCGCCGGCAGGAGAAGCCCCCAGGACCGGAGGACCCCGGGACCGGAATCAGGATCGTTGGTAGGTAAGCGTGGTGAGGGGGGATTTACTGGGGCACGGGGGGCCTGTAAACAGTTTAGAGTCGGCGGGGCCTCTGGGGAAAAGGCACCGGGCACAAGGCTTCAGGGGAGGGGGGAGGAGGCCGGGGGATGCCCGGAGGCCGGGGGATGCCCGGAGGCTGGAGGATCCCTGCAGGGGACTAGGGTGCACTGGGGTAGGACATTCCCTTGCAGCCTGACATGTGTGACATGTCAGGCTGCATGGAGATGTAGGGGAGGCAGCACACCGCCGCCATTTTTGAATGGTACGGGGGGGGGGTGGATGGAGGTGTGGGGGCCCGGGGGGGGGGCTCGAGGGGTCTTAGGGGCCTTAGGGGTTAATGGATCACTTTGATCCGACATGTGTTTTCATGTCGGATCAAAGTGAAAGCATTTTTTACAAAGCACTTTCACTTTTGTAATGTGATGATCGGTAAACGGTGTTTACCGGTCATCACATTACAGGTGCGGGTACAAAAACAGCTAATTACTAATCTCTAGGGTGTCAGCTACAATCGGTACGCTGACACCCTAGAGGTATTAGCTCCAGGGGCGGCGCTACAGGGCTTTTTTCTGGGGTACGTCTACAGACGTACGGCTGGGCTTTAGTACCCTTTTTTCCGACGTCTGTAGACGTACGGCTGTCGTCTAGGGGTTAAACATTGAAATAGAGTTGTGGTTTATTTGTCAACGCGTTTCAAAGCTCTCAGACCCCTTCCTCAGGACAAGCCAGCATTGGTAATGTTGGTTTGTCCTGAGAAAGGGGCCTGAGAGCCTTGAAACGCGTTGACATATAAACCATAACTCTATTTCAACATTTAATGTCTCATGGAATCTGATGTCTTCTGAAGTACAGCAGAAAGGTCTTTAACCCTCCATTCTACCGTTGGTTCATATGTTTTTCACTGGAAAGTACTGCGCCTGTGATATGTTTTTACAGTGGTTGTGACTCATCACAACCACACATGGTGAGCCTAGATACTCTTCATTTTCAAAACCTCACTCCCAGATAAGACCATATTTGCACTTTGTGCTTTCCATTCTTTTTAGTCTGATTGATCTCGCTCCTGCCGATCACAAGAATCAGACAGAGGTAATCACACTTTAAAAAAAAAAAGCTAAACTTTTGGTCACCACTATAGGATATCCATGTGTGTAAATCTTTAGTACAGTACAGAAACACAGTTTATGACTACTATATTCACTCAGTATATGTAATAAGAGATGCTGCAAAATCAAAGTAAATATACTTCTCTTGTTTAATAGACTAATGCCTATTTCACGAATATTAGAGTACGTTCACACATTTTTTCTGGTGGGTTTGGAGTGGATCCACTCCAAAAGATGCCTGAAGATCGCTGAGAAAATGCTTGAAGAGCACCTACTATTCATTTCTGTGGAAAAATTACATAGTGTTCAGGCTTTTTAGGTTCATATAGTCAGGCTTTTGAACATCTTTTAACTGTTTCAAGTGTCCAAATAACCAAGCGGTAAAAGAAGTGAACAGACCATTCTTCAGGCATTTTCCACTATGAAGCAGCACCATACTTTACAAGTCTTGTAACAGCCTCCTCTGTCTAGCACATTTGCTTTCTGTTCTTAATTCTGCTGCACGACTGATCCACCTCTCTCTTTTCTCTACACCTCTGCTTCTCCCCTCTGCAAATCCCTTCATTGGCGCCCAGTTTTCCAATCCAGTACACAGTACTAACATTGACCTACAAAGCCATCCATCATTTGTCTCCTCCATATATCTCCGAACTATCTCCCGTTATTTACCAAATGTTAATCTGGTCTCCAAAGACCTCCTTCTCCGCATCCACCTCGTACGTTCTCACCTAGAAAGCGCCTGAGACTCTCCTGAGTATTCTCGTCTTCTGGAATTCTGTGCCCAACAACTTTTGCTCTATCACATAGATTTATCAGTTCCGATGCTGCTTCAACTAAAAATCACTGGTCACATCGGATCGATTTGGGCCCATGCGCCTAATGTTTGGATCGGGTCAGTCGGATGTCAACTAAATGCCATCCGATTTGGTCCGATCCGATCTTCCGATTTTATTATCGTGCAAAATCGGCCTGCTTCCATTTTAGCACCGATAAATAAATCGACAAAACTCACGGACCAAAGGATGGCATTTAGTGCACATCCGATCCGACCCATCCCTATCATGGGCCCTATGGAGAAGGGTCCGAGGAAACATCTTGAGTCCTCGGACCATTTTATTACTAGCATCTCATACACTAAAAAGCTCTCAAAGTGAAAACAAAGGGTTAAAAAAATTAAAAAAATCTATACTCACTGTCCACATGGCCTCCGCCTCCATGTTTTCGTGTATCTTGTCCTCGTTCTGTCTTCAGTGCTGCCAGGACCTCTGAATGTCACAATACATGTGAAGTGCTATTGGTTCACTTTGCAGTCATGTGATTGTGACATCACGAGAGTCCTAGCAGCACATGAACAGAACAAGCAAGAACCGAAGACGCGCGGGACGTGCAGAGTCGTGACAGGTGAGAATTTGATTGAAGGGGGAGGACACATGGGGCACCTGGCGGACACATGGGGGAACCGGTGGACTAATGGGGAACCGAGGACACATAGGAGGCCGGGCCAAGACGGGAAGTACGCGCGTTGCAAAGAGGTACCGGGGCCAAGGTGGAGACCGTAGCAGTGAAGAGAGACCGAGGCCAAAGGAGAGGACGGGGCCAAGATGGAGGACACCGGGTGTTGCAGAAGAGGAACCGGGTGCCAAGAGGGTAATGACCGGGTCGCAGAGTGCTACCGGGGACACAGAGGGGACCGGGTGCAGAGGAGGAATCCGGGGCCAAGAGGAGACCTGGGGTCCGGACAAGATCAAAATCGTGGGCCAAGATGGGAGGAACCGTGGGAGAGACAGTGACAGCTCAGGAACCTGACAGGAGGCGGGCAATCTTTATTTTCTGTGGAATTGGATGCCTATTTGGCATCCGTTCAGTGGCATCAAAGTGAAATCTGATGTGTGTTTTATATGGACCATCGGATTTTAAAAATCGTAGTGTGAAAGTAGCCTTTGATGTCCGAACCCACATTGCAAAATCTTCGGCATGAATTGAGACCATCTTTCCAAGAAAGTTTCCAGCATGTTGCATGTTCTGCAATTAATAGTTGTATATTGTTGAAGTTCATTTACACATGTACGTTGATGTGAATGAATAAGTGGGCTCTAAACAAATAAATAATAATAAGTCCATTGAGAAGGCTATAAAGATGCCTCAATGTCACAATGTAAGTGTTTCTGCCTGAAATAAAAACTAGTGTTTTATTCATTGCTAAGTAAATATGAAAATAACATGTTCAAAATGACCCTTCCCCCTCAAAAAATGCTGAAAAAAAAAAAAAATGTTACAGAAATGTCAAAATATTAGCAAAATGCTATTGGAAATATTAAGAAAAACATTCAGAATTTAAAAACACAAACGCCAGCATTTCCTGAAGCAGTTTCCTGAACAGCGTGTAGTTCTGTTAACATACCCTTAGGCACAGTTTTATCTTCTATTGGTGCCCACTCACCTTAGATAGCATTCTGTTCACCTGACAGCTTTCTCTCCTGACTTATATGTTATATGACAAGGCTTGTTAAAAAGTCGATAATAACTTTTAGGATTGGTAATTGCAAGGTGTTCAATTCTCCTCATACTGGCATGTCAGTGTCCACAAGCAGAAACCTAACCCCTAGATCTCCAGACTCCTGAGAGAGGAGTCAGTATAACTAGGTGGTGAATTGCCCACTCTTTCCCTGACATCATTGGGAAGCACCCCCATAATACAAATTTTAGGTGGTGCCAACAACGTCCTTGATACTACAGCAGCCTAAAGATCCGGTGGTAGATTTTAATCTATTTAAAGGCACCTGTTATGGAACCTTTACACGCCGCTACCGAAAGGTAGAAACCGCCAGGTATCGGACACAATTGTACCCGATACCTTCAAAACACCGCGAAGTGGCGGCGTGTAATCCAGGTTGTTCCTCCCTACTTCTCTGGGGATACCTGTGTTTCAGCCGTGCTAAAAAACAAGCAGGCATAATACCTATGGTAGCGGCATGTAATCGGGGCACAGGCACGGTATTTGAGTTACCTGGGGCGTGCCACAGCGTCATGTATACCACGCCCCATCAGCTATCATTGGTGGGGACTACTGTGTACCCATTGGCTGTCCCTGCACAGGGCGGCATATTTAACGAGCTGACTAGTCACTACACATTTGCTATCGCGTCATGTATTAGCCAGCCTCCCTGCGCTGGCTGGCCAATCATGATGTTATTACATCGTCCAATCATCGTACGAGCGTCGCGTAATACACAACTCTGGCACGCCTATGCAGTTATGGCGCACACTATGTACGCCCATATTCCCTTGTGGTAGCAGCGTGTAAATCAGGGAAGGTGCTCCACATAAGGTAACCTGCGGCACCCATCGGCACTACCAGGGAACGAAAATACCTTCTGTGGAGCACCTTGTGGCGGCGTGTATATACGGCATCAGGTACCGTTAGGCACCGTTGAAAACACGCGCGTGCACGTGCGGTGCCTACCTGTTGCTACCTTCGGTAGCGGTGTGTAAAGGTACCATTAGGCTACTTTCACACTACGATTTTGCAAATCCGATGCTGTCCTATAAAAATCGGACAGCATCGCATCCAAACTGATCCCTGCAATCGGATGCCAAATAGGCATCCGATTCCGACATTTTGCAGGATCAGTTTGGGCTGTCACCTAGCTCCCCTCGTCTCTGCCTCCTGTCATCTTGCTGTCTCCCTGTTGTCCCCTGCTGTCCCCCTGTTTTGCCCGGGTGTCCCCCTGCTGTCCCCCTACTCTCCCCCTGCTGTCCCCTAGCTGTCCCCCTACTCTCCTCCTACTGTCCCCATTTTTGCCTGGTGTCCCCCTGCTGTTCCCCTCTCCTGTCCTCTCCTCCTATCATTTCAACATAACAAATCTTTATTCTCACCTGCCAGCGCTCCCCCGGCGTCTCCATCAGCTTCCGATCGGGTGTACAGGACCTGTGATGATGTCAGAAGCATCATCGGGTCACATGAGCGGTTAACGCGGTAACCGCTCATGTGACCCGATCAGCTGATCAGGTTGTGAACATCATCACAGGTCCTGTTACAGAGCCGTTGCAGATGGAGACGCCGGGGGAGCGCTGGCAGGTGAGAATAAAGATTTTTTATTTTAAACACTTGATTTAACTTATATTTAACTTCCGCAATGTATGTATATACATTGTGGAAGTTAAATTAGGCGGCACACAATAGGTTTAGTGTACTGAGCATGTACTGAGCATGCTCAGTACACTAAAATCGGATCCGAGGAGACATCAGATGTTTCCTCGGACCCTGCTCCATAGGGCCCCATGTTAATAGAATTGGATCAGATCGGATTGGCATAATTGCCATCCGATCTGTCAGGTCCGATTCAATCCGGTTTTTGATTCGGATGCAAAAATCGGAGCAGTCTCCAATTTTTGCACTGGAAAGAAATCTGACAAAATCGGATCGGACGCGATTCGGATGGCAATTAGTGCACATCCGAATCGGTCCGATCTCCATAGGGTAACATGGGGCAAATTCAGATCCGGTGCTGTCCGATTTCTATCGGACAGCATCGGATTTAACAAAATCGTAATGTGAAACCAGCCTTAGCAGTTCCATCTGCCCACACAATGAGCAGCACAAAATCCACATGGTCTCCCTCTTTACAGACAGTCATCTCCTGAAACGACGAGGCTTAAAGGGGTTTTCCCACAAATAAAGTAAATTTTAATCAATAGATCTTGGAATAATAATAATTTCCACAATTTGATGTGTTTAAAAAAAATGTTCCTGTGCTGAGATAATCTTATATATGTGTCCCTGCTATGTACTGTTTCATTTATGTTTCTGACCGTGCACAGAACACGACCTGATCATACTACATCTCCTGTGCAGGGGAGGACACAGAAGAGTATACAGACGTTACAACACGGGATCATAGATGATTCTTTTTATGAGGTAAAACATTTCTCTGCCTGTTTATAGAAAATGTTTTACCTCAAAGAAACAATTATTTATGATCCCATCAGGGGCGGACCGTCACCCCCGGGGGCCCTGGTGCAGGAGAGGACCGGCGGGGCGGGGCTACTGGCCGTCGGCGCGGCCGGGGGGCAGGGGTGCCGTTGGCCGTCGGCGCGGCCCGGGAAGGGGGGGGTGGGTGCTGCTAGGAGCCGTTGGGAGCCGCAGGGAGCCGCAGGGAGCCGCAGGAGCGATGCTCTCCTACCTGGGAGCCGCGCCGGATGTATGCTAGGGGCCGGAGGAGCAGAGGAGAGGAGGGGCGGGATCAGGCAGGGGAAGCAGGAAGCTCTCTGCTTCCCTTGCCTGACCCTCCTCTCCTTTGACGGCGGCTTGCAGGGGTCGGCTGTGGGGCCCCCTCCAGGCTTGAAGGGGCCCCCAGCCGGTCGGGGCCCTGGTGCAGCTGCACCAGCTGCACCAGTGTAGTTCCGCCCCTGGATCCCATGCTGTAATGTCTGTGTATACTCTATTTCATCCTTCCCTGCCCAGGATCAAACCAATGCTCCGTGCACGGTTAGAAATAAAAATGAACTGTACATATTAGGAGCACATTTATAAGATTATCTCAGCACAGGAACATTTATATAATCACATCTAATTTTGGAAATTATTATATTACAAGATATATTGATTAAGATGAACTTTTAAATTATCTTTGTTCGTAGGAAAACCCCTTTAAGAAATTTTTTTTCGCCCTGTTGATTTCTCCTGTCTTGCTCCGCTTAGATAACAGGTCCCAAATCCAAATAGGAAGACACTCGTCAATCAAGTGAAATCAGGAGGGGAGACGTTGGATGAAGACACTGAGCAGACTCTTCTCCTTGTGCATGTCTCCTTTTAAAAACTATTTTTTTTCTCTAACATGCCGCAGTGTTTCATAATACATAATTCTCTGTAATAGGGGAGAGAAGATGGGCAGGAAATGAATGGTGAAAAAACCTTATAAGAGCAGCACCATGTACTATGTTGTCTATTTCAATTATGGCAGAGTGCTTGGTGCTGGAATTAACCCTGCTGTTCTGTTGGGTCAAAAATGACTGAATTTGAAGTTTTTTGATTTCATTTTTAATTTGTTTATGAACAACCATGCTCACATACAGTATAATAATGCAACAGGTATTCAAATAAAACACTTAAATTAGCTAAAAATCAAGACTTTAATAGGTCCGATCAAAAATGACTGGAACATTGTAAGTGTATAGTAGACCTGAACAGAACAGCGGGGTTAAAGGAGTTGCCCAATCATATATTAATGAGAGGATAGCTCATCACTATCACATCGGAGAGTTTCACACCCAAGACCCAAACTGATCAGCAGTTATTAGCTCTGGTCTTGGGAACGCCAGGAATCAGACCATCAAACTGATGTTAATGATCTATGAGGGGGGATAACCCCTCCAAATAAGCAATGTCATGAAAACAGTAAGGGTACCTTTACACGTCGCAACATTGCATGCAATTTCACTTGCAACTTACTGGTTGCAGTGAAATCATGGACACATTGTTACATTTGTACACGGCAACAAAATAGAAGAATGTGTCCCTGATTTCACTGCAACCAGCAAATTGCAAGTGAGATTGCATGCAATGTTGCGATGTGTAACAATACCCTAACACACCACACAGGACAGGGAATGAATAGCAGCAATCTTAGTACAGAAAGATGCTTCACACACAGGGTCCGAAGATCTTACACCACTGTGACTGGACGTTCAGCCTTACTATCCTCCACTGTAGGAATATCGGATATCTGATGGAGTTAAAAGTAATGGTGTTTACATAAAATGTCCAATAAGAGCCCTTCCTTCCCAAAGGGAGCATTCAGACGACCATATAAATCAATCTGCGATCGGACCACAATACTCAGACTCACCACACCTCACCTGACATGAGAGTGACAGTGTCATATATTTATACGCAGCTGTCACTCAGATTGGGAGGTCAGTCTGAGCATTGTGGTCTGATCTAGGACTGATCCATATGGTCATCTGAATTCTCCTTTATACTGATTTATAAAGGGGTGGGATATTCATCAAATGTGAATAATTTTTCAAAAATTAATTTGCTCCTTTTCCATGGAATTAGTTGCCCCTTTTCTCAGACCATACTCCTTACAGGGGAGCATTGTTTTCCAGGGTATCATGAACTACCCTACAAATTGTGGTTGGGAACCCTGGAGCTCTATTCAACCTATGCCTAAGTCTGGCTACACACAAAGTTGTTGTCATGACACAATGAGTGACAGTTTTGCTGCATTATGGAATCAGGGCTGTGTGAATGCCAGCTCAGTTGTTCAATCTAGTGCTAGGGTGTGCTGAGCTGTCATTGTGTAGATTAACAGCTCAGCCATCCAATCTGAGATTGGCAGGTTTTTAGGCTTCCTCAGGTGTTCCCTGTCCGCTGTGATTGCCCTTCTACTTAGCTGAGTAGTCAGTCCCAGATCACTCTTATGGTGGGTTTACACGTCGCGATATCGGCGTCCAACTCCGACCCAACTCCGACCAAAAGTCACGTGGTTCGGGAGTTGGACCCGATATCATTCGCGCGTTGTACGGTTTGAACATACAATGCGATGCTGGAACGATGCCAAAACGATATCTGGGTTGAATGAGCGTGCTATTCAACCGCCCGATATCGGATGGCCGTTGTAGCCGCATCGTCCCGTGTGACAGCCCAACTACGATGTGTACGCCCACGTCACCCATTCACTCCCATGTTAACTGGTCGTTCCTGGGTTGGGGGGCGTACACATCGTCGGGACGTTGTATCCCGATATCGGGCTGTCTAAACCGGCGATGTGATAGCGGGAAAAGCGCGCTCAAAAAGCGCGCTCCCGCGTCGTTGGCTCCGATATCGGCTCGATATCGGGACGTGTAAACCCACCATTAGTAATAGCATTTGCTTATTGGCGCTTGTTGGCCTTGTTTATCTGTGATTTGATCTATTGCTGCCAGACCTTGGACCTCATCTGATCATCCATTTGCTTTGTCCCTTTGCTTTGATCTGCTATCCTTCTGGTATTCTGACTCTAAGGCTGGCTTCACACTTGCAGATGCATCTGCAGCGTTTTGCAGATGCATCTGCAAGTATCAGCATGCAGACCGCGGCCCCTATGTTTATAATAGGGCGCACCGCGGTCTGAAAGCTCTCATTCATTCCTGTTTGTGAAGCGTCCGCAGGCGGATGCCTGCTTACAGATCACACTCTCCCGGCCGCACCATGGACGCGAGATGTCGCGTCCATGGTGCGGGCGGGAGAGTGTGATCTGTCAGCAGGCATCCGCCTGTGGACGCTTCACAAACAGGAATGAATGAGAGCTTTCAGACCGCGGTGCGCCCTATTATAAACATAGGGGCCGCGGTCTGCATGCTGATACTTGCAGATGCATCTGCAAAACGCTGCAGATGCATCTGCAAGTGTGAAGGCAGCCTAAATAGTGCTGTGACCTGACTACCCTTTGTCTATATCTTAGTCCATGATGTTCTCTCTTGGTATTTGACCCCAGAATGTTTGATTTCCCTGCCTCCCAGCTTGTCAGTGTAATGACTATTTGGCTAGGGTCAGATTATTGTTAAAGGGGTGTTGCGTTAAAAACATAGGTTTTGGCAGCCTTAACGCAATGCTACCGGCATGGTAGCGCCACATTAGCGCTGCCAATGCTTACCTATGGTGAAGCGGCCCCTAGCGCGGCTCAGACGCTTTCAGCAATGTCTTTTCTCGTGTTAGGTAAAAGTGTGATATTTCATTCAGATGCCGCCGTTTGAGTCGCGCTAGAGGCCGCGTCACCGTAGGTAAGCATTGGCAGCGTTAACGCAGCGCTACCATGTCGGTAGCACTGCGTTAAGGCTGCCAAAACCTATGTTTTTAATGCAACACCTCTTTAATGTTAATCTGACCCTAGCCTTTGGCTAAGAATACAATGTAGGTGGAGAAGCCTAACATCCTTGGCCACATCCTTTGTTCTGCAGCTGCCCGAGAAGCGGTGGGTGCCACTCTTACTACGAGCTGTGCCAGGGATATACTGGGAAGGTCAGAGTGCTAGCTGTAGGATGGCTGAGCTTTCAGATGGCACCTGTCAATGGGATGGCAAGTCACTTCAGCACCATTGACACCTACCATCACCACCCAGAGCAGCAATCATTCTCTGTGGGCGCATTAGCCTGGCACTAGGACATCACCATCTTTACTTGGCCCATGTCTAATATCTTTTGACATCTGCTGGCAGAATGTGTGACCTTCACAGACACAGCGGCAGTAACCCTGGTGCTGCCACAATGAGGTATGAGGCTGGTGGAGCAGGATGGCACAGGGCAGCAGTAGGGGATCTTACCTCTATGCCCAGTTTCTGTCTGATCACCAGGCTGGCACACAGGTACCCGCTCCTGCCCACGAACAGCTCGTCGGAGCCGCACTCCAGGAAGCCGAGCGGGACACACATGTCACACAACGCCCGGAACTTGTCCAGCACTTGCCCGTATTCCGCCCGTCCCAGAGCCTTGTAGATCATAGCGGCCACCGCGTACACCCCGGCGCCCCCCAGCAGGAAAGAGGCGCGGGTCTCCCGGTCCTGCTCCCGGTCATAGTGCTGCACACAAGCCTCGATGATGGAGCCCGCACGGCGCAGGTAGCTGTCCCGGTGGGCACTGAACAGTGAGCTCTGGGAGACATGGTATAGCATGTATGCCACCCCGGCCAGTCCTCCATACAGTCCGCCCTCCTGTCCTCCTTGTGCCGGCAGCTTCTCCAGGATGCGCTCCACTGTCCTGAGGACGAGCGGTGCCCCCAGCTCCCTGTTCTGCTCCTGCACCAGGCTGCCCTTGTAATCAGAGTAGCGGTTGGTGAAGCAGCGCTTGCTCTCCATCGTGGGTACCGGGGATGTGCCCGCTCAGGCTGGTGGCAGAGCTGTCAGTGCTTGGGGAGGCGGCGCTCATCACACAGGAGGCGGAGGGACATGGTGTGTACAGCTTCTCATAGGTACCGGGGGATGGCAGGAGACCCTCAGCCAGGTGTGGGTACCAAGGATGGCAGGAGTCCCTCAGCCAGGTGTGGGTACCGAGGATGGCAGGAGACCCTCAGCCAGGTGTGGGTACCGAGGATGGCAGGAGTTCCCTCAGCCAGGTGTGGTACCAAGGATGGCAGGAGTCCCTCAGCCAGGTGTGGGTACCGACCGAGATGGCAGGAGACCCCCAGCCAGGTGTGGGTACCGTGGATGGCAGGAGTTCCTCAGCCAGGTGTGGGTACCGAGGGTGGCAGGAGACCCCCAGCCAGGTGTGGGTACCGTGGATGGCAGGAGACCCTCAGCCAGGTGTGGGTACCGATTTGGCAGGAGACCCCCAGCCAGGTGTGGGTACCGAGGATGGCAGGAGACCCCCAGCCAGATGTGGGTACCGAGGATGGCAGGAGTCCCTCAGCCAGGTGTGGGTACCGTGGATGGCAAGAGACCCTCAGCCAAAGTGGGGTACCGAGGATGGCAGGAGACCCTCAGCCAGGTGTGGGATCGGAGGATGGCAGGAGACCCTCAGCCAGGTGTGGGCAATGAGGATGGCAGGAGACCCTCAGCCAGGTGTGGGTACCGAGATGGCCGGAGATCCTCAGCCAGGTGTGGGCACCGAGGATGGCAGAAGACCCTCAGCCAGGTGTGGTCACCAAGGATTGCAGGAGACCCCCAGCCAGGTGTGGGTACCGAGGATGGCAGGAGTCCCTCAGCCAGGTGTGGGTACCGAGGATGGCAGGAGACCCCCAGCCAGGTGTGGGTACCGTGGATGGCAGGAGACCCTCAGCCAGGTGTGGGTACCGAGGATGGCAGGAGACCCCCAGCCAGGTGTGGGTACCGAGGATGGCAGAGACCCCCAGCCAGATGTGGGTACCGAGGATGGCAGGAGTCCCTCAGCCAGGTGTGGGTACCGTGGATGGCAAGAGACCCTCAGCCAGGTGTGGGTACCGAGGATGGCAGGAGACCCTCAGCCAGGTGTGGGCATCGAGGATGGCAGGAGACCCTCAGCCAGGTGTGGGCAATGAGGATGGCAGGAGACCCTCAGCCAGGTGTGGGTACCGAGGATGGCCGGAGATCCTCAGCCAGGTGTGGGCACCGGAGGATGGCAGAAGACCCTCAGCCAGGTGTGGTCACAAGGATTGCAGGAGACCCCCAGCCAGGTGTGGGTACCGAGGATGGCAGGAGTCCCTCAGCCAGGTGTGGGTACCGAGGATGGCAGGAGACCCCCAGCCAGGTGTGGGTACCGTGGATGGCAGGAGACCCTCAGCCAGGTGTGGGTACCGAGGATGGCAGGAGACCCCCAGCCAGGTGTGGGTACCGGGATGGCAGGAGACCCCCAGCCAGGTGTGGGTACCGAGGATGGCAGGAGTCCCTCAGCCAGGTGTGGGTACCGTGGATGGCAAGAGACCCTCAGCCAGGTGTGGGTACCGAGGATGGCAGGAGACCCTCAGCCAGGTGTGGGTACCGAGGATGGAAGGAGACCCTCAGCCAGGTGTGGGCACCGAGGATGGCAGGAGACCCTCAGCCAAGTGTGGGCACCGAGGATGGCAGGAGACCCTCAGCCAAGTGTGGGTACCAGGGGATGGCAGGAGACCCTCAGCCAGTGTGGGTACTGAGGATGGCAGGAGACCCTCAGCCAGGTGTGAGCACCGGGATGGCAGGAGACCCTCAGCTAGGTGTGGGTACCGAGGATGGCAGGAGTCCCTCAGCCAGGTGTGGGCACCAGAGGATAGCAGGAGAACCTCAGCCAGGTGTGGGACACCGAGGATGGCAGGAGACCCTCAGCCAGGTGTGGGCACCTGGGGATGGCAGGAGACCCTCAGCCAAGTGTGGGTACCGAGGATGTCAGGAGTCCCTAAGCCAGATGTGGGTACCGTGGATGGCAGGAGAACCTCAGCCAGGTGTGGGACACCGGGATGGCAGGAGACGCTCAGCCAGGTGTGGGCACCGAGGATGGCAGGAGACACTCAGCCAGGTGTGGGTACCAAGGTTGGCAGGAGTCCCTCAGCCAGGTGTGGGTACTGTGGATGGCAGGAGACCCTCAGCCAGGTGTGGTCACCGGAGGATAGCAGGAGAACCTCAGCCAGGTGTGGACACCGAGGATGGCAGTAGACCCTCAGCCAGGTGTGGGCAGCGGAGGATGGCAGGAGAACCTCAGCCAGGTGTGGGTACCGAGGATGGCCGGAGACTCTCAGCCAGGTGTGGGCACCGGAGGATGGCAGGAGACCCTCAGCCAGGTGTGAGTACTGGGAGATGACAGGAAACCCTCAGCCAGATGTGGGTACCAAAGGATGGCAGGACACCCTCAGCCAGGTGTGGGCACTAAGGATGGCAGGAGACCCTCAGCCAGGTGTGGGTACTGAGGATGGCAGGAGACCCTCAGCCAGGTGTGGGCACCGGGGAATGGCAGGAGACCCTCAGCTAGGTGTGGGTACCGAGCATGGCAGGAGACCTTCAGCCAGGTGTGGGTGCCGAGGATGACAGGAGGACCCTCAGCCAGGTGTGGGTACCAGGGGATGGCAGAGGAACCTCAGCCAGGTGTGGTCACCAAGGATGGCAGGACACCCTCAGCCAGGTGTGGGCACCAAGGATGGCAGGAGACCCTCAGCCAGGTGTGGGTACTGAGGATGGCAGGAGACCCTCAGCCAGATGTGGGCACCGGGGAATGGCAGGAGACCCTCAGCCAGGTGTGGGCACCAAGGATGGCAGGAGACCCTCAGCCAGGTGTGGGAACTGAGGATGGCAGGAGACCCTCAGCCAGGTGTGGGCACCGGGGGAAATGGGCAGAGGAGACCCTCAGCTAAGTGTGGGTACCGAGGATGGCAGGAGACCCTCAGTCAGGTGTGGGTGCCGAGGATGGCAGGAGACCCTCAGCCAGGTGTGGGCATCGGAGGATGGCAGGAGACCCTCAGCCAGGTGTGGGTACCAAGGTTGGCAGGAGTCCCTCAGCCAGGTGTGGGTACTGTGGATGGCAGGAGACCCTCAGCCAGGTGTGTGGGCACCGGAGGATGGCAGGAGAACCTCAGCCAGGTGTGGACACGAGGATGGCAGGAGAACCTCAGCCAGGTGTGGGACACCGAGGATGGCAGGAGAACCTCAGCCAGGTGTGGGTACCGAGGATGGCAGGAGAACCCTCAGCCAGGTGTGAGTACTGGGAGATGGCAGGAGACCCTCAGCCAGGTGTGGGCACCAAGGATGGCAGGAGACCCTCAGCCAGGTGTGGGAACTGAGGATGGCAGGAGACCCTCATCCAGGTGTGGGCACCGGGGAATGGCAGGAGACCCTCAGCTGGGTTTGTGGGTACCGAGGATGGCAGGAGACCCTCAGTCAGGTGTGGGTGCCGAGGATGGCAGGAGACCCTCAGCCAGGTGTGGCATCGGAGGATGGCAGGAGACCCTCAGCCAGGTGTGGGCAAAGAGGATGACAGGAGACCCTCAGCCAGGTGTGAGTACTGGGAGATGACAGGAAACCATCAGCCAGGTGTGGGTACTGAGGATGGCAGAGGAACCTCAGCCAGGTGTGGTCACCAAGGATAGTAGGAGACCCTCAGCCAGGTGTGGGCACTAAGCATGGCAGGAGACCCTCATCCAGGTGTGGCTACTTGGGATGGCAGGAGACCCTCAGCCAGGTGTGGGTACCGAGCATGTCAGGAGACCCTCAGCCAGGTGTGGGTGCCGAGGATGACAGGAGGACCCTCAGCCAGGTGTGGGTACCAGGGGATGGCAGAGGAACCTCAGCCAGGTGTGGTCACCAAGGATGGCAGGACACCCTCAGCCAGGTATGGGCACCAAGGATGGCAGGAGACCCTCAGCCAGGTGTGGGTACTGAGGATGGCAGGAGACCCTCAGCCAGGTGTGGGCACCGGGGAATGGCAGGAGACCCTCAGCTAGGTGTGGGTACCGAGGATGGCAGGAGACCCTCAGCCAGGTGTGGGCACCAAGGATGGCAGGAGACCCTCAGCCAGGTGTGGGAACCGAGGATGGCAGGAGACCCTCAGCCAGGTGTGGGTGCCGAGGATGACAGGAGGACCCTCAGCCAGGTGTGGGTACCAAGGATGGCAGGAGACCTTCAGCCAGGTGTTGGCACTGGTGGATAGCAGGAAACCCTCAGCCAAGTGTGGTCACCAGCGGATGGCAGAGTCCCTCAGCCAGTTGTGGTAGCGGCGGAAGGCAGGATACCCTCAGCCAGGTGTGGGTACTGGAGGATGGCAGGAGACCCTCAGCCAGGTGTGGGTACCGAGGATGGCAGGAGACCCTCAGCCAGGTGTGGGCATCGGAGGATGGCAGGAGACCCTCAGCCAGGTGTGGGCAATGAGGATGGCAGGAGACCCTCAGCCAGGTGTGGGTACCGAGGATGGCCGGAGACCCTCAGCCAGGTGTGGGCACCGGAGGATGGCAGAAGACCCTCAGCCAGGTGTGGTCACCAAGGATTGCAGGAGACCCTCAGTCAGGTGTGGGTACCAGGGGATGGCAGGAGACCCTCAGCCAGGTGCATAGGCAGATGTCAGGAGACCCTTAGCCAGGTGTCAATACCGGCGGATGGCAGGAGACCCTCAGCCAGTTGTGGGTACTAGAGTATGGTAGGAGACCCTCAGCCAGGTATGGGTACTGCAAGATGGCAGGAGACCCTCAGCCAGGTGTGGATACTGGTGGATGGCAGGAGACTCTCAGCTAGTTGTGGGTATGGCAGATGGCAGCAGATCCTCAGCCAGGTGTGGGCATCATTGGATGTCAGGATACCCTCAGCCAGGTATGGGTACCAGCGGATGTCAGGAGACCCTCAGCCAGGTGTGCTACTGGTGGATGGCAGGAGGCCCTCAGCCAGGTGCATAGGCAATGGCAGGAGACCCTCAGCTAGGTGTGGGTACCGAGGATGGCAGGAGACCCTCAGTCAGGTGTGGGTGCCGAGGATGGCAGGAGACTCTCAGCCAGGTGTGGGCATCGGAGGATGGCAGGAGACCCTCAGCCAGGTGTGAGTACTGAGGATGGCAGAAGACCCTCAGTCAGGTGTGGGTACCAGGGGATGGCAGAGGAACCTCAGCCAGGTGTGGTCACCAAGGATGGTAGGAGACCCTCAGCCAGGTGTGGGCACTAAGGATGGCAGGAGACCCTCATCCAGGTGTGGGTACTTGGGATGGCAGGAGACCCTCAGCCAGGTGTGGGCACCGGGGAATGGCAGGAGAACCCTCAGCTAGGTGTGGGTACCGAGCATGTCAGGAGACCCTCAGCCAGGTGTGGGTGCCGAGGATGACAGGAGAACCCTCAGCCAGGTGTGGGTACCAGGGATGGCAGAGGAACCTCAGCCAGGTGTGGTCACCAAGGATGGCAGGACACCCTCAGCCAGGTGTGGGCACCAAGAATGGCAGGAGACCCTCAGCCAGGTGTGGGTACTGAGGATGGCAGGAGACCCTCAGCCAGGTGTGGGCACCGGGAATGGCAGGAGACCCTCAGCTAGGTGTGGGTACCGAGGATGGCAGGAGACCCTCAGCCAGGTGTGGGCACCAAGGATGGCAGGAGACCCTCAGCCAGGTGTGGGAACTGAGGATGGCAGGAGGCCCCCAGCCAGGTGTGGGCACCGAGGATGGTAGGAGACCCTCAGCCAGGTGTGGGTGCCGGGGATGGCAGGAAACCCTCAGCCAGGTGTGGGTGCCGAGGATGACAGGAGGACCCTCAGCCAGGTGTGGGTACCAAGGATGGCAGGAGACCTTCAGCCAGGTGTTGGCACTGGGATAGCAGGAAACCTCAGCCAAGTGTGGTCACCAGAGGATGGCAGGAGACCCTCATCCAGGTGTGGGTACTTGGGATGGCAGGAGACCCTCAGCCAGGTGTGGGCACCGGGGAATGGCAGGAGAACGCTCAGCCAGGTGTGGGCACCGAGGATGGCAGGAGACACTCAGCCAGGTGTGGGTACCAAGGTTGGCAGGAGTCCCTCAGCCAGGTGTGGGTACTGTGGATGGCAGGAGACCCTCAGCCAGGTGTGGTCACCGGAGGATAGCAGGAGAACCTCAGCCAGGTGTGGACACCGAGGATGGCAGTAGACCCTCAGCCAGGTGTGGGCAGCGGAGGATGGCAGGAGAACCTCAGCCAGGTGTGGGTACCGAGGATGGCCGGAGACTCTCAGCCAGGTGTGGGCACCGGAGGATGGCAGGAGACCCTCAGCCAGGTGTGAGTACTGGGAGATGACAGGA
The DNA here is from genome assembly GCA_033576535.1 of Allobates femoralis. Lineage (NCBI taxonomy): Eukaryota > Metazoa > Chordata > Amphibia > Anura > Aromobatidae > Allobates > Allobates femoralis. Next base: position 456,428,625 of record JARQOC010000002.1, on the reverse strand, counting down.
AACCCTCAGCCAGATGTGGTACCAAAGGATGGCAGGACACCCTCAGCCAGGTGTGGGCACTAAGGATGGCAGGAGACCCTCAGCCAGGTGTGGGTACTGAGGATGGCAGGAGACCCTCAGCCAGGTGTGGGCACCGGGAATGGCAGGAGACCCTCAGCTAGGTGTGGGTACCGAGCATGGCAGGAGACCTTCAGCCAGGTGTGGGTGCCGAGGATGACAGGAGGACCCTCAGCCAGGTGTGGGTACCAGGGGATGGCAGAGGAACCTCAGCCAGGTGTGGTCACCAAGGATGGCAGGACACCCTCAGCCAGGTGTGGGCACCAAGGATGGCAGGAGACCCTCAGCCAGGTGTGGGTACTGAGGATGGCAGGAGACCCTCAGCCAGATGTGGGCACCGGGGAATGGCAGGAGACCCTCAGCCAGGTGTGGGCACCAAGGATGGCAGGAGACCCTCAGCCAGGTGTGGGAACTGAGGATGGCAGGAGACCCTCAGCCAGGTGTGGGCACCGGGGAATGGCAGGAGACCCTCAGCTAAGTGTGGGTACCGAGGATGGCAGGAGACCCTCAGTCAGGTGTGGGTGCCGAGGATGGCAGGAGACCCTCAGCCAGGTGTGGGCATCGGAGGATGGCAGGAGACCCTCAGCCAGGTGTGGGTACCAAGGTTGGCAGGAGTCCCTCAGCCGGGTGTGGGTACTGTGGATGGCAGGAGACCCTCAGCCAGGTGTGGGCACCGGAGGATGGCAGGAGAACCTCAGCCAGGTGTGGACACCGAGGATGGCAGGAGAACCTCAGCCAGGTGTGGACACCGAGGATGGCAGGAGAACCTCAGCCAGGTGTGGGTACCGAGGATGGCAGGAGACCCTCAGCCAGGTGTGAGTACTGGGAGATGGCAGGAGACCCTCAGCCAGGTGTGGCACCAAGGATGGCAGGAGACCCTCAGCCAGGTGTGGGAACTGAGGATGGCAGGAGACCCTCATCCAGGTGTGGGCACCGGGGAATGGCAGGAGACCCTCAGCTAGGTGTGGGTACCGAGGATGGCAGGAGACCCTCAGTCAGGTGTGGGTGCCGAGGATGGCAGGAGACCCTCAGCCAGGTGTGGGCATCGGAGGATGGCAGGAGACCCTCAGCCAGGTGTGGGCAAAGAGGATGACAGGAGACCCTCAGCCAGGTGTGAGTACTGGGAGATGACAGGAAACCATCAGCCAGGTGTGGGTACTGAGGATGGCAGAGGAACCTCAGCCAGGTGTGGTCACCAAGGATAGTAGGAGACCCTCAGCCAGGTGTGGGCACTAAGCATGGCAGGAGACCCTCATCCAGGTGTGGCTACTTGGGATGGCAGGAGACCCTCAGCCAGGTGTGGGTACCGAGCATGTCAGGAGACCCTCAGCCAGGTGTGGTGCCGAGGATGACAGGAGGACCCTCAGCCAGGTGTGGGTACCAGGGATGGCAGAGGAACCTCAGCCAGGTGTGGTCACCAAGGATGGCAGGACACCCTCAGCCAGGTATGGGCACCAAGGATGGCAGGAGACCCTCAGCCAGGTGTGGGTACTGAGGATGGCAGGAGACCCTCAGCCAGGTGTGGGCACCGGGAATGGCAGGAGACCCTCAGCTAGGTGTGGGTACCGAGGATGGCAGGAGACCCTCAGCCAGGTGTGGGCACCAAGGATGGCAGGAGACCCTCAGCCAGGTGTGGGAACCGAGGATGGCAGGAGACCCTCAGCCAGGTGTGGGTGCCGAGGATGACAGGAGGACCCTCAGCCAGGTGTGGGTACCAAGGATGGCAGGAGACCTTCAGCCAGGTGTTGGCACTGGTGGATAGCAGGAAACCCTCAGCCAAGTGTGGTCACCAGCGGATGGCAGAGTCCCTCAGCCAGTTGTGGTAGCGGCGGAAGGCAGGATACCCTCAGCCAGGTGTGGGTACTGGAGGATGGCAGGAGACCCTCAGCCAGGTGTGGGTACCGAGGATGGCAGGAGACCCTCAGCCAGGTGTGGGCATCGGAGGATGGCAGGAGACCCTCAGCCAGGTGTTGGGCAATGAGGATGGCAGGAGACCCTCAGCCAGGTGTGGGTACCGAGGATGGCCGGAGACCCTCAGCCAGGTGTGGGCACCGGAGGATGGCAGAAGACCCTCAGCCAGGTGTGGTCACCAAGGATTGCAGGAGACCCTCAGTCAGGTGTGGGTACCAGGGGATGGCAGGAGACCTCAGCCAGGTGCATAGGCAGATGTCAGGAGACCCTTAGCCAGGTGTCAATACCGGCGGATGGCAGAGACCCTCAGCCAGTTGTGGGTACTAGAGTATGGTAGGAGACCCTCAGCCAGGTATGGGTACTGCAAGATGGCAGGAGACCCTCAGCCAGGTGTGGATACTGGTGGATGGCAGGAGACTCTCAGCTAGTTGTGGGTATGGGCAGATGGCAGCAGATCCTCAGCCAGGTGTGGGCATCATTGGATGTCAGGATACCCTCAGCCAGGTATGGGTACCAGCGGATGTCAGGAGACCCTCAGCCAGGTGTGCTACTGGTGGATGGCAGGAGGCCCTCAGCCAGGTGCATAGGCAGATGGCAGGAGACCCTCAGCTAGGTGTGGGTACCGAGGATGGCAGGAGACCCTCAGTCAGGTGTGGGTGCCGAGGATGGCAGGAGACTCTCAGCCAGGTGTGGGCATCGGAGGATGGCAGGAGACCCTCAGCCAGGTGTGAGTACTGAGGATGGCAGAAGACCCTCAGTCAGGTGTGGGTACCAGGGATGGCAGAGGAACCTCAGCCAGGTGTGGTCACCAAGGATGGTAGAGACCCTCAGCCAGGTGTGGGCACTAAGGATGGCAGGAGACCCTCATCCAGGTGTGGGTACTTGGGATGGCAGGAGACCCTCAGCCAGGTGTGGGCACCGGGGAATGGCAGGAGACCCTCAGCTAGGTGTGGGTACCGAGCATGTCAGGAGACCCTCAGCCAGGTGTGGGTGCCGAGGATGACAGGAGAACCCTCAGCCAGGTGTGGGTACCAGGGGATGGCAGAGGAACCTCAGCCAGGTGTGGTCACCAAGGATGGCAGGACACCCTCAGCCAGGTGTGGGCACCAAGAATGGCAGGAGACCCTCAGCCAGGTGTGGGTACTGAGGATGGCAGGAGACCCTCAGCCAGGTGTGGGCACCGGGGAATGGCAGGAGACCCTCAGCTAGGTGTGGGTACCGAGGATGGCAGGAGACCCTCAGCCAGGTGTGGGCACCAAGGATGGCAGGAGACCCTCAGCCAGGTGTGGGAACTGAGGATGGCAGGAGGCCCCCAGCCAGGTGTGGGTACCGAGGATGGTAGGAGACCCTCAGCCAGGTGTGGGTGCCGGGGATGGCAGGAAACCCTCAGCCAGGTGTGGGTGCCGAGGATGACAGGAGGACCCTCAGCCAGGTGTGGGTACCAAGGATGGCAGGAGACCTTCAGCCAGGTGTTGGCACTGGTGGATAGCAGGAAACCCTCAGCCAAGTGTGGTCACCAGCGGATGGCAGAGACCCTCAGCCAGTTGTGGGTAGCGGCGGAAGGCAGGATACCCTCAGCCAGGTGTGGGTACTGGAGGATGGCAGGAGACCCTCAGCCAGGTGTGGATACCGAGGATGGCAGGAGACCCTCAGCCAGGTGTGGGCATCGAGGATGGCAGGAGACCCTCAGCCAGGTACGGGATGGCAGGAGACCCTAGCCAGTGTGAGTACTGGAGATGGCAGGAGACCCTCAGCCAGGTGTGGGCACCAAGGATGGCAGGAGACCCTCAGCCAGGTGTGGGAACTGAGGATGGCAGAGACCCTCATCCAGGTGTGGGCACCGGGGAATGGCAGGAGACCCTCAGCTAGGTGTGGGTACCGAGGATGGCAGAGACCCTCAGTCAGGGTGGGTGCCGAGGATGGCAGGAGACCTCAGCCAGGTGTGGCATCGGAGGATGGCAGGAACCCTCACCAGGTGTGGGCAAAGAGGATGACAGGAGACCCTCAGCCAGGTGTGAGTACTGGGAGATGACAGGAAACCATCAGCCAGGTGTGGGTACTGAGGATGGCAGAGGAACCTCAGCCAGGTGTGGTCACCAAGGATAGTAGGAACCCTCAGCCAGGTGTGGCACTAAGATGGCAGGAGACCCTCACCAGGTGTGGCTACTTGGGATGGCAGGAGACCCTCAGCCAGGTGTGGGTACCGAGCATGTCAGAGACCCTCAGCCAGTGTGGGTGCCGAGGATGACAGGAGGACCCTCAGCCAGGTGTGGGTACCAGGGATGGCAGAGGAACCTCAGCCAGGTGTGGTCACCAAGGATGGCAGGACACCCTCAGCCAGGTATGGGCACCAAGATGGCAGGAGACCCTCAGCCAGTGTGGTACTGAGGATGGCAGGAGACCCCAGCCAGGTGTGGGCACCGGGAATGGCAGGAGACCCTCAGCTAGGTGTGGTACCGAGGATGGCAGGAGACCCTCAGCCAGGTGTGGGCACCAAGGATGGCAGGAGACCCTCAGCCAGTGTGGAACCGAGGATGGCAGAGACCCTCAGCCAGGTGTGGGTGCCGAGGATGACAGGAGACCCTCAGCCAGGTTGGGTACCAAGGATGGCAGGAGACCTTCAGCCAGTGTTGGCACTGGTGATAGCAGGAAACCCTCACCAAGTGTGGTCACCAGCGGATGGCAGAGTCCCTCAGCCAGTTGTGGTAGCGCGGAAGGCAGGATACCCTCAGCCAGGTGTGGGTACTGAGGATGGCAGAGACCCTCAGCCAGGTGTGGGGTACCGAGATGGCAGGAGACCCTCAGCCAGGTGTGGGCATCGAGGATGGCAGGAGACCCTCAGCCAGGTGTGGGCAATGAGGATGGCAGGAGACCCTCAGCCAGGTGTGGTACCGAGGATGCCGGAGACCCTCAGCCAGGTGTGGCACCGGAGGATGGCAGAAGACCCTCAGCCAGGTGGTCACCAAGGATTGCAGAGACCCTCAGTCAGGTGTGGGTACCAGGGATGGCAGGAGACCCTCAGCCAGGTGCATAGGCAGATGTCAGGAGACCCTTAGCCAGGTGTCAATACCGGCGATGCAGGAGACCCTCAGCCAGTTGTGGGTACTAGAGTATGTAGGAGACCCTCAGCCAGTATGGGTACTGCAAGATGGCAGGAGACCCTCAGCCAGGTGTGGTACTGGCGGATGGCAGGAGACTCTCAGCTAGTTGTGGGTATGGCAGATGGCAGCAGATCCTCAGCCAGGTGTGGGTACAGCGGATGGCAGGAGACCCTCAGCCAGGTGTGGGCACCATTGGAAGTCAGGATACCCTCAGCCAGGTATGGGTGCCAGCGGATGTCAGGAGACCCTCAGCCAGGTGTACTACTGGCGATGGCAGGAGACCCTCAGGCAGGTGCATAGGCGATGGCAGGAGACCCTTATCCAGGTGTGAGTACCATGATGGCAGAAAACCCTCAGCGAGGTGTGGTATCAGAGGATGGCATGAGACCCTCAGCCAGGTGTGGGTACTGGAGGATGGCAGGAGACACTCAGCCAGGTGTGCTACCGGTGAATGGCAGGAGACCCTCAGGCAGGTGCATAGGCAGATGGCAGGAGACCTTAAACCAGGTGTCACTACCGGTGTATGGTAGGAGACCCTCAGCCAGTGTGGGTACTCGAGGATGGCAGGAGACACTCAGCCAGGTGTGCTACCGGTAATGGCAGGAGACCCTCAGGCAGGTGCATAGGCAAATGGCAGGAGACCTTAGCCAGGTGTCAGTACCGTGGATGGTAGGAGACCCTCAGCCAGTTGTGGTACTGAGTATGGTAGAAGACCCTCAGCCAGGTATGGGTACTACAAGATGGCCGGAGACCCTCAGCCAGATGTGGGTACCAGAATATGGCCGAGAACCCTTAGCCAGGTGTGTATACCGCGGATGGCAGGAAACTTTCAGCCAGTTGTGGGTATGGGCATATGGCAGGAGATCCTCAGCCAGGTGTGGGTATCGGCGGATGGCAGGAGACCCTCAGCCAGGTGTGGGTAATGGTGGATAGCAGGAAACCATAAGCCAAGTGTGGTCACCGGCGGATGGCGGAGACCCTCAGCCAGTAGTGGTACCGGCAGATGGCAGGACAACCCTCAGCCACCTGTGGGTATAGGAGGATGGCAGGAGGCCCCCTGCCAGATGTGGGTATCAGAGGAAGCAGGAGGCCCTCAGACAGTGTGGGTACCAGAGAATGGTAGGAGACCCTCAGAAAGGTGTGGATACTGGAGGATGGCAGGAGACCCTCAGCCAGGTGTGGGCACCAGTGGATGTCAGGATACCCTCAGCCAGGTATGGGTACCGGCGGATGTCAGGAGACCCTCAGCCAGGTGTGCTACTGGCGGATGGCAGGAGACCCTCAGGCAGGTGCATAGGCGGATGGCAGGAGACCCTTTTCCAGGTGTCAGTACCGGCTGATGGCAGGAGACCCTCAGCCAGGTGTGTGCACCGTCAGATGGCAGGAGACCCTCAGCCAGGTGTGGGCACCAGTAGATGTCAGGATACCCTCAGCCAGGTGTGGGTTCCGGCAGATATCAGGAGATCCTTAGCCAGGTGTATTACTGGTGAATGGCAGGAGACCCTCAGGCAGGTGCATAGGCAGATGGCAGGAGACCCTTAGCCAGGTGTCAGTACCAGCGGATGGTAGGAGACCCTCAGCCAGTTGTGGGTACTGGAGTATGGTAGGAGACCCTCAGCCAGGTATGGGTGCTGCAAGATGGCAGGAGACCCTCAGCCAGGTGTGGGTACTGGCGGATGGCAGGAGACTCTCAGCTAGGTGTGGGTATGGGCAGATGGCAGCAGATCCTCAGCCAGGTGTGGGTACCGGCGGATGGCAGCAGACCCTCAGTCAGGTGTGGGCACCAGTGGATGTCAGGATACCCTCAGCCAGGTATGGGTATTGGCGTATGTCAGGAGATCCTCAGCCAGGTGTGCTACTGGCGGATGGCAGGAGACCCTCAGGCAGGTGCATAAGCGGATGGCAGGAGACCCTTATCCAGGTGTGAGTACCGTGGATGGCAAAAAACCCTCAGCCAGGTGTGTGTATCAGAGGATGTCATGAGACCCTCAGCCTGGTGTGGGCACCAGACGATGGCAGGAGACACTCAGCCAGGTGTGAGTACCGGTGGATGGCAGGAGACCCTCAGCCTGGTGTGGGTAATAGTGGATGGCAGGAAATCCTCATCCAGGTGTGGGTACTAGTCGATGGCATGAGTCCCTTATCCAAGTGTGAGTACCGAAGAATGGCAGGAGACCCTCATCCAGGTGTGGGTACCGGAGAATGGCAGGAGAACCTCAGTCAGGTGTGGGTACAGGAGGATGGCAGGAAACTCTCAGCCAGGTATGTGTTTCCAGAGGATAGCAGGAGACCCTCAGCTCAGTGTGGGTACCAGTGGATGGCAGGAGACTCTCAGCCAGGTGTGGGTACTGGTGGATAGCAGGAGACCCTCAACTAGGTGAAGCTACTGGTGGATGGTGGGAGACCCTCAGCCAGGTGGGGGTACAGGAGGATGGCAGGAGACCCTCAGCCAGTATGGGTACCAGAGGATGGCAGGAGACCCTCAGCCAGATGTGGGTACAGCAGAGGTGTTCTGAGCGGTGCCCATGTCGGGCCCACTGGGACGGGGGTACTCGGTACCAGACCGGTTCTGCTACAAGGGAAGTCACTGGTGGTCCTGGTCCGGACCGTGTCCCGGGCTCGGCAATAAAAGGGGTTTTCCCTGAAAACATTTTTATTTTTCAAACAACATTAACCCCTTAGTGACGGAGCCAATTTCCACCTTAATGACCAGACCGTTTTTTGTAATTCTGACCACTCTCCCTTTATGAGGTTATATCTCCGGAACGCTTCAACGGATCCTAGCGATTCTGAGATTGTTTTTTTCGTGACATATTGGGCTTCATGTTAGTATTAAATTTTGGTGGATAATTTTTGTGTTTATTTGTGAAAATATAAAATAATTGGCAAAAATTTTGAAAATTTGACAATTTTCAAATTTGTAATTTTTATTCTGTTGAACCAGAGCGTTATGTGACACAAAATAGTTAATAAATAACATTTCCCACATGTCTACTTTACATCAGCTTAATTTTGGAAAAAAAATTTTTTTGGGTTAGGACGTTATAAGGGTTCAAAGTTCATCAGCAATTTTTCATTTTTCCAGCAAAATTTACATAACCTTTTTTTTTAGTGACCACATCACATGTGAAGTCTCTTTGAGGGGTGTACATGACAGAAAACACCCAAAAGTGACACCATTCCGAAAACTGCACCCCTCAAGCTACTCAAAACTACATTCAAGAAAATGATTACCCCTTCAGGTGCTTCACAGGAACTAAAGCAACGTGGAAACAAAAAATTGCACATTTTAATTTTTCCAACAAAAATGTTCTTTTAGCCTCAATTTTTTCATTTTCACATAGGTAACAGGATAGAATGCATCCTAAAATTTGTTGGACCAATTTCTCCTGAGTACACCGATACCTCATATGTGGTCATAAACCACTGTTTGGGCACACGGCAGGGCTCAGAAGGGAAGAAGCGCAATTTGACTTTTGGAGCTAATTTACCATTCAAAAAGTGAAATGGCGCTCCTTCTCTTCTGAGCCCTACTGTGCGCCCAAACAGTGGTTTATGACCACATATGAGGTATCGGTGTACTCAGGAGAAATTGGCCAACAAATTTTAGGATGCGTTTTATCCTGTTGCTCATGTGAAAATGAAAAAATTGAGGACAAAAGAAAATTTTTGTGAAAAAAAAGTACTTTTTCATTTTTACGGATCAATTTGTAAAGCCCCAGAGGGTTCAAAGTGCTCACTATGCATCTAGATAAGTTCCTTGGGGGGTCTAGTTTCCAAAATGGGGTCACTTGTGGGGGAGCTCCAATGTTTAGGCACACAGGGGCTCTCCATACGCGACATGGTGTCCGCTAACAATTTGAATGGAAAATTAGCTCCAATTGTTAGCGGACACCATGTCACGTATGGAGAGCCCCTGTGTGCCTAAACATTGTAGCTCCCCCACAAGTGACCCCATTTTGGAAACGAGACCTCCCAAGGAACGTATCTAGATTGGTGGTGAGCACTTTGAACCCCCAGGTGCTTCACAAATGAATCCGTAAAAATGAAAAAAGAAAATTTTTGTGGAAAAGAAAGTACTTATTCATTTTTACGGATCAATTTGTGAAGCACCTGGGGGTTCTAAGTGCTCTCTATGCATCTAGATAAGTTCCTTGGGGGACTAGTTTCCAAAATAGGGTCACTTGTGGGGGAGCTCCAATGTTTAGGCACACAGGGGCTCGCCATACACGACATGGTATCCACTTACAATTCCAATTGTTAGCGGACACCATGTCACATATGGAGAGCCCCTATGTGCCCAAACATTGGAGCTTCCCACAAGTGACCCCATTTTGGAAACTAGACACCCCAAGGAACTTATTTAGATGCATGGTGAGCACTTTGAACCCCCAGGTGCTTCACAAACTGATCCGTAAAATTGAAAAAGTACTTTTTTTTCACAATTTTCTTTTTTTCCTTTTTACAGACTGATTTGTGAAGCACCTGGGGGTTGAAAGTGCTCACTATGCATCAAGATATGTTCCTTGGGGGGTCTAGTTTCCAAAATGTGGTCACTTGTGGGGGAGCTCTACTGTTTAGGCACACAGGGGCTCTCCATATGCGACTTGGTGTCCGCTAACAATTTGAATGGAAAATTAGCTCCAAAAGTTAGCGGACACCATGTCGCATATGGGGAGCCCCTATGTCCCTAAACATTGGAGCTCCCGCACAAGTCACCCCATTTTGGAAACTAGACACCTCAAGGATTATATCTAGGGGTATAGTGAGAATTTGGAACCTACAGCTACTTCACAGAATTTGATAATGTCATATTGAACATTTTCTTTTTTTCACATAATTTCTCACTTTTAGAGCATGTGCACAAGATACGGAGACACTGTGTCCTGGTTGTCTCCTCCCCTGCATTTTTTTTTAGTATTTCTTTATTAAATTTTAAAAAAAAAACGACGTGGGGCTTCGCCATATTTTTGGTCCAGCCAGGTACAGCAGGCAGCTACGGGCTGCCACCAACCCCTTCTGCCTAGTTTTACCTGGCTGGAAACCAAAAATATAGGGAAGTCCCTTTTTTTTTTTTTTTAATTATTTCATGAAATAATTTTTTTAAAAAATGGCGTGGGCTTCGCCATATTTTTGGGCCAGCCAGGTACAACTAGGCAGCTGGGGGCTGGAATCCTCAGCGTAGGGAGGCCCAAGCTTTCTGGGCCCCCCCCCCCCCGCTGCGAATTGCAGCCCGCAGCCGCCCCAGAAAATGGCGCATTCATAGAAACGCCAATTTCTGGCGCTGTATCCAGCTCTTCCAGCTGCCGTGTAGCGGTGGCAGACTGGGTAATAAGGGGTTAATGCCAGCTTTTTCTCAGCTGGTACTAAGCCGAGATTCATAACGTCTGGACAATATTAGACCGGACCATTAGGAATCTCTAGTAATTTGTAAAGAAGACACAAGACAGAGAAAAATATTTTTATTAGAAAAAAAACACAAACACTACTTGGACTCCATCTTTATTATTCTTTGACGTCCGACGTAGTCCAGTGGGAAGGTCCGACGTAGTCCAGTGGGAGGTCCCACGACGATTCTCAGTTTTATAGCATATGGGGCATCCCCCATATGCTATAAAAGCAGGTTCATTGTCAGGAGGATGACAGGTCATGAACTCAGTGAGTTCTTGACCTATCAGAATCCTCGGGTCACAAGGGGTTAACTGTGCTCTTCATGGTGGTCTCCACATCAGATTACTATCAGTGGTGATCTCTCAGGATCCTGGGATCCCACAGGGATCCTCACTGATGGTGATCTGATGTGGAGATCACCATGAAGAGCACTGTTAACAAGGGGTTAACTGTGCTGTTCATGGTGGTCTCCACATCAGATCACCATCAGTGGTGATCTATCAGGATCCTGGGATCCCATAGGGATCCTGGGATCACCACTGATGGTGATCTGATGTGGAGACCACCATGAACAGCACAGTTAACCCCTTGTGACCCGAGGATTCTGATAGGTCATGAACTCACTGAGTTCATGACCTGTCATTCCCTGGGCCGCACAGCAGGGGTTAACAGCGGTGCGCGCACAGAGGAGGCGCGCGCCGCAGAAGACAGCAGCAGAAGCCGCCGGCAGGAGAAGTCCCCAGGACCGGAGGACCCCGGGACCGGAATCAGGATCGTTGGTAGGTAAGAGTGGTGAGGGGGGGAGATTTACTGGGGCACGGGGGGGGCCTGCAACAGTTTAGAGGCGGCGAGGCCGGCACATGGACTTTGGGGATAAGGTACCGGACACCGGGCATCGGGGGAGGGGGCGGGGGGTGCCCGGAGGCCGGGGGATGCCCGGAGGCTGGGGGATGCCTGAAGGGGACTAGGGAGCACCGGGGGAGGACATTCCCATGCAGCCTGACATGTGAGACATGTCAGGCTGCATGGAGATGCAGGGGAGGCAGCGCACCCGACGCCATTTTTGAATGGACCGGGGGGATGGAGGTGTGGGGGGCCCGGGGGGGCTTGATCTCAGGCACAGGGGGTCTTAGGGGCCTTGGGGGTTAATGGATCACTTTGATCCGACATGTGTTTTCATGTCGGATCAAAGTGAAAGCATTTTTTACAAAGCACTTTCACTTTTGTAATGTGATGATCGGTAAACGGTGTTTACCGGTCATCACATTACAGGTGCGGGTACAAAAACAGCTAATTAATAATCTCTAGGGTGTCAGCTACAATCGGTACGCTGACACCCTAGAGGTATTAGCTCAAGTGGCGGCGCTACAGGGCTTTTTCCTGGGGTACGTCTACAGACGTACGGCTAGGCTTTAGTACTCTTTTTTTCCGACGTCTGTAGATGTACGGCTGTCGTTAAGAGGTTAAACATTAAGCATTCTTGGTTCTTCCCATCCGGGAGGTTCGAGTCTTCTTAAACGTTACTTAACTATCAAACAAGTGCATGGGTATATTTACGTCATTAACCTTTCTGGACCTCTACGGGGTCTAATGCTACAATGCATTCACTTTCTTTACTTTAGCTAAAACACATTATAAACTCTACTTTGTATCAAAAGTATAAAAAACATTCTTTCTTCAAAAAGTGCAAAAATTCTCAAAAAGCTTCAAAGTTCAAGATTCAAAATTTCAAACAGTCACTGTTTCATGCACTACGTCTCATGTGGAGACTGGTCTTAAAACCAAAGGGGAGCACACTAAGGTGCTCAACTATATACAGTTCAAAGTTCGTACCAGCTCATTGTTCGTGGTAGCCAATGTCAATAAACATATAAGACAAACAGGGGAATGCTAGCATTCATTCAGGTATGGGATGGGGTCAATAAGGAAAACACCTCATTCACACTTATGGTTTCCTCTTCTTCTGGTTACAGGACACGGGTCTCACTCCTTCTTTCCTTCCAGATTGACCTTCCACGGGAGTGTTGGCGGTCCTCTTTTCTTTGGGAATAACTCGAGGTCTTGCAGGGCTTGAATTAGCAAATAACTCTCCGGAGTCTGAGTAGCTGCATCTGCTGTGATCTTTACTGGAACAGTTGTTAAGTCAGTGGTAGGACCCGGGTTAGCGATTGGGTCCGGTGGTACTACTGGGTTAGATTCTTCCAATGCAGGCATGTCGTCTTCTGAAGCGTTTAAACAAAGTCTCTGCACTCTAATGCCGTACGGGCCTCTTGCTCCTTGTACAATAATGTAAGAGACCCACTCTCCAACCTGTACTTCCCTGTCCGGGTGTTTCTCTGGAAGGTGCGATTCCACATCACGGCGGTTGATGAATATGTCACAGTCTATTCCAGGCTCTCGAGCAAAGGCATATCCTTCTGCATGCTTAATTTTAACAATCCTGCCTTCATGCCTCTGGGATCTAGTAATGCTCTCATCTCGTCTGGCAACAGTTTTTAAATATTGTGTCTGCGCAATCAATTCCCGCTTCTTTTCTAGTCTTTTCAATTCTTCCTGTTCCCATCTTTTACCACATCTTTTCAGGTATTCATTCCTTGTCACAATCTCTACAGGGCCTACGGGACCATCGAGATCTCCTAAGAAGCCTATCATGTCATCATTCGCCATGTCTCGCTCCCACCAGCAGCGGAGCTGCTCCCCTCTCACCTCGGTAGTAGTCGGTGGCGGTAACAGGGGCTCCGGCAGGGATAACCATCTTTCCTCCAGGGCTCCAAGCGGGTCACTCTCTTTCCGGATAGGGTGCGGTGCAGCGCTGGGCACAGATAAGTCCACCAGAGTCGCGGTACGGCATCCACCCTCCTTCTCCATGCGATCACGGGTGTCTTCAATCCAGCCGGGTTGCATGGTTACAGTCTGATAAGTTTGCTGATGGTGACTAATATCAAGCTGGATCCGGGTACTTTGCTCCTGAACACTGGTCATGTGCTGGGGCAACAGTCGCAGGATACCCCTCCGGGTATCTCGGACGTATGGACGCTCTCGGCCGCCTTCCGCCATCTCGCTGCGGTCACACAGGGTCTCTCCCTGGCCGGGTTCCTCCACCGGGTCACTCCGTGGGTCCTCCGGGATCACTTGTGGTCTTCCTTCGGCAGCGCTCTCCTGGGCGTCCTCCGCTTCCGTCCTCGTGTACTGCAATGGCGACTGCTTCTCTTCCGGTTGCTCGTTCCGCCCCCTCCTGATGACGATTTCCTTCTTGGTTCCCGCCAGCTTGTTAGGAGGAGGGTCTAGGGGCAGAGGCTCTTCTTTTAGAGTGACAGCTGGCTCTCCTGGAGTTAAGGGGAGCCAGGGCGGGTCCTTCTCTTCGCGCCTTGGACCGGGCCGGCCCACGATGGGAGTTTTGGTTATGCCTCCTCTGCACATGGCCTTAGCCTCCCCTGGCCGCCATTAAGGTCAGATTTTGGCGGGAAAGTCCAGAACACGTTCTTTAGGCGCACGGGGTCAAATTCATTTGGACCAGGTAGATCCTGTTCGTGACGCCAGGTTGTCGGACCCACTGGGACGGGGGTACTCGGTACCGGACCGGTTCTGCTACAAGGGAAGTCACGGGTGGTCCTGGTCCGGACCGTGTCCCGGGCTCGGCAATAAAAGGGGAATATTTACAGGGGATTGTCAGTCGTGACGCCACCCACTATATGCGGCCAGTGATGGGGCCGCCGCTGCTGCAGAACCTCCGGGGATGATGGAATAGCAGCTTAGATGAGATAGTTCCAGTGGGTAGAACTGTGTTCCCCGGGGCAGTAAGGGTTAAGTCTATTGTGGAATGTTCAGTACACTTACTGTGCAGACGCTGCAAGAATCTCTCCTCAATGCTGGTGCTGACAGGCTGTGCTGTGGCTCTGCAGGTGGAGGGCTTTCTGTAATCCTGTATGGAGAGAATTGCTTTCATGCAGAGACACAAGGGAAGCAGATTCAGGGTTTTCCGTGTTTTACTCTCAAGTTCTTCAAGTCACTTTACACTGCAGTTACAGTTCAAGTACACGTCAAGTACAGTTCTTACACGTCTCAGTTCTTAATACACGGGCACGCTCTCCCTCTCCAGGTTCCCTTTACTCTGCAGCCAGGTTTCTCTCCCTGTGACCCCTCACACAGTCTCTGTGTCCTTTCCGGGCTGTTAACGTTCTCTGTACACTTGGTGGGTGTCTCCGGACAGTATGGCGGTGACTCGGGCCCATGTGGGTCCTCCTGTTTGTCACTGAGCTGCCTGTCCTTTGGGGTAGGGACCTAACGTGAAGCTGTGGTCCCCCGTCGTGTTGTTTGGGGATTCCGGGTAAACTACGGTCCCCTCTAGAGCCGACACTCTACTCAGCCCAGCCTCCAGCAGTCCTCAAGTGTGAGGCTCTACCAGGCTCTTTCTCTCTGCGTCTTTCAGTATTGTAGGATGGCTACTCCGCCTGGAGTCGGTAGCTTCAGCTGCATTCCTAGGGCCCGGGTATCACCGTCCCTCTCTCTCTCCTCACACTCCTGGTGGTATTGGCTTCGGACGTGCTTTCTCTTTCCTCCGGCTCACCCTGGCTCGGTACAGATTCTGCGCTCCTACAACTTACACTCACAGGACGTGTGAGCCCTTCTGTCTGCTCAGCTTAGCTCAACCTTCTGCTGTTTCTCGGCCTGTGCTCCTCAGCCTCTGGTCTTTACAGCTCGGCACCCTGGGCCTACTGAACTCCTTCCTCCTCCCCCTCACTATTTCTACTGTCAATTCACCTGACTTCGTGTGTGCCCAACCCACTCCTCTAAATCCACCACCCCTCAATTGCCTAGAGTCACCAATCTCAGGGCTGGATGCTGCCATCTACTGTACGTGGGTTGTGTGGGCTGTGAGGGTGTTGTTGTGCAACAATTGTCCTACCTGCCTGGCTGCAGTTCCCTTTGTGGCCTCCTGGACGCAGAGGCGCCACACACACCCTGACACACAGAGTGATGGCAGCAAGAAAAACACTTCTCATGCAAAAGCAGTGAGGCCCTGAGTGGGGCCACTCTGTTATGCAGGCAGTGATGGAAGCAGAAAACCACTTGTCACACTACAGCAGATTACAGCGATCCTGCCGCCATCACCTGGTTGCAGATTGGCCAGAAATTCCAAGACATCATGTAAAAATAAAAAAAAAAAAACACAATCCACATAGGTATAACAAAGTAAGGGGATCCCCCCCGCAGCATTATTTCATGCAGAGTCCCTATAGGGCATGAATATACTCCATGAATATATCAATAAACCGGAGAACAAGGAGTATCATGCAAAAGTACATTAGTTTATTTTACAAACAGACATGTGGTAATACATGATAGACGGTATAAAAAAGATTACAGCGGTGACAACAATAACAGATCAGATTGTATAAAAGACCATTTAATGGGTATATTTCAAGCATTAACAAATTCATAGTGAGTGTAAACATGATCTTATAACATATTGCACCCTGAAGTTCAATACATGAATACTCCACAGTAAAGTGTTAGTGCATCACAGTACTCATCTATGTAAATGAAGCAATTCATATAAAGTGCAGAGTGCATATAGCAGCAATAACTTTCCAAGTACACTGTATGACACAAATCATGCATACCCATATTCATCATGGTAGTCAATCTAAATCATCAGATTCGTCTTGTGGTCACCCAGATAACAATCTTATCCCCTTGAGAAAGCTGGTGCTACCAGGCTATACTGGCGAAACGCAGCGTCGGGGCTCTTTTTTCTGGGTGACCACAAGACGAATCTGATGATTTAGATTGACTACCATGATGAATATGGGTATGCATGATTTGTGACATACAGTGTACTTGGAAGGTCATTGCTGCTATATGCACTGTGCACTTTATATGAATTGCTTCATTTACATAGATGAGTACTGTGATGCACTAACACTTTACTGTGGAGTACTCATGTATTGAATTTCAGGGTGCAATATGTTATAAGTTCATGTTTACACTATGAATTTGTTAATGCTTGAAATATACCCATTGAATGGTCTTTTATACAATCTGACCTGTTAATTGTGGTCACCGCTTTAATCTTTTATACCGTCTATCACGTATTACCACATGTCTGTTTGTAAAATAAACTAATGAACTTTTGCATGATACTCCTTGTTCCCTCTCTCCTGTTATGGTACAGGCAGTAACAGCAGGACATGGGTTAGATTCAGGACGGCATACCACAGGAGACTTCCAGAGACTCTGCAGCCCACTGTGACTACCCTGCAACGTTCCAGTAAAGTACCCGGGTAGAGTGACTGAGTGTCCGTGTGCTTATTCACTGCTGCGCTGCAACTACTACCACCATCACCTGCAAATTTATCCCTACAGGTCCATCCCTGCCCCGGAGGGCCAGGTTCACCTGCAGGGAGCTATACCAAAACAGCTGCTGTACCATCACCCTCCGGAGGACTGAAGCAGCGCTGTTACTCTTTCACCACGATCTGCAGGTGGCGTCACGATAAACGTTATAAACTTTCATCTCCATTCCAACAACAACTATCCCCTTTTTTAAGTAAGACTCCAGGGTCACGGGTCTGGACAGGCCACCTGTGACATCCCTACAGAAGCAGGGGGCCCAGATACCTGAGTCAGCATACCCTGGGCGAGTCACACACACACACACACACACTATAGTCTCTGTTTCAGTACCTTTTTACTGATGTCGGTTAGCAGGTATGGTTCAGGAGGTTAACCAGGTGTCCGGTACTGTTTGGGACGTCCTCCTTAGAGAGTTGTGAGGCCTCCTCTGCCAGTGTGTGCGATGGTTGGGGTGAGATCTGCCTGAAACTTGATCTGCCGCTCTTTCCCTTACCTTTTCTTGGGATCCCTGTTTTCTTTAGGGCCCTGATCCTTCTTTTTGGTCTAGCTCGAGCCTTTACTTTCTCCTGAGCTCAGGGGACTAAATCCTTCTGTTTTGTCCGGGATTTCTCTGCTACAACTGGAGATATAGCAGGTACGGACTCTGGTTTCCAGGTAGACTGTAGGCCCCTTTACACACAGCTACATTTCTTGGGTGGCTACAGGTAACTTACTGGTTGCAGTGAAATCATGGAGAGATTATTCCATTTGTACACAGCAACAAGATAGAACCTTGTCTCCATGATTTCACTGCAACCAGTAAGTTACCTGTAGCCACCCAAGAAATGTAGCCGCGTGTAAAGGGGCCCTAAGGGTAACTAGCTATGTTCCCTTCTTCTTCTTCTTCCTAACTCTTCCACTGGCCTCTGTCCCTCTCTCTAGGGCATTGCACAGCTCGGATCAGTCTTTCCTGGTTCTGGGCCTGGCTTGCTCCCAGCAACCAGCTCCATTAGGTTTTTCAGTCCTAGCTGACTAACTGAACTCACTGACCACTCTTGACTGATTGCCTTGACTGAACCGACTCCTCCCTCAGACCTGGATCTTTATAGGATCTTTATAGGGGATCTTTCTTTTGGCAGCAAGTAGAGCTCCCCCTTCAGGCCTGGGGTGGAAGGTGTTGTGTGCTGTGTGTGCCAGGTGTACATCCTTCCCTGCACTGGTGGATCCTGTGGCAGTCCCTGCAGGGGTTCCACATTTTCCCCTAGTTAACTTCAGTCCTCCAGGACTGAAACTTTTTTTTAACAAACATAACATGACATTACTATTTACATTAATTTGAACAGAGTCTCAAAATAAATTTTACAAAAACCAGGGATAAATGGGAAAAACAGGTAACCAGTCCATACAGCGCTAGGCCATCCGCTTCAGGCTGCTTAAAGTATTTTTGCCACCACCAGTCCTGTGGCTATGGTCCATTTTGCTCTTTTAAGAAATTGTAAAAAGTTCAAAAAGTCCAAACATGTAAGTCTCTGTAGGTTTAAAAGTTCAAAACACACAACAACACTTACTATGGGTGCCTCGGCGTGGGAGTCCTAAGTACTGCAGAGGCCTCTACCGGTCATAAGTGCTGTAGGCCTCCTGGCCCTGGGATCACCTATTGGCCAAGATTTTGCTCTCCCTAGACAGCTCCTTATGCCAACTCCACTCACCCCTTTTCTGATGTTGTGTACCTGGTATGACCTGTTTTAGCCTACTCTTCACCATTCTGTATATTAACATTAATTACATATTTACATTTTTATATACAAGTCATTATTTACATTTCTTCATTTTGACACATAACACTTCACTCTCTGTATCTCAGTGGTGGCTGACCAAAGTTACTACGGGTTGATCTGCATAGTACTGGAGTGTTACTAGTGTCTGCATCTGGTGCTGTGTATGCACTATTCCTTAGTTTGTTAAGGTACCGTCACACACCGCCATATTGCTTCCATATCGCTGGCAATTTGCCGTGAGTGCGCAGGTTTCAGGCACTTTTTTCACATCGTTGTGGAGCTGTCACACATAGCGATCTCGCGTGCAATCTTCTGCGATCCTGCGTTCTGGAAATTGCCTGCAGAAGACAGGAAGTGATCTTCCCTTCACACATCGCCGTGTCACACGCCACAATCATAGCAGCGATGTGGGCATACTGTCTTGATAGGGGCATGCTAGAGTGTGTTTAACTGCGCCCCTATCACTGCGATTGGTGGATGGAACTGCGTTCCCATTGGTCAGCCTTGCGTGAACGCACGGTCATCAAATAAGGCGCCTCGGACATGGCCAGCCAATTGGAACGCAGTATCACCCACCAATCGCCGCAGATGCGGTGCAAAAAAAAACACATCCAAGCACGCCTATGGGATTTATTTCAGGATCGCTGTGTATGTCACTATCGCCCTGTCACGCACGAAGCTCTGAGATCGCCTGGTGGATATTGCCTGATTTCACTGCAGTGCAGAGCAATCAGGCGACGCTCCACCGGCGATTTCTCGCTGTAGAATCGCCCAGTCATACGCCACTACGCACATGCAATGTGGTTTCCACATCGCTGAAATCGAGAATTGCCAGCCATCTCACCGGAGATATGGCGGCGTGCGACGGTACCTTTAGATCTACATGATTTTGAAATACCGTTGTATTGACGTAGTCTCTCTAGCTGGCTGGCAGGTTCACTGATTGTAGTAATCTCTGGTTCCGGTACAACAGGCTGTACTTCTTGTCCTTGAATGGGTTCTTCTACTGATTGTGGGAAAGTCAACATTGGTATTAGGTATGCACCGTCTATTTGGGGCCAATCTGCATGTAGATCTCCTAAGATTGTCTTGACTGTTTTTGGTTCCTTTTCTTCTTGTACTGGACAAGGGACATCTTTTGGTTGTGGTGGCACTTCTTTAAATGATCTCTCGATACTGTTGCTGTTGTTTCTACATTGTCTTTGCTGATCAGACAGGTCTTCTGGTTGTCAAAGTTTGATAGCAATACAGTGTATGGTTCTGCTTTCCATTGATCATCTAACTTGTAGAGTCTCCTTATCTTTTTCAAAACCAATTCACCTGGTGTTAAGAGTGTTGCTTGTGCACTTTTGTTAAAGTTTGTTTCTTGCTTTTCTCTCGATTTTGCCAGACGTCTCTCAACACATTCATGTATGTTCTGGTACTGCTCTTTTCTTCTGATATCACAATCTGCATCTGAGGTGTTTTCTTCAGGAACTACAATGCCCATTTCAAAGTCTACTGGCAATTTTCCTGGTCTTGCTCTCATGAGGCATGCAGGGGTACAATTTGTTGAGCTCACTGGGATGTTGTTGTAGATGTCAAGAAGGTCTGGTAATTTCTCTAGCCATCTGTTTCGTTCTTTTAGTGGCAGAGTTATTAGCAATTCCACGTGATTTATTTTTTTAACCAATAAATTTTTTATTGAACATTTTCATTACATGAACAATACCAGTTAGAGAGACATACTAACAGTTTAGCAATAGTAAAAAGATGGGAAGGGGAAGTAAGGAAAGGATGAGGTCAACCTAGTTAACCCAGGGAAGGATGGGGGAAAATTTGACTGTTCTGCTGATATGCCAAGAGCTACGAGCGCTAGTAAGAATAAGAAGCATGGAAAATAGAAGAGACCCAGGGGTCCCACCACATTGATATCTTAGATTTCCTTTGTAGGTCATGAGCCAGGACTTCCTCATAACTGTAGTGTAAATTCAGTTGGTCTGTCAATTCCCTGATGTTGGGGACATCAGAAGCCCTCCAATGCCTAGCTACACATTGTCTACTGGCAACCAGTATGTTGGTGATGATAGGTTGGAGCATCGAAGGAAACACTTCAATACCCACACCCAGTAATGCCATTGGGCCAGTGAGAGCAAAGGGAAGCCCCATCACCTCCCTCACGACGCCCTCCACCTCCCTCCAGAACATTTGCAGCTTGGGACACTCCCACCACATGTGTGCGAGAGACCCCACCTGGTTACATTGTTTCCAGCATAGAGGGGAAGTGGACCTGCCAAATTTAGACATCTTTGAGGGATAGATGTACCAACCCAACTGAACCTTCTTTGCTTGTTCGAGGTGGTTCACACAAGAGGTGAATCTAAAGGCATGAGATACCGCATGATGCCATGTGTCAGGGAAAGATGAAAATGAGAGACGAGACTCCCATGCCAACATGAAGGGCAATTTCCTAAATCCTGCCGGGCTGAGGAGAGATCTATAGAGAATCGATATGCCATGGCAGAAGTACCCCTTTGATTTAAAGAGGCGTTGAAGAGGGCTATCTAGGCTCGAAGGCTCCAACGAAAGAACCCGAGAGGCAGCTAAGAGGTGCCGGACCTGGAGATACCTGTAAAACAAGGCATTTGTTAAGGAATATTTGTGGGATAAAACTCAAAGGTCTCGAGGCCCGAATCACCAAATAAGTCATACAGTGACGAGATGCCCACGAGCTTCCACCGCAAGAGCAACAAGCCCTCAACCAACAGCTCCAAGGCCTCCAACGATACATCTCAGAGTAAGAAAGAAAAATGACTCCTGCTCACCAGCGTCCACACCTTAAGCACTGAAACCATTGTGTGTAAAGGAGGGGGCGGGCTGACAGGTTGAATTAGGGAGGCCTCCAACAGAAGTCTGGTAGAGCCTCTGGGGGAAAATTGCGCCTCAATACTGAGCCAGGCGGCCAAGGATGATGTGCCCTCCCACCAAAGTTTAGCCAGTTCCAGCAAGGCTGCCAGATGGTAGGACCTCAAATCAGGAACCCCCAATCCCCCTCCCTGAAAGGTAAGGACATAAGTTTGTGCGTGACTCTATGGGGTTTGTTATTCCAAATTAAGTTGTTTATAACTCTCTGGAAAGCTGAGATATACCTAACAGGAAAGTAGATGGGAATATTTCTGAATAAATACAGGATTTTGGGGAGAATAAGCATCTTTGCTATTTGAACCCTAGCTATCCAGAACAGGGAAACTGTTGGAAAGCCATCCAAAAGAGATTTAATGTCGCGTAGGAGTATGTCGCTGTTACATTTTATTAGATTGTTAAGGTGAGTCACCTGGATCCCCAGGTATGTGAAGCCCGATGGAGACCATTTAAAAGAAAATCTGGTTTGCAGTCTCGCAGCTACCGCAGAAGGAAGGTTTAGTGGGAATATGGAGGATTTAGCAAGATTAAGCCGATATAGAGAAGCATGAGAAAAGTCAGAAAGGATAGAGATAAGCTCACCCAAAGAGTCTTCGACAGCCGTACAGGTCACAATCACATCATCCGCGTATAATCCTACTTTGTAGGACCTGTCCCCCACCATGATCCCTGTGATCCCTGGATTTTGTCTGCTGATGGAAGCCAAAGGCTCCATCACCAGAGCAAAAATAAGTGGGGAGAGCGGGCAGCCTTGCTGGGTACTATTGGAAATCCCAAAAGGGGGAGATAAAAATCCCAAGGCAAGCACCGAGGCCGAGGGGGGAGGAGTATAGTGCTAATACAGCCCTAGCTATAGGACCCTCCAGGCCAAATCTCCGTAGGACATCGGCTATGTGCCCCCAGTGCACCCTGTCGAAAGCTTTTTCTGCAAGAGACAGGAATGCACTGGGGATGCCTTCCCTCTCCACCACATCCAGGAGATCCACAATCCGACGAGTGCCTTCTCTAGTTTGTCGGCCGGGGACAAATCCCACCTGGTCAGAATCTACCAAGTAGGGCAAGACCTCCTGAAGTCTAGACACCCAGACCCCTGCATAGAGCTTGGCATCGCAATTCAGGAGGGCGATAGGCCTGAAGTCGCCAGGGGTGGTGAGAGGCTTCCCTGGTTTCGGAAGAGTGACAATCAATGCCTCCAGTCCCTCCCGACTGATTGCGCCCCTCGACTGCCAGTGACTAAATAGGCGAAGATGATAGGGAGATAGAATAGAGCAGAATTGAGACTAGTAGGCGAATGAAAATCCATCAGGATCGGGAGCCGAATGTTTTGTAGCATTAGCAATAGCGGATTTGATCTCAGTCAGGGATAGGGGCCATTGAGTTTGGCAAGTTGTTCTGTTATGACTTTAGGGAGAGTCGCCCTGTCCAAAAAGTCAGTGATGGAGGACTGAGAGGGAAGTGGGCTATCAAGGTCAGAAATCAAATTATACAAGGAAGAATAGTAGTTACCAAATTCTACAGCTATGTCTTACAGGGTTAGTCATCCGAGATCCATCTTTTTTAAGCAGAAAAGGAATTTTGGAGCAGATTTCAGTACGCTTGACTCTTTTAGCCAAAAGTGCTATTTGGCTCTAGTCTTCTTAAAGGGAACCAACCACCTCAGATCACCCTAATACACAATTAGTACATGTCCCTGCACCCTAAGGATACCTTTCCAGCACTGTTTTTGTGTAAAATCTTGCATTAGTATAACTCATATAAAGAGTTTATAAACTTACTAGCCTGGTGACTTCTGGGCGTATCCCTCCTTCTGTTATACTTCAGGGCTGTGCATTGCATGTCTGTGCTCCCCCTCCCTCTGTGCCTGCTGCCCTGCCCTGATGGGTGTGATCGTTATCTCCTCTGCACAGAGGGAGGAGGAGCACAGCCATGAAGTATAACAGAAGGAGGGATACGCCCAGAAGTCACCAGGCTAGTAAGTTTATAAACTCTTTATATGAGTTATACTAATGCAAGATTTTACACAAAAACAGTGCTGGAAAGGTATCCTTAGGGTGCAGGGACATGTACTAACTGTGTATTAGGGTGATCTGAGGTGGTTGGTTCCCTTTTAAGATGTTTTTCTACTGACACCAGTAACAGGGATCTAAGGTCTTGTCGCGCACGATTCATGTCTTCTAACCCCTTAGGGGAGGGGTTGGATTTGTACTGGTGCTCTAGGGACTGGAGCTTCTCAGTAGCTTGCAGTAAAGCCGCTTGATGATGTTTTTTTGCTATAGCCGCCATTTTAATGAGGGAACCCCTTATAATGGCCTTGTGGGCAAACCACAAGGTGTCATCAGCTATCTCAGGTGAGTCATTGCGATCAAAAAAAATCACGCAAGTGAGCCAGGAGAGTATCATTGTTAGCGGGGTCTGCCAGGAGGTACTCATTTAGTTTCCATCTACCAGGGGGACTTATGGCCCTCACGTCTGCGATCCAAATGGAAACAGGGGCGTGGTCAGACCATGTTATACTACCAATGTCTGCAGAGACACATTGAGGTAATAAGGCATCATCGACCAGGATGTAATCAAGTCTGCTGTAGGAATGGAATCTAGGCGATAATAGGTATAGTCCCTCTCCGCACCATGCAGGTATCTCCAGATGTCATGCAGATGCTGGTCCCCAATCAAGGGACCCATCTCTGCTCTGGAGCGGTGAGGACCTGAGCAATCAAGTGACTTGGACATTGTAATATTAAAATCCCCAGTGAGCACCCTGCCTCCTCTAGCAACAGAGTTGAGTATGTCAAAAAATTTCCTGAAAAATCTGAGTTGCCCCTCAGTCGGACCGTATAACGAGACAATGGTAAAGGGAACCTCATTTATAGAGCATAACACGATGACATATCGAACCCTAGTATCCCTCATCACCTTGTCTAGATGAAATGACACAGATTTGGAGATCAGAATCCCCACACCAGCTTTTTTAACTTCACCACTCGCATAAAATTGAAGGGGATTGTGAGAAGAAGCCATTCTCCCCATGTCCTGTGGAAGTAGATGGGTTTCCTGAAGGCATATCATGTCACATTTAGATTTTAACAATTGGCGCCATGTCAGTGAGCGCTTTATAGGCGAATTGAGACCATTGACATTGACAGAAAGCACAGAAATGCTCATGATGGGTAGCAATAGACTGCATTACGTTGAACCAGGCAAGGTTTTCGGTAAGGCAGTCAGCAGGCAGCCCAGGAGGGTAAAAGGGAAGGAAAGGAGAGAGAGGGGAAAAATGAACCAACAATATTAAACACCGATGAGAGTACAAATAACAGTTCCTGCAGAGGAAGACACAATGCAGGGCAGGAGTGTGCAAAAAAACACTCAGGGAGCTGAACTCTTGATTACCAAAAAGGTGACAGACAGAGTCGAAAAAGGAAAAAATCAAACAAATAAACTGAAGAATGGATCCAATCCAGGCAGGCCCATTGTTGTCAGATGCTGGAGCTTGGAGTGATGCTGTCAGCATCACTCCAAGACTCAACCTCTAACTCCGCTGCGCCTGTTAATTGTCCCAGCACAACGGCGGCTCGCTGGTTTCCTGTCATTGCATACTTGTCCAGCACTGCACACATTTTATGTTTGAAGGCTGCTAAGGTACCTGGTTTACCTTCGTAGGCCGCAACCATTTTGCTCCCGGTATGTAAGGCAAGGCTAGCAGCATTATCGGGGCCACCGCTCCGGGTGCTTCAGCTCCCACACCAGCTGCGGGGCTGGCCGGTGCTGCGTCCCAGACATCCCTTCTTGCAGGGACTCGTGCATCGTCGTCTTCACCCATGGTGATGCCCCCTTAATTAACCGCTGCAAGCCTCTGAGGTAAACTTTGAGGTAGTCGGCGGCTCGCAGGCGGAGGGGAAAAGTTCAGCGCTCCGGGACTTCCGGTCAGATTCTGTGTGGTGGCGGATGATGGCAGAGCATGAGGCGGCGGCCTCTCTTTGCGCCTTTTGCAAGTCTCCACCTACCATCATCCCGCACTCTGTGCGAGGTGCCAAAAAGAAAACTCAAAAATGAAAATGGCGAAAGTTCACAAAAATCAGTCTTTTCACAACACACAGTACCCGTTTTACTGGGCATGGCATCCTGTTCGTGATGCCAAGATGGAGTCGGGCCCGCAGGGAAAGGGTTACTCAGAACCGGGATGGCGGGGGAGGGAATCACGGCTGGTCGGTTCCCGGTTCCGTGCCCTGGGCACTCAATGGCTGATGGGGTGATGATAATGGGGGACGATACGTGACGCCACCTGTGGCACCTGCTAAAGTGGTTACCAGCGCTGCAGCCGGCCGCTGAGGTGATGGTGACGCAGCAGTGATAGTACAGCTCCCCACAGGCGGAGCTTTACCTCAGCGCAGTGAGGTGGATGAGAGGAGTAGTAGTTTTCAGCTCTGTGTAGGCGCTGCAGGCGGAGGCGGTGAATCAGGCACACACACAATAGACTCTGTTTCAGTACCTTTTTACTGATGTCTGGTAGCAGGTACGGTCCAGGAGGGAAACCAGGTGTCCGGTGCAGTTTGGGACATCCACCTTAGAGAGTTGTGAGGCCTCCTCTGCCAGTGTGTGCAATGGTTGGGGTGAGATTTGCCTGAAACTTGATCTGCCGCTCTTTCTCCTCAGGAGTCTGCTCCAAAAGCTGCAATTAAGGTCCTTTTCTTGGGATCCCTGTTTTCTATATGGCCCTGATCCTTTTTTTGGGTCTAACGCGAGCCTTTACTTTCTCCTGAGCTCAGGCTTTTATTTAATATTTATTTTTGTGCTCACTTTATAATTCACAGATTTTAATGTCAAACTCATTTGATGACATATGGTTAATTTTATGAAGATTTATATATGGACGTCATTCTTTGTTGATTAACTTCTAGTAAAATAGCTGTGTTAGGTACCTTCCTATAATTGAACAACCTTGGTTGTTAAACATATAAAGTCCATATGGCTTGTTCAGTAACCCCTTATAAGGGATCTACTTCCCTAGGCGCTACGAGCAAGGTAAACAAAAAATTGTCTTCTACTCAGGTGGGGACCATTGCTTCTAATACATTGGAAACAATGGTTTGTTCAAAATTTCTAACTAAACGTAAAGAGATGGTTTCCTCTTCTATGGTTGCTTCTGAGGTGTTCAGTGATGAGGAGGGAATTTTAGAGTATGATTCGTCCTCACATTTGACGCCTGCAAACCAGAGGTCTAAAATGGATTTGTCTGGTAGTCCTAAGTGATTGGTGCAAAAAACTGATCTTCCACTGGATAGAGAGTTTATGCTTGATCTCTTTGCTTCGTTTAGCAATAAAATTGCAATTGAATTTAAGGAGATAAAGTCAACATTATCAACATTGGTTACTAGAGTTGATACTACCGAAACACGGGTTAAGGAGTTGTCAAAAAGGACAGATAATATTCAGAGAGAACAAAATAAAATGAAGAATGACATGAGGGTTTTGGAAGATAAAGTTAAATATAGGGACGACCAAAGTATGATTTCAAACATAAAGCTAGGAGGCATTCCAGAAAGTGTTGGTCGTGCGGATCTCTACTCCTACATAGTCTCTTTGTTGAGAAAGGCTCTGCCATCGTTGTCTGGAGTGGAGTGCTCTTTGGAAAGAGTTTTTAGGATAACTAAATCGAAGACATTGCCAGGTAGCATACCAAGAGATAATCTTGCTATTTTTTCTTTTTGTAGAACAAGGAATCTTTTAATTGATTTTTTGAGGAAAAATTCCACTTTGCCCGAACCTTACAATGGGATCAAGATCTTTGCCGATTTATCCAAAGAGGTACTTGCCAAACGTAGAATCTTGGGGCAGGTGTAGAAAATTCTAATCTCTAACGGTATCTCGTATCGTTGGCTTTCTCAGACCAAAATCAGCTTTAGATATAGGCAGGGTTCATATGTCATTGATAATGTGGAAGAGGGTCTCAAGATTCTTAAAGAACTTGATTTTACTGAACTAGGAACCACATGAACTAAAAATTAGAATAGTGGGAGACTGTGGTTGTTATCCCCAGGAGTCTTATTTAAGACCAGTTTCTTTTTAGCTACTCCGGTTGTTATTTGTTTTTCTTTAGTTTTAATTTTCTTGCTTGTAACATGGAAAATCTATTTTGTAGGATACTTTCTGTATTCCTTTTTTGCTTAGGAACTATTCTTATGATAATTACTGTGCTACTTTTTATCGTTTAATAATATTAAAATGACTACAAATTTTTTGTCCTTAAATGTCAATGGCTTAAATTCTCCACAGAAACGATTTATTCTCTGGAGGGATTTAAATAAATTAGATATTGCTATTGCAGGCATCCAGGAAACTAAGCTTTCTCATAACTATTCCCATAGATTAAAAAATAAACATTTTTTAAAAATATTGGTAGCCTCAAACAAAAAGAAAAAAAATGGAGTAGCTTTTATTATAAAAAAAACAGCTTACAATTTGAGGAAGAATCTCTAGTTTTAGATGATGAGGGCAGATTTATTATTCTAATATGTAGGATTGAGGGTGTTTTATACACCCTGGTTAATTTGTATGCCCCAAATAAAGGCCAAATTAGATTTCTAAACAATTTAATGGAAGTAATTAGTACTCATCGCAAAGGTTGTTTGTTGATGTTTGGAGATTTCAATGCAATTCTCAATGCTTTTCTTGATTCCACCAATCCAAAAAGATTATCTAATATCACTCTAAACCCTTGAATTGAGAGAGAAAGATTATTTGATGTTTTCAGATGCTTATGCTTAGAATCAAGGGAGTATACCCATTATTCCAATA
Source organism: Allobates femoralis (assembly GCA_033576535.1). Lineage (NCBI taxonomy): Eukaryota > Metazoa > Chordata > Amphibia > Anura > Aromobatidae > Allobates > Allobates femoralis. The sequence goes on along the minus strand of JARQOC010000002.1, from coordinate 456,400,358 downwards.
CCCACTTTTCTCTAGCCAGAATTGACTTGGTTCTTACCGATGTCCATGCCCTTCATAAAATTAAACAAATTGTCATACTAACAAAAACGTGGACTGATCACTCTCCAATTTTATTCAAATTAGACATCATTCCCTCCCTCATAGTCCATGGAGAGCTAAATCTTTTATTTTTTTACAACCTGAATACAAAGTGGAACTCTCTAATTCAATAAAATCTTATTTTGAAACTAATGACACATCAGATGTTTCAACTTCTATGATATGGCTTGCACACAAGGCAGTCATTCGAGGCATCTTAATTGATATTAATTTGAGTATTATAAAAAAAAGAACTTTGAAATTTGATACACTTTCAAATAAAATTAGATCCTTGGAAAATATACAATCATCTAATTCTATGTTTGCTAACCATACTGAACTCCTGAAAGTCAGAATGGAATTAAGAACTCTTCTACTTAATATAAGATGCTCATAAGGTCCAAATCTAACTTTGGCGGCCGTCAGACGCTACGATATAGAAAACGATGTGGGATACGATGTCGGATTTGCACATCGTCCGCACGATGTGTGTGATCGTTCACCGTACCGCTACACGAACAGACATCGCTCATACTACTCCCCGATGCAGCGATCCAGCGGTCGTCTGAGTGATGTACTTATCATCTGTGCACATCGTTAGCAAACAGTCACACAGAAACCTCGTTAACGATGTGGGGGTAAATGTGGGCGTATTTGAAGGTACATTTGAGCACATAGGCGTGCCTCATGTATTACAAGGCGCGCCCCTCGCTCCATCATTGGTGGCCAGTACTGACTGCTCATTGGTCAGATGTTGTTGGAAACATGGCGGCCTAATTATCCGACTATCCTGTGATGTGCATCGCCATGTCCATGTGTAAACACGTACTGCTATCCCAAAAAGCCTATTAATGTAAATAGTGAAATGTAGAAACCGCTATCCCCCTTGTGCGCTGTGCACAATCCGAACACTTATGCGTTGGTCAATGGTTGCCGTTTGGGCGACCCGTAAAGGACTCACCCTGTTACGGCCATGACTGTGCTGCAATGTGCATGGGAGGAGCTAGCACCTTGCAGGCGGAATGAAACTGAAAGCAAATTCATGACGTCAGTACGACCGCTCGCGTGGGCCATACACATTGCAACGCGCCGGACGCGCTGTGACACGGCGAGGAACACTTCTACGACACCTACGGGACAAGAACCCGGGGGCGTGGCGTAACGCAGCGTTGTGTAAAGCGTAACGCACACTCGTTGGGGGGGTATGACACCGTGCAGACTATATTGGGCCCAGGCCAAGACTGGAGTTTTTGAGCTGGCCGCCCTGGTGTCTGACCGTAAATGTAAACCAACAAGGCAGGATCAGCCTAACGGCGCCTATGTGTAGTAGTGCTGAAGTGACAGCTCTTCAAAAATGGCGGCCTGGGAAGTAAGAACCAATCATCACGCAGGAGCTTCAACCAATAAGAGCTAATGTGGCGCCAGCCAATCGTAACACATGAGGGTTCACGAATCACAACTGAGGAGGCGTGACACAGGTGAATTCCCGGCATGCCTACGTGTTAGATTTCGCCATTGCTCAATTCATAGCTTTTGTACGATATCGTTCATTTACACGCATCGATTCTGCGTATCCACTAAGTCGACATCGTCCGATGTGAAGTCCGGACCTCACATCTCGATCTTACGATCTGATCATTTCTCGTTGATCGTATCTTGCCGTCACACGCACAGACATCGTTCGGGCGATGTTTAATCTGGCGCGTTTAAGCGATATCTTACCAGATATCGTAGCGTGTGACGGCCGCCTTTTATAACAACCTAGACAAACCCAATAAATTCTTTGCAGACAGAATAAAGAAGACGGAAGAAAAAAGGAGAATTCTTCAAATAAAAAATAATACGGGAATGTCGATTAAAAATCCAAAGAATATCTCTAAGGGGCCTGTTACACGGTGCCACCTCGCCGCCATTGTCGGCAGGGAATCACGAGTGCGTTCATCCCCGCCGACATCGCCGGTTAGATGTCACACGTGGCAACTCGCCGGCGTACTCGACGGCAAGTAGCATTGGCGACCGCTCGATGGGTTGCCCAGGAACCCAGCGACTGGTAACCCGCAATGTTAAACATTGCGGGTCGCCGCGTTACACAGGGCGATCATGCCTGATCTTCCTGTTCAGATCGCCAGGTTTCACAACACTGCTGTGAAATCTGGCGATCATTCTGAGGCGATAGGTCGCCGCGTGTCACTAGGCGATGCACCGGCGATGTCGGCGGTGATAGGCCACGCCCCTGCATCGCCGCCAAAATCGCCGTCGATATCACCTAGTGTGACGGTACCCTAAAGAATTCAGCACTTTCTATGAAAAACTTTATAACTTAAAATTAGCTGACTCTATTTCACAACCAAACATTACGTCTATAAATAATTTTTTAGATTCCATACAATTACCAAAATTGAATGAAGAGGATCTTCTTTCTCTTAACCTTCCATTTATTGATGCTGAAGTTTTGTCTACAATTAATTCTTTAAAAAATGGGAAACCGCCAGGACCAGATGGTTTGCCTAACGAATACTTTAAGATATTCAATCATCTCTTGACCCCCTATATAGTCAAAATAATGAATTCTTCATCTGTAACTTCCTTACTACCATCTGAGATGCAAGAAGCTATCATTACTGTGATACTCAAGGAAAAAAATGATCCCAATAAAGTAACTAGTTATAGGCCAATCTCATTATTAAATACTGATACTAAAATATTTTCTAAAGTAATTGCTAACAGGTTATCAAAAATTATTCATACTTTGATCCATTCAGATCAAATGGGATTTATAGCAAAAAGGGGAACATTTTATGCTACTAGGAGGGTGTTGAATATTGTTTCTTCTGTAGAGAAAAAAGGGACCCCGGTTTTGGCCATAACTATAGACGCTGAGAAAGCGTTTGATAGGGTAAATTGGGGTTTCTTATTTGGTACTCTCCAAAAATTTGGCTTCAAATGAAGTATCTATAATTGTGTAAAATCTCTATATTCAGCACCCTCAGCAAGAGTATTAACTAATAATTATTTGTACTCCTCACTTACATTATCTAATGATACTAGACAGTGATGCCCCCTTTCCCCCATATTATTTAATTTATTCCTAGAACCCCTTATAGAAAAAATACGTACTGATACACTTGTTAAAGGAGTGTCACTTAACGACCGACAACATAAAACTTCGCTCTTTACGGATGATCTCCTCATTTTAATTGCTGATCCCCTTAATTCCCTACATACTATTATGGATATTATTAAAACCTCTTCTGAAACATCCTATTATAAGTTGAATATTAGCAAGACTAAAGCCCTTCCTTATAACATAGATAAAAATCTATTAGAAGTGCTACAGAATTAATTCAAACTATCCTGGGTTAACGACGAATTCACATATCTAGGCATACTAATAACTAAACCCATAAAAGATATACTGTATTTTTCGCTTTATAAGACGCACCTGATTATAAGATGCACCCCCAAATATGGTGAAAGAAAAGAGAAGAAAGTAATTTTTAATGTTAAATGGGGTCCGACTTATAATGCCAGTGTCTGTCTAACAAATCATAAAGCGTATATGTCCATCATAGCACCCTCATCCTGGTACATTGTCCCTCATCATGGGATATAGCCCCCCATCCTTAAATTAGCCTCCTTAATCTGGTTATGGCCCCCTTATATTGGATATAGCCCTCTTGTGCTGGCACACATCCCCCAGTGATGCCACATGTCCCCTATTACTGGCACACGTTCCCCTGTGTTGGCACATGTCCTCTATGGCTGTCACACATCCCCCATGGCTGGCACATGTCCCCCCAAGGCTGGCACATGTTCCCTGTGGCTACCACACGTCCCCTATGGCTGGCACACATCCCCCAGGGCTGGAACACATCCCCCGTGGCTGGCACACATCCCCTATGGCTGGCACACATCCCCTATGGCTGGCACACGCCCCCCGTGGCTGGCACATGTCCCCCCTGGCTGGCACATGTCCCGTATGGCTGGCACACGTCCCCTTTTGCTGGAACACGTCCCTTTTTGCTGGCACACGTCCCCTGTGGCTGGCACACGTCTCCCATGGCTGGCACACATCCCCCGTGGCTGGCACACTTCCCCTGTTGCTGACACACATCCTCTGTGGCTGGCACACGTCCCCTGTGGCTGGCACACGTCTCCCATGGCTGGCACACGTCCCCCGTGGCTGGCACAAGTCCCTTGTTGCTGGCACACATCCCCTGTGGCTGGCACACGTCCCGTATGGCTGGCACACGTCCCCCATGCTGTTGACTTACATCCCCCATGGCTGGCATACGTCCTCTGTGGCAGGCACATATCCCATGTGGCTGGCACACGTCCCCTGTGGCTGGCACACATCCCTTGTGGCTGGCACATGTCCCCTGTGGCTGGCACACGTCCCCTATGGCTGGCACATGTCCCCTGTGGCTGGCACTCGTCCTCTATGGCTGGTACACGTCCCCCATGCTGCTGGCACACATCTCCCTTGGCTGGCACATGTCCCCTGTGGCTTGCACATGTCCCCTATGGCTTGCACATGTCCCCTATGGCTGGCAAACATCTTCCCTGTCCTGGTTATGGCCCCCATGCTGCTGCCCATAGTAAAATAAAAAACTCTTTACTCAACTTCCTCCAGCGCTGTCCTCCGGGTCTCTCTCCTGCCGCTGCGCTACTCCACTTCCTGCTTCTCACTCAGTGCCGGTTATGTGAACGGCACAGCAGAGAGACATAGTCTCTGCGTGCCCGATCACAGTGGCAGCAGGGAGAGCGGGGAGACAGCGGGTGATCAGCACTGGAGGAGGTAAAAAAAGCTTTTTTATTTTACTCTGGGCAGCAGCATGGGAGCAATATCTAACACGGGGGGCATATTCCGGGGGGCGCAGGCACATATAATAATGCAATTTCAGCACCATGATGATGGACAGCGGCAGTGCATATTATATGAACGGGATAAATATACAAAATCACTATACACCTTATATCCATAAAAATTCTCATGATTAAGGATGCATCATTCCTATAAGGTGTATATATAACAGGAAGTAAGTAACACTCCTCTCAATTATTAATTAAGTGGAAACCACTATGGAGTTTGAGTTACATAAAATATAACTTTTATTATTAATATAAAAGCAGACACATAAACGTTATGAAACGAAGCACAAGGAAATTCCAAAAACAACTGCAGTAGGGTAGTAACCACCTGGGTTAAACCGTACACCGTAAGGCACAATTCACAATAATGTTAAGTTACACAAGTAAGGAGTGTGTTAACAGACAAGTTATGGAAAAATACCATTACATCAGTCACTCACCCATGGTGTACTTTTGTGATGGACCTGGCGGTTCCCCGGGGGGCCCTGTCCTGCAGCACGCCCCTAACAGCTGTTTCGCCGCTGCTTGGTCGCAGGGGCTAGCTGCGACCAAGCAGCGGCGAAACAGCTGTTAGGGGCGTGCTGCAGGACAGGGCCCCCCGGGGAACCGCCAGGTCCATCACAAAAGTACACCATGGGTGAGTGACTGATGTAATGGTATTTTTCCATAACTTGTCTGTTAACACACTCCTTACTTGTGTAACTTAACATTATTGTGAATTGTGCCTTACGGTGTACGGTTTAACCCAGGTGGTTACTACCCTACTGCAGTTGTTTTTGGAATTTCCTTGTGCTTCGTTTCATAATGTTTATGTGTCTGCTTTTATATTAATAATAAAAGTTATATTTTATGTAACTCAAACTCCATAGTGGTTTCCACTTAATTAATTATATGAACGGGAGCAGGAGATCTCCAGCCTGCCCCAACCCGTCCCAGTCTCCCCCAGCCCCCGACAGGCTCCAGAGCCCCCTCACCTCCCCTACAGTATAATCCGTAATTTTGGATTATAAGTGCACCCATTTTCCCCCAAAATTTGGGGGAACAAAAGTGATTCTTATCCGAAAAACACGATAATCAATACAAATATGACAGAAATTTATAAAAAAAAATATCCTTTTTAAGTAAACTAGAAATATCTTGGTTAGGTTGTATACTATCCTACAAAATGGTAATTTTACCTAAAATACTATATATTTTCAGGTCAATTCCTCTTTTGATATAAAAAAAAATATAGAAAAACTCCAAGCGCAAATGTCAAAATTTATGTGGAATGGGAAGACACCTAGAGTTGCTAGAACCACACTAAGGGCCCTTTACACGCGCCTACATTTCTAGGGTGGCTACAGGTAACTTACTGGTTGCAGTGAAATCATGGAGACAAGGTTCTATCTTGTTGCTGTGTACAAATGGAATAATCTCTCCATGATTTCACTGCAACCAGTAAGTTACCTGTAGCCACCCTAGAAATGTAGCCGCGTGTAAAGGGGCCCTATGGGTGCCTTTACAAGCCGCAACTTTTGTCGGCGTTCGGAGGCAACCGAACGTGTGCGTGCACGTTTTCATGGTTGCCTCCGAATGCCGAAGGCGCATTTACACGCCGCAATTTCGTCCTCAACCTAAGGCGATGTGTCGTCCTGGAAGTTCCCACACCAACAGTGGGAAACATCCGGTTAACTCCTGACGCCGCTTCACACACCGCAATCCCCAAAGTAATGTGGGCATACATGTTCAGTGCTGCAAGAACATAGGCGTGACACACTGGTGTATTCTACGCCCCAAACATGCTGATTAGACAACGCAATAGCGTCATGATTGGCCAGCCTGCGCAGGAAGGCTGGCTAATACATGACGCCATTGCAATTGTGTAGTGTGAATGGACAGCTCTTCAAATATGTCGCCCTGTGAAGGGACAGCCAATGGAAACACAGTAGCCTTCACCAATCATCGCTGACGGGGCGCGGTGTCCAGCACGCTGTGGCACGCCTCCGGGAAATCAGTAGGCGACGCTGATTCCGTCCCTATCTCCCGTTCACACGCCAAAACCTGGGAAATTCACCTTCAGGGTTGCATCTGGTTTTTGAACAGTGCTCTGAAATCGCGACCGGGAGCAAGTTTCAAAATCACTACCGGGTTCCACAAATACACGCCGCAATTTCGTAGCAATTTCATGGCAACGGTGATGGAACTCCGGATTGCCTCTCAGTTTCTACACCATAGTTGTGGCGTTTAAAGGTACCCTAATGAAACATAAAGTAAGAGGGATATTGGGATTACCGAATCTGAAGGTTTACTACCTGGCAAATTTGGTTAGGGGTAGTAATAGATGGTGGGATACACAACACTGTCCTACATGGATTGGCATGGAAAAATTATATATGAATTGTCTTTCTCCTGACACATATATTGCCTCGTATATATTCAATAGTAAAAAATGTCTTCCACCGTCAGATACTATTAAAGCAACTATTAAAGCACTAGATGGTGGACCGATTCTAACGTATCGGGTATTCTAGAATATAGAAATAGAGATTGCATGGGGAACGTGGTGAGGGCTGAATAGGGAGGGACTTTGAGGAAGGAGCGGCGGGGGGAGGACGGTGTGGCAGGGGGGAGGAGGATGGAAGGGCACAGGTAGGGGGAGGATGGAGTGGCGGGGGGAAGACGGATCACAGAGCGGCGGGGGAGAGGAGGATGAAGCGGCGGGGTGGGGGAGGCCAGAGAAGCACAGGCGGGAGGGACAAAGGATAAAGTGGCGGAGGACAAAGGAAGGAGGAGGAAGCGGTGGGGTGGGGGAGGATGAAGTGGCACAGGCAGGGGGAGGACGGAGCACAGAACAGCGGGGGAGAGGATGATGGAGGACGAAGCGGCAGGATGGGGGAGGCTGGAGCAGTACAGGCAGGGGTGGACGGAGCGGCAGGGGGAGGACGGAGCACAGAGTGGCGGGGGAGAGGAGGATGGAGGACGAAGTGGCGGGGTGGGGAGGACGGAGCAGCACAGGCAGGGGGAGGGCGGAGGATGGAGTGGTGGAGGGGAGGAGGAGGAAGCGGTAGGGTGGGGGAGGATGGAGTGCACAGACAGGGGGAAAACAGAGCACAGAGCGGCGTGGGGAGAGGACAAAGGACGAATGTGGCAGGGTGGGGGAGGACGAAGCGGCGGGGTGGAGGAGGATGGAGCAGCACAGTCGGGGAGGACGGAGGATGGAGTGGCGGAGGAGAGGAGGACAAAGGAAGGAGGAGGAAGCAGTGGGGTGGGGAGGATGAAGCGGCACAGGCAGGGGAGGACAGAGCACAGAGCGGTGGGGAGAGGAGGATGGAGGACAAAGCAGCGGGTGGGGCAGGATGCAGTGGCGCAGGCAGGGGAGGACAGAGGCAGGGGAGGACGGAGCACAGAGCGGCGAGGGAGAGGAGGATGGAGGACGAAGCAGCGAGGTGGGGGAGGCCGGACCAGCACAGGCAGGGGGAAGGAGGATGGAGGATGGAGTGGTGGAGGGGAGGAGGAGGAAGCGGTAGGGTGGGGGAGGATGGAGTGGCACAGACAGGGGGAGAACAGAGCACAGAGCGCGAGGGGAGGAGGATGAAGGACGAATGTGGCAGGGTGGGGGAGGACGAAGCGGCGGGGTGGGGGAGGATGGAGCAGCACAGTCAGGGAGGGACGGAGAATTGAGGAGAGGAGGACAAAGGAAGGATGAGGAAGCAGTGGGGTGGGGAGGATGAAGTGGCACAGGCAGGGGGAGGACAGAGCACAGAGCGGTGGGGAGAGGAGGATGGAGGACAAAGCGGCGGGGTGGGGCAGGATGCAGTGGCGCAGGCAGGGGAGGACGGAGTGGCAGGGGAGGACGGAGCACAGAGCGGCGGGGGAGAGGAGGATGAAGCGGCGGGGTGGGGGAGGCTGGACCAGCACAGGCAGGGGGAAGGAGGACAGAGGATGGAGGGAAGGAGGACAAAGGAAGGAGGAGGAAGCTGTGGGGTGGGGAGAGATGGAGCAGCATAGGCAGGGGGAAGATGCAGTGGCGGAGGGGAGGAGGACAAAGGAAGGAGGAGGAAGCGGTGGGGGTGGGGGAGGATGGAGCGGCACAGGCAGGGGAGGACTGAGCACAGAGCGGCGGGGGTGAGGAGGATGGAGGACGAAGCAGCGGGGTGGGGAGGACAGAGCAGCACAGGCAGGGGCAGGACGGAGGACGAAGCGGTGGGGTAGGGGAGGACGGAGCAGCACAGGCAGGGGGAGGACGGAGGATTGAGTGGCGGAGGGGAGGAGGACAAAGGAAGGAGGAGGAAGCTGTGGGGTGGGGAAGGACGAAGCACAGAGCGGCGGGGGGAGGAGGACAGAAGACGAAGCAGCGGGGTGGGGGACGATGAAGGATGGAGTGGCACAGGCAGGGGGAGGATGGATTGGCACAGGCAGGGGGAGGATGGATTGGCACAGGAAGGGGGAGGAGGACGCAGGACAAATCAGAGAGTGGGGAGATGGAGGATGAAGCAGCGGGTGGGGAGGATGGATATGAAGCGGCGGGGGGGAGGAGGACGGAGGACGAAGCGGCACAGTCAGGGGGAGAAAGGAGCAGACTCACACCCACACACAGACTCACACCCACACACAGAGTCACACCTAGATACAGACTCACACCCAGACACAGACTCACACACACACACAGAATCACACCTAGTCACAGACTCACACCCACACGCATACACACACAGACTCACACCCACAGCCAGACACACACACCCAGACACCGACACACACACATAGACTCACACTCACAAACACACACGCATGGGCTCTCACCTCTCCGTCCCTGGCTGTCCCAGTGCTGGCCCTCATGTCCCTGGTGCTGAGCGCGGTGTCAGCAGAGAGTAGTGTGTGGAGGAGGCAGGCGCAAGGCGGCGGTGTGCAGGATGATCCCGGGTGTCAGTGCAGCTAGGCCCCAGCTGACATGTGCTGCCGCCACCCAGCTGCACTGACAGGAGGCGGCAGACACGGGATCTTCCTATGGCGGCACAGTCTGTGACAGACTGTGCGGCCATAGGAAGGAGGAGCCACACGAAGCACGCTCCTGTTGCTCCCTGCACTCTGGGAGCCCACACCCTGGGAGCCTCGACATCGGCAGCCCTCAGTCCCCGGTGTCAGTGGGTGGCTCGTGGCGGGGGTTAGTGATGTAAGGCTGCGGCGGGAGTCCGCTGCACCACGCTAGCGACCGCCATGTTTTGTTCTCTTTCTGTCTGTGTATAGAAATCGCGCGCCAGCGCTGATTGGTCCGCCGTGACAGACAGAGAACATTAGACGATTATGTAGTAGACTAGCTATAGTACCCGGTTACGCCCGGGTTAATAAATAACTGATGTTAGCTATAACAAAATAGAATTTGAATATGTCATATTAATGACCTGTAAAAAAATAGAAGCTGAGCTGTGATTGGTTTCTATAGGCAGCCTAATAAATCTCCAGCCAATAGTAAACCCTCCCCCTGGCCGGGCAGTATATGTTACCTAACACATACACATAATAGACAGCTCATGTGACTGACATCTGCCTTAATTCCCTATATGGCACATGTGTTGCACGTTGGCTGTTTTTAATCAGATGTTTATGTTTGGAAATTAAAGATAGCACACGTATGAGGTGAGTTGTGTGAGGTGATTTCTGCACATCTGTGTCTGTCTGTGTGGTGTGTGTGTCCCTGTGGGGTGAGTGCATGTGTCCCTATAGGGTGTGTATGTGTGTGTGTCCCTGTGGGGGGTCTGTGTGGGGTTGGTGTGTGTGTACCTGTGTTGTGTGTGTCTCTTTGTGGTGTGTGTGTGTGTGTCCCTGTGGGGTGAGTGCATGTGTCCCTATTGGGTGATGTATGTGTCCCTGTGTGAGGGGGGGTGTCTGTGTGGGGTGTGTGTCTCTGTGTTGTGTGTGTCTCTTTGTGGTGTGTGTGTGTCCCTGTGGGGTGAGTGCATGTGTCCCTATAGGGTGTGTATGTGTGTATCCCTGTGGGGGGTCTGTGTGGAGTGTGTGTATCTATTTGTGGTGTGTGTGTCCCTGTGGGGTGAGTGCATGTGTCCCTATTGGGTGGCTATGTGTGTGTGTCCATTGTGGGGGGTCTGTGTGGTGTGTGGTCTGTGTTGTGTGTGTCTCTTTGTGGTGTGTGTGTGTGTCCCTGTGGGGTGAATGCATGTGTCGTTATAAAGTGTGTGTGTGTCCTTGGGGGGTGTGTGTGTGTCTCTGTGTTGTGTGTGTCTCTTTGTGGTGTGTGTGTGTTTGTTCGGGTGCGTGGTGAGTATCCAAGTTGGGCTGCACCTTAGCAACTATACACTTGCTGTTACTCTTTGTGTGCATGTGGTGTGTATACATGTCCCCATGCGTGGTGAATATCTCATGTTGGGGCCCCACCTTAGTGACTATATGCTGGTATGTGTCTTTAGGCGCTATCATTAAGCCCCTCTCATTCACAACTGTCAACTGGTAACTGTCACTTTTTCCCCATTATGTAGATAGAGGCAAAATTGTTTGGTGAATTGGAATGCGCGGGGTTAAAATTTTGCCTCACAAAAAGCCTATGACGCTCCCGGGGTCCAGACGTGTGACTGTGCAAAATTTTGTGGCTATAGCTGACAGCTGTCGATTTTCCAAAACTTCACACTTTTTCCCCATTATGTAGATAGGGGCAAAATTGTTTGGTGAACTGGAAAGCGCAGGTTAAAATTTCGTCTCACACATAACCTATGACGGCTCTCGGGGTCCAGATGTGTGACTGTGCAAAATTTTGTGGCTGTAGTTGCGACGGTGTAGATACAATCCCGGATATACACACATACATACACACACACACATACACACATTCAATGCTTTATATATTAGACTAGCTGTAGTACCCTGGCTACGCCCGGGTTAATAAATAACTGCTGTTAGCTATAACAAAATAGAATTTGAATATGTCATATTAATGACCTGTAGGAAATAGAAGCTGAGCTGTGATTGATTGCTACAGGCAGCCTAATAAATCTCCAGCCAACAGTAAATCCTCCCCCTGGCCGGGCAGTATATGTTACCTCACACATACACATAATGACAGCAGCCTTAATTCCCTATATGGCACATGTGTTGCACATTGGCTGTTTTTAATCAGATGTTTATGTTTGGAAATTAAAGATAGCACACGTATGAGGAAGTTATGTGAGGTGATTGTGCACATCTGTGTCTGTTTGTGTGGTGTGTGTGTCCCTGGGGTGTGTGTATGTGTGTGTCCCTGTGGGGTGAGTGCATGTGTCCCTATAGGGTGTGTATGCGTGTGTGTCCCTGTGGGGGGGGTCTGTTTGGTGTGTGTCTCTGATGTGTGTGTCTCTTTGTGGTGTGTGTGTGTGTGTGTGTGTCCTGTGGGATGAGTGCATGTGTCCCTATAGGGTGTGTATGTGTGTGTGTCCGTGTGGGGGGGTGTCTTTGTGGGGTGTGTGTGTCTCTGTGTGTGTGTGTCTCTTTGTGGTGTGTGTCTGTGTCCCTGTGGGGTGAGCGCATGTGTCCCTTTGGGTGTGTATGTGTCCCTGTGGGGGGGGTCTGTGTGGTGTGTGTGTCTCTTTGTGGTGTGTGTGTCCCTGTGGGGTGAGTGCATGTGTCCCTATAGGGTGGCTATGTGTGTGTGTCCCTTTAAGGGGGTCTGTGTGGTGTGTGTGTCTGTGTTGTATTTGTCTCTTTGTGGTGTGTGTGTGTCCCTGTGGGGTAAGTGCATGTGTCGCTAATTAGGGTGTGTGTGTGTGTCCCCTTGGGGGTGTGTGTGTGTCTCTGTGTTGTGTGTGTCTCTTTGTGGTGTGTGTGTTTGTTCGAGTGCGTGGTGAGAATCCAATGTTGGGGCTGCACCTTAGCGACTATACACTTGCTGTTACTCTTTGTGTGCGTGTGGTGTGTATACATGTCCCTGTGCGTGGTGAATATCTCATGTTGGGGCCCCACCTTAGTGACTATATGCTGGTATGTGCTGTTGGTCTTTAGCGCTATCATTAAGCCCCTCTCATTCACAACTGTCAACTGGTAACTGTCACTTTTTCCCCATTATATAGATAGGGGCAAAATTGTTTGGTGAATTGGAATGCGCAGGGATTAAAATTTCGCCTCACAACATAGCCTATGACGCTCCCGGGTCCAGACGTGTGACTGTGCAAAATTTTGTGGCTATAGCTGACAGCTGTTGATTTTCCTCCAACACTTTTCCATTCACTTTTTCCCCATTATGTAGATAGGGGCAAAATTGTTTGGTGAACTGGAACGCGCAGGGTTATAAATTTCGCCTCACAACATAGCCTATGACGCTCTCGGGTCCAGACGTGTGACTGTGCAAAATTTTGTGGCTGTAGTTGCGACGGTGTAGATGCCAATCCCAGATATACATACATACACACACACACAGACATTCAGCTTTATATATTAGATGGAGGATTCTCACACAAACCTCAATGTCCATTTTCAAATTTGTAATTCCAATTGGGTTACCTACAAATATATTCAGTGCTACTTTTCCGAAAATTAAACTAAAGTCCTGGGATGACAAAGGGATCAGTTACCTTTCTGATATATTAGATGATGGTAAACCAAAATCCTTTTCAATTTTTAGCAAACAGTTTGGTCTAACTAAGGGCCACGTCACACACACAGATATGTGTGCAGAGATTGTTCGCAGATCTCTGGTTGTAGTAAAATCATGGACATATTGTTCCATTTTGGGGCTGTATACAATGGAGCAATGTGTCCATGATTTCACTGCAACCAGAGATCTGCGAACAATCTCTGCACAGATATCTGTGTGTGTGACGTGGCCCTAATTCAGAAAGAAACATATGGCACTCTATTTCAGACTTATTAGTGACATATACTTATTAATATAAAAAATTTTTATTTTTACTTTCAAGTAATGATGATGCTCTTCTTAGGTATGTACATAGTGAATCTATCTGGAAATTAAAGGACATTTACCAAACGTTCAATGATGATATTAATCTTAATAAACATAGTTTTTTTAAACACGTGGTCTAAAGACACAAAAATGAACCCTCTAACATTAAGCAAATATTTTTCAAAAATTTTACCATACTTATATTCCAAATTGCCATGTGTTTCTCTTTTAGAGACTCAATACAAAATTTATACCAAGTGGTATCAAACCCCTAGGAAATTACATCTAATAGACTCAAAACATAGCAATTTATGTTGGAGTAAATGCGGAGAAATTGGTTCAATCGAGCATATCTTTTGGTACTGCCCCAAATTAAAATCTTTTTGGTTGGAAGTCCAGTCATTGATAAATCTTGTTTTATATATCAATATCACTCTCGACATGAATTTAGCCCTACTTTTGTTAAGTCTACAAGACATTCCTAGACTGAGGAGATTTTTGGTTTTACACATTCTGCTATTAGCTAAATATTTAATAGCTTCTCTTTGAAAGAAAAAGGTTCCCCTTGCATAGAAAATTTAATGGATAAAATTTCCATCCATAATACTTATGAGTATTTACTTGCTCTTAGGAATTCTAATCAAACAAAATATATGGAGAAATGGTCTTCATGGATTGCTAGATACGCTTCATCGTTGGCATTGAACATGGATTAACAACTGTAGCATTTACATTATATTGTATTTATTTTGGATAGTGTTGAGCCCCAGGCTGTGGGGTACTCAGGTATCAGGCTCTAAGGGGCAAAGTCCTCTACAGGCAGGGTTGGACCTCTGGGGCAGCGTAGTGTAAAGGGGCAGCTTGTAGTGGAGCTATAGATGGGATGGGGAGTGTTGGAGCAGTCTATGAGGGCACCGGGAACGGAGAGGAATGACACACACACACTGCAAAAGTCTCTTTTACCTTTTTACTGATGGTACGCAGGTAAAGATGTCCAGGGCACTGACAGAAGACCAGGTGCACAGTGGGTCCCCACAGCAAGTGGGTATGAGGCCTCCTCTGTTCCTCTTTGGTAATTGAAGCCCAGCCTGCATGCAGCCAGACCGGCCTCCTCTCTCTTCCTGACTCTGATATCTGTGCGGTTACCGTCTCTGATCACTGCGGTGTAGCACTGCTGTGTCTGGCTCCCTCTCCTTGACCCACAGGGGACTGGGTGATTGCAGTCGCCACGCTGTGACAGGGTTTTCTGTGGTTCTGGAGTATCCCACAGGTGCGGATCCCCGATGTCCGGT
This sequence comes from Allobates femoralis, assembly GCA_033576535.1. Taxonomy (NCBI): domain Eukaryota; kingdom Metazoa; phylum Chordata; class Amphibia; order Anura; family Aromobatidae; genus Allobates; species Allobates femoralis. The sequence goes on along the minus strand of JARQOC010000002.1, from coordinate 456,385,250 downwards.
ACGCGTTTGGGCGAACTTCCACTAGTTCCTAACTCGCTTTAGGATGTCTACTCCTTGCCTTCTGTCCCCACTTAGGCTTGCGGGACATCAGAAGGGCCACTCCGGGTCTCTGGTTTGGGCCTAACCGCGGCACCGACCACCAGGACATCTTCGCAGCTCTCCTAGCGTCTGCACACTCTAACTCCTCCCCCAGCAGCAGTATTTATAGGGGATCTTGCCTAAGGTCAGCAAGTTGAGCTCCCCCTACTGTGCCGGGGTGGAAGATGCTGCATGTAGTAGGTACCTGCTGTGGAAACCCAACTGTGCTTTAGAGAAGTCTGTGGCTACCTGCGTGAGCAGGGTGCCACAATAGGTTCCACGCTTAAATAACAATTGTAATATTCAGGTGGTTTAAGAGTACAAGCTATTGTTAATGTTTGCCATGTTGTTGTATATAGTTTGTATATACCGTAGTTCCTTTACTTATCCTTGTATTTTTCATCCCAACTTTCCCATTTGTTTCAGCTTATCTATACTTGCATTGATGTAATAAAATTGTAAAAAATTTATTTTTTATCTTTGACATTGTATTTACCTAATACTTTCTGTGTAATAAAATACATTTAAACATAATAAAGCCAAACAAATCTTACAATGATTTTCTGACACAAGATTTATAAATATCTGTTCAGTCTCTGAAATTCCCAACGGCTGGCTGTGTAAAGACAAGTGTGACCCTTCCCGGAATTATAAACTGCAGGGAGGTTATGAGGTTCAGCTTAAAGGATTACACTGAGTACTTGATGTAAAATCATCATGAGGAAGTTCAGGCTGACATATCTCGCTTCCTACATGTATAATCAAGATATGAAATCATTATATATATTTCCATGAGGCTCAGAATTCAATGACTTGAGAAAGAATGTATCATACCTTATTACTGTACATTTGTACACACTATGTGATCCTATACTATTTTAGTCTGTGACATTTATAAAATAGTTAATTTGACCTGGGTTTTCATTTGTCTGGTCCAGTTTTTATGCTGTGCTACATGTACTGTATATACTATTATTATTATTTATTCATAGAGCACCATTGATTCTATGGTGCTGTACATGAGAAAGGGTTACATACAATACAAACAAGTTAAAAATACAATGAACAAACTAACAGTGACAGATTGGTACAGAGGGGAGAGAGGTCCATGCCCTTGCGGGCTTACATTCTACAGGGCAATGGGGTGGGAGACAGTAGGTTGGGTCTGCTCTGGTGGTGGTGGAGCTCCAGGTCTGGTGGTGGTGAGGGGGCACCGTGGTCATTGCAGGCTGTTCTGAAGAGATGGGTTTTCAGGTTCCGCTTGAAGGTTCTGAGTGTAGGGGATAGTCGGACATTTTGGGTTGCAGAATTCCAGAGGATGGGGATGTTTAGGCAAAGTCTAAGGAAAGAAGGAGGTCTTGGGAGGATCGAAGATTATGAGTTTGATGATATTGGGAGATTAGTTCAGAGATATATGGGGAAGACAGATTGTGGATGGCTTTGTAAGTCAATATTAGTAGTTTGAATTGGATACACTGGGGAACTGGGAGCCAGTGGAGGGATTTGCAGAGGGGATAGGTGGGTGAGTAGCAAAGAGAGAGGTGGATTAGTCAGGGAGCAGAGTTAAGGACAGATTGGAGAGGTGCAAGAGTGTTAGCAAGGATGCCACAGAGCAGGAGGTTGCAGTAGTGGAGATGATGAAGGCATGCACTAGTAGTTTAGTAAACTGAGGGTTGAGGAAGGTGTAACAAAATAAACACAAAATGTAACAGGCAACAGAGTCTCACCCTTCCGCTGGCTCACCAGAGTTTAGAATATAGCACAGCAAAGTCTGTAGCCAGGTGACTGGATCGTCCCAGCCTGGGTTGCATCCTTATGCAGTCTTTGTTATCCCAGCCGAATCCAAATATTCGATGCTAAAGTCCTTGTAGAATTATAATCCAGGTTCTGATCCCCTCGGTCGGCACCGTAATGCCTAGGCCTGGAGTTATGGCCGGCTAATCGGGTCTGTAGATCCTAGATTAGCTGCCTGTATCAAGTCCAGTGAAGCTCTAGCCGGGACCGAAATCCCTAGACTGAGGTCACTAGACAGAATCTCAAAATCATCCTAGTTAATGAATAGGTCTCCTTATATACCTGAGCCCTCAATGCAGGATATTCTGGACGTCACGATTGGTGGAATAAGACTGTATTCTTATTGGCTCGACCTCAACCCTCTTCTAAAACATTTCTAGTAGTCTTGCAGTCCTGTCAAGGGAGAGCCACATACTGATTGACATAGCACCTAGCAGGATACATTTAGTCTGCAATCCATGACATTAAGCAATGGTGGCTGAGGTAATTTACATAGAGTCAACAATCCACATAATACAATGGCATTCTAACAGGATTAAGTTCCTCTGACCTTACAAAGGAGAGATAATTGCATTACATACATCAACATCATCAAACATCTGGAAGACTGGTAGGAACAATGAGTGAGCCATCACAAGGTAGATAATTACATTACCCACTTAAATACTAGCAGGCTCCTATAAATCTTGTGTAACCCATGAGTGACATATTACAAGTTTGCAATCACCAAATACAATATTGTCTGGATAAATAAGAAATCCTCATAGGTTATACATTAAAGGGGTCCATTTTGTCACAGAAGGGACGGATACTGGAAATATTTTTGAGTTGGAAGTGGCAAGAAGTTGGACGTGAGGTTTGAAGGATAAGACAGAGTCAAGAGTTACTCCGAGGCAGCAGACTTCAAGTACAGGGCAAAGTGTGATGTAATTTATTGTAATAGACAGATCAGGTAAGGGAGGTGCGTGAGATGGGGGAAAAATGATGAGTTCAGTTTTGTCTACATTTAGTTTAAGGAAGCGAGATGAGAAGAAGGAGGATATGGCTGATGTCTATGATGTCTACTCTGGGATTCTGGGCAGCAGAGAGGTGACATCTGGGCCAGAAAGATAGATCTGAATGTCATCAGCAGACAGGTGTTACTGGAATCCATGGGAAATCATGAGTTGTCCTAGGCCAAGGGTACAAATAGAGAAAAGAAGGGTCCCCACGATAGAGCCTTGAGGGACACCAACAGAGAGGGGATGGGGTGAGGAGGTAGTATGGGTGTGAGAGACACTAAATGTGCGGTTGGAAAGGTAGGAGGAGATCCAGGAGAGGGCAAGGTCAGTGATACCAATGGAAGAGTGGATCTGTAATAGAAGGCAGTGGTCGACTGTGTCAAATGCAGAGGACAGGTCAAGAAGGAGGAGGGTGGAAAAGTGTCTGTTAGCTTTGGCGGTAAGTAGGTCATTAGTAATTTTGGTTAAGGCAATTTCAGTGGAGTGGTGGTGGGGGGGAAGCCAGATTGAAGGTTGTCAAAGAGAGAGTTGGATGAGAGGTAGGAGAAAAGTACAGTGTGGACATGCTTTTCAGGAAGTTTGGAGGCAAACGGGAGCAATGATATGGGGTGGTAGATGGATGTGGAGGTCAGGTCAAGGGATGGCTTCTTTAGGGTAGGTGTAATTGTTGTGTGTTTGAAAGCGGAAGGAAAGGTACCAGAGGTTAGTGATAGGTTGAAGAGGTGGGTTAGGGCTGGGATAAGCGTGGTGATGAGGTTGGGGAGGAAGTGGGAAGGGGTGTGGTCTAGTGCACAAGTGGCGAGGTGCGATCTGGAGAGGAGGTGTGCAAGTACTCCTTCAGTAATGGAGGGGAGGAGGGTTAGTGGGGGAGGCAAGTGGTCTGGTATACATAGGGGTTGTGATGGTTGGGAAGCAAAGACTTGTCTGATCTGATCGATCTTGTTGGTGAAGTGTGTTGCGAAGTCTTCTGCATAGATACGAGAAATCAGGGGGCAGAGGAGGGAATTAAATGTGTTGAATAACTGCCTGGTGTTGTGGGACAAGGAGTATAAGAGGGTATAATGAAGTAATTCTGTTTAGCGGTGGTGAATGCTGACTTGAATTTGAGAGTGCTTGTTTAAATGCTGTGTAGTCTTCTTAATATGAAGTCAAAGAAAATGAATATTACCATTAAAGAAGCTGGTTATTCTTAAAGGGGTTTTCCCATGAACAAAGTTAATTTTAAAGTTAATTTTAATCAATAGATCTTGGAATAATAATAGTTTCCACAATTGGATGTGTTTAAAAAAAGTTCTTGTGCTGAGATAATCTTAAATATGTGCCCCTTGTATGTGTACTGTGTAATTGCTGTATCTGACCGTACAGGGACATGGTCTGATCATACCACATCTCCTGTACTGAGATAATCTTATCTAATATATAAAGCTGAATGTGTGTATGTATGTATGTATGTGTGTGTGTGTGTATGTATATCCGGGATTGGCATCTACACCGTCGCAACTACAGCTACAAATTTTGCACAGTCACACATCTGGACCCCGAGAGCGTCATAGGCTACGACGTTGTGAGGCGAAATTTTAACCCAGCGCGTTCCAGTTCACCAAACAATATTGCCCCTATCTACATAATGGGGAAAAAGTGACAGTTATCAGTTGACAATTGTGAATGAGAGGGGCTTAATGATAGCGCCAAAGACTAACAGCACATACCAGCATATAGTCACTAAGGTGGGGCCCCAACATGAGATATTCACCACGCACGGGGACATGTATAGCACACCACACGCACACAAAGACTAACAGCAAGTGTATAGTCACTAAGGTGCAGCCCCAACATTGGATACTCACCACGCACCCGAACAAACACAACACACCACAAAGAGCCACACACAACACAGACGCACACACACACCCCAAGGGGACACACACACCCTATTGCGACACATGCACTCACCCAGCAGGGACACACACACACCACAAAGAGACACATACAACACAGACACACACACCACACAGACCCCCCCACAGGGACACACACACATAGCCACCCTATAGGGACACATGCACTCACCCCACAGGGACACACACGCACACCACAAAGAGACACACACACATTCACACCCTATAGGGACACATGCACTCACCCCACAGGGACACACACACCACAAAGAGACACACACAACAGAGACACTCACCACACAGACCCCCCCCCCCCCCCACAGGGACACACACACATACATACCTTATAGGGACACATGCACTCACCACACAGGGACACACACAACACACAGACAGACACAGATGTGCACAAATCACCTCACACAACTCGCCTCATACGTGTGCTATCTTTAATTTCCAAACATAAACATCTGATTAAAAACAGCCAATGTGCAACACATGTGCCATATAGGGAATTAAGGCAGATGTCAGTCACATAAGCTGTCTATTATGTGTATGTGTGAGGTAACATATACTGCCCGGCCAGGGGAAGGGTTTACTGTTGTCTGGAGATTTATTAGGCTGCCTATAGCAATCAATCACAGCTCAGCTTCTATTTTCTTACAGGTCATTAATATGACATATTCAAATTCTATTTTGTTATAGCTAACATCAGTTATTTATTAACCCGGGCGTAGCCGGGTACTACAGCTAGTATATATATATGCCCCTACTTTGTAATGGCTGTGTCTGACCGTACAGGGGCAAGGTCTCATCATACCACATCTCCTGTGCTGAGATAATCTTATATATGTGTCCATGTGTCCCTGCTCTGTACTGTGTAATAGATGTGTCTGACCGTACAGGGACATGGTCTGACTATTTACCTCAAAAAAGAATCAGCTGTGATCTTGTGCTGTAATGTCTGTATATTTTTTTAAGTCCTACCCTGCCCAGGAGATGTGGTGTGACCAGAACATGGTCCATGCATGGTCAGAAACAAGAATAAAACTGTGCACAACAAGGACACATATATAAGATTATCTCTGCAAACGTACATTTTTTTAAACACATCCAATTGTGGATATTATTATTATTACTACAAGATCTATTGATTAAAATGAAAAACTTTAAAATTAACTTTGTAGGAAAACCCCTTTAACATTCTCTTTTCATATGCTTTATTTGAGGAAATAACCATCATAGATCACTTGCAAAAATCGCTCTACCTCTGCACACTCCGTCCATAATATTACAGAATTTTGAATTAATACTGAGATGCTAAATAAACCATTTTAAGTAATCATGGTTATTGGAGAAATTAATGGGAATATTACATTTTCTGATGACACAATTTCTTCAAAAGGAAACCCATTAACTAATTTTCAAACTATGGACAGGCTCCATTATTGCAGGCATATATATTTCAATCTGAAACTTTGCAACATTTTAGAGAAAACGTCCTGGAAATGATGCGTTTGGGATGACTAGTCCAAGAGGAAGATCTACAGCAGCATCCCTTCCAGTCCCTTCCCTAGACTGACAGGTCTCTCCCTATATCTTTCTATTTGGTGAGATTTTTTGTGGCGCCCCTGCGACCAGGGTGGCCACATAGGGAACTGCAGCCAGGCAGGAAGATAGACAGTTTGTGCAACAAACACCCTCACAGCACACACACCTACAGAAGGAGACACCCAACCCGGAGCCCGGGACTCTAGGCGGGCAAGGGGTGGTGGGTTTAGAGGAAAGTGGATGGGGAATGTAGGTCAGGTGACAAAGAGCACAAATAGAGGAAGAAGAGGAGGAAGGAGTTAGTAGGCCGGAGTAGGCTGAGCAGCACAGACCAGAAGTAGGCCACAGTGAGTTGAACTGAAAAGACCAGTAGGCCGGAATAGGCTGAGCAGCCAGGACAAGCAGGCAGAGTGAGCCGAGCAGACAAGAACAGAAAGAAAGTGACACACATCCCGGTGGAGTTGGGCTTCCTGGAGACGCAGAATCCACAGAGTCACAGAAACCATGGAGAGAAAGCTCGTCCATGGCCGGCATCCCAGGGGAGTGTGAGGACAGAGACCGTACCGGTATCACTGGGTCCGAGGAACATGGCAGCACTGACTAACTGAAGGCACAGCAGCAACCACGAGGACCCACAAGGGACCGAGCTGCCGCCATACAATCCGGGGAGAGAACAGAGAGGAGAGAGAACAGCCTGAAAGGAGACTTAAGAAGAGTGAGGGGTCTCAGAGTGACAGCCTGCTGCAGAGGGTTCAAGTGTCCGGAGTTAACTGTATTGTGACTTGTGTTGAGAATTGTACTGAGAACTGCTGTGGACTGTTTGAAGAGCTTACAAGTAAACCCGGTGAACCCTGCCTGAGAGTCCGTGTTTGATTCCAGGTATATTGAACTTTGCATACCTTTTATCCTGCCAGGAGGAGCTCGACCCACAGCGGGCTCATCCATCTGGCTGCAGCCCCATCATCCATCCATCCTCCTGGCAGAGCAGCGCTGCAGCGGTGGTCCCATCATTGACCACAACCCGTGGGTGGCTTCACGACAAACATTATCCCCTGTATATATCCCCTTTTACTTAAGAGAACCCGGGACACGGTCCGGACCAGGACCTCCGTGACATCCCCAGCAGTACCCCGGTCCGGTACCAAGTATCCCGTCCCAGTGGGCTCAACATTTTCAGTCAATAGAAGTCGGGTACGTAGAAATTTCCAAGGTCCTAGTTGTCGCCCTAGTATAATATACCATGGCTGTCCTTTCTATTAGCACATACTGACTTATCAATAAAACTTAAATTGCAATTGCATTGTTAACCCAAGGTCCACCTTCAGTACATGAATAGAACACCAAGCTTAGTACAGCGATCAATTGTAATATCAGGTCGAACCCATATACAATTGTGTGAATTTACAATTCACAGTATGTCCTTAATAGTGTTAAGGAGACACTGGGAGATTTTGTTAACAGCCTTCACCAGATTAAGAACCATACAGGAACCACAGTACTCATGAGACATGGTATCAGTAAACACTTACTTACATGCAGGTATATTATACAGGATGTAGCATCTCTGACTGGAGTCATTCCCTTTCTTTTCTCCATCTTGTCCAGGTGTAATGTCTTTCACATCCACAGCTTGTCTCTGCAGATTTCCATCTTCTCCGGTCTTCTGCAACACATCCGGATACAGTTCCCTTAAAAGCCACAGTGTCATTATAATGCTCAGGAATAAAAATACCTTCCCTATGCTGTGCCACTAAATAATTATTCCTCACTTTAGTTCCTATATAAAATATGATCCCCACTTTATCTTTCTTATGGTACATGCCTTCCATACGACCCCCTCCTATTAAATATTGCCTCCACACTCTCTGCCTTTAAGAACTATAATTTTCACTGTCAGCCCTTGTTAACTATAACCAACACACTATCCCTATCTGAAGTGTACACCACAATGCTGCACCTTTTCCATACTTGGCCAATCTTCACATTATACCTCCTTCTCTATACTGTGTCCCCTCATTACACTCCCTCCATCCACTTGGCGTGCCCTCACTCAGCCTTCTATCTATACTGCCACCCACACTACCTATTCTCTATAATGTGATAATGTGACACTTCATAGATTTTTCCCCATACTGTCCCATCATACACCTTTTATACTTTTCACTAGTGATGAGCAAGTAGTGAAAAATTTGTAATCGCTATACACATAACGAGTAGTTTTTAATACTTACGTACTTGTCTGAATAGCGAATCCAATGTTAAGTCAGTTAGTGATAGGCTCTGTCCACACACATCAGGCCACAAAACGAGCATTTGTGGAAACAGGTAGGAGGGTGGGCTTTTTTGATTTTCCCTGCCTCAACACCGTGCTGTGCCCCCCGAGAGAACCTATTATTCAATCTGTTCTCACTGAGGTGCAGACTCCCTTTGTGTACTGAAGGGAGCTGGCAATTTGTGTCAGATGGTTCACGATTGACACATCACTCACAAGCACCAGCATTACTCCACCACCGAGAATCGAGTATTGCGAATACCGTACTATCCATGTGAGTAGTAAAGACCTACAACCTAGGATGCAAACCACCTTTCTGACACTGGGCACTACATTGCGACCCAAAATCCTTTGGTAATCTTTAGATTTTATGATTCCTTGCATAGTCAAGGTACCCAATGCAAGAGGCCTCCCATGCCATAGCCATGACATTTCATTCATGTGAACTGATAGCTTGCACAGACACTGATGCAACCTGAGCCTGCAGAGCAGATTGAATTTCTTTGGAGCTTGATTGGGGCTGCTAATTCACTATTATTCTGTGTTGTAACCTTTTAGCAATTTTTCTCTGCTGTCCACGTCCAGAAAGATTAGCTACAGTGCCATGGGTTGTAATCTTGATTATGTTGTGCACTATGGACAAAGGAACACCAAGGTCTTTGGGAATGGACTTGTAACTTTATATTTTTCAGCAATTTAGGTTCTCAAGTCCTCAGACAGTTCTCTTTCTGTTCTTCATGCTCAGTGTGGTACACACAATGCAAAAGTTGAGTCAACTTCTCCCCTTTTTATCTGGTTTATGGTGTGACTTTTATATTGCCCACATCCGTTACTTGCCAAAGGTAAGTTTGAACAAGACTCACATGCTTGAGACAAAGTTGTTTACCCACAATTTTGGAAAGGTGCCAACAATTCTGTCCAGCCCAATTTTGAATTTTTGTGTGAAATTATGTCCAATTTGCCAAACTCTAATTAGCATCTCATAAACAGACTTTAGAAATACTTTTCTACAGATCAGTTTATCTATGCTATCATGAAGGCATGGTTAGGCAGGGATTACGGATATGTCCACAGAACTGCACGTGGTTCTTTCGGCACAGAGGACCTGACAGGTTCTCTTTAAATCCATGCTCCACGTGTAACAAATTGTTATTTATCTTTTTTTGGTGAAACATCACAAATGGCAAATAGTGCACGAATTTTAATCTTTCCTATAAATAATATGTACCAGTGGGAGCTTAATGTGCTTATCAGCTGTTTCTGCATTGGCTGCCTTGATTTCCATCTATCACATGTATATGAAGAATGAGATTTGTCTGAAATATTAAGATTTCTGTAGCGTATAAAACTTTATACAGAATATATGTGTTGCTGTCAGATAAATCTTTGTAAGCATAATTTACATCATGACAACTTAACGTGTTGTTTTGTCTCCATCCATGTACTATGTTGAATAGCTGTTGCATGCTTCCAAGAAAACAATCTAAAAATAGCACCCAACTCAATCATTATACAAGCTGAAGATGATGTATAATTACTCATTTACATGGGAAAATAATCATGAAAATGTCTCCTAACTGAGGAAGAAGGAGTGATGAACACTCATCAGCCTGCAGATCTCCTCCTGATAAAGGCACAGTTGTTGGACACCCAGCATTTCGCACGTTATCACCTATCCCATTTGTTTTTTTTTGGGGGGGTGAGGGAATAACACTTTAAGGTAGCATGACCAGATAAGCTGAAGTCGCATACTTTCCACAAGGAGTATAGCTATTCCCCCAGTTCTCATCTTAGCCTCTCATACAGCCCGATCAGAATTCCCACACACTGCCCTGATGAGGGGCAATCACCCTGAAACGCAGCTCTGCAGTTTGGGGTTCTGATCTGGCACAAATCCTAAGTCATATTAAAAGGCTTGTTAAAGAGTCGATTGTGACTTTTAGGATTGCTACCTTTATTAGGTGGCATAAAGGCCAGTTTACATGTAGCAACATCGCTAACGATGTCGCTGCAACTTGTGACGTTGCAGTGACCTCGTAACGATGTCACTACGTGTGACATACTGCAATGATCAGTGATCAGCTTGCTGATTGTTGGTATGGCCAGGGCCATTTTTTGATCGTTGGTCTCTCGTGGGCGGCCAGCATCGCCGTGTGTGACAGCGGAGACCAACGATCAATGTGGTAACCATGGTAAACACCGGGTTACTAAGCGCAGTGCTCTGCTTAGTTACCCGCTGTTTACCCTGGTCACCAAGCACAGCGTGCTAGTAACCACAGTAAACACCGGGTGCAGCACTCTGCTTAGTTATCCGGTGTTTACCATGGTTACCATGATGAGATGAAAGAGGTTTATGGTGACGATTCCCCATGATATAATGTAGTCAAGAACTGTCATCATCATTTCAAATGTTTTCGAACTTCGGTGGAATCATCTCCAATTCCAGGGCGACCCCATTCTGCTATCGATGAACACACCATCCAGGAAGTGTAGACCGCTATTTTGGAAAATCACCCAGTAATCACTCGTCTGTGAAAAAAATCATCCAAGACCATCCTCATATGCATAAGGTATCCTCTTGCTGTATTTCTCGGCTACTCACACCTTTCAGCAGACTGATCAAACTGTTTGAAAGCTGTGAAAATCACTATGACCCAGAGACTAAAGTCCATTCAATGCAATGTAAGCATCATCGCTCACCACCTCCAAAGAAGACATGTGTCCAACCCTCAGCAGGCAAGTTAATAATGGATTTCCTAGCAAAGGGTACCATGATTACTGAGGCATACTGTGCTTCACTGCTACGGAAATTGCAGGAGGCCATCAAAATAAAGAGATGTGGTTGCTTACCAAAGGTGTCTTCCTTCTGCAAGACAATGCCCCAGTTCACAACTCACATGTAGCCCAAATGGAAGCATGCTCTTGCTGCTTTGAAATTCTACAGCAACCCCCTTATTCACCCAACCTTGCACCATCGGACTTCCACCTCAAGTTATTTCTGAAGGACAAGCATTTCCCAGATGATGAGACTCTGATTTCCTGTCGACTGCAAACTGTCAACTTCTTCACGCAAGCTGCTTACAAAAATTGTCAATTATAGCATTGAGATTTTATTTCTTTATGGATTTTACTGTAGGGGTGACAATAATTTTATATTTTGATAAATCAATAAAAAAAACACAGTTTTAAAATTTTTTTTGTCCCCTTAGTGGAGAGGACTAGAAAATTTGACCGCTTGTTCTGATACTGCAATAGTACTATTAACACAAAGGCTGTGACATCCATTACAGCTGGATAAATATCAGGAATGCATAGTAGGGATCTGTAAAATACAGCAGATATGTCGAATTTACACAATCTACACGTTCATTACTCAACGCTGTGGAATTCAATACAATTAAAATCTGAATGTTAGTGTATTAAAGATAAACAAAGATCCAGATTTTCCATCATTAATGTCATTATACTGTATACAGACACATTCTGCTAACACTCAATTATCTTGTTAACCACTTGTGATGACGTACATGCATGACTAAAATAACCAGCTTACAGGCAGCTTGTATGAAAGGAGAGTTACGTGAAAACAATTGTCCTCCCTCTCATAGATTATTTGAAAACCAAACATCATGTGACAATTATTTTTTTAAACATACCTTCCCTTTTTCTGATACAGCGCTACAAATAATGCCTTTAAAAATTGCTGGTTATTGACTGCACATAACTAGTAGAGGTAAACTGTGCCCTGCATTGAAAAAAAGGCTAAGACCACACTACATTTTATACAATCTAGTAAAAAGGATGAAGATAAGACAAGAATTATCATATTTATCAGCCCATATACACACTTATTTTCCCCCAGATTGTGGGGGGTGCGTCTTATGGTCTGAATATACGGGGCTGTGCTGTCTGTGATGCTGTGCTGGGGGAGCATCGGCTCTGGAATGGGCTGGAGGAGGCAGGAGCAGGCTGCAGAGGCAGCCCATGATCACCGCTCATTAGTCTACTGTAATATTCACTGCATTCCGCTGTCCACCTCTCAGTGCTGAAGGTAGCGCTGAGCGGTGAGTGGGAGGCAATGTATATTACTTGTACTAACCCCCCCATTACAGGATATGGCCCACCAGCTGCCACACACATGAAAATAATAAACTGTATAACATACCTGTCCGCCGCTCCCCTCGACCTCTCCCTCTGCAGCCGCATCACTCTCTTCCTATCTGTGCGTCCCTAGACATCTTGTCATGTGACCCAACACTGCACTGGGATGTCATCACTGCGCATCATGGTCACCGGACAGGATGCTCCGGTGACTGCCAGACAGGAAGAGATCGATGCGACGGCAGAGGGAGAGATCGAGGGGAGCGGCGGACAGATTTGTTATATCATTTACTATTTTAGTGTGTGCAGCATATCCTGGGGACATATCCAGTGATGGGGGGGCTGCAATATCCCAGGATGGGGAAAATATACAGTGATGGGGGATGCAATATCCCAGGATGGGGGGCATATACAGTGATGTGGGGGTGCAATATTACAGGATGGGGGGCGCAATACAGGATGGGGGTGAGTGGAGGTGCAATATCCCATGATTGGGGGGGCTATATCCCATGATTTGGGGGGCTATATACCAGTATGGGGGCTACAGTTGTGGCCAAAAGTATTGACACCCCTGCAATTCTGTCAGATAATACTCAGTTTCTTCCTGAAAATGATTGCAATCACAAATTCTTTGGTATTACTATCTTCATTTAATTTGTCTTAAATGAAAAAACACAAAAGAAAATGAAGCAAAAAGCAAAACATTGATCATTTCACACAAAACTCCAAAAATGGGCCAGACAAAAGTATTGGCACCCTCAGCCTAATACTTGGTTGCACAACCTTTAGCCAAAATAACTGCGATCAACTGCTTCCGGTAACCATCAATGACTGTAATGGATGCCCCCACACCTTTCGGGTGAGGCTGTCATCTTAATTGTCTGCTCCCAAATTGGATGTTTTCCAAATCCAGGGATGGTGTATGTACAGTCCGCGCTGCTTGAAATAAATACTCCAAAGTCTTGAGTAAAGGACCCACTTTCTTTATTTTCCACCTACGCGTTTCGATGCTAATCCAAGCACCGTCATCAGGGCATTCGGTGCTTGGATTAGCATCGAAACGCGTAGGTGGAAAATAAAGAAGGGGGGTCCTTTATTTAAGACTTTGGAGTATTTATTTCAAGAAGCGCGGACTGTACATACACCATCCCTGGATTTGGATATTCTTACACGTGCTACGTGGAGGTGGAGGTCCTGCGGCAGCTTCTTAAAACTACATGCTAGTTGTGGGTGCACACAACTAGACAAGGTGAGTGCACCATTTGCAATCTATGTGCAAAGATCTGTGTCACATTGATAGGGCACTATTGCGCCTCGTTTGTCTCATTTATCTCTTCTTAAAATTGGATGCTTTGTCTGTGTGCGTGCACGTCACCGGAAAGAAACCACGCTGACACACTTGTCAATGTAGAGCTTAATGACAAAGACCTTTTATTAAGGGAGCGGTTAGCAGTTTTATTACTTATCCTTAAAGGGATGTGCAAAGGGGTGTTACTAGATAATTGAGTCATCTTATGCTGAATCTACATTTTATTCTGAAAAAACATTCAATTATATTCTGTGTGTTACTAGCCTTGAAGTCGTACCGGACGTTCAGAACATGTTGATAAGAACTTCTATACGGCTACCTCTAAGTCAGAACATTAGGGAAAAGAGCAAGGCCAAGGCTCTTTTCCTACAAACAGGCCTCTAGCCCTCTCTAAGAGAGTTCTGAATGTCTTCTAATAAATAATATAAATTATTAACTATTTATTGCCATAACATTTCCCCCTTTTGAAGACATTCAAAATCTTACCCAAAATCTTTGCCCTAGGTGACGGGGGGGGGGGGGGGGGGAATGAGTCTTCACCAACATTGAGACAACCGTAACGTCTAACCGTAATGACAATCGTAACGCCTTTGTAGTTGGTCTTGCCGCACCCTAAACTGTTATTTAAGATGATGTCTCACCTCTCTATTTAATACTACTGAAATACATAGTAAAAGTTTTTCACACAAAAATATGGAGATTATATTTACTAAATATAATAAAAATGACTGCTGCGCCCACAATTCCCTTCTACCGTGGCAATGAGTGAATGCTCCAACCAAAGTGCATGCACACAGACCTGCTCAGGTACATTCTCCACCTCTAGTTGACGGAGCCGGTCTTCCTACACCACTTCACCGGATTCCCCACATTGGTCTGCCCATTACACCATCGGATGGACACAAACACTCACAAAACATGGCAAACAAGGAAACTATACGAATGCCGCAATTAAATACCGGTCATAATTATCACTCAACTGTTAGTCATTATATTTGACATTCTCCATAAGTCGGTCCTCACTACGGTCTAATTCAGGAGGACATGGCCTCGTACCAAGTCAATGTTGTTGGTGGAAACTTCAGTCTTATCTAAAATAAATCAGTCCCTGATATTCAAAAAATAAAGGTGTCCTAAGCGGTCAGTGTCTGTAGTAAGAGACATTCGGTAGTTCTCCTGGGCTCTCCTGGGCTCGTCTGCCTTGTAGTGTAGATCTTGAATCTAGTTGGGCTGCCATTTGAGCTCTTCAGCTGTCTCAGTCATCCGCAGAATTTCTGACGTTTCTTCTGACCATCACTCCATCTCCAGACTGTGGGAAGCGACTTCGGTCCACAGTAGCTGCATGTTAGGGTATGTGCACATCAGTCGTTTTGTGGGCTGTTTTTGAACGTTTTCCGTCGGCGGTTTCCGCTGAGTTTTATGTTAATTTATGTTAATCCTAGCCACCGGTTGGATTAACATGCTAGTCAATGGAGTTTAGAAAACGCTGTCTACATTAGAACGATTTTTGTCTTGACGATTTCAGTTTATTCACCGGTTTTCCACCGGTTGTCAAAGATAGAGCAAGCGACTTCTTTTCAGCGTTTTTCCAGTGGGTCCAGCTGAACAAGTGCACCAAAGACGAGTCTGGAAATCGCTAAGAAAAACGCCGGGGAAATCGCCAAGAACACGCTGTCCAAACGCTAGTAACCCGATCGCAAATCGTTAGCAAAACGCTAACAAAACCAGGGACACTGGCGAGTTCAGAAAACTCAGTTCTGCCATTCTCCACCGGTTCCCGGTCGTTCTGCAAAGATGCAGAAACGACTGATGTGCACATACCCTTAAAGGGAGAGAGAAAGCTCAAAAATACATGTTAGACAAGCCCTTTATAAGTGTCAAAACATAAGAAAAAAAACCTATCTCGGGGAATCTATTACCTGGACAACATTTTCAACCATAATCTCATAAAAATTTGTACCATTTTCATAACTATCTATGACATAGTAATACCTTGCAACACAAAAACAAATCACAAAATTTTACTTATAACCTTAGGAATATAGGTCACCCCCCCCCCTTGCGCATCTTATCATCTAATATTACGTATACACACCATCTTTCAAGAAAAAGATATAAAAAGAATATGGTATCAGTTCTTGACTTACCTATAAATGAAAAACAATCATCCCTAAGAGAAGAGGAAGAGATATACTATATATACAGAAACATTACATTCTTTGGGTTCGTGAAAAACAAATCATCAATTCTAACTCATACAATTATGGTTCATGTCAAATAACTTCTATATAAGGATCTTATATACAATCAAAAATCATTTTCTATTGATTAAAATATCAAATTAACTGTCACCCAAGATAGTTCATAGAAACAAAAACATAAGATTTACACAATTTATAAATGATATACCCACTCCTAATAGTACCCTAGTAATGTCCTTAAAGCTGTAAACCTACCTAACCAGCAGAGGTCGGCACCCTCTTGAAACGTCTGTGGTGCCCCCGCTCCACGTCGACTCACCCTGTCTGTCCTTAACCTATCCCTGATCTTATATACCTTTTTCAGTTTGTTTGTAAAGTGTTGTTTAGTCCATTACCTTCCATAAACATATACCGCAATTGCTCAGTCAACATATATATATGAGGGTCACTAGATACACTGTCAATAGTCTGTAATTGAAACAGGTCTCAGCAGGTCTGTCAGAGCACAAATAAAACAATATGATACAATGTAAAGTCAAACAAATCTAATATATAAAGCTGAATGTGTGTATGTGTGTATGTGTGTATATCCGGGATTGGCATCTACACCGTCGCAACTACAGCTACAAAAATTTGCACAGTCACACGTCTGGACCCCGGGAGCGTCATAGGCTATGTTGTGAGGCGAAATTTTAACCCTGCGCGTTCCAGTTCACCAAACAATTTTGCCCCTATCTACATAATGGGGAAAACGTGAATGGAAAAGTGTTGGAGGAAAATCGACAGCTGTCAGCTATAGAGACAAAATTTTGCACAGTCACATGTCTGGACCCCAGGAGCGTCATAGGCTATATTGCGAGGTGAAATTTTAACCCCGCGCATTCCAATTCATCAAACAATTTTGCCCCTATCTATATAATGGGGAAAAAGTGACAGTTACCAGTTGACAGTTGTGAATGAGAGGGGCTTAATGATAGCACCAAAGACTAACAGCACATACCAGCATATAGTCACTAAGATGGGGCCCCAACATGAGATATTCACCACACACGGGGACATGTATACACACCACATGCACACAAAGAGTAACAGCAAGTGTAGTAGTCGCTAAAGTGCAGCACCAACATTGGATACTCACCACGCACCCGAACAAACACACACACACACCACAAAGAGACACACACAACACAGAGAGACACACCTCCCCCAAGGGGGGACACACACACTCTATAGCGACACATGCACTCACCCCACAGGGACACACACACACCACAAAGAGACACACATAACACAGACACACACACCACACAGACCCCCCCACAGGGACACACACACATAGCCACCCTATAGGGACACATGCACTCACCCCACAGGGACACACACACACCACAAAGAGACACACACAACAGAGACACACACCACACAGACCCCCCCACACAGGGACACACACATACACACCCTATAGGGGCACATGCACACACCCCACAGGGACACACACACCACAAAGAGACACATACAACAGAGACACACACCACACAGACCCCATCCCACAGGGACACACACATCTACACCCCAGGGACACACACACCACACAGACAAACACAGATGTGCACAAATCACCTCATACAACTCGCCTCATACGTGTGCTATCTGTA
Source organism: Allobates femoralis (assembly GCA_033576535.1). Taxonomy (NCBI): domain Eukaryota; kingdom Metazoa; phylum Chordata; class Amphibia; order Anura; family Aromobatidae; genus Allobates; species Allobates femoralis. The sequence goes on along the minus strand of JARQOC010000002.1, from coordinate 456,367,390 downwards.
TTTTCCAAACATAAACATCTGATTAATAACAGCCAATGTGCAACACATGTGCCATAAGGGAATTAAGGCAGATGTCAGTCACATGAGCCGTCTATTATGTGTATGTGGCACCCCATGGGTTAATGTGCCACAATAACACCACATGGGTTCTCTCCCCCACTACACACTGACAAACACTAGCACCTCTGGGCAAGAGGGGGAGCACAACCTGCTTCCTTATATACTCTTGCCCATGAGGAAGTAGCTCAAACTGTGCAGCACGGTGTAGTGCTGTGAAGAGCACACAGAGAGCAGAGTTAGCTCAGTGCAGACCTAGTGAGGGTCAGAGGAACAGGAGAACTACAGACTGAGGAACACGTCTGGGAGCTGGAGTGATACCTTCACTTGCCCCAGAAGAACGCACAGAAACGGACACCGGATCCGGTACTGTGTCTGGCACCCACAGCACAGTGAATCCAGGAACAGTGGGATCTCTAGATGCCCCTAGTGCCAGAGCAAAGCAACACGAAGGGGTCAGTACAGCACAGAGGACTCAAGTTGCCTAGCCAAGTGGTACCAGCAGAACACAGAGAGAGAGACGTGAGAAGTCCCAGCAGCTCAGCTAATAGCAGCAGCCAGGACACACACACAGTGCAGCATAAGGACGCTGACGACCCCGAACACGGTGGGAAGAGAGCTCAGCCCCATTACAGACTCCGTGGACTATAATCTGCAATAACATCAGCAGTAAAGCTTTGGAAAATAGCAAAACTGTGAGTCTGTGTATTGATTGCGACCTTTGCTCCAGATTCAGCACAGAGAGCTTCCCCCTGCTACAAGCCTGTCAGCTCTGCAACCTCAGGAGAGAAGGAGAAGTGCACCAGTGTCTACCAAACGTGAGTGTGTGTCCTTTAACCCCGTCTCCACCATCTATAACCCCAATAGACTTTAACCCTTACTGCCCCGGGGGATACAGTTCTTCCCACTGGAACTACACCATCTCCGCTGCCATCACATCACCCCCGGAGGTTCTGCGGCAGCGGCGGCCCCATCACTGGCCGCACCAAGTGGGTGGTCGTCACCCGTGACAAATCCCGTTGTAAATATTCCCCCTATCTTATTGTGCGGGCCCAGGGACACGGTCCGGACCAAGCCACCCGTGACTTCCCCGGCACCGACCGGTCCGGTACCGAGTACCCCCGTCCCGCGGGGGCTCCACATGTATGTGTGAGGTAACATATACTGCCCGGCCAGGGGGAGGGATTACTGTTGGTTGGAGATTTATTAGGCTGCCTATAGCAATCAATCACAGCTCAGCTTCTATTTTCCTACAGGTCATTAATATGACATATTCAAATTCAATGTTGTTATAGCTAACAGCAGTTATTTATTAACCCGGACATAGCCGGGTACTACAGCTAGTCTAATATATAAGTAAGTGTGTAAAGTGTGTATGTGTGTATATCCGGGATTGGCATCTACACCGTCGCAGCTACAGCCGCAAAATTTTGCAGAGTCACACGTCTGGACCCTGGGAGCGTCATAGGCTATGTTGTTAGGCGAAATTTTAATCCCGCGCATTCCAATTCACCAAACAATTTTGCCCCATCTACATAATGGGGAAAAAGTGGCAGTTACCAGTTGACAATTGTGAATGAGAGGGGCTTAATGATAGCACCAAAGACTAACAGCATATACCAGCATATAGTCACTAAGGTGGGGCCCCAACATGAGATATTCACCACACACATGGGACATGTATACACACCACACGCACACAAAGAGTAACAGCAAGTGTTTAGTAGCTAAAGTGCAGCCCCAACATTGGATACTCACCACGCACCCGAACAAACACACACCACAAAGAGACACACACAACACAGACACCCCCACACCCCCAAGGGGACACACACACACTCTATAGCGACACATGCACTCACCCCATAGGGACACACACACCACAAAGAGACACACAAAACACAGACACACACCACACAGACCCCCCCCACAGGGACACACACACATAGCCACCCTATAGGGACACATGCACTCACCCCACAGGGACACACACACCACAAAGAGACACACACACACCACACAGACCCCCCCACAGGGACACACACACATACACACCCTATAGGAACACATGCACTCACCCCTCAGGGACACACACACACACCACAAAGGGACACAGACAACACAGAGACACACACACCTCACACAGATACCCCCCACAGGGACACACACACATACACACCCTATAGTGACACATGCACTCACCCCACAGGGACACACACACACACCACAAAGAGACACTACACAACACAGATACACACACACACCACAGACCCCCACACAGGGGCACACACACATACACACCCTATAGGGACACATGCACTCACCCCACAGGGACACACACACCACAAAGAGACACACACAACAGAGACACACACCACACAGACCCCCCCACAGGGACACACACATACACACCCTATAGGGGCACATGCACTCACCCCACAGGGACACACACACACCACAAAGAGACACACACAACAGAGACACACACCACACAGACCCCATCCCACAGGGACACACACATACACACCCCAGGGACACACACGCCACACAGACAGACACAGATGTGCACAAATCACCTCACACAACTCGCCTCATACGTGTGCTATCTTTATTTTCCAAACATAAACACCTGATTAAAAACAGCCAATGTGCAACACATGTGCCATATAGGGAATTAAGGCAGATGTCAGTCACATGAGCTGTCTATTATGTGTATGTGTGAGGTAACATATTCTGCCCGGCCAGGCGGAGGGTTTACTGTTGGCTGGAGATTTATTACGCTGCCTATAGCAATCAATCACAGCTCAGCTTCTATTTTCCTACAGGTCATTAATATGACATATTCAAATTCTATTTTGTTATAGCTAACAGCAGTTATTTATTAACCCGGGCGTAGCCGGGTACTACAGCTAGTAATATTATAAGGGAGATACCATATATTACTTTTATAACTATCTTTAGAGTAGGCATCCTTATTCCTTGTTGTGTCATTTGGGCAAGCTGCGGTGATCTCACAACCATAATGTGACCGCTGCAGCTAATCATTGAATGACATCAGTCACATTTATCATAAAAGATACAGAAATTTACATGTAGACAGAGATTAGCAGCTCAGCAACTTCCAGCATTTCACTTTATAATCATGTATTACAAGTTTATCCATAAACAAGATCAGCCACCTTGTAAGGTGATTGATTTATATATTGTTGAGCGCTGACAAGGCAAAGAGAAGAGAGCAATAGCTAGTATAACATATGGTATAACATTAGACAATATAATTACTGTATACTTATCATCAGTGGTCTCATCTGCTTTCTGAAAAACAGGTCAAAAAGGTAACTGGATATCTGGGAAAACTTCCAATTATTTATTATACAACTACCATATTCTTATTTTACATGTATATTTACTCATTTACCTACTCACTCTGCTTCAGAACATTCTTAACCAATATATTAGACATCTTATGTATTTTATATAGGAGAGAGGATCCACACCTACTAGGACATGTTTATAACTTTTCTCTCCTTGTCCGCACCCTATTTGCAATTCTTAAGGCTTGTGGAGCGGCTGCTGCTTCAAACTCTTACCTTTCTGAGACGTGTTGTGTGTAGGAATAATGCAGGATTGTACACAAGGCTTACCTGTAACCAGGAGCGATCCAGGCAGTATTCATCTGACTATACTTGTGACCGGTCGAGGTGTATGTGGGGCCAAGCAAAGACTATTCTAACTTTTGTTGAAGAGACGTCATCATGGCCTGTCCTTTTTCCCATCCTTCAGCACAACTCCCTTTTTGTTCTTTTAGTATTTATTTAGTTCTGTCTGGGCAGTCCGATACCAAAGGGGTGCTTAGGCAGCCAGACGTAACAAGGCTGGGATGGATGACCTCCCGCCATTTACCTAGGCTAACTTTATTTTAACTTCAAATTATACCTTGCCCTCTACCTCTAGGGGTTACCTGTAGTGATAGTCAGCGTGATTATACTTTCCTAGACTGATAACATGGTGTCTACCTCACCGTGATTTACCAATTCTGCATTCAATTACCGTTCTGTAAGAATTGTACTTAGAAGAAGCTCCACCTGCTTACAAAAGTGCAAAAACTCAGAATCAATTGCTCTGATTACCTCGTGCGAGGATCCTACCGTGTCCAGTGTAAGATCATCTCTCCTATACGTACATCTGAAATAAAACACTCAAGAATTCGTGTTAGTTTTAAAAATCAGAAAAATACTTATTCAACAAAATTCTTATTACAATTCTCTACTAATTATATTGATAGCTATAAACTATAACTGTTTTATGCTTAACCAAAAACCCCATATATTTCTCCATATATGTCTCCATCCCCCCTTCGCATGAGGGAATCAGAAGATATCAGAGTAAAGATATATATATATTATTCTTGTATAATCATAACTGGATATATAAACTGGTAGTGGAACTAATCTGTGATGTAGTCTCATTGTTAACAGGCCTTTTGGGTGGTGCAAGATGGCTGCCACAGGAAGTTCTGACGGGCAAAACTTCCTCTGAGTCTTAATTCCTAAGATGGCTAAGATGGGGGGAAGGACACTCTGAGCTGAGGTTTAATATCTGAATCTGAAAACAAGTCCATCCGCCACCTGGCGCCATAACAAAAAAATAACTTTAGAAAACAATGGGATTAGAATCTGAAGATTTAACACACATATACTAAGTATTATCATCTGTTCTCTATGCCTCTTCTAAAAACTATCGTTCCTCCGTAAAATTTAGACAGAAACATACAAAAATTATCCCGAATAGTTATCATAGTGTCTAAAGAATATTAACACAACACAAACAAGAAGACAGTGTGTCAGTATGACTCAATAAAATAGAATAATCCCTGTATGAAAATCAGTAAAACCTAATTCTGTATAACCTCGAGCAGGAATGTACAAAAACTGTCCAAAATAACTATTATTGCGTCCAATAATAGGCAATATTACTAGCTTCCAACTAAATACACAGTAAACAATTATGATTCTTAATGTTCACAGCCAAAAATGAAAAGATCACAGCCAAAAATGAAAGGATCTGAAATGTGATGATTTTTCATTACTGCATGTAAAAATTAACATGCAGAATGCAGACTTGCTCCTTCCCCCTCCCCTATAGTACATGATGGGAGATTCTTACAATGCTCGACTGGAATTTTAGACCATTCTTCTTTAGCAAACTGCTCCAGGTCCCTGATATTTGAAGGGTGCCTTCTCCAAACTGCCATTTTTAGATCTCTCCACAGGTGGTCTATGGGATTCAGGTCTGGACTCATTGCTGGCCCCTTAGAATTCTCCAGTGCTTTCTCTCAAACCATTTTCTAGTGCTTTTTGAAGTGTGTTTTGGGTCATTGTCCTGCTGGAAGACCCATGACGTCTGAGGGAGACCCAGCTTTCTCACACTGGGCTCTACATTATGCTGCAAAATTTGTTGGCAGTCTTCAGACTTCATAATGCCATGCACAAGGTCAAGCAGTCCAGTGCCAGAGGCAGCAAAGCAGCACCAAAACATCAGGGAACCTCCACCATGTTTGACTGTAGGGACCGTGTTCTTTCCTTTGAACGCCTCTTTTTCTCTCCTGTAAACTCTATGTTGATGCCTTTGTCCAAAAAGCTCTACTTTTGTCTCATCTGACCAGAGAACTTTCTTCCAAAACGTTGTAGGCTTTCTCAGGTACATTTTGGCAAATTCCAGCCTGGCTTTTTTATGTCTCAGGGTAAGAAGTGGGGTATCCTACCATACAGTCCCTTTTCATTCAGACGCCGACGGATAGTACGGGTTGACACTGTTGTACCCTCGGACTGCAGAGCAGCTTGAACTTGTTTGGATGTTAGTCGAGGCTCTTTATTCACCATCCGCACAATCTTGTGTTGAAATCGCTTGTCAATTTTTCTTTTCTGTCCACATCTAGGGAGGTTAGCTACAGTGCCATGGGCTTTAAACTTCTTGACGACACTGCGCACGGTAGACACAGGAACATTCAGATCTTTGGAGATGGACTTGTAGCCTTGAGATTGCTCATGCTTCCTCACAATTTGGTTTCTCAAGTCCTCAGACAGTTCTTTGGTCTTCTTTCTTTTCTCCATGCTCAATGTGGTACACAAAAGGACACAGGACAGAGGATGAGTCAACTTTAATCCATGTCAACTGGCTGCAAGTGTGATTTAGTTATTACCAACACCTGTTAGGTGCCACAGGTAAGTTACAGGTGCTGTTAATTACACAAATTAGAGAAGCATCACATGATTTTTCTAACAGTGCCAATACTTTTGTCCACCCCCTTTTTTATGTTTGGTGTGGAATTAGATCCAATTCGGTTTTAGGACAATTCTTTTTGTGTTTTTTCATTGAAGACAAATTAAATGAAGATAATACCAAAGAATTTGTGATTGCAATCATTTTCAGGAAGAAACTGAGTATTATCTGACAGAATTGCAGGGGTGTCAATACTTTTGTCCACAACAGTATATATCAGGATGGGAGATTATATACCAGAATAGAAGGCTATATACCAGGATGGGGGAGTTATGGGGGGCTACATACTAGGAAGGGAAGCTATAAACCAGGGTGGGAGGCTATATATCAGGTTGGAAGGCTGAATATCATGATGAGTGGTTGTATACCAGGATGGGGGTGATATACCAGGATAAGGGCTATATACCAGATTGGGAGGCTTTATAGCAGGATGGGGGCTATAAACGAGGATGGGGGACATATATTACCTGGACGGTGCCAGGGATGGGGACATTACACCGATAACAGTGTCAGCAGCGGATCCCCTTCCCTCCCCCCCCATAACAGTTAAGTATAACCATAATTTTTACTTAATTTTTTCTCCCCTATTTTCCTCTTCTAATATCTGGTTGCATCGCATAGTCCAGTGTGGCTTATAGACCAAAAAAATACAGTAATCTCTTTAAAGAGGACCTGTCACCCCCCTGCTGTATGGCAAAGTAAATGCAGCACTGAATGCAGAATGTATGCTGCATTCAGGAAAGGAGTCCCCCATGGTTCTAGCGCCCCTGTACCCTGAGAAATACACCTTAGAAAGCTTACAGATAACTAGTGTAATAGGTGGGATGTTATTACCAGCTCTTCGCCGCTGGCACAGTCCTCCAGCCTCCTCCGTGTTTGGTCCTCCCCCTCTATGTGAATGCCGACGTGTCCTGTTCTGCCCTGCTGTTTGAATAAAGCAGGGTCCACACAAAGAACAACAGAAACACACACCTATCACATTCCTGCTCGATACTGACCTTCTGGCTCTACCTAGATAGAATGGAAAAGCAAGGAGATGTAAGCTCTTTGTTCCACCATTATGTTCAACTGTATTTGTGTCATAAAAACATACATGCAGTTGAAGTCGGGACATACTCCTTCCTGACTATGGATGGGTGAACCCAACCTTAGGGATGGGCGAATCTACTCGCTAGGACTCGTTACTCGGCGAGTAGTAAGGGACTCGCAGGACTCGGTACTCTGCGAGTTTCCCAGTGATTACTCGCACGAGTCCAATGCAAATCAATATCAATCCTAGTTTTGTCAGAAACGCTGACAAAACTAGGATTGCCATTGTTTGCATTAGACTCGGCTACTGTGCCAGTGATAGCACGGAAACTCGCAAAGTAACTGCTGTTTCTTTGCGAGCCGAGTCCAGCTGTCTTCTCTGTGCAGCTCCAGGGTCCTAGAGCCCGCCTGCTGCCTGATGTAGCAGTGCTGAGATTGTTCTCAGTCTGCTCATTCCCTGTGCATAGACATCTATATTTATGCACAGGGGATGTAGCAGAGAGGACATCGCGTTTTGGACTGTGTCGGATGGAAGAGGATTTTTTTAATTAAAGATGGAGTCCCTAATGGCTTTTTTTTTTATTTCAAATAAAAAATTTTCTCTGTGTTGTGTTTTTTTAACCCTTTATTGGAGATTCTTAGTGGCTGGGTCAAACGTGGCCTGACATTAAGAATCTCGGGCTTAATACCAGCTTGTATAACAAAGCTGGTATTAACCCCTTTATTACCCAGCGTGCCACCGCCACCAGGGCCGCTGGAAGAGCGGGGTTCAGCGCCAGAGGATGGCGCTTCAATGAACGCGCCATCTTCTGGGGCGGCTGCGGGCTGCAATTTGCAGCGGGGGGTGCCCAGAAAGCTTGGGCATCCCTGCGCTGCGGATTCCAGCCCCCAGCTGCTTAGCTGTACCTGGCTAGACATAGAAATTGCGCGGAGCCCCACGCATTTTTTTTTTTTATTATTTAATGAATTTCAGAGTCAGAGGCTCAGAGTCAGAGTCTCGGAGTCGGAGTCTCCTCAGAGTCGGAGTCTCCTCAGAGTCGGAGTCGCCTCAGAGTCTGAGTCGCTCGGAGTCGGAGTCGCCTCGGAGTCGGAGTCGTCTCTCGGAGTCGGAGTCGTCTCGGATCGGAGTCGCGAGTGGGACCTCGGAGTCGGAGTCGTCTCGGAGTCGTCTCGGAGTCGGAGTCGTCTCGGGAGTCGTCTCGGAGTCGGAGTCGCCTCGGAGTCGGAGTCGCCTCGGAGTCGTCTCGGAGTCGGAGTCGTCTCGGAGTCGGAGTCGTCTCGGAGTCGAGTCGTCTCGGAGCCCGAGTCGTCTCGGAGTCGGAGTCGTCTCGGAGTCGGAGTCGTCTCGGAGTCTCGGAGTCGTCTCGGAGTCCGGAGTCGTCTCGGAGGTCTCGGAGTCGGAGTCGTCTCAGTCGGAGTCGTCTCGGAGTCGGAGTCATCTCGGAGTCGTTCTCGGAGTCGTCTCGGAGTCGAGTCGGAGTCATCTTGGAGTCGGAGTCGTCTCGGAGTCGGAGTCAAAAAAATGCGTGGGGCTCCGCGCAATTTCTATGTCTAGCCAGGTACAGCTAAGCAGCTGGGGGCTAGAATCCGCAGCGCAGGGATGCCCAAGCTTTCTGGGCACCCCCACTGCAAATTGCAGCCCGCAGCCGCCCCAGAAGATGGCGCGTTCATTGAAGCGCCATCCTCTGGCGCTGAACCCCGCTCTTCCAGCGGCCCTGGTGGCGGTGGCACGCTGGGTAATAGAGGTTAGGGCCAGCTTTGTATTATCAGCTGGCCCTAAGCCCGAAATTTATGGCGGTCACGCCAATATTAGACATGACCGCCATGAATTTCTATTAAATTGTTTTAAAAAAAACACAACACAGAGAAATTTTTTTATTAGAAATAAAAAAAAAGCCATTAGGGACTCCATCTTTAATTAAAAAAATCCTCTTCCGTCCGACGCAGTCCAAAACGCGATGTCCTCTCTGCTACATCCCCTGTGTATAGATATAGATGTCTATGCACAGGGAATGAGCAGACTGAGAACAATCTCAGCACTGCTACATCAGGCAGCAGGCGGGCTCTAGGACCCTGGAGCTGCACAGAGCAGACAGGACTCTTCTCTTATCTGTGCGAGTTTCCCAGCGATTACTTACAAAGTAAACGAGTCCAATGTTTGATGTAAGCGACGGCCGTCGCGTTGTCTGATTGGATCCTCACCTGGTGGCCGCTCAGGAGAGACTGAAACGCCAGAAGCGCCAGATAAGCCGCCCTGATTTCCAGAATGTTGATGGGAAGGGAGGACTCCACCGGAGACCATGTACCCTGAGCCCTGTGGTGAAGGAACACCGCTCCCCAGCCCGAGAGGCTGGCGTCCGTGGTGACCACCGACCATGAAGGTGGGAGAAGGGATCGACCCTGAGACAGGGACCGATATGCCAGCCACCACTGGAGAGATTCCCTCGTTTCGGGGGACAAGGAGATCTTGTGGCCCAAGGTCCTCGGATTCTTGTCCCAGACTCGAAGGATCTCCAGCTGAAGGGGATGCAGATGGAGTTGTGCGAATGGGACTGCTTCTATTGAAGCCATTTTTCCCAGGATCTGCATCAGATGCCTGATGGAGTACGAGCGAGGAGAGAGGATGGAGCGAACTCCCGCTTGGAGAGAGACGGTCTTCTCGTGAGGCAGTCGCACTAGAGCTGCTCGAGTGTCGAATTGCATGCCCAGATACACGAGACTCTGGGTGGGCACGAGGACCGACTTCGGGAGGTTGACAATCCAGCCAAACCTCTTGAGAGTGGACAGAGTCGTGGAAACAGCTTGGCGGCATTCCTGATGCGAGGGTGCCTTGACCAGGAGGTCGTCCTGATAAGGGATGACCAACAGCCCCTGAGAGTGAAGTATGGAGACCACTGACGCCATCACTTTGGTGAATACTCGTGGAGTGGTGGCCAAGCCGAAGGGGAGGGCCACAAACTGGAAATGGGCGTCCCCAATCGCAAAGCGCATGAACCGTTGGTGAGCTGGGGCGATTGGGATGTGTAGGTATGCATCCTTGATGTCTATGGATGCTAAGAATTCCCCTTGAGACATCGAGGCTATCACTGAGCGCAGTGATTCCATGCGAAAGTGTCTCACTTTGACGTGCTTGTTGAGGAGCTTTAGGTCCAGAACGGGGCGAACGGACCCGTCCTTCTTGGGCACAATGAAGAGATTTGAGGAAAATCCCTGAAACCGTTCCCTTTTGGGAACAGGGACGATGACTCCTTCCCGCTTCAGAGCCTCCAGCGCTTGGTGAAAGGCGTGGACCTTGGCGGGGAGGGGGGGATATCATGAAGAAACGGCTTGGAGGGACTGAGTTCAGTTCTATGAAGTAGCCGTGAGAGACAATATCTCGCACCCATTGGTCTAGGACGTCGGAAAGCCAAATGTCCCGGAACTGGGACAATCTGCCCCCGACTTGGGGTGCGGAGCTGGATCCATGCGAGTCATGCAGAGGCCGTCTTGGACGGCTTCTGACCAGAGGACGTTTGCTGGCGAGAACGCCAGGACGAACCCTGGCCTCGGGCGGGCTGGGACTTGTCGGAACGAAATGTCCTGTTGGTAGAGGAGGATTTTCTGGAGGACCAGCCAGGGGAACGAAATGAACGAAAGGAACGGAACCTGGCAGATTTTTGCTGCGCAGGTTTGCTTCCCTTTTGTTGGGGCAGGAGTGTACTTTTGCCTCCTGTTGTGTCCTTGATAAGTTCGTCCAGACGTTCCCCGAATAGACGATCCCCGGTACAGGGAATCCCTGTAAGATGCTTCTTGGAAGAAGCGTCACCCTTCCAATCCCGAAGCCAGAGAATTCTCCGACTAGCGAGGGAATTGGCAGCTGCCACTGCTGAACGTCCGGCTTAGTCAAGCACAGCGTTGAGAGCATATTTCGATACCATGACCATTTGTGCTAGGAGTGGAGACGCCTCAGGAACTTTATAGTAGGTCATGGCATGAACTGTGTCTGTAAATGCAGAAAGTGCCTTAAGGGACCAGGCAGCTGCAAAGGCGGGAGGAAATGCAGCGCCAATTGCGTCATAGATTGACTTGGTTAAAGTTCAATCTGACGGTCTGCCGAGTCTTTCAAAAAGGAGCTGTCGGCGATGGAAATTGTGGTTCTGGTAGCCAATCTGGCTACGGCCGGGTCAACCTTATGGGGTTGAGACCAGCTAGATAGTACTGCGGGGGCAGACGGATACTTGGGATCCGTGGTTTTTGGCAGGAAACGTTTTGCCGGACATGCCTTGGGCTTTTGCACCGTGTCTGTAAAGTCGGGATGATCAGAGAAGATGCTGGCAGGTCTCTTAGGATCCCTGAGCGAGACCTTGGCTCGCTGCTCAGACAGTGTGTCAGGAGCAGGCAGGTCTAGGATGTTATTGATTATGGACCCAATATTGTCAGCCAAAGTATCCCCTTCAGGGACAGATTCAGAGGCCGTCCGTTCTGACTCTGAGCCAGAGGCTGAAGAGTCCTCTTCCTCACCCTCCTCCAGAGGCTCCCTTGACTGGGATCTGGGCGAGGAGGGAGAAGGATCTCGGCGGCGTTTCTTGGAACTGGGACCTCCAAGAGACGGATTGGCCCTGTTACGCCTTGCCGAAAGAGAAGGACCCGGGACCGAAGAGGAATCCATTTCCTGGTCAGGGTCCTGGTTAATGGCCTGAATGATGGATCTAGTCATGGAGGCTACAGATTGCGACATAGCTCGCGATACTGCCAGGGCCACTGAATCGGACAATGACTGAGATAAGACGTCAGTCCACTGAGGCGCCGGTGTTAAGACCGGGGGAGCGGACGCCTGATCCCCATAGGGGGAAGGGGCATCCACCTGGGGCCGGGTTCCGTGGATATCCAGGGACCCGTTCTGTTCACAGGCAGTGCAGAGGGGATTGACACTCTGCCCAGGCAACGTGACTTTGCACACTGTACAGGTTGTATACAATTTCGGAGCTCTGTGGGACTTACCCTTGCTCTTAGAAGCACACATAGTCTGACCCAATCCTGTGTACTTGCTACCAAAAACAGTCTAACTGAAGGGGGGTGCCACAGAGAAGAATCCACACCAAATGGTGTGGCTTACCGCTCATCCAATGCAGTGAGCCCAGGTCCCCAAGTCTGAGTCTCCCAGAGCAGCAGCTATGAGATGTGCTGCAGGGTCTTGCAAAGAATGAGGCCAAGATGGCCCCCGCAGAGAGAGAGGGGGGAGTCAGACAAAGGGAGGGCCCGCAAAAAAAGTGGGAACTGTGGCCCCATGCATGTACACAGGAGGGGGGAGAGACCAGAGACCGAGCCCTTTGTGCTGGAGCGAGTGAGAGCAAAGCCCGCCCCCCTGCTGTTGATAGACATGCAGGGGCCGGAATCGCGGCCTAGGCCTCCCGCGAAGCCGGGGACTAGAGTAGAATGCCGCGGCGGCCTGCGTGAGGGGTCCAGCGCGGTAGTTGTGAAAAAACACCGCTGATGTGACAGAAGAGTGCCCCATACCATGAGCCCTGTGCCCAGTCTCCCTGCTGTGCGAAACAGGCAGGGAGGGGAATCGCGGTCTGGGCTTCCGGCAAAGCCGGGGGCTGGTTGCAGGGATAGCGCGGCCGGTCTGTTTGGGCCCTGGCGGACCCGGATCGCTGCCGTAGATGCGAGGGCCCCCATGTGTCCGGCACATACCTGAGTCCCCAGAAGGGGAGAAGATGGGGGCCAGCTCGGTAACCTGTGGTTGAGCCTGCATCAGTCGCCTGTGACTGGAAGGAGTTGAACTCCGTCACAGGGGGCCACACAGTGACTGTGTAAAGGCCAGGGGAACAGAGAACTGTGAACCCCTCAGTCGGTTCCCACCTCACCAAGGCCCTTTGAAAGGGTATGGTGAGGGAGCACGGCATATGGGGCCGAAGGCCCATGCCGGGGGACCCAAATGGTCCCCTAAGCTTCATCTGTAGCAGAAGCTTCAGTGTGGAGATGTGCCTCCAACGACACCAAATTACAAACTGACAGTATTCCTGCAGGGGGAGCAAATGCTGCAGAGGAGAAGGAGGAGAAAATCTCTCCTATAATTGGTGTGACCTCCAGGGGGCAGCATATGACACCCAATGTCAGGGTCTCCCAGATTTTGGACGACAAGGAAACGAGACATGAATGTAAATAACAATGATCATTGGAAACGTTATCTTGTCTTGCAAAAAAAGAAGCCACCACACAGCTCACTTGCTGAAAAAATATAAAAAGAATACAGAATACAGTGAGGCAAAATCACTACCTTTTCTATAAAATTGTGTTTATTGTAAACTTGGCAAAACAAAAAAAATTATAAATGTGGTATCACTGTAACCAACCAAACCAAAAAAAAAAAAAAAAAATTTATTTATTTATTTTTTTTTTACAAAAAAATAAGATTTTTCTCCTAACAGTAGGCAATGGAAACCTCAATGCCACTGGATATCTGAAATTGCTACACGATTCAGATATCCAGTGGCATTGAGGTTTCCATTGATGAAGAATGGCCCCACATCTTTGTACCCCATATACCACACATACCATCAGTTTTTGTGTTCCAACAGTCTTGGAGGTATCTATCCACTATGGATTTGTTAAAGGGACACTGTCAGGTCATTTTTCAGTATAATACATTATAATTCAGTATAATATATTACCCTTGAATAGTGCCTGAGCAGACCTCTTAAAAACAAGTGAAATCATTATTGTACCGTTTGTAGTTTCTATGTTATCACCATTGTCAGACCCTACAGAGAGCTCCTGCATTAGTCCGGTCTCATCATAAGCAGAGACGATTAGTCCTGTGATGTATAAACTGACATATAATTATGCACACCTTCTCTGCAGCTCTTTCCTCCCTTTGCCAACAGTGCAGTGTCAGGTGTCATTTACAGGTCTGTTCAGTTGATATCACCATGGAGGGAGAGAGCTACTGCAGGCCTGCCTTATGTAGACTCCATTTGTTTCTGTAAAGCAGATACCCTGCTGTGCTGTGAAAGTTTCTGTGTTGTAGTTCACCTCTTGTGATGCTGCACACAGAGAGCAGAGAGAATACACTGTGTGCAGAATTATTAGGCAAATGAGTATTTTGATCACATGATACTTTTCATACATGTTGTCCTACTCAAAGCTGTATAGGCTTGAGAGCCAACTACCAATTAAGTAAATCAGGTGATGTGCATCTCTGTAATGAGGAGGGGTGTGGTCTAATGACATCAACACCCTATATAAGGGGTGCTTAATTATTAGGCAAATGCCTTTCCTTTGGCAAAATGGGTCAGAAGAGAGATTTGATGGGCTCTGAAAAGTCCAAAATTGTGAGATATCTTGCAGAGGGATGCAGCAGTCTTGAAATTGCCAAACTTTTGAAGTGTGATCATCGAACAATCAAGCGTTTCATGGCAAAAAGCCAACAGGGTCGCAAGAAGCGTGTTGGGCAAAAAAGGGGCAAAATAACTGCCCTTGAATTGAGGAAAATCAAGCGTGAAGCTACCAAGATGCCATTTTCCACCAATTTTGCAATATTTCAGAGCTGCAACTTTACTGGAGTATCAAAAAGCACAAAGTGTGCTATACTCAGGGACATGGTCAAGGTAGGAAGGCTGAAAAACGACCACTATGAACAAGAAACATAAAATAAAACGTCAAGTTTACAGAAGATAGGAGTGGAATATAAATAATAGAACTACATAGAGATTAGAGGGAGGAATTAGAAAATGATAGCAGTTAAATATGGATTTTTGACCTGACAATTTGCCTTTAATTTCACCATTCACTAAAAGTTTGCCTCATCATTCATCTGAAGGCAATTGTCTATGCTGTAAAGATACGAGTGTGCAGCATCTGAAACAACGTATACTGGAAGCCTGTGCTAGCATTTCTTCTGCGGTGTTGCTATCAGTGTGTCAAGAGTTCGAGAAGAGGGTTGCATTGACAATCCAACACAATGGGGGAGCACTTTGATCACATTTTATAAGTGGTCATAAACTTGTAAATAACTCATGAAAGAATAAAGTTACGTTAAAACCAAGCACACCATTGTTTTTCTTCTGAAATTCTAAATAAGTTTGATGTGTCACATGACCTTCTTCCCATTGAAAAAAATAAAGTTGGATCCAAAATGGCCAACCTCAAAATGGCAGCCATGGTCACCACCCATCTGGAAAAGTTTGTCCCTCTCCCATATACTAATGTGCCAGAAACAGGAAGTTGATATCACCAACCATTCCCATTTTATTTAGGTGCATCCATATAAATAGCCCACCCTGTAGTTTTACACCACATATGAGGTTATCAGCGTACTCAGGAGACGTTGCACAACAAATTGAACAGTGCAATTTCCTGATACCCTTGTGAAATTGCTATATTTGGAGCTTAGCCCTTTCACCCCCTGGCGATTTCCAGTTTTAATTTATCCCTCACCTTCTTCCAAGAGCCATAACTTTTTTATTTTTCCGTCAATATAGACTTATGAGGGCTTGTTTTTATGAGATGATTTGTACTTTCAGATGCAATTATTTATTTTACCACATAATGTACAGGAAAATGGGAAAAATATCCAAGAGCGGTGAAATTGAAAAAAAAAAGTGCAATTACATGTTTTTTTTTTGTTTTCCTTATTTTAACATGATCACTATATGATAAAATTGACACATCGGCATGATGCCTCAGGTCAGTACGAGTTTGTAGATGCTAAACATGTAGACTTTTACTGTTATCTAAGTGGTGAAACAAATTTCAGAATTTTTTAAAGAAAAAGAATTGCGCTTTTCACCCATTTTCCATGATCCAAATTGTTTCCATTTTTCTGGATCTGGGGCTTATATTTTGCAGCTTGAGCTGACGTTTTGAATGACAACATTTTTGGGTAGATGCAATGTTTTGATCACCCATTATTGCATTTTATTGCAATGTTGCAGTGACAAAAAAAACGTAATTTTGACATTTGGACTTTTTTTTTACGTTACACAGTTTACAGATTTGATAAATTAAATTTATATTTTGATAGGTTGGGCATTTCTGAACGCGGCGATACCAAATACATGTATTTTTTAAATATGGTAGTTTTATTTTCAATGGCGCAAAAGGGGGTTATTTGAACTTGTTATTTTCATACTTGTAAAATCTTTTTTTTTCTTTTCATTATTTAACTTGGCCCACTAGAGGGCAGCACACTGCGATCGCGTCTCTTGTCTTCAGATGAGCTGCTGCTCATGTAAAGACAGGGGAAATTACCTCTTCCTTCTGGTGACCTCACTGGGTCATCACCAGCAGGAGGTGAATCAGGACAGCTTCCGGGGTCATTACAGTATCCTGGGCTGTCCAGGTGAATCATGCAGGTCCTGTGATCGCTGGGAACAGCACAAGGTGGCTCCATTTGCTTGTTGCCTTCATTCACATGCACCAGTCTGGCAACATGGGAGCAGGTTTGGAAATGCACCAGGTAAATGATGCATTTAATGATCTGCTTTATGTGTATGTTGAAGGCCACATGGCACAACTAAAATAAAAATACATAGAGTACGACCACCCTGATGAGATTGCCTTGATGTGGTAGGGGTGGCTCAAAAGATTAATCAATATTTTGCAAAAAATCTCAATTTCATAATATTATACAGTTTGGAAGGAATGTGTGCATTTGCATTCTTTTTATTGCAAGCTGTCATCTGGGAGTGCTGGTTTTTCTGTTGATTTGGTACTGGTTTGTGGCTGACCTCCACTGTGCTCTGCACACCAGATTTTATTATTATTATTGTTCCATCTGTATTGTTTGTGGCAATTCTTGGTAGCTGTTCACACTTCAGCTATTTTACCCTGCCCTCAGGCTCCGTTTTTTGCAAGCTCCATTTGCATCTGTTTGGGCCTGCCCTGCCTTTTATTCATAAGTCCTGGCCTGGTGCTGTGAGGGTTATTTCTAAAAAGCTCAAGCATAAGTGGAGTGAGCTGCATGAGCAAGGGTTTTTGTTGATTTGTATGTGTTATGCACGGACATGGGTTATACACCATGTTTTATCTCACCTGACTACCCCTTTAACGAGAACTGGTCACCATGTGAAAATGTAGTGCAATCTGCAGGCACCATGTTATAGAGCGGGGGGAACTGAGTAGATTAATATAGGCCTAATTCACATCTAATGCGCCTACGCGCTTGGCTGCCCTGCCTGCTCTGCGCAAGTGCAGGTGCATTTAGGGGCAGCTGCAGCCAAGCGCATAGGCAGGAGCAGATGTCCCTGAAGCATCTGTGACTGTGTTGACGTCACCGCGCATGGCTTTAGTCAGACGCACCCGGAAAGGCGAAATGTTACATTTCCAGGTGCGTCTGGAGAAGCGCATGTGCGTGATGTCAGCCCAGTCACACTCACTCTTCAGGGACGGCATTTGCGCTAGCGCAGGGCAGGCAGGGCAGCCAACCGCACAGGCGTATTAGATGTGAACTAGGCCATGCAGTTTTATGAGAAAACATTCAGTATAACCTGTGATTTCATCATTTAAACAATATAGGCGGTATGATCAGTGACTGACAGCTATCTTTGTATAAGTGTGCATACAGAATCAGCTGTCACTGATAGGACCGCCCACTGGACCCAAAATCCCAGAAAGAGCAAGGGTTGGTCCACCATAACAATAAACAAGCTTTTGGCTTACTGGACAGATGAGACAATTTAGTCCCTAAATTCCCCAGAGTGATCACTATGAGAACAAGTCTCAACTACTTGCATGGAGAAATATGTAAATTAATTTGCACGTAAAGATTTTGAACAAAGGAGAGAACATTTTCCGAAGATATATTTTATTGTAAGTGAAAATAATCTTAAAAGTAATTTTCTTCCTAACAAAGCAAAAAGTAACAAAAAGAACCAGTTTTCCTATTCGACCTTGACTTTTCTCATTCTAGAAAAGAATTCACTTCTATGCATCCAAAGCTGAAGAGTCAACACATTATGTAACAAATCGAGCAAAAACTTAGTTACCTACAGATAAGAGTGTGACCTGAGGCATTTCTTAAAAATATATTGCACTTTCAAATAATACACCGATGTTAGGCACAAATGTAAAAAGTAAAAAACCTCACGCTATATGGAAAAATCATAAGAATGCACTGAGAGGTTAACAGTGGTTAATTTGTAATACCAGTATCGCCCACAAGGGATAGCTTTATTGCAAAAAATAATGAGTGAGCATGACAATATACAAATTTTAGGCATCTTAGTTCACTGGACGCAGGAAATACGCCAAAATAATATTCTGCTACCTATATTGACACATTTATTTAGGAATTGTTAAAATGTTAAGTCCTTCTTTGCCCCTTTGCTTCACACTCATCCTCTAAAACAAACAAAAAAGTCCAAAAGTTAAATTTTGTACAAAGGCAAATAATACTGTGCGTATAAAACTTTGCTTATAAATTCTTCATCTGCAATTAAAAATAAAAAAAAAAAAATAGAAAAAAGTAGTGTGCTAATAAACTTCAATGTTACTTGACGTTGTGAACCTCACGAGGTATTGTGACGACAGAGGCACATGTGGCTATTTCTTCATATTGTGGAGGAGGCTCAGCTGGGTTCTGTTGTGGCTCAATCACTCTAATGCCCCTCTCGCCTGTGGCTTCCTCATACGAGGGGGGAGGGTCACAGTTTGAAAATCCAGCTGACAAAGTATCTGAACGTATATCATAATCTAAGACCCCGGGAGGGTGCCCAGCCCTATTAAATGCATCTTCCACGGTACACAGAACGTTGGAATGCTGTTGGCTTCCCGCCTCTTGATCGGGTCCGGCCTCAGTGTTCTCTCTCACTCCTCTGGGAGCATAGGCAGTCCGACGACGCGTCTTCTTTTTGAAAATACACCTCCATACCAATAACAGCACCAAAAGGATCACAAAAAATACCGTGACCAAAGGGAAGGCAAGGTAAAAAGGGTACCAACTGCTGTCTGTGTTCGAGTTCTCATGTGCACTGGTATATTCTTTCCAAAACTCTTTCTAGAAGAACAAAAAATGAATTAGCTAAAAAGAATATAAAATATAAAAATACTTGACATTACAGAAACAGCATTTTCTCATCAGGTAATAGAACCTAAATGTATCAAGGGTTAAAATGAGAAACAGGTTTTTGCTATTTAAAGGAAACCTGTAATGTCCTTTTTTGTTATTAAACCCCCTAAATACTGTGCATCAGCAATATTTATTCATTTATTTATTTTAATTGTTGTATTTAGCAAAAAAAAACAACCTTTGGATGTTTTCATTAGCTAGCTATCCAAACAGTCCAACAGTCAAGGTCAGCAGACATGTCACTTAACTGACAACATTCATCTAATGCTCTCTAGAAGGACCTGTGTGATGTCACGACCATGTGACTAAGGCTGAAGGCACATCATCCGACATGATCCCAGTGCCTCGCACGAGTGCAATGCGAGATAAACTCGCATTGCACTAGGACAAGTGCTTTTCTATCATGTCAGGTACACTGGTGCGCATTTTAAGCACTGAACTCGCAAAGCGAGTTTCAGTCACGGCATGCTGCGACTGCATGCGAGTTGTACGCATGAGCCATCAATAGAAATCAATGGGTGCGTTAAAAAAACGCACCGTGCAATGAATAGTGCGAGTCTCGCACATGAAAAACCACACTTCCGGCACACACGGCAGACCACCGGGAGCCAAAGTCCGCAAGCTGCGCAGAGCCTCCCGTCGGTACTGAGGCTGTGATCCCGGCTGTGATCTCTGCAACAGCCGGGACCTGTGTGCGGCTTCACCCGCCGCGCTGCTGGTGGTGGGGGCGGATGCCCTCCCCCTCCTCAGGCCTCCCCCTTGCCTAGAAGGCCCCCACCTGTCACTGCCCCCCACCCCCGATGCCGTGTCTGTTCATCCGCCGCGCTGCTATTGGCGGGGGCGGATGCCCTTCCCCTCTTCAGAGCTCCCCCTTCTCCGTTCGGCCCCCACCTGTCACTGCCCCCCACCCCCGTTGCCGGGTCTGTTCACCCGCCGCGCTGCTGGCGGCGGGGGCGGATGCCCTCCCCCTTCTCCAAACGGCCCTTACCTGTCACTGCCCCCCACCCCCGTTGCCGGGTGTGTTTGCGGCTTCACCCGCCGCGCTGCTGGCGGCGGGGGCGGGGGCAGACGCCCTCCCCATCCCCTGGATGGCCCCCACCTGTCCCTGCCGTTCACCCCCCCCATCCCCGTGTCCGATCTTACCGCTCCTCGATCCCGCCGGTGTAGCTGCCGCTCTGCCTCCTCTCCTCGCTGGAACGCCCCTCCTCCAGTGCTGCTCCGCCCAGAGGTAAGTACCGAATGAATGAATGAATGAATTAATTAATTAATGATAGATTGAGTGAGTGGGTTCATGGATGGATGGATTCATGAATGGATGGATGGATGTGTGGATGCGTGGGTGTGTGGGTTAGTGGATGTGTGGGTGCGTGGGTTAGTGGATGCGTGGGTTAATGGATGTGTGGATGTGTGGGTGCGTGGGTGCGTGGATTAGTGGATGTGTGGGTTAGTGGATGTGTGGGTGCGTGGATGCGTGGGTACGTGGATGCGTGGGTACGTGGATGCGTGGGTACGTGGATGCGTGGGTACGTGGATGCGTGGGTACGTGGATGCGTGGGTACGTGGATGCGTGGGTACGTGGATGCGTGGGTACGTGGGTTAGTGGGTGCGTGGATTAGTGGATGTGTGGGTGCATGGGTTAGTGGATGCGTGGATGCGTGGGTACGTGGATGTGTGGGTACGTGGATGTGTGAATGTGTGGGTGCGGGGATGTGTGGGTGCGTGGGTGTGTGGGTTAGTGGATGTGTGGGAGCGTGGGTTAGTGGATGCGTGGGTTAATGGATGTGTGGATGTGTGGGTGCGTGGATTAGTGGATGTGTGGGTGCGTGGGTTAGTGGATGCGTGGGTTAGTGGATGCGTGGGTTAGTGGATGCGTGGGTTAGTGGATGCGTGGGTTAGTGGATGCGTGGGTTAGTGGATGCGTGGGTTAGTGGATGCGTGGGTGCGTAGATGCGTGGGTACGTGGATGTGTGGATGCGTGGGTACGTGGATGTGTGGGTACGTGGATGTGTGTGAATGTGTGGGTGCGTGGATTAGTGGATGCATGGGTTAGTGGATGCGTGGATGTGTGGGTGCGTGGATGTGTGAATGTGTGGGTGCGGGGATGTGTGGGTGCGTGGGTGTGTGGGTTAGTGGATGTGTGGGTGCGTGGGTTAGTGGATGCGTGGGTTAGTGGATGCGTGGGTTAGTGGATGCGTGGGTTAGTGGATGCGTGGGTTAGTGGATGCATGGGTTAGTGGATGCATGGGTGCGTGGATGCGTGGGTACGTGGATACGTGGATGCGTGGGTACGTGGATGTGTGGGTACGTGGATGTGTGAATGTGTGGGTGCGGGGATGTGTGGGTGCGTGGATGCGTGGGTGTGTGGGTGCGTGGGTTAGTGGATGTGTGGGTGCGTGGGTTAGTGGATGCGTGGGTTAATGGATGTGTGGATGTGTGGGTGCGTGGATTAGTGGATGTGTGGGTGCGTGGGTTAGTGGATGTGTGGGTGCGTGGGTTAGTGGATGTGTGGGTGCGTGGGTTAGTGGATGCGTGGGTTAGTGGATGCGTGGGTTAGTGGATGCGTGGGTTAGTGGATGCGTGGGTTAGTGGATGCGTGGGTTAGTGGATGCGTAGATGCGTGGGTGCGTAGATGCCTGGGTACGTGGATGCGTGGGTACGTGGATGCGTGGGTACGTGGATGTGTGTGAATGTGTGGGTGCGGGGATGTGTGGGTGCGTGGGTTAGTGGGTGCGTGGATTAGTGGATGTGTGGGTGCATGGGTTAGTGGGTGCGTGGATGTGTGGGTGCGTGGATGTGTGGGTGCGTGGATGTGTGGGTGCGTGGATGTGTGGGTGCGTGGGTTAGTGGATGCGTGGGTTAGTGGATGTGTGGGTTAGTGGATGCGTGGGTTAGTGGATGCGTGGGTACGTGGATGCGTGGGTACGTGGATGTGTGGGTACGTGGATGTGTGGGTACGTGGATGTGTGAATGTGTGGGTGCGTGGATTAGTGGATGTGTGGGTGCATGGGTTAGTGGATGCGTGGGTGCGTGGATGTGTGGGTACGTGGATGTGTGGGTGCGTGGGTTAGTGGATGCGTGGGTTAGTGGATGTGTGGGTTAGTGGATGCGTGGGTTAGTGGATGCGTGGATGCATGGGTGCATGGATGGATGTGTGCGTATGTGTGACTGCATGTGTGGATGTGTGCACGAATGGATGTGTACATGCGTGGATAATGGATGGATGGATGCAACAAGGTATCAAGTGTCCTCTTCTAGTCTCAGGGATCATAGTCATGGTGCACTGTATGACAGATCATTGCCATACAGTGCACCATAACTCTGATCCCAGAAACTGTAGGAAGAGGACACTTGATCCCTTGCTGCAATCTCTGGAGCAGAGGCGATCGAGCATCGTGGGACCTTCGTTGTGGACTACGTCGGAGGCGATCGAGCGTCGCGGGACCTTCGTTATGGACTACGTCGGATCTTTCTAATAAAGATGGAGTCTGAATTTTGTTTGTGTTTTTTTGCAAATAAAAATATTTTACTCTGTGTGTATTTATTGACTACTTACCAGAGATTCCTAATGGCGGGTCTAACATTAGCCCAATATTATGAATCTCGGGCTTAGTGCCAGCTGCCAATAAAAAGCTGGCATTAACCCCTTTATTACCCAGTTTGCCACCGGCACCAGGGCAACTAGTAGAGCATGGGTACAGCACCAGAAAATGACGCTTCAATGAATGCGCCATTTTCTGGGGCGGCTGCGGGCTGCAATTCGCAGCATGGGGGGCCCAGAACGCTTGGGCCTCTCCATGCTGCGGATTCCAGCCCCCAGCTGTCTAGTTGTACCTGGCTGGACTAAAAATATGGCGGAGCCCCACGTCATTTTGTTTTTCTAGAATTTGTTCTAGAAATAAAAAAATGGGCTTCGCTGTATTTTTGGTTGCCAGCAAGGTACAACTAGGCAGCTGGGGGTTGGTGGCAGTCTGTAGCTGCCAAGTTGTACCTGGCTGGACCAAAAATATGGCGAAGCCTCACGTCATTTTTTTTAATTACTTCTACCAATAAAATGACATGGAGCTTTGCCATATTTTTGGTTGCCAGCCAGGTACAACTTGGCAGTTGGGGGGCTGCAATCCTCATCATAGAGAGATCCAAATGTTGTGGGCCCCTCACGCTGCAAATTGCAACCCACAGCCACCTCAGAAAATAGCGCATTCATTGGAGGTGCCATTTTCTGGTGCTGTACCCCAACTCTTCCAGTTGCCCTTGCGCTGGTGGCAATGCTGGTTGCACACAGGGGCTCTCCATGCGCGACATGGTGTCCGTTAACAATTGTTAGCGGACACCATGTTGCATATGGAGAGCCCCTGTGTGCCTAAACATTGGAGCTCCCCCACAAGTGACCCCATTATGCATCTGGATTTGTTCCTTGGGGGTCTAGTTTCCAAAATGGGGTCACTTGTGGGGAAGCTTGAATGTTGAGGCACACAGGGGCTCTCCATACGCGACATGGTGTCCGCTAACAATTCCAATTGTTAGCGGACACCATGTCGCATATGGAGTGCCCCTGTGTGCCTCAGCACTGGAGCTCCCACACAAGTGACCCCATTTTGGAAACTAGACCCCCAAGGAACAAATCTAGATGCATAATGAGCACTTTGAAGCTCCAGGTGCTTCACAATTTGATCCGTAAAAATAAAAAAATAAGATTTTTGTGGAAGAAAAATATTTTTTTCATTTTTACGGATCAATTTGTGAAGCACCTGGGGCTTCAAAGTGCTCATTATGCATCTAGATTTGTTCCTTGGGGGGTCTAGTTTCCAAAATGGGGTCACTTGTGGGGGAGCTCCAATGCTGAGGCACACAAGGGTTCTCCAAACGTGACATGGTGTCCGCTAACAATTTGAATGGAAATCAGCTCATATTGTTAGCTGACACAATGTCGCGTTTGGTGAGCCCCTGTGTGCCTAAACATTGGAGCTCCCCCACAAGTGACCCCATTGATTGACAAATAAGTGGCAGCAAATCAGTGCAGTCTTGACACCAGGAGAAGGTGCTAGTCTGTCGGATCGCAGTAGGAATGAAAAAATCTCACTAGCACCCCACTAGCACCACACTAGCACCGCACTAGCACCGCACTAGCACCGCACTAGCACTACTACACGCATCAAACTCGCATCAGTATTGCGCTTCAAAAACGCGCCGTTTTGGAGGGATCAGTGTGCCTTCAGCCTTAAAGGTGGAGGTAAGCAGGCTTTGCATGAAGGACAATGTAGAGTCTGCTTCGCTTTTTATAGTTACATGGTAGTGACATCACCACAGGTCCTACAGCATTAGATACATTTTGGCATATTTGCAGTTAATTGGCATGTCGGACGACTGTTGGACTGTTTGGGCAGCTGGCTAATGAAAACATCTAAGTGTCTAGAGTGCTTGTTTGGGAGTTATACAATACTAGAAATAGGCCCGATGCTATAGCATCGAGAGGGCAGTCTCTCTGCCTGTGACCCCTTGTACACCCACTCCTCTCTGTGCTGTCTCTTCTCCTGTGCGCTCTGTCTTACTTGTGCCTTTCTCTCCGTTCTGTGCGCTCTCAGCCCCTGTGTGCGCTGTCTCTCCCTGTGTGTGCTGTATCTCCCTTGTGGCTTCTGCCTCCTGTGTGCCTTCTCCCTCCCCTGTGCCTTCTGCCTCCTGTGTGCCTGCCTCCCATCACTGACCCACTATACAATGCTCACCACTCAGCCATCGTCTACAGTGCTAACCACTGAGCCACCATACAGTGCTAACCACTGAGCCACCATACAGTGCTAACCACTGAGCCACCATATACAGTGCTAACCACTGAGCCACCATACAGTGCTAACCACTGAGCCACCATACACAGTGCTAACCACTGAGCCACCATAAACCGTGCTAACCACTGAGCCACCATAAACCGTGCTAACCACTGAGCCACCATAAACAGTGCTAACCACTGAGCCACCATAAACAGTGCTAACCACTGAGCCACCATAAACAGTGCTGACCACTGAGTCAGCTTTAAATCTCCCGCCAATACCGCTGAGCAGTGCGGTATTGGCGGGAGATTTAAACCTGCCCTCAGCTGATTGATCGAGAGATAGGTAGCGCGCGACCAATCAGCTGAGTGGTATTGGCGGGTAGATTTAAATCTCCTGCCAATACCGCGCTACCTTGCTGATCGGTCGCCGATAACCATGCAGCGACCAATCAGGGAGGCACCTGTCACCATGGCGGGAGATTTGAATCCCGCTCCGCTCATTGGCTGAGTGGAGCGGGATTCAAATATCCCGCCAAGGCGCCAAGCGCAACTTAAATCAAGTGCCAAGGGTGCTGATTGGTCGCCGGCGGCGACCAATCAGCGCTTTCGGCGCATGACTTAGATTGTGGCTCGCTGATTGGTCGCGGCGATCAATCAGGGAGGCACCTCGCACCTTGGCGGGAGATTTGAATCATTCTCTGAGCGTAGCGAGATTCAAATCACGCGCTAAGAGCAGTGACCAATCAGCGCTCTCGGCGCTTGACCCCAGCTTTGGAGGGGGATTTGAATCCCGGCCGCCATATAGGAATATCCGTAACTTGGGGGTCGGGGCACTTCCGCTCCGTGCAGGCGGGAGATGAGCGCAGCATGCAGCGCTTATCTCCCGGCTGATTCAGCGGCGCGCTTTGAGGCGCAGGAGGTGACCGGCGGCTATCGTTGGGAGATCAGCAGCTAGAGCCGCTGATCTCCCGACGGTAGCGGTGGCGCCGGTGTCACTTTCTCCCGCGGTGCATTGTGGAATATCAAAATCGAACACTCCTTAAGTATCTTTGTTTGCGAAGTTTATTTAAGTGGAGGCAGTGTAGAGGAGCAACATACAGGTGGGCAACGTTTCGACCAAAACCTTTGGTCTTTATCAAGCCTGTTGCTATGGACAAAATGAAAAATAGAAAAGCATCAGAAAAGTGCTCAAATATACAGTGTGGGGGGGGAGGGAAGGGGGTGGAGGTCCCCCCTCCCTCAGCAGAGGGAATATATACAAATTTACAAAGCTACTATGAACAACGTCTGGGGGTATACACCCCTTCAATCAGAGAATTGTATCCAGCAGTAAGAGTCAAGGGAGGAAGAAGACAGACTTCTAAAAGACAGAGAGTTTTTGGATTTACACACTTCAAACACTGAGTCCTAGGGGCCTTAATAGGGAAATTGACTGGATGGTCTGATCCTTCTTTCCATTAACCTTACTTTGTTTTTCACCCCAGATGTACTATGGAACTTGATCCCTCCATCCAACCACCTTGTAATCGTGGCACACCCGTTATGGTAAGAGCACCTCCCATAGTGTCACATAGAGTCTATATAAAATTCCCCCCGATAATGTATAGTAAATATGGGATTGGGACCCTCTGTGTTCTCCCCTTTTCTTGGATTCCTCCTATACAGGTCCTGACCAGTTGGAAAGAAGATATACTCAATCCCCTTTGGGGATAAAAGAGACCGGTGGTACCCACATGGAAACGTGGGGAACCACTAAATTTGAAATAGTTGTAAAAACACCGTATTACTGCATTTGTTTAATACCTGTAATTGATGTATTTCTGATTATCAGATGTATTTCTGATTACTTCATGTAAAATACCACTTCCCTCCTCTTTTATATACTGCTTTCCTATAGCCCCACAACTCAGGGTATTCTGGACCGTACCACAGAGCGAGTTACACTTACCACCTGTCCTATACCTATCATAGATAAAGCCTATACAGTCACACAACTATGTAGACTCTGTCCGTCTACATAGTAAACAATGAAGGGGCCCCCACATGACATATCACATGACCGTGACGTTTCTTCTATACACTGCACAATCGCGGAAGCGGCCGGCGCTCCGCTACACTGCGCATGCGCGGGCGTCTGCCGTTACTTCCGGGTTGCGGGCATATAAAGCAGAGATTAGGGAAGCCTGGTGTACACCATCACACATAGTGATATAGGACATATAAGATAAAGACATTATGGGACTCTTAACATGAGGGCTCTTAATCCATGACCGGGGACATATTCTTAGCCTGCCTATCTTTTTTACAGGTGACCAATCACCTGTCCATACAACAGGTTAACCATTGAAATAGATGTAAGGTAACAACACAGACTTGATAAGTCCCTTTATACATAGGTACTGCCTATGTATTAGACGATAATTATATATTTTTTTTTACATACAGGCTGAGACATGCAATTGCTTGGCAGGAATCTGACCTAAGAATACACCAGACCTTAAAACTAGGAAGGTGGGGTACCTATAGACTTCATCTTGATATTGTTTATTACGTCTTTTTTTTCTTTCTCCTAATATGACTAATAGACAGGTTTTGTCTTCTTCCTCCCTTGACTCTTACTGCTGGACAATTCTCTGATTGAAGGGGTGTATACCCCCAGACGAGTTCATAGTAGCTTTGTAAATTTGTATATATTCCCTCTGCTGAGGGGAGGGGGGACCTCCACCCCCTTCCCTCCCCTCACCACACTGTATATTTGAGCACTTTTCTGATGCTTTTCTATTTTTCGTTTTGTCCATAGCAACAGGCTTGATAAAGACCAAAGGTTTTGGTCGAAACGTTGCCCACCTGTATGTTGCTCCTCTACACTGCCTCCACTTAAATAAACTTAGCAAACATAGATACTTAAGGAGTGTGCGATTTTGTTACTCTAGTCTATTGACTGTGGGATCCTGGAATCCTGTTTTTCTGCACCTCCGTTCTGAAATAAGTCTGTGTGCACGCCATTTTTTCATTTACATTGTGGAATATCGACATAAGCCCCGGAAGTCTGTGACAACCATTATTGCTGATTATATATTAGATAAAAAAAAATAAAAAAAAACCAGCAGGTTACTAATGCACAGTACAAGATCTAAATAAAATTGGGGGTGGTTTAATAACAAAAAAAGGACATGACAGGTTCCTTTAATATGAGATGAAAATAATGTAGGAACATGGAGGTAAAATGAAAGCTGTGCTCTGATTCATGCTATGGATACCACCACACATGTGTATGTACAAAAAAGGTCAGATTTGACCGACACATCAGAAATTACACATAGATTCAATTGGACCACCACAAACTTTACTATTTTTTCACCTAATTCATATTTGAGACCAGATTTTTTTTTTGTACTCATCCGAAAACCAACTACTACTGGAGCTACCATATTCTTTCGTCCTTGACACCACAACACTGTTTTCAACTGACAAAAAATAAAAATTATAAATCTGTCTCTACTGTCCATAAAAAACAGCACAGCACAACACAGATATCATTTCTTATACTGCCGAGGTAAAGTGAGAGCTTATGCCAGACTATGGACACCATCATGCTCTTTGTAAACTGTGTTAAGACAATCTTATCTGCCCACAGCAGCCAATCGAAACACAGTGCCCAATCATTTCTAATCAATCTGAAGGTACCGTCACACGCGGCAATTTTGCAAGCAATTTCACTGGCAATTTGCTGGTTGCAGTGAAATCATGGACACAATGTTCCATTTCTACATGGCAACAAAACAGAACCATGTATCCATGATTTCACTGCAACCAGCAGATTGCAAGTGAAATTGCTTGCAAAATTGCCGTGTTGTAACGGTACCTAATGCAAATTGTTTCTTCAGGGAGGAAGCAGACAAATTCTAGTGCCACCTATGGGAAGTAGTAATCCTAAAGGTCAAAACTGACCCTTTAACGAGCCTTGACATATGATTTAGGATTTATGCTACATCAGAGCCCCAAAGTCATATGACAAGGTTCATTAAAGGGTCAATTTTGACTTTTAAGATTGCTATTTCCAATAGGTGGCACAAGAGTTTGTCTACTTCCTTTCTGAAGAGACAATTTGCATATTTCCCAGAGGAGCATTGCTACTTTAAGTCTCCTCATTACTGACATACCGGACTCGTTTGTCAGTCTTCAAAAGGAGAAAAACGTTCCCCTTAAAGGGAACCAAACAGTAGTTTTTTAGGCTATAAGTGAAAGCTACTACCTTACAAGCTCTGGGATACTGAGTGCAATCATACCTTTACTTCAATGATTCAAGGTTTAATTGCAGAGAAAACGATATCAAACAGCAGGAAAAGAGTGCAGTAAATTAGCATGTGTGCAACACAGCGTCACTATGAGTGGCTGGGTTTCTTTTTTACTACTCCCCAGTGAGCTCTAAGCCAAACCCTCCCCACTCCCTCTCTCCCTGTCACTATATACCAGGCAATAATTGGAGACCAAGGCTGCACTCTTTACCACTGTGTGTCCGCAGAGGTCTCCTCTCACAGACCGGGTCACAATAAGGAGAGGAAACTGGGACAGATCCCTGCTATTATCTGATCTCTGATGTCAATACTGGGGATCTGTCTGGGACAACTCTCCTTGTTGTGACTGCGGTCTATGACTATGAGGAGACCGGGGACGTGTAGAGACTGGAGGGGACGGGGTCTTCTTCTGCTTGTGCAAATAAGACTGCCATTACTATTTATTTGCATGAAAACTACTCCCTTGGAGAGGGACTGGCAGCTGGAGCAGCTCAGGAACAGCACAAACGATCTGCCTTGAGGACCTGGCATTTCCCTGGTAACCCACAACAAAGAGCGGTGACGCTATTTCGGTTTCGCAGTCACGTGACCGGATAGGTCCGGTTCCGAGGACCAGAAGAGAGGAAAGCGGAGAGGCAGCGCACATACCACCGGCGGCGGAGGCTGGTAAACCAGGTTGTGCAGGACTTGCACAACCTGATAAGGCGAGTGGCCATCTACTCACGCCACTTAGACATTTTTAATAAGGGGATCCTACACAAATTGCGACCCTTTTCCTTTTGGTTTTGCTTCTTCTGCTTGTGATCACAGACAGGAGACGCAGGCGAAAGTCGGAGGGAATGAGAGCTCAGCCACATAGGACACCTGACATTACGCTAACACCATGCATGATGTCAGTCATCCTGTGCCTGGTATATGGTGACAGGGAGGGAGGGAGAGAGGGTTTGGTTTAGAGCCCTCAGGGGAGTAATACAAAGAAATCCAACCCCCACATAGTGACGCTGTGCTGCACACTTCATCTCCTCTCTTTTCTATAACTTTTATAAACCTTTTCTGTGCAATCATACATGATAATCATTGAAGTAAAAGGTATTATTACACTCAGTATCCCAGGGCCTGTAAAGGTACCAGCTTCACTTTATAGCCCTAAATCCTGCTTGTTGATTTCCTTTAATAACTCTAAATCATCCACCAATTAATTTTTGGTACTGAAATTAAAGTGATGTGATGAAGAATCTATGAATCACCTCTTTTCAAACTATTTTCCCCATGCAGACATGCGCTATCAATTTCTCCATTCGTTAATAAATAAATGGTAAATTCCTAAATTGTTTTAGCAAAGCACGTAATAATTTTATCTATTGATTAACTTGTAAAAAACAAAACACTTTAAATCATTGCTGCAGCGTATCTAATACAAAAGTGTTAGTTATGTAATAACCACAAGGTGGCGCTCTGGTAAAAACAGACGCTCTGACAATAAACCTTTGTGCTATGTGTATATTATAACCCTATTTTATCATATTAAAACACCCCAGAACCTCAAAGATTTTGTTTTTGTGATTTTTTTTTTCTTTTTTACAGACCCATAACCGTATAGCATTTGGGGCTTGATTTTGAAAGCAAAGCTGTAGTTTGGGGAATGAGCAGGGTTGTCCTGGTAGTGGACAATCCTTATAATGAATCAGGGCCTTCTTGTATTCTTTATATTTTAGCGGTTAAAAACTTTTTTTATATTGCCATTTTCTGAGAGATGTTACTTTATCCTTCGTTACTAGCCCAGTGTGCTTTTCACTAATAACATTTTGAGGTATATACGATGCTTTGATTGCAGTTTATGGGGAGTTGCAGCGTCCTAAATAAAGTTAAATAATTAATATTTAAATAATATTTACTTATTATATATAATATTATGTTAATAATAACTATTTCTATTATATTAATTATTTAATTTCACAGGCACAATGATCCCAATTATGTTTATTTTTTAAATTCCTGGATATTGTATTGAGAAAAGAGGGATTTAAACTGTATTCTTGGGATTAATAATTGTCAAACTTTTTTAAATTAATGTTTAGTTTTACTTTTATATTTTAGCAACTTAGGAGCCTTGCATTGCTAGTGCTGTATAATACAATGCATAGTATCACAGTGTATAGCGACAGATTTCCTACAAAGCACAGTCTATGACAGTGACAAGAATCAATCAACTGATTATGCTAATGCACTGCGTTTATTGTCAATGACGACTCCATGAGATTTTTTTTGGGGGGAGGGGGGAATCTTTTACCTCTTAAAGCCTAAATGAAATTTGTTCTTGTGTACGTCTCAGCTTTAGCTGATGCAGTGGAAACTAACCCAGAAATATGATATTAATCTGAAGCTAGTAAACTCTTAAAGCGTAAACCGTCTTTTAAATTTTTATGTAATAGTAATGTAGAGCAAGTGATTATAATCAACTTTCACATACACTTTATTAATGAAATCAGGAAGGAAACACTTTTAAAGAAACTTCCACATGATGTCCTCACTAGGCTGATTTTGAACCACACATAAGCTCCTTATTAGGTACCTCTGTCTTCAGGAGGCGGGGCCTACTCTGCATTCACAATACAGCTGATGGACTCTCAAATTACCTCATGCATGGCAGAGAGAGGGCACGGGGGGATGGGGTCAGAGAGGGCACGGGGGGGGGTTATAGGGTCAGAGAGAGGGCACGGGGGGGGTATGGGGTCAGAGAGAGGGCACTGGGGGGGGGTCAGAGAGGGCACTGGGGGGGGGGGGGGGGTCAGAGAGAGGGCACTGGGGGGGGGGGGGGTCAGAGAGAGGGCACGGGGGGGTCCAGAGAGGGCACGGGGGGGGGGGCGGGGGGGGGGGGGGGTCAGAGAGAGGGCACGGGGGGGGTCAGAGAGAGGGCACGGGGGGGGGGGGTCAGAGAGAGGGCAGGGGGGGTCAGAGAGAGGGCACGGGGGGGGTCAGAGAGAGGGCACGGGGTGGTCAGAGAGAGGGCAGGGGGGGGTAGGAGGGCAGGGGGGGGTCAGAGGGGACGGGGGGGGGGGGTCAGAGAGAGGGCACGGGGGGGGGGGTCAGAGAGAGGGCACGGGGGGGGGGGGGGAGGGGGTCAGAGAGAGGGCACGGGGGGGGGGTCAGAGAGGGGCACGGGGGGGGGTCAGAGAGAGGGCAAGGGGGGGTCAGAGAGAGGGCACGGGGGGGTCAGAGAGGGCAGGGGGGCAGAGAGGCAGGGGGGTAGAGAGAGGGCAGGGGGGGGCAAGAGAGGGCAGGGGGGCAAGAGGGCAGGGAGGGCAGGAGGTACAGGGGGGAGAGAGGGCGGGAGAGAGCAGGGAGGGGCAAGACGGGAGGGCGGAGGTCACAGGGGGCAAGAGAGGGCACAGCGGGACAGAAAAAGGGCAAAGGGGGCAGAGAAAGGGCAAAGGGGAGGGGCAAGTGCACAGGGGCAGAGAGAGCGCATGGGGGGTGAAGACAGCAGCTGCAACAGAGCCAGCCCCCATTGTGATGTCATCCTCCCCCCCCCCCCCCGACGCAGATGTCACCGGGCCCACATCTAGTGTGTATAATATTATATATAAACACACACAGTGTATTGGGATATTAGGTTTCTGAGCATGTGTGTGTGTTAATATATATTATATATATTAACACACACACCGCTCAGAAACATAAGGGAAACACAAATATTTCAACAAATGAAATAACGATTTATTCCAAGGCATACATCAACGCACACATTCATGTACACACATACGTACATACATATGCACACTTGATGTAGAGCAATCCAGATCCAGAATACTGTACTTACAGTCCTCTCATCATTTTCAAATGCTTCTCTTGCTTCTTCATAGCTGCATAATTCCTCCCTGCATTCTCTCTCAATGTTCCCTTGCTTTATTTCCTCCAGAAAACTGTTTGCTCTTGGAAAACGCTTTAAAATGGAGTTTGCTTCATCTTCAGGCAGAAACACTAAAAACAAAAATAAGAATTCATATAATATAAAAATACATTTATATAAAATATGCCATACAAAATGTCCCATAATTGTATATAAATTAAAACATTAAAGGTTATGAAATTGATGCTGAAAATGTTTTTGTTAGTTTGCCTTTTATAGACAAAAATCAATGAACTTACTAAACAATCTCTCTCAAAAACGTCCATCTATGTTGACATAGTCTGGCCAGCCTCCTAAGGCCCCCTTCACATCACGTTTTGTTCCTGTCAGTGGGGATCCTGTTAAACATTGGAGTCTACGGAAAATGGTTACGGATTGCTACTTATCTTCCATTTGAATCTGATTCAGTAAACAAAATTAAAAGGAATTAAAGAATCCTTTACAAACGAAAGGAAACTGGATGCCACAATGACAATCAGCTGATGCATTCGTTTTCTGTAGACTCCATTGTTGAAATAATGGATCCGGCTGAAATTAGTTATTTAAAAAGTGATAAAAAAGTTGCGGCTGCAAAACATTTTTTGCCAAAGGATCTCTGCTGGCTCCGTTCTACCAGATGATTACTGGACACGTGACCTCCCGCCTTACATAGCTGGCTGCTCTGCTATTTCTCGCAGTGATCTGGCAGTTTACTATTCCTAGTTGCGTATGATTTCTCTGCTGCAATTCACCAGTTTAGACCACTCAAGGGGGTGAACTACAGCAGATCACAGTCCGGATTAAAAAAAAAATAAAAATAGCATCCAAATGATTGGGATGGGGGAAGATTATACATTTTACTATATATATCAGAGTATGGAGAAAGATGCACATTGTAGACTCTGCAAGGGTGGAGTAGGGAATTGCACACCTCGCCATATCAGTAACTGTCAGCCCAAGAAAGAAGAGCGCTCTCAAACTGTAGAATGAGAAATCTGTTCATGCTGAATGTAGAATAGTGAAAATCCCTAGAGATGAGCGAACCTGCTAATGTTTGTGTTTGGCCGATCTGGGTGGACTTTAAAAAAAGTCTGAGTTTGCAGATGGACTTCGCCTAAACTTGAGCCCAAACCCCATATAAGTCTATTAGGACCAGAACATTAGTGCTCATTAAGCCTCATGCATATTCCTCTGTTTCCTAGCACCTACCCCGGCTGTACCCAAACAGTAAAAAATCTTCTCAACAGGGGCGTAACAACAGGGGTGGCAACTGCGATGGAGCTTGGACGCAAAGGGGCCCACACTGCCCCCAGACCCGCTTCACAGTGATGAGTGCAGGTCCAGACTGACAAGCGGGCATTTGCCTTGTGGGCTTGTTGTCATAATTGGACCGCCGGTCCTTTAAACTCCTGCTTGGAGCCCTGTGTGCGCACACTCTCCGTCTGACATGGGCCGCTGCGACAAGCTCTTTCTGTCTGGCGCTGGGCAGAATTCACCCTCCACTTACCAGTGCTAAGGTTCCCACTCCTTTGTATGTCCCACCTGTCCTATGCTTCAGAGGAAGCTGCTGCGTCCTTCCTGCTCTTTGATTGGAGGAACACCAATCAATAGAGTTTGCAAAGTCTGCAGTTCCACCAGTCACATTACTAACGCTAGTGATTGCTTCCTGTAATGTCTGCTTCCTGCTCTCTGATTGGAGGGACAGTCGTCACTAGAGGTTGCATTATGCAGCCGCAGCTTCACCAATAGAGAAAGCAGAGAGTGCGGCACCGCTGAGGAGGCTGCAGGCTGCCCAACACCATCTGTACAAGCTCCATGCTGAACTGTGAGTAGCTGCCTGCAGTCATGGAGGCTGATAATAACACTCTCTCTGCTTATTGTTTGGGAGGGGAAAGAGTAGATAGGGGTGAAACAAGCTGGGGGTGGGTACAGGTGGAGCCATATCTATGGGTCAGGCAACAATAGGAGAGGGAATATCAGTATGTCCTATTATGTGTGATTAAATACAGCCATAGGTCCTCAATTGCAGT
The DNA here is from genome assembly GCA_033576535.1 of Allobates femoralis. NCBI lineage: Eukaryota > Metazoa > Chordata > Amphibia > Anura > Aromobatidae > Allobates > Allobates femoralis. The sequence continues at coordinate 456,331,992 of JARQOC010000002.1, read as the reverse complement.
GTATTCCTGTGTGTCTTCTATGTCTGTGTACATAGTGCCATGTGTGCATCTGTGTGCATGCTAATGTATGTGTGTGTGCGTATCTGTTGTGACGTGTGTGTGCAGTCATGAGCATGGTGAGGTGTGTGTGCAATCATGAGCATGGTGAGATGTTTGTGCAACCATGTGCATGGTGATGTGTGTGAATCCATCTGCACAATGACACGTGTGTGCATGGTGGCGTGCGTGTGTGTGCAATCAAGTGCATGGTGATGTGTGTGTGCATCCGTGTTCATGATAATATGTGTATGGGTGTGTATATATGCACCTGTATACATGATTGGTTTGTCTGTGGTGACATATATGTATGTATGCATGCATTTGTGTGCATAGTGACATTTGTGTGTTTTGTTTGTAGTGACGTGTAGTTGACAATTTCTTCCTCCCTGACAATGTGCAGTAGACAGGTGTAGACCTCCATTTTCACCAGGACACTGTGTGCCCAGTGAAGTAGCAGTGACACAGGCTCAGGCAACCATTAGCACCAACTCTGCAAAACTTCTGCCTGGCTGTGTCCTCCATCTCCGCTCTGCCTCCCAAGGGAGGCAGAGATTTGCAGAGTTGGCGGTGACACTGCTCTTGTAAATCATGTCACTCACTTCCACAAGGGTCATGATCACATTAGGATAGTTTCACACTAGCGTTTTTTGGGATCTGTCGGCAGCTGCTTGCATCCATCCATCGCAAATTCATAAACGCTGGTTAAGGCTACGTTCACACATTTGCGTATTTTGCTGCGCTTTTTTGCGCGCGCTTTTTGCCGCGTTTTTCGGCCGCGCAAAAAAGCGCAGCAAAATACGCAGGGGCTTTCACACACTGCGCTTTCTTTCCCCCAGAAAGCGCAGTGATGTCACAGAGGGGAGGAAGAATCCTGCTTCCTCCTCCCCTCTGTGACATGTGTGACCGCCCCATTAGACTTCACAGTGTATTAATATACACTGTGAAATCTAAATTAAACAAAAGCAAGTTAATGAAAAATAAAAAAGAATCAATACTTCACCTGTCCGACGCCTTCTCCCGCTGTGCGATCTCCGATTCCAAGTGAGATCTCTTCTGACAGGACCTGTGATGATGTCAGAGGGGGGTGTTCCCGGGGCGGTCCCATCGCTGATTGGCTGCTCGCGGTCATATGATATGTATCACATGACCGCGAGTGCCCGGGAACGCCCCTCTGACATCACCACAGGTCCTGTCAGAAGAGATCTGACTTAGAACCGGGGATCGCACAGCAGGAGAAGGCATCAGACAGGTGAAGTATTCATTCTTTTTTATTTTTCACACACTTGCTTTTGTTTAATTTAGATTTCACAGTGTGTATTAATACACTGTGAAGTCTAATGGGGCGGTCACACATGTCACAGAGGGGAGGAGGAAGCAGGATTCTTCCTCCCCTCTGTGAGAATACGCAGAAGTAGCTGCGTAAACAATTGACATATCAATTGTTTACGGAGCTGCGTTTTCTCCCGGAAAACGCACTGCGTATTTTTACGCAATGTCTGCACTGCAAAGTGAATTTCCCATTCACTTTGCAGGCAGACAAAAGGCACATTGCGTATTTTGAAAAGCGGGCGTAAAAAAACGCGGCAAAATACGCAATGTGTGAACGCAGCCTAAGGCAATTCTCCTGACCTGAACATATCAGCTGCAGAATCATAAGTAAATAAAGCTGTTGTGCTCAGGTCAGGAGAGCTCTGCTGGGCAGTACGCTGCAATCCTCAAACAAGTCATGCACTTGTGTGACTCCAGCATATAATTGTGAAGAAATTGCAGTACTTTTTATTCTGTGTATATACACTGCACAGTACCAGTTCTCCTACACTGGGTGTAATCTTCAGTATATGTATTTTTCTGTATATATACTTTGCACAGTACCACTTCTCCTGTTCTGTGTACTGGGTGTAATCCTCAGTGTCTGTATTATTCTGTATATACAGTACAGACCAAAAGTTTGGACACACCTTCTTATTCAAAAGAGTTTTCTTTATTTTCAGGACTATGAAAATTGTAGATTCACTCTGAAGGCATCAACCTATGAATTAACACATGTGGAATTATATACTTAACAAAGAAGTGTGAAACAACAGAAAATATGTCTTATATGCTAGGTTCTTCAAAGTAGCCACCTTCTGCTTTGATTACTGCTTTGCACACTCTTGGCATTCTCTTGTTGAGTTTCAAGAGGTTGTCACCGGAAATGGTCTTCCAACAGTCTTGAAAGAGTTCCCAGAGATGCTTAGCACTTCTTGGCCCTTTTGCCTTCACTCTGCGATCCAGCTCACTCCAAACCATCTTGATTGTGTTCAGGTCATCTGGCGTAGCACCCCATCACTCTCCTTCTTGGTCAAATAACCCTTACACAGCCTGGAGGTGTGTTTGGGGTCATTGTCCTGTTGAAAAATAAATGATGGTCCAACTAAATGCAATCCGGATGGAATAGCATGCCGCTGCAAGATGCTGTGGTAGTCATACTGGTTCAGTATGCCTTCAATTTTGAATAAATCCCCAACAGTGTTACCAGCAAAGCACCCCCACACCATTACACCTCCTCCTCCACGCTTCACGGTGGGAACCAGGCATGTAACAGTCCATAAGTTCACCTTTTCTGCATCACACAAAGACACGGTGGTTGGAACCAAAGATCTCAAATTTGGACTCATCAGACCAAAGCACAGATTTCCACTGGTCTAATGTCCATTCCTTGTGTTCTTTAGCCCAAACAAGTCTCTTCTGCTTATTGCCTGTCCTTAGCAGTGGTTTCCTAGCAGCTATTTTACCATGAAGGCCTGCTGCACAAAGTCTCCTCTTAACAGTTGTTGTAAAGATGTGTCTGCTGCTAGAACTCTGTGTGGCATTGACCTGGTCTCTAATCAGAGTTGCTGTTAACCTGTGATTTCTGAGGCTGGTGACTTGGATGAACTTATCCTTCGCAGCAGAGGTGACTCTTGGTCTTCCTTTCATGGGGCCTTCCTCATGTGAGCCAGTTTCTTTGTAGCGCTTGATTATTTTTGCAACTGCACTTGGGGATACTTTCAAAGTTTTCCCAATTTTTCGGACTGACTGACCTTCATTTCTTAAAGTAATGATGGCCACTCGTTTTTCTTTACTTGGCTGCTTTTTTCTTGTCATAATACAAATTCTAACAGTCTATTCAGTAGGACTATCGGCTGTGTATCCGCCAGACGTCTGCACAACAAAAACTGATGGTCCCAACCCTATTTATAAGGCAAGAAATCCCACTTATTAAAACTGACAGGGCACACCTGTGAAGTGAAAACCATTTCCGGTGACTACCTCTTGAAGTTCATCAAGAGAATGCCAAGAGTGTGCAAAGCAGTTATCAAAGCAAAAGGTGGCTACTTTGAAGAACCTAGAATAGAAGACATATTTTCAGTTGATTCACACTTTTTTGTTAAGTATATAATTCCACATGTGTTAATTAATTGTTTTGATGCCTTCAGTGTGAATCTACTATTTTCATAGTCATGAAAATACAGAAAACTATGAATGAGAAGGTGTGATCAAACCTTTGGTCTGTTCTGTATAATATTATATATATATTACACACACACACACACACACACACACACACACACACACACACTGCACTGTACCACTTCTCCTGTCCTGTATGCTGGGTGTAATGCTCAATCTCTGTATTATTCTGTATATATACACTGCATATTGCCACTTCTCCTGTCCTATATACTGGGTGTAATCCTCAGTAATCCAAAAAAATTCGTCCAGCTCCACGTTTTCTTAAAAGAATTAATTTTATTTTCAAGAGTTTAAAATCATGTACAATGACGCATTTCGACCATAACTGTGGTCTTAGTTATAATGTCATGTATCACATGACCGCGAGCGGCCAATCAGTGCCGGGAACGCCCCTCTGACATCATGTCAGGTCCTGGCAGAACATACATCGCCTGGCCTCGCCACCGGACACTGGGAAAAGGTGTCGGAGAGGTAAGTATTTCATTCTTGTTTATTTTACATACATTTGGCTTTGTTTAATTTAGATTTCGCAGTGTATATTAATACACTGCGAAAACTAATGGGCGGTCACAGCTGTCACAGAGAGGAGGAGGAAGCAGGATTCTTCATCCCCTATGTGACGTCAGAGGAAGAAAATGCAGGAGCTCCTGCGTAAAGAATTGACATTTCAATTCTTTACGCAACTTTGTTTTCTCCTAGAAAAAGCACTGCATATTTTTACGCAGTGTCTGCACAGCAAAGTGAATTTCCCATTCACTTTGCTGGCAGACACAAAACACATTGCGTATTTTGAAAAGCATGCGTAAAAAAGCGCGCCAAAATACGCAATGTGTGAATGTAGCCTAAAGCTGCTTTCACATCATGATTTTTGTTCAAACGGATAGCCACGGATCAGATTTGGTCTCCATGTACCCCTATGGGCACGGATGTGCATGGATTGGTCCTTATTGGCATCCAATTGTGTCAGTTTTGTGATGGATCAGTTTGTCAGATTTTTTCCCGTCCACAAAATCGGAGCCTGCTCCGATTTTGGCCTGCCTTGAAAAAAATCGGACAGAAACAGATCCATTGCTGTCAGTTTCAAATAACATGGAGCTCTATGGTGACGGTTCAAAACGGATGCGTTAAAATAATCTGATCCATAAAACAGATCCGACTTGCTGTACTGTGCATGCTCAGAAGCAAGGTACAGCCCAATCTCTGATAACTGAACATGAATCCGTGGGCATCAGTGGTATCTGTTGGCACAGATCCGTGCCGGTCTGTCTGATCCTTGAAATTCAAGGATCACCACGGATGTGCAAAAAACATGATGTGAAAGGGGCCTAAGGATGCTTTCACATTGCGTTTTTTGCCCATCCGTGGCTGTCCGTTGTAAAACGGATATCCGATTTGGCCCCCATGTATCCCTATGGGCATTGGATCGGATCGGGTTTTGCTTTATTGCCACTCGATTTGTGTCAGATCCGATTCTGTTCGAGATTTTGCTGTGCCCAAAATTGGGGACTGCTCAGATTTTGGGCACAGCAGACCAAATCGGATCTGACATCATCCGCAGCCTTTAACATGGAGGCCTGTGGAGCACTGGTCCGAGGAAACAAAGTGAAAATAACTATACAAAGGGTTAAAAATAATTAAAAAAAAAAACAAAACACATGCTCACCTCTCTGGCAGTGTCCCACGCTGCCTCGCTCCCAGGCTTAAGGACCTGGTGTTGCCTGGCAACCCGATCAGCTGATTGAGTTGTCACATGACCGCGCGGTTTAAATCTCCCACCCGCCGATCAAGTTTGGCAGGCGTGAGATTTAAACCGCTCAGCTGATGCCAGTCATGTGACCGATCAGCTGAGCGGTTTAAACCCTATGCACGACAAAATTGATCGGCGGGCGGGAGATTTACACCGCGCGGTCGTCGTGTGACAACCTGATCAGCTGATCGGTCACATGACCGCTCAAGCTGATCGGGTTGCCAGGCAACACCAGATCCTTAAGCACCGGGAGCAAGGACACAGAAATAGTGCTTTCCTTTCCTTCCCGTGCTTTCCATTCCTTCCAAATGCTGTCCTTTCCTGTCCGTGGTGGCCTGCAAAAAGTAGGATCCCACGGCCAGAAAAAAAAAACGCAATGTGAAAGCAGCCAATGAAAATCAATTCTGCTTTAATTCTGGTGCACATACCAAAATGCATTTATGCAATTCAGGGTCTTCGTGCTCATCATAGTCTGCCGCGCTCAGATTAGGTAGCTAAAAAGTGGTGACAGATTCCCTTCAAGCAGTAAAAAATCTTATGATCACAAATTCTGGTAACGTGTCCAGGATCTAGCCATAATCCACTAGAATAAGACTGAAGATGGCATAGAAAATATGAAGTCACTTGTAGAGTCTATAAATCGTTCACCTGGCAGAGCTGACACGAATAGGTAAGGACAAAGGCTCCTGTTCCCAATACATCAGATTGTGCATTGTACTGCAGCAAACTGTCACCAGCGGCGGCACACGGCTCACCAGAGGAGACTCCACCGCTAAAAATAACTGGACAGCTTCTTGGCAGGAGGTAGAGGCACTGGAGGAGGACAATGCGGCTATAGACAATAAAAGTCATATTTTAACCAAACTACAATTCATAAGCAAAAAAATTAACGGAGGCTGCATTTCTTCTGTAATTCTTAATGAAAATCAATATGTGTTTGCTCGACCAAAGAACGCCATCCTGGACACTTCAAGCATGCAGCAGTGATGAAAATAGCAGTAATAAAATTAAAATGACACAGATGCCTAGAAGGTGGTTACAGAGAAAAACTCGAGCAATGCCCACAAGACCTGGCTATGCTTTGCTTTTCATTTCAGAAAATTGCACAATTTTACATTTTTCTATAGAGCTGCATTTCATGTCCATAATTAAATTATAATGGACACGCATCTCTTCTCCAGGAGTATTGGCTAAGCTCTTTCCATTAAAAAGGAACCCGTCATGTCCTTTTTTGGTTTTCATAGGAAGAGAGTAGGCTTGGATCAATCACACCATAGGTGCTTAGGAGAAGAAAAAACACTAATTGATCAAAGGTGGTAATGATCTCCAGCACACTCAAGTAAAGCCAGAATTCTCTGATGTTTTTTGGATGCAATAAAGAGTTTATTATACAAAATAAGAAGAAAACAAAATGCAATCTTCCCAACGTTTTGATCACACAATTTGATCTTTTTTCAAGGATCAATTGCCTGTGCATAAGACAAATTATAATAAAGTAAGAAAAAAATTACATCTAGTGAAACATTATACAAAGGTTTTCAAATACACATGATAATGTATGACTTTTATAAATGGCGAAGGATTAGTAAGCGGGATATAACCAATAGAATATATTATAAAATGTCCATATACAATTAGAAAAATATTAGAATCTGAGAGTCCTCAGTGGTTGATACCTTTTAATGGCTAACTGAAAAGATGGAAAACATTGCAAGCTTTCGAGACACTTAGGGCTCTTCGTCAGGCAGATAATGACATGGTGTCATTATCAGCCTGACGAAGGAGTCACAGTGTCCTGAAAGCTTGCTTTGCTTACCATCTTTTCAGTTAGCCATTAAAAGGTATCAACCACTGGAGGACTCCAGATTCTAATATTTTTCTATCTACTGGCTAACATGGAAAAAACATTTTTTACCTTATCATATACAATTATGCATACAAGATTCACATATACACACGTGGCCACTCCTTATTTAATGAAAGTAAAACCCACAACGGTCACAGAAAACTTGAATCTGACAAAAGGAATAAGAAAATAGAAAAATCTATGAAAATTAAAGTCAGACATTGCTTTTCAACCCTGCTGCCACAGAATTTTTAAAAATAAAATAGGCCTGGACAGAAATGATAGTACCCTTAACTTAATTATTTTGAAAACTACTCCAGTTGTCTCATGTTTGAAGGTTGCCTTTTAGCAGACGGCATGTTTCAGGTCTATCCAATGATGCTCAATAGGATTTAGGTCAGGGCTCATAGAAGTGGCCTTCAGAATAGTACAATGTTTTCATCTTGGCCATTCTCGGGTGTTTTTAGCTGTGTGTGACATTGGGCAGCACATTTCTCTCTGGAATCCCTTGATAGTCTTGAGATTTCATTGTACCCTGCACAAATTCAAGACACCTTGTGCCAGATGCAGCAGAGCAGCCCCAGAACATAACAAAGCCTCCTCCATGTTTTACAGTAGGGACAGTGTTCTTTCGTTGATATGCTTAATTTTTCTGTCTGTGAACATAGAGCTGATGTGCCATACCAAATTGTTCCATTTTTTTCTCATCTGTCCATAGGACATTCTCCCAGAAGCTTTGTGGTTTGTCGACATGTAATTTAGCAAATTCCAGTCTGGCTTTTTTTTTTTTTTTTTCAACAATGGTGTCCTCCTTGGTTGTCTCTCATGAAGTCTACTTTGGCTCAAACATCGACAGATGGAGCATCAGTGTCAGATGGCACTTTGAGCTTGAAGTTAATTTTTAATCTCTTTAGAAGTTTTTCTGGCTCCATTGTTTCTTTAGAAGTTTTTCTGGCTCTATTGTTACTATTCGTATTATCCATCTCTTTGATTTGTCATCAATCTTCCTCCTGCAGCCACGTACAGGGAGGTTGGCTAAAGTCTCATGGATCTTAAATTTCTGAATAATGCAACTGTGCTCATAGGAACAACAAGCTGCTTGAGGATGGTCTTATAACCTTAACCTTTAACATGCTTGTCTATAATTTTCTTTCTAATCTCCTGAGACAACTCTTTCCTTCACTTCCTCTGGTCCATGTTGAGTGTGGTAAACATCATGTCACTAAACAGCACAGCGAGTATCTGTAGCCCTATATACAGGCCCACTGACTGATAAGATTGTAGACACTTGTGATACTAATTAGTGGACACACCTTGATTTTACATGTCCCTTTTGTCACATTAATTTTAGGGGTACCATCATTTCTGTGCAGGCCTATTTCATGATTTAAAAAAAAAAAAAAAAAATTCTGTGGCAGCAGGGTTGAAAAGCAATATCTGACTGTCATTTGTTCATTTTCATAAGATTTTTTAAAATGTATTATTACTTTTGTCAGATTCAAGTTATTTTTGGGACCATTGTGGGTTTTTCTTTCATTAAACGACGGGTACCAACAATTTTGACCACATGTGTATAAGTCCAATGGATAAAACCATTATGGTCATATTGTATGTGACATATAGAATTAGTAACTAACACAAGTAACCAAATTTATAAACGGGATCACAATTTAGTAGAATGTCTTGTATTCTCTATTTAGACCACGAGGTTCCAATGTATTGAGAGCATGAATCCAGAAGAACTCATGTTGTTTTACTATATGGATTCTATTTCCTTCCCTCCTGGATAAGGGAACGTGCTCTATGACCTGAAATTTTAATTGGGAGACATTGTGACCCTTGATTTGGGGTGATGTCACGACCATGTGATAGTAATAGGCAGAGCCAAGTCAATGGGTCTTTGACTTGAGACCTGCTTAGCTCCGCTCTTTATAGTCTCATTGTCATGATATGACCACAAATCATTAAGCACCAGCAGAAACCTTCAATAATTGATGTTAATAAATATTTTTTTAAATCAATTAAATTTTTATTGGTAATATCAATAAGGGCTATACAGAAATTAGCAGAGGGATAACAAAAGGAAAAAAAGGGAGGGAAAAGCAAAGGAATAAAGGCATTTGGGGTTACATGCACCAATCATGAAAGTAATAATGAAGTGACCAAGAAAAAAAATGCATGAAATAGACATAGATTATACAGTCACAAAATATGTGGACGTAGACCAAGGGTCCCACCATGCAAGTCTCTTATTTCTTCTGGAACATGATCCCGCAAAGGTAGTTTCGTATTGAAACATTAGATTCAAATGGGCAATCAGTTCATCTTTAGATGGAGAAACAGATGCTTTCCAATGTTTGCTAATGCATTATCGGGCTGCAAATAATATATTAGACACAATCGGCCTGATGGGGGAGGGAATATCCGAAAAAAAAATACTTAAGACAGCTAACGGGCCGGATAATTGGATGGGAATTCCTGTTACCGTTTGAATTATTGATTCCACCCAAGACCAAAAGGGGCGGATCTTCAGACATTCCCACCATACATGGGCTGAGTTACCTTCCAAACCACACCCCTTCCAACAATCTGAACAGGCGCCGGTAAATAAGCAGGATATATGTGTAGGGGTATAATACCAAAGAAGCTGTATTTTTTTGCCTTGTTCAAAATGGTTAATACACGACATGAACTTGTAAGGGAGAGTAAATGAATTCTGCCAATCTACGAGAGAGGCCGAGAAATTGAGATAAGACTCCCATCTAAGCATAAAAGGCAATTTGCTGTCATCATTTGGGGTGAGGAAAGCTTTATATAAAATTGAAATACCCCCAGAGGATACAATGCCCGGCTTAAAAAAACGTTGCACCGGATCATCGAGGGGAGAGGGTACAGTTTAGAATATGCGGCAATTTTGTAAACAGTGTCGGATTTGAAGGTACTAGTAGAAAACTTTACTCGGGAGACCAAATATAGTGGATAGAGTCGTAAAAGAGCGGAGAACACCGTCCTCATAGAGATCTGATAGTAAGACGATCCCCCCAGCGAGCCATATAGAGCGAGAAAGACCCTCCACACAGCATTCAATGGCCTGTAAACAAATGTGTCTGAATAGGCTGGATAAATGGGAAGGAGCACAGGAGAACCAGAGACTCGTTAGAGCACGCATTGAGAGAACAGCCGATGGGGGCAGGAGGCTTGACGTAACAGAGACAACTCCAGCAGGAATCTCAAAGGGCCACGTGGAGCAAATGTAGATTCAATCTGATACCAGATTAGGGAAGAGTCACCATCCCACCACAACTTAGCAGGTTCCAACAATGCTGCATGATAGTATACTTGAATCAATGCAACTCCCAAACCCCTCCGGAATATGGGGATGACATAACCAGGTGGGAGACCCTATGGGGTTTATTACTCCAAATGAATTTGTCAATAGAAGTCTGGAAGGCCGAAATGTATTTAGATGGGATCGTTAGGGGTAAGCATCGAAACAAATATAAAAGTTTGGGGAGAATCATCATTTTGACCGTCTGAATTCTTGCCATCCAGGATAACAGAGGGAGGGAGAATCCCGACAGGTCAGACTTGATGTCAGACAGGACAGACTCACAATTAGATCTGACAATGTTTTTAAGCTTTGTTTTTTGATACCCAGGTACATGAAACCTTCTGGAGACCAAATGAAAGGGAAATTAGTTTGAATTTGGATTTGGGTGGAATTAGTAAGAAATAAGGGGAAAATCGTAGATTTAGTCAAATTCAGTTTATAGAAGGAGGCCAAAGAGAATTCCCTTAAAACTGAGGCGATTGCATCCAACGAACCAACCGGATCAACAAAGGTCAGGACCACATCATCAGCGTATAAGTCAATTTTGTGTTCTACGTCTCCTACAGGGATACCTCTAATACGAGGGTCCTGTCTGACGATGGCTGCAAGAGGCTCCATGATCAGCGCGAATATTAGAAGGGAGAGGGGGCAACCTTGTTGGGTGCCATTTGAAATAGTAAATTTGGATGAGCAAAATCCAGAGGCATGAACCGAAGCACAAGGATTAGAGTAAAGTGCCATCAGTGCCCTTGCTACCCCTCCTGAAAAACTGAACCTCTGCAGGACAGCATCAATGAATCCCCAGTGTACTCTGTCAAACGCTTTTTCTGCGTCAAGAGACAGGAATACACTGGGGATACGCCCCCTCTCCACCACATCAAGAAGATCAACGAGCCGCCTCGTTCCATCCCTGGTTTCACGACCTGGAACGAAACCCACCTGGTCAGGATGGATCACCTGGGGGAGAATGGGTATAAGTCTATTGGCCCAAATCTTAGTGTAAATTTTGGTGTCACAATTTAAGAGGGCAATCGGACGAAAATCACCAGGAGAGATTAGCGGCTTGCCTGGTTTAGGAAGGGTGGAAATTGTTGCCTCCAGACCCTCAGGCTTAATTACTCCCTCCGACTGCCACCTGTTAACCAACCTAAGGAGATATGGGGAGAGCGAAGGAAGGAACTGAAGGTAATACGAAAAGGGAAAACCGTCTGGACCAGGGGCCGATTTTTTCCTAGAAGAGCAAATTACTTGTGAAATTTCCAATGCAGTAAGGGGAGTATTAAAAGATGAAAGTTGGGATTTTTAAATTTTTGGGAGGTTGGCTTTGTTTAAAAAGGAATTAATAGACTCAGTAGAAGGTTGAGGGACATGGGGGTCGTTGTTGAGATTATATAGGGATGTGTAATATGAAGCAAATTCCTCTGTGATTTTAATTGGGTTGTAAACATGGGATTTATCAGGTTTAATGAGGAATGGGATGTTAGAGCGGAGTTCTCGTTTTTTAATCCTTCTGGCCAAAAGAGAACCCACCTTGTCTCCCATATTGTAGAATTTAGATTTAGATTTCCTAATATCTTTTTCAGCTCTAACCATCATTAATTGACGGATTTGAAGACAAGTTTTAACTAATTCTTTTAGGACAACCGGGGAAGGAGAGTGTTTATGCAGGGCTTCTAAGTGTTTCAGGGAGTCTAAAGCTGAACGGAGGGCAGATTCATATTTTCCTTTATTGGAAGCAACCATTTTAATTAAAGCTCCCCTAACAACCGCCTTGTTGGCAAACCAGAGTGAGTCATCTGGGACGTCCCCTGTATCATTTGACGAGAAAAATTCTCCAATTACCCCTTCGAGAAACTCGGCATTAGAAGGTATAGTGAGCAAATATTCATTAAGACGCCACTTTGCCGGAGGGCAGAGATTTGACGGATCCGAGACATTCAATGTTATTGGAGTGTGATCTGACCACGAAATATTGCCGATGTCCGCTGAGACACAGTGCGGTAAAGCCACATCATCAACTAGAAAAAAATTAATTCTGCTATACGTGTGGTGTCTTGGGGACATAAAGGTAAAATCACACTCTTCACAATGAAAATATCTCCAAACATCATGCCAATTATAAGATGACACCAACGTACGTATTTCCCCCCTAGAACGAGATGGGACGGAGCAATCCAATTGCTTAGAAATGGGAGCATTAAAGTCACCGGCTACTATTGAGCAACCTACTTTAAGAGGGATAGAACCTGAAAGAACCTTTTCAAGAAGGATGACTGGCCAGTATTGGGAGAGTAGACAGAGGCCAGGGTGTAAGGAACATTAACCAGCATGTAATAATGAGATATCTGCCCTGTGCATCCTGTACTGATGACTTCAAAGGCCACCCTTTTAGAAACAAAAATGGCTACTCCCGCTTTTTTAGAAGTATTGTTCGCAAAGAATTGGTGGGTATAAAGAGGAGCGCATCCTAACATTATCTTGTGAAAGAAGATGGGTCTCCTGAAGGAAAACCACATCATAAAATTCCCTAGATAATTGCCTCCACACCAGTGATCTCTTGGCAGGGGAATTCAGACCATTGACATTAATAGAACACAATGATACACTCATAGTAAAACTGTACAATTAGCATTATGAAAATGAGATTGCAGAGGTCATGTAGACATGTTAGCCAATTCAAATTGCAGAGAAGAGCCTTAGGGGGGATAGGAAAAGGAGAAGAGGAATGGGGGGGGGGGGGGAAAGGGAGGGGAGAAAAAAACAGGTGAAACATCAGACAACCTTTAAACTTATGAAAGAAAAAATAGAAGTGAGCAAAAGTCACTTATAGGGGCCGAGGACCCAGGATACCAGAAATAACTGGAAAGCAACAAGGTCCTGAATACCAACAGGACGCATCCACAGAGCAAAACGTAGATTCCTCAGACAGTCTGCCACTCACGGTCCAGGCGGTTTCTGCTGGAAGGACGGGATGAGGACTTGGATTTATCCGGAGAGGACCGGTGATCCGGAGGCAACAGTTGCCATCTTTGGAGCAATTTGGCAGCTTGTGCCGGAAGCAAACACGAAGAGATGGTTCCATCCTTACGAATCAACAGTCTGGTAGGGAAACGCCAACAATAGGGGATCCCCTTATCATGTAGCACAGCCGTGTAAGGGGCAAAGGCCCTTCTGAGTGCCAGGGTGCCCGGGGAGAGATCCGGATAAACTGAAACATTGGCAAATTTAGCAGGAAGAGCAGGATTGCTTCTCAACACATGCAGAAAGTCCTCCTTAAGTTCAAAGAAGTGTATGCATGCTAGAATGTCTCTGGAGACTGAAGGTCCAAGGGCTGCCGGCTTTGGGACACGATGAATGCGATCGATGATTATGTCCTTTCTGTCCACATGAGGAATAGCAGCCATAATGCAATCCTGTAGAAAGGATCTTAAGTCTGCAGGCAAGATAGCTTCCTCAACTCGTCTCAGTTTAATGTTGTTTCTCCTGGATCTGTCCTCCAGGTCCAGGGTTTTTGCCTGTGTCTTGGAGGCAGTTTGTTGGAGGGAATCATTTGCATCCCAGAGTTCATTATGTGAAGTGATCAGCTCTGCTAACTTGCGCTCCAGATGATCAGTCCGGGTCCCCAGTTCCTCCACATCAGCCTTAATTTCTGCCAGCATGTAACGCAGAGGTCCCCAACTCCAGGCCTCAAGGCCCACCAACAGTGCAGGTTTTCAGGATCTCCTTAGTATTGCACAGGGCTTGGCCTCATTACCTGTGCAGATGATCACATTAGCACCTGTGCAATACTAAGGATATCCTGAAAACCTGCACTGTTGGCGGGCCTTGAGGCCTGGAGTTGGGGACCTCTGACGTAACGCATATCTTCCTGGAGAGAACTGCGGAGAGAGGCCAGCATATCTCTCATGACACCTTTGGTAATGGGGGCTTCAGCTTGCTCCTGAGTGAGGGAGCTGACAGGAGGCTGAGATTCCCTCCTTGTAGCAAAAGCAGCGCGGGGGGATGGGGGCACCATGTTTAGTGAATCAGCAGGCAGCCTGGCACCAACAAAGAAGTCAGTTACCCGTTTAGCCTGCTCCCGTGCTGCGAGTCTGGACTTTCCCATCAACTCACCAGGGTTCCCGGAGGGGCTGGAAGGAGGTTTGAAGCTGAGGGGACCTTTAGGAAGGCTGTTTAGAGCCGCTTCTGGCTTCTAGGATGCGGAGCTCCTGCTCTATGCGGCTGCCATCTTCAGCAGGCAAGCCACGCCCCCTGATGTTAATATATTACACTGCTAAATGTAACAAACTGCATAATAGAAGTGGATTGACGTGACTTATTGCTACCACGATAACTGCTGAGGTACATAATGCAAAAAGCTAAGACTCTAAAGTGCTTTTTTATGATAAATACATGGATTTGTTTTCTTTAAAGCAGGTTAGTTATGCACAGTGCATGACCTAAAAAATATAGGGGGTGGTTTAAAATTAAAGAGAAGGACATGCCTGGTTCTCTTTAATCCCCTCCGGCATTACTCCCTCCCCTTCTTCATGATTCTATGGGTTGTAAACACTAAGCCTATATTCCCACGATTAGTTTTGAGTGGAATGGTATAATGGGCAGTGCCACTGGACTCTGCAATGCAGCGGTTTCTAGATTTCACTTTACCAGTCAGAGTGATGCCTTTTCTATTTGGGAAACAATACATAATTTAGAGCCTTTTTTTCTTTTTTAAAGGACCACCCACTGGACCAGGGGTGAGACTCTAGGCCTCAAGAGCTGCCAACAGGTCAGACTTTCAGTATTACCTTAGTATTGCAAAAGTGATAACATAATCACCTGCACTGGTGATGATTCCAACACCTGTGCAATGCTAAGGAAATCCTGAAAACATGCACTGTTGGTGGACCTCAAGTTCCCCACCCCTGCACTGGACTCAAGCATACAAACACCAGTGATTAAAATATATCAAATGGCCAGTTAGGCTATGTCCACTTGATCTGGAGACACTGCACTTGAACACAGCGTCTCCTCTCCTGCAGAGAAGTCTGAACTCCGTGGGTGAATGCAACTGCCTGGGCCCATGGTCCGTGTTCAAGGCGCGGCTGCTTTTTGCTGCATTTGAAGAGATCGCCTCCGACTCTGAAGCAATGACTGACATGCTTGCAGCCGGGAAGCAGCCACACATGTCAGAATACAAGCACAGTGGACGCAGGATTTTATCTACATCCCATCCACTGTGCTTGTACTGGACAAATCAACGTTTTGGATATCGCAACAACACTTAAAATCCAAAAACGCTGCATATACTGAACGTGGGAATGGGGCCCTAAAGGAAATATTTACTTGCAAAAATGTGTATTGATCTTTTTGGGTTCTCCTGCTCTTTTAAACCCTCCCTGCAGACCAGACATCATTTTCATCATGACAGGTCTCCGATAAGACACTTGGTGTCTCTCTTATTGCAATGAAGCAACTGACTAAAGTTCTTAGGGCCACGTCACACACACTGATATCTGTGCAGAGATTGTTCGCAGATCTCTGGTTGCAGTGAAATCATGGACACATTGTGGCTGTGTACAAATGTAACAATGTGTCCATGATTTCACTGCAACCAGAGATCTGCGAACAATATCTGCACAGATATCTGTGTGTGACGTGGCTCTTCTGTTACCAACGAGGGAAGAGTTAATAGGTAACAATTAGTTTATAATCTGCATTCTCATAAACAGAAGCCAGTACTTGATGTGGCATTGCTATGGAAGAGACACGAGTATTTTCTCTAGTGATTAAACCTTTGTTGTCTGCTCTAGAAAATGTACTAAGTCAATGATCTCACCTGACAATGGCTGCTGTAAACAGACCACTGGCTCTCTGTGCTGGCACACAAATTGCTGTATCACTCTGGGCAGATGTGATTTGATAAGCCCAGGGGGATCTTTCTACCAGAGAAAATGCAATTCATCAGAAGACACGTGCCAGCCATGAATGGCAGTGTTGTAGTGAGCACCTCTCTGACAACCGGTCAGTGTCAAATCCTCTTTTCAGCTCTGTGTCTGAGCAACAAAAGGTTATTCAGACAAGAGGACCCAACAGCTTTCTTCTGAGATCTATGGAAAAGAACATTGCTGACATGTGAATAATAATATGGATATTACTTAATGTAAATAATAACCGGCTATGCGAGATGATCGCTCCCTTACATGAGATGGCTCTTGGGAACTGGTACTTTCAGTATATATTGTTTTCCTAGAAGAGCGTCTGTACAACACATGTAGGATACATACAGGATACATACACAATATATGTACATGCATATTTGGCTTTATAGGCTTTTTTGCCTACAAGGTAGACCACTAGTTCCCCAGAGCTTGTCCTAGCCTCTCACACAGCCATATCAGAATATCCCTCACACTACACTGATTAGGGGCACTCACCCCAAAACGCAGCGTCTGCAGTTTGGGGTTCTGATATGGCACAAATCCTTGGTCATATTATAAGGCTTGTTAAAGGGAACCTGTCACTTCTAAAACGCCACCTAACCTATAAAAACATGTCCCTGTATCATCCTATGACCATTCTCACAATCCTTTTGTCTGCTAAATGCTGGCTGTAAAAGTACTAAAATACGTTTTTATACTTACTCATTATCCATTATAATGAGTAGGGACTATATTCCTTAGCCCTCAGGGCTTGTTGCTTTGCTGCCTCCTTGTCAGAAGATCACGCCCTAATGCCGCATTGTACATGCGGTGCTTGAAGCCGGACGAGCGGCGTGGGTATACTCACGTCACCCAAACCGGAAATAACACAATTCGAGTCATTACATGCCGAGCCAGTGACGTGCAAAGCAGGCAGGGCCTCGCAGAACATGAATACAAGATCATGCCCATTAGGGCGTGATCTTCTGACGAGGAGGCAGCAAAGCAACAAGCCCTGAGGGCTAAGGAATATGGTCCCTACTCATTATAATGGATAATGAGTGAGTATAAAAACGTTTTTTTAGTACTTTTACAGAAAGCATTTAGCTCACAAAAGGATTGTGAGAATGGTCACAGGATGATGCAGGGACATGTTTTTATAGGTTAGGTGGCTTTTTGGAGGTGACAGGTTCCCTTTAAAGAGTTGACTATGACTTTGAGGGTTGCTACCTAAAGGTGGCGCTAGAATTCATCCTCTTCTACATTGAAGTGACAATTTGCATATTTCCCAAAGGAGCATTGCGGCTTTAAATCTCCTTATCAACATATCTGTCTCCTTATGACTGCAGGGAAACGCCTCTCCATAAGGTAGATAGCTAGTTCCCCAGACCTAGGCTTTTTTGAGCATTTTTTTGCAGCATTTGTAAATAAGGGCCTGTTCACACTGCATTTATGACTGCCAAAAAATTCATTTAAAAGTATGAAATGAGATTTGGATAGAACCAAGGATGGAGCCATAGAGTGTATAAAAAGTTTGCATAGACATTGTATTTTTTACGTTTGTCTCCATCTTTTCAGATAGGCACAAGAACATAGACAATTACATTCTTGTTCACATCAGATAAGACAGACACCAACAGGAAAAGTACAATATATATTGTATATTTTAAACTGTTTTGAAAAGGTGTTTTTTTACTTCTTGTCTTCATGTCACAACCTATCTAATCCTGCTTCTGCCAATAAGGAGCCCTGTAGAAAGCTCTTCATTAATGGCCAAGAAATAGGAGTCTGAAAAGTCCAGTGACCAACTCCAAGATTACCAACTTTGTTTTTAATAATATGTAATGATATTATCGAAAAGAAGCCAGCATTTTTTTAAAAGGAGTTTCCACTACTTGGAAAATCCCTTGTATCCCCCTTTTACAGTAACACCTATACTCACCTCCAGTGCCTATGCCGTTCAACAGAAGATAGAAACTAAGTGCTGATGACTACACTCACATCTCACACAGCGTCAATCACCCAGGATTCAGGACGTCTTCAGAGGAGGTGACAGTGCAGGAAACTATTAAGTAACTGCAGTGCTGCCCCCCTCATGATGTTCTAGGAAGGGCGATGGACGCTGCGGGGAGTGAGAACAGCTCCAGCCTCCCGGAACGTCACGTTTCAGGCTCTTCTCAAATGAAACGTCATAGGGAGTGCAGTAAAAACAAACAACTTCATGGATTAGATACACAAGGAAAAGTGTAGGGAATTGTATAATTTATAAAAGTGGAAAGGGGGTAAGGATAGTTCGAAAATACGTTTTAGGTGCCAGACCGACCCTTTACGGCCACTTGACAGAGCAGATTAACAGTGTAATGTGCAGCACACAATGTCTCTACCACTGCTTCTAAGCACCTTTACATAAAATCAGAAATCTATGGAGGTATAATAAGCAAATACAAATGGATTTGTAATGGTGATGTGCATTACACTATAATGAGTGCAAAGGTACATGCTAAAGAAGACAAGAATTACAATGACACAAACACTGTACCAACTGTCTGTACTCGGAAAACCCCTTCATTGAAGAATTGTACTTCAAACATGTCTTTGTTATCAGTATCCCACTGAAGAAAAACGTGTGTAATGTTATACATATACATACATGCTATACGTCTACTATATAATCGTCTAATTCTGTCTGTTGATCACGGAAATTGATTGGTCGCACCAACCGCCCGCGACTAATCAGCGACAGGCGCAGTCCGGCCGCGAATTGGTGCAGGATTTGAACGGCGCTTCGCTGATTGGTCAAGCCTGGCCGGCATACATATTCTAAAATACCCGATGCGTTAGAATTGGGCCACCATTTAGTAATATATATATATTATATATTTATACACACACGCACATTACACACATTATACAAACTACACACACACATAGAACACACCTCGAGTGTTCAGCAGCTTCATATGAGCAGAACAAACAGCTACTCTGCATAGATACTAATGTGTACTGAAGGGGCCTTGAGCAAGGAGCATCATTGTGTTCCCATGCACAGAATGAAGACTACATAAAATCTGCAATAGATTTCTGGTATATTATATAATTTGTCATATCAAATAACTGCAAGGGAAGATTTCATATTTAATATAAAAAAGGACATTCTGTTTTCTTTGCCTTCATTTGAAACGACATAAAAGGTAGTGCAAGTAATTCTCTTATTGGATAACATAGCTTTACCATTAGCTCTATTTTCGCCTTCCCTTCCTCCCCCCCTTATCATCCTTTAACATTTTCTCAGTAGATTTCAAGTCTGTCTGTCTATCCAATGCTATAGGATTCACATTAAAGAGGACCTGTCACCAAACCAGGCATGGTGATCTAATTACAGCACTGGATGCAGCATGTCTGCAGCATGCAGACAAGGTGTCCCCCAGCACTTGAGCAGCCCTGTACCCCGAGATAATACAGTTAGAAAACTTACATTCTCCAGCCACTAAGGAGGTGGCTAGGGGCTGCAGCCAAGTGCAGATTCACACCCCCTGCATGTGTAATCTGCCCACCGCTGCCAATCATTCTCTCCCTGTCTGCAGCATTTAAACACAGTTTTTTTTCTCTCCCGTTTAGCCCCGCCCCTCAGGGGGCGGGGCTGACTTTCTTGGAGAGAAAAAAAAAGGAGAATTTTGTATACTTACCGTAAATTCCTTTTCTCTTAGCCTCTAATTGGGGGACACAGGACCGTGGGTGTTATGCTGCTGTCCACTAGGAGGCGACACTAAGCAATCTGCAAAAGAGTAACAGTGGCTCCTCCTCCTCAGTATACACCCCTGGGGCAGGCACTGCCTCCTCAGTTTTGTGCTAAAGCAGTAGGAGAAGTAACAAGGTTAACCAATACCAACAAAGCCTGGCAAGGCCATAACATAACAATATAAGAGTAACAAAAACCACTAGAAACAAGGCCGTATGGCCAACAGGGTGGGTGCAGTGTCACCCAATTAGAGGCTAAGAGAAAAGGAATTTACGGTAAGTATACAAAATTCTCCTTTTCTCCTTCGCCTCATTGGGGGACACAGGACCGTGGGACGTCCCAAAGCAGTCCCTGGGTGGGAAAGACAATGGAACTAATGATACTGAACAAGTCAGTGAACAGAGAAACACCTACAGGTGGGCAACCGCCGCCTGAAGGATGCACCTACCCAGACTAGCGTCCGCCGAGGACTGGGTATGAACACGGTAGTGCTTGGTAAAAGTGTGTAAGCTCGACCAGGTGGCCGCCTTACACACTTGGAGAGCCGAGGCTTGGTGCCGAATGGCCCAGGAGGCCCCCACGGCTCGGGTAGAATGTGCCTTGATCCCGCTGGAAGAGGAGTAGTTTTCATCTTGTAGGCCTCTTGGATAGCTGATCTAATCCATCTAGCCAGTGTAGCCTTGGAAGCTGGCATACCCTTACGGGGGCCTTCCGTCAGAATGAACAGAGCGTCTGACTTACGGAAATGTGCAGTTCTGGAGACATAAATGCGAAGCGCCCTGACGAGATCCAGAGTATGCAGGGCTCGTTCGAACCTGTGAACAGGAGAAGGGCAAAGGGAAGGCAATGAAATATCCTCATTCAAATGGAAAGAGGAGACAACCTTAGGTAGGAATGACGGCACCGGGCGGAGGACGACCTTGTCCTGATGGAACACCAGGAAGGGTGGCTTACAGGAAAGCGCCGAGAGTTCGGACACTCGGCGAAGAGAAGTGATAGCCACTAGAAAAACCACCTTCAGAACCAGAAAGTGGAGGGAGATATCCCGAAGAGGTTCAAAGGGAGGTTCCTGCAGAGCCGTAAGTACCAGGTTAAGGTCCCATGTATCTAACGGTCGTTTGTACGGAGGGACGATGCGATTAACTCCCTGGAGAAAAGTTTTAACCTGCGGCTTAACAGCAAGGCGACATTGAAAGAGTACTGAAAGAGCCGAGACCTGACCCTTAAGGGAACCTAGTGAGAGACCAGACTCCAACCCCGACTGAAGGAACCCTAGAACTAGCGGCAAGGAATAGGGAAGAGGGGTTGATCTCGAGAAGAGCACCATGCGAAGAAAGCTTTCCAGGTGCGATGATAAATCTTTGCCGATGCCGACTTCCGAGCTCTGATCATGGTCTGAATAACGGCAGGGGAGAAACCCGCTTGGGTTAGTACCCAGGTCTCAAGGGCCACGCCATCAAATTCAGGGCGTCTGAATTCTGGTGGTAAAACGGTCCCTGCGACAGAAGGTCGGGACGACAAGGGAGGCGCCAAGGAACGTCCGCCGCGAGCTGGACGAGATCGGCGTACCATGCCCGTCTGGGCCAGTCTGGGGCTATGAGAATGAGTTGAATGCCCTCTTGTTTTATCTTCCGCACGACTGTGGGAATGAGAGGCAGAGGAGGGAAGATGTAAGGCAGCTGGAACTGGGACCAGTTCTGAACTAGGGCATCCGCCCCTAGTGCTTGCGGGTCGTGAGATCTGGCCATAAACCTGGGAACCTTCGTGTTGAGGCGAGATGCCATCAGGTCTACGTCCGGGGCCCCCCAGCGACGGCAGATTTGTTGGAACACGTCGGGGTGTAGGGACCACTCTCCCGAGTCCATGCCCTGGCGGCTGAGAAAATCCGCTTCCTAGTTCTCCACTCCTGGGATATGAACTGCTGACAGCGTTGAGTTCGTCGATTCTGCCCAGTGGAGAATGCGTTGCACTTCGTGCATGGCCTGGAGACTGTGTTCCGCCTTGATGGTTGATGTATGCCACGGCCGTGGCATTGTCCGACTGAATCCGTACCTGTGTGCCTGCCAGCATGGAATGAAAGGCCTTCAGAGCTAGAAATATGGCCCGGATTTCCAGGAGATTGATGGGCTCGGCCGACTCCGCTGGGGACCATGTTCCCTGTGCTGTGTGATGACGATGTACCGCTCCCCATCCGCTGAGGCTTGCGTCGGTGGTGACTATCTTCCAGTAAACCGGTAGAAAAGACCTCTCCCTTGTGAGGGAACGAGGTTTGAGCCACCAATGGAGGGAACTCCTTGCTGCAGGTGACAAACGGAATAACTTGTCCAGGGCAGAAGGATTCCTGTTCCACGAAGTCAGAATTGCCCGTTGGAGAGGCCTGAGGTGTAGTTGAGCAAACGGCACCGCTTCCATAGAGGCAACCATCCTTCCCAAGACTCTCATGGCGAACCAAAGTGAATGAGGACACGGCCGTAGAAGACTGTGGACCCCCTGTCGAAGGGCCTTCGCCTTGTCCTGAGGGAGGAGGACCAGACCCCTGGGGGTGTTGAAAAGCATCCCGAGGAATGTTAGAAATTGTGACGGAACTGGCGATGACTTCCGCAGATTCACCAACCAGCCTAGCCGACGCAGGGTGTCCACCGTGATGGAAACACTCTGCTGACACTCCCTGAAGGAGGGAGCTTTGATGAGCAAATCGTCTAGGTATGGTAGGACTACCATTCCTCTTGTGCAGTATGGTCATGACAGCCGCCATGACTTTGGTGAACACCCTGGGGGCCGTCGCTAGGCCGAACGGGAGGGCCACAAACTGATAATGATCCCGGTCGATGGCGAATCGGAGAAACCGCTGGTGAATTGTCGCGATCGGGATATGGAGGTAAGCGTCCTGTATGTCGATGGACGCGAGAAATTCGTCCTTCTCCATGGACGCTATGATGGAGCGCAGTGACTCCATGCGGAAATGCCGAACCTTCACGAAGGAGTTTAACTGTTTCAGATCCAGAATGGGGCGAACAGCCCCTCCTTTTTTGGGTACCACAAACAGGTTCGAGTAGAACCCTTGGAAGCGTTCGGCTGGGGGTACCGGAATGATGACACCGGCTTTCAAAAGGGAATCGACCGCCTGAAAGAAGGCGCGAGCTTTGGGGGGATGAGCAGGTGGGATTGACAGAAAAAAACGATTTGGAGGATAGGCCGTGAATTCTATGGCGTATCCGGAAGACACCAAGGTGTGTACCCACTTGTCGTCGGTAGAAGCGAGCCAGACCTGACGAAAGCGAGAAAGTCGGCCGCCAACCTGAATAGTGTCTCCCGAAGGGGGGGGGAGTCAGGAAGAAGAAAATCTGCTGGGCTTTGAGCCCTTGGATCTGGACTGGCGTGAATGGGACTGCCAGTTTGCACCAGTCTTCCGTGTCGTCTGGGAGCGTTCCCTACGGGGGGACCTATTGGCCGTCGTCAGGGGTTTCGAGACTGACCAACCAAAGGAGTTCCGAAAGGACTGGAAACAGGTTTGTTGGCGACGAGAGAAGGGTCGCTTAATCTGACGTTGTGGAAGAGAGGTACTCTTACCCCCAGTGGCATCTGAAATCAATTGATCCAGCTTTTCGCCGAATAAACGTCCACCGTTGTACGGAAGGCAGGTGAGCGACTTTTTAGACGCTGCATCTGCTTTCCACTCTCTCAACCAGAGGGCTCGCCTGATGGTTATGGCGTTGGAAGCCGCCGCCGCGGCACAGTTAGCTGAATCGAAGGCAGCGTGCATGGAGTATTCGGCGGTCACCGCTATTTGGGCAACCTGGTCTAACAAGGCTGGATTGACCTGCAAAGACCGTAGGGCCGAGTGTACGGAATTAGCTCTAGTCATAATAGCCTTTGAGGCCCAAACCGAGGCAAAGGCAGGCCCTAGAGAAGAGCCTGAGGCCTCAAAGACGGACTTCGCCATCTGCTCCACCTGACGGTCAGTGGCGTCCTTTATGGATGAACTGTCCGGTAAGGACAGGAGGGTCTTAGTAGCGAGACGAGAAACAGGAGGGTCCACCTGTGGCGGATCTGTCCAATCCTGGGTGACCTTAGGCAGAAAAGGATAACGCGTTTCCAGCGCCTTACGGTTACCAAACCTTTTGTCAGGGTGTAACCTATGTTTTTTGAGGATTTCCTGGAACTCTGGATGGTCCGAGAAATGCTTATGTGGTCTCCTGGCCCTTTTAAAGGACACCTTATGCTCTGGAGTATCAGCCGGAGGGTCTGACACCTCCAGAACCTGGTTAATGGAAGTAATTAAATCCTCCACCAACGCGACCGTATCGGTCGTATCCAAATCTAGGGAGTCATCTAAGTGATCCTCCGAGCTCGAAGAGCAGAGACCTTCGGAGTCCTGCGCGTCATCTTGACGCCTTCGGGAAGCAGAGGCTGCAGAGCCTGCATTGGACTCTGGAGAAGGTGGTGGTCTCTTACGGCCAGAGTCGGAGGCTGACGGATCAGGGTCAGCAGTCTGTCGCGGTTCTGGGACTTCCTGCTGCGACGCAGAAGCCTGAACAGCGGCTGCAGGTGGCGAACGGGCTTGCATAAACTGCAGCAGTGTGTCAGACAATCTGTCCATGGACTGTGTCATATTCTGAGACATGACCGTGGCCCACGCAGGGGTAGGGTCAGGGGCACTGTTAGAAGCCTGGGTAGTGGGGGTCTCAGTGTCCGCAGCCTGCGTGCAGCTCTCACAATGTGGTGAGGTGCATCCTGCAGGGAGGTCAGCCTGACAAATAGTGCAGGTAACATAGTAAGTGCTGGCTGCCTTGGAGCCTTTCTTACTCTTATTGCCAGACATTGTGGTATGGGCCAGTGAGAAGTATATAAGGTAACCAGGAGTCCCCTGTGTAATCAGGCACTGTCTAGCTGTCCAGCTAGGTGCCTGGGCCCTTAGTTGAGGGGCTGAGTAGGGTCACTGTGGTCTAACAGTGCCTGTTGCAGGGGGATACAGAGGGGAGAGAGAGAGAGAGACAGAGAAACCTCTGCAGAGGAGATCCCTGCAGAGGTCTTACCAGCCCCCAGCGCCGCTGTGACAGGCCGCCTGGATCCTGTGTCCCCCCGGATGGCTGAGGCCGGGTCCACGTGCAGGGCTAATGGCGTCCGTCCAGAAGGAGGAAGGGGCGGAGCTAAACGGGCGGGCTCCTTGCTGGAAAAACGCGCCCGTTCTCGGCTCCGCCCCCAGTATGACGCGCGTCCGCGTCATCCGGCGGGGCGGGACGGGGGCGGTGCAGGGGTTGCGGCCTCCGCGCTAGGCCCAAGCCGGGGCCTCAATTAGTTGAGGCCTCCGGAAATAGTGAGGGGCCGGCGCGGAGGCGCGAAAACGGCGCTGGGGGGCCCAGAAAAACGGGAAAAGAAAGTCCCGGGGCTACAGATGAAGGTACTGGCGGGGGAACCGCCAGTATATCAGGGGGATGCTCCACAGTATGTGCAAGCTGCTCCAGTGGATGCAGCTGCACGTCCTTGTGCTGTGTGCCCCTCAGCTGTGCAGGCTGTGCATAAGCACTGGAAGCCTGTGCTGGTTTGCAAGAGCCCCCTCCATGCAGCCTCAGCATCTTGAAGCTGTATATCCTGCTAGCCTTGCTGCAGGCAGCCGTACATCTCCAGCCCCTGCAGCCAGGGGCTGCTGATACCTGTGGTGCCACTGCCTAAAACACCCAGGGGTGATTAGGGGGACGTCATCTGGCAGGCCGTCAGCTTCTACTTCACCTCAGACCGAAGGGAATGAGGAAGGAGGGTGTTATGCTGGGCTGTCTCAACTTTAACCCAGCAACCCAACAGTGGGAGGCCGAGAAAGGAGTACGGCATATGTATGGATTCTCAACCTCAACCTAGCGCCCCAACAGTGGGTGGCCGAGGAGGGAGCATGCCGGGGGTCACACCGGACCCACTTTTCTTCATCGGAAGAAAAAGAGGAGAGTAAAAATGGTCGTGTGCCTCCTTCGACACTAAGCAAAAACTGAGGAGGCAGTGCCTGCCCCAGGGGTGTATACTGAGGAGGAGGAGCCACTGTTACTCTTTTGCAGATTGCTTAGTGTCGCCTCCTAGTGGACAGCAGCATAACACCCACGGTCCTGTGTCCCCCAAT
The DNA here is from genome assembly GCA_033576535.1 of Allobates femoralis. Classification (NCBI taxonomy): domain Eukaryota; kingdom Metazoa; phylum Chordata; class Amphibia; order Anura; family Aromobatidae; genus Allobates; species Allobates femoralis. Next base: position 456,305,786 of record JARQOC010000002.1, on the reverse strand, counting down.
GAGGCGAAGGAGAAAACTCTGTTTAAATGCTGCAGACAGGGAGAGAATGATTGGCAGCAGTGGGCAGATTACACAGGCAGGGGGTGTGAATCTGCACTTGGCTGCAGCCCCTAGACACCTCCTTAGTGGCTGGAGAATGTAAGTTTTCTAACTGTATTATCTCGGGGTACAGGGCTGCTCAAGTGCTGGGGGACCCCTTGTCTGCATGCTGCAGACATGCTGCATCCAGTGCTGTAAATAGATCACCATGCCCGGTTTGGTGACAGGTCCTCTTTAAGACCCTCATAGGGAAGCCCATAGACTGCATTGCGGTGGATTGAAAAGACAGTAGACTTCACATTCAAGACACATATCTAAAAGGGGAAATCCAGCTTTGGAAGTACCCCATCCATTGGCTGCAAGATGTTGGGGAAAAAAAAAAAAAAAAGTTATACTCACCCATCCCAGGTCCAGCACAAAGTCTACACCGCTGCTCCCAATGCCTATTGTGAGGATCTGATACCCCGTCAGCAGCTCTACAGCTGATAAGGGAGCTCAGCGGCTCTGTCCTAGTGGACAGGAAGATCCACCCAGCTCACTGATTGGCTGAAGCACGGTTGCCATGACATCAGCGCTGTAGATGTTAATGGACACTTGGAGCAGCGACAGAGACTCAGTTCTGGACCTTGGGGGGGGGGGAAGGGGGGTGACTAGAGCACAGGTTGGGCTTGTTTAAGCCTTCATGGTGTAGCCAATGTTCAATTTTGCAGTTTTTCCTCCCCTTCATCCAGAGCGATAACCTTGTTTTATTTTCCTGTCTGTTTTTTGGGGGACAGGCTGTAATTTTGAATGAGAACATTCATTTTACCACGATGTATTGTAAAAACCACAATTCTGACTTTAAAATTGTTCTTACGGTGTACATTTTGTTGTAAAATGACCTTGCAGTATGATTCTCCCCATCAGTACGATTACAGGGATACCAAACATGTCCAGTTTATTATTTTAGTGTTGAAAAAAAAGAAAATATGAAGTTTGCAATAACAAAAAAAAAAAAATTATGATTGTTTTCATTTTGGGGCAAGACAATGTTTTCATTGATATCATTTTGGGATAGATATGACATTCTGATCGCTTGCTACAGCATTTTTTGTGATATTGCAGCAACCAAGAAAACATAATTTTGGCGTTCTTTATTTTGTTTACCAATTGGATTATTTTTAGATTTTAATAGATCACACTTTTCTGATTGCAGTGATTCCACATGTCTATTTTTTATTATTATCTTTATTTTTAATGGGGTTAAATGAGTTTGATTTGGACTTGTTTTTTTTATTACATTTTTTTCATATTTTAAAATTTATTTTTTTATACTGTGATTAATAGCCACTTTAGGGAACTGGAACATTTTTTTTTTTTTTGCTCCAATTACCACACACTCTCTCTTTTTTTTTTTACATTACAGAATGTCGTCTTTGGCTCTGTATCTGCCCCTGTTGCACAATCATTCTATGGCATGAACTCCAGCCTCGAACATTTTTAGAATTCAGACAATATGAGAAGAGTAAGGCTAGGCTTTTGTCAGTACATTTGTATGCATAGTTACCCTAAAGGTATTGTCCAGATCATATGCAAACCTAATGTAGCAGCTGCATTGCTAAAGCAACTAAATGTACAGTAACCCTCCATGCTAGGGCTCAGGCTCTGTTGTTGTTCCCCGCCATTATGCTCTTGGATTGGCTTCAGATGTCACAACCCATATACCCAATAATTTCTTTAATGGGAATAACCTTTCTAAAAATTCAAAGTTTTGCATCAGGGTAATGGGACAAAACCTTCCTTTAGAGGCGGCTCTCCAGTTTGGGACAGGTCCCTTTCTCCTGCTACATATCCGTTGAAAAAAAGTGTCAAGAATACCTTAATGAATTTTGTTAGTATCACCTATTTGATCAAGACCCATAACTTAATCTCCCTCATTTACTCCACTACTTTAAAGCGAATCTGTCAGCAAGTTCTTGCTACGTAATCTTAAAACAGCATGCTGTAAGCGGTAACACCAGAATTCAGCAATGTGTCTTAGCACAAATTATGTTGTTTACCTGCAACGTTTGTCATAGCACCAGTAGCTTATTATTGCCGTGGCTAGCTGGTGTTTGGGCACTTGTCCAGGCATGACCCCCTGCTGTGATTAGTAGCTTCTCATAGTCTTTGATCGTGTAGGAACTGCTGCACCCAGAATCTTTGTCTACATCATGCTGCTCTCAGATGAGGTGGCGAAAACCTGCTGACAGATTGCCTTTAACATTGATAACCTATCCTTACCCCTTAGGATAGGTCATCAATGTTTGTTGGTGGGGATGTGACACCCGGCACCCCAGCTATTGCTGATTTTGGCCAAAACTGCTCAGGTATAGAGCTGCACACTTTGTCAACTCTATAGTGACCACAGCTGAGTACTGACAATGATCAGATATTGATGACCTACCCTAAAGATAGGCCATCAATGTTAAAGTAGTGGATAATCTCACAGTAGCAGGAAAAAAAAAAAAAAAAAAAAAAAAAGAGATCCACAGTGCTTCAATCCGGTGATTTTAAACATAAACTCTTCTTCATTAAATATCCATTAAAAGCCATATAAAATCAAGCGAAACACTCCATCTTGTCTGATGCGTTTCTGGCGTACAGCCGCCCTTAGTCACAGATCTCTTCAATACCCTAGGAGGTGGTGTGCTCTTTTCTCCTTTAATATTTAGTAGGAGATAATTTCATAAATGTGTAGACTCTTATAAAAGTAGAAAAATTAGATACATTAGAAAAGCAAAAATTGCTCATGCATGCATGTGTGATAAATATACCAGCTGTTCTTGCTCATTTTTATTTTATCCATTTTGCAGCATAATATATATATATTGATTACTTACCACTGGCCATGATTCTGCCAACTCACAACAGAAGAAAATTAAGAGCCTAAAAAGATAAGAATAAAAATAATTAGGTTATAGTTCTTGCAGAAGTTAGAATCTAAGTACAGTATATACTTGCATTCATTTGTTCAAATCGTGTTTGCAATGGTTAATTTTTCATGCTTTGTATCATACAACTAAATTGGCAAACTGGTAAAAACAGAAACTGCTGTTTCCCTCAATTGAGCCCCACTTCCGTCTATTCACAACACATTAGCTAGGAGATCACAATGCTATTTCCAGATCTATCGTCATTACAGGATTCATTCTTCCAGGTGTCAAGTTTGCAGCAACATCTCCTATTCCCTTTACTACATAACTAAACTAGGATTATTGGCTTAATTGCTATAATATTTAACAGGGTTTTCTGGTTTAAACTGATAATTCTGCAGTTACTCTGTGTGAATGCATCAATCCTCCCAGTCTACGCACTGTGCAAGGGGAGGATTCAACAGTTTCTAAGCCAGGAGCGGACCACAACTATGCAATATGCATGTTCCTAGCCAGGACCCAATTAGTGGGCGCAATCGTGTTCAATACAACTATAAAAGGAGCAAGGCAGCACCCACTAGTCAGACACGCCCGCTCCATACACTTGTATTGAGCAAGGCCATGCCCATTACTCGGGTTATGGCCAGGAACATGCATATTACATAACTGTGCTCCGTTCGTGGCTTAGAAACCAGTGAATCCTCCCAGTGCACAGCGTGGGCACTGAAAGGATTGATAAATCTGCAGTCACAGTGTCTGCAAAATACAGACTGGACAATCTCTTTAAAAAAAAAAAATCAACCAATCTCCTTGGATCGGGCACAACTACATGCATTACATTAAAAGTGTCGGCTTATTCTAGTAAAGTGCTTGTGTTGGTTAAGCAACTTTCACATCAGCGATTTTCGACCTTCGCGTGAGATCCGGCATGTTTGCTGCATAACTTGCGGCAAGCCCAATTAATTTCCTATGGGACTTGCGGACATGTGCGACACTTGGGTTTTGCCAGATCAGGCAAATCCAGAACTTGCAGAAACGAAAAAAAAGCTGATGTTTTGTACAACACCACAGAAAAGCCACACCATCACTCGGCACCGATGTCTGGGCGCAACAGTGTCTCCTGCACCTGCTATTCTGTTCATGATGCCAACATTTTAGATGTAACATACATCACATCCGGGTAGCAGGAGGCACTATTGTGCCCAGACGTAGGTGCCGAGCGGTGGTGTGGCTTTTCTGTGGTGTTGTACAGTTTGGGGTGTCATGGGCTCATGCCTGGTTCCTGGTGCTCCAGACCAGTTTCCAGAATATGTCTTGAGGTAGGTGGAAAAAAGGCAGACCGGACCTTAGTATGAACAGTTCAAATGGTTTACTGGATAGTACATAAATTATGTACATCTTCTTCAGCATTTAGCCGCACCACTGGATTTCCATACAGGTTCTGGCTAGATGGCAGGTGGACTGCTACTCTGATATGGCAAATCTATACCTGCGGTTTGGCCTGGCTGTGATGGGCTCTGAAATGTTCAGTCTGGCAGGGTACGTGACATTAGCTGCCCTTGTAACGCTGCTCATCACCTCTAGCTGGGCTTGTTTCAACTGCCAACTGTCAGCTCTCCCTTGTAACCATAATGACCAGGCTATAGAGAATATTGGTCAGGTGTCCTCCATACAATCAGATGGCAACACTTATACCACCACCTGCTGGTCTCCAGTGGTATTACATAGAAACAACTTACAATTAATTTTTGACACAGTGACACCAGACAAAACATTAAACCATAAATTATTCTACAGACTCCAGTGAATGCAGAACCTTTTGTAATGGCCCTTTCTGGGTTATTGCACATATAATCAATTGTTTGTGTTTTCTGCATGATTTTTAATGCGGATTTCGGAACCGACCCAACTGAAATAAAGATGTTGTGCAGATAAACCCTAAAGCCAAACCAGATGTTCACACACAAATAAGAAAAAAAACATTTATGGGAACATAGTCTAAAAACTGCAGTAGTACAACATTTTAACAACCTGCCAGCCATGCAATGTGTAGAACTGTGAGTGGTGACTAATTGCCCTGGGCACACCTCCATGACTGAAACCTGATGGCTCTTGGGAGAAACAAAAAGTGTTCATTTTCTCCCGGGTGCTGCACTTTCAGTGCCTTTCCAGAACCTGAATAATACCATTAAACTGGAGATTAACCCTATATCCACAGGTTAATAGCATTAGCAGACCTGACAAGTTCCCTTTAATGATCATACTAGCATTTCTACTGCTTTAAAAGGTGTAAGGGCTCTACAGACAAGGGTAAAAAGTAAACATTCTCAGAAAGAAGGAAGGCCTGCACTCATCTCAGAATTGCTAGAGTGAACAGGATAACAGGATAACAAGATGAACGTTAATTACTTCTTAAAGCATATTTAAACTTCCAATGAACTGTACATAAACCAATAGTCCAGTATACTTTATACTGTATGTTCTCTCTGTATGCTTGTTTGTTTTTTCTCTGAGCTAATGTACTTTTCGGAGGCTAGCTTCTATACAATATACATACAATATACAAGGAAAATACAGCAACAGGATTGATGAGGACTTGCATAGGTATAGAAGCCAAAACATCAAGTTATTAGCTCTGTGTTATCAGTTTCTTTGTTCCTTATGCACAACAAACTTGCTCCCTTCCCTCCTCCCCTCTTCATAGACTGTGAAGCAATCTGATGTGAAACATTCAGTGAGCTGTACCCTAAGAAAAGCCTGAGATTGGAAATTCAAAGTAAAGATATCTAACAACATACATGGCGTCGACTACATGTGCCACAGCGGAGTGCAGCAACTAATAAGTATTTTGGGCACTACTACCTGAGTGTTAATTATATACTTAACACACACTTCTTCTGTTTAGACTTGTATTACAGCTATGTTGTGACCATGAAATCCAACCAGACTGAGATCATCTAAAACCAGTCTAACGTGTGTTTAATCACAATGTAGTGTGCATAATAAACTTCTCATTGGGCATTTATGCTGCATAACTCACACTGCAGGGTTTTCAAAAATAATTCAATGATTATCAAAACCATAGTGTTGTTGGTCAATTACCAATATGTATATTATCTGTCACACGTACATGAGATTCCTTACTGGGAATCTGTCAGCAGGTTTTTTCTATGTAATCTGAGAAAAGCATGCTCTAGGGTTAACACACAGAATTCAACAATTTGTCACATGCCACCTCCTATGAGGTTTACTTAAACTGGGTGTTTTATCACTAAGACATCATCATTATTGTGACTAGCTGGCTTATCGCTGCACCCAGTAATCGAAGTTATACATTGTTGGATTCAGGTCTATTTGCTTCTACCATACTGGTCGCAAATGAGATAGCAAAAACCTGACAGATTCCCTTTAAAATTATATATACATTGCTGCAGAACATTACCTATGTGTGCACCCTACATGAACGTAATGTGCCCCAAGTACCATCCATTGTTGATTTTCTATAGCTTCATCTATTTATTTTTACTCACTTATAGCACTATTAATGCTACAGCGCTTTATAGACAAGATCCTCACTGTCCAATTGGGGCTCACAATCAAAATTATCATTATGTTGTTGGATACAAAAATGATTGACTTCTGAATGGAAGTCAATGGTTTCTCAGGATCAGGCAGCCTCGTTCTCAGACCTATAGCCTTGTATTGACAAAGGTGACTTCTGGAACACATGGTAGGTTACAAAAGGTGTCAAGTGGTGACAGAGCAGGGCTGAAAATAGATGAAGATGTCGACCGGTGATTACCGTATGTAATGATGCTTTAATTACATACAGGTTTCTTAACAAAGGGATAAGTAAAAAGGTTGGAGCTGTGCTAAAAAAAAAAAAGGAAAATCAAAACAGCCCCCCCCCCCTTTGGAATAGCTTTTTTTTTTTTAATCTTTACATCATAATACAGACTAATGTGAATTGTGCACACTGTCTGTGGCTGCAGTACACCTCACACAATGCCAGGCGGTATTAGGACACTGTCTGTGGCTGCAGCACACCTCACACAATGCCAGGCGGTATTAGTACACCGTCTGTGGCTGCAGTACACCTCACACTATGCCAGCAGTATTAGGACACTGTCTGTGGCTGCAGCACACCTCACACAATGCAGGCGGTATTAGGACACTGTCTGTGGCTGCAGCACACCTCACACAATGCCAGGCGGTATTAGTACACCGTCTGTGGCTGCAGTACACCTCACACTATGCCAGGCAGTATTAGGACACTGTCTGTGGCTGCAGCACACCTCACACAATGCCAGGCGGTATTAGTACACCGTCTGTGGCTGCAGTACACCTCACACAATGCCAGGCGGTATTAGGACACTGTCTGTGGCTGCAGTACACCTCACACTATGCCAGGCAGTATTAGGACACTGTCTGTGGCTGCAGCACACCTCACACAATGCCAGGCAGTATTAGGACACTGTCTGTGGCTGCAGTACACCTTACACCAGGGGTCTCAAACACGCGGCCCCGGGCCGCAAGCGGCCCGCCTGGCTTCCCACTGCGGCCCGGGGCACCTTGAAGAAATAACATGCCCCGGGCCTTTGTGAAGGGAGCCGCCGCGGTACCCGCTTTATAGTGACTTCCAGGTACCGCTGAAACAAGTGCCATGATCGCGCCTGTACATTCAAGCAAGCAGGCGGCCGGCGGACCAATCAGAAGCCTCCTGTCACAGGAGGCGGCCGGCGGACCAATCAGAAGCCTCTTATGACAGGAGGCTTCTGATTGGTCCGCCGGCCGCCTCCTGTGACTTTTCCCTATGGGCCGCCCACTAATGTGGTGCGTGGGCCGCCCGCTCCTATGTCCGCACACTGCCAGAGGAGTAAGGCCAGAAGTGTGTGGCCTCTGGCCGCATTAAATCATTTGCCGACGAGCGGGCACATCATTCAGGGGGCGGGGCCACGGACGTGAAGGGGGCGGGGCCGTTTACCTAAAGCAGGCACCCTCTCACACCAATCAAGATGAAAGGTGCAGTACCCAGGCCCTCCCACCTCAGCTGATCATGTGACCCCTGATGACTTCCCTCCATGTGACATCATGACAGGTCCTGTGTGTGGTATCATATCTGTGTCTGTGTGAGTGTCTGTCTGTCTGTCTTTACACAACACTAAATAGTATATACAGGTCCACACTACATGCTCTACTAGTGTGCTTATATACTGTATATATATAAATATATATATAGTGTGGACCTGTATATACAGTATAGTGCTGAGTATACAAGATATACAGCAGCACTCCAAAATGTGTACAGAGCCCCAAGTGTTTAATGTGCAGAGCCCGCAGAGTGTGTAATGTGCAGAGCCCGCAGTGTGTAATGTGCAGAGCCCGCAGTGTGTAATGTGCAGAGCCTGCAGTGTGTAATGTGCAGAGCTCGCAGTGTGTAATGTGCAGAGGTCGCAGTGTGTAATGTGCAGAGGTCGCAGTGTGTAATGTGCAGAGCCTGCAGTGTGTAATGTGCAGAGCCTGCAGTGTGTAATGTGCAGAGCCCGCAGTGTGTAATGTGCACAGAGCCCGCAGTGTGTAATGTGCACAGAGCCGCAGTGTGTAATGTGCACAGAGCCCGCAGTGTGTAATGTGCACAGAGCCCGCAGTGTGTAATGTGCACAGAGCCCGCAGTGTGTAATGTGCAGAGCCCGCAGTGTGTAATGTGCACAGAGCCCGCAGTGTGTAATGTGCACAGAGCCCGCAGTGTGTAATGTTCAGAGCCCGCAGTGTGTAATGTGCAGAGCCCGCAGTGTGTAATGTGCAGAGGTCGCAGTGTGTAATGTACAGAGGTCGCAGTGTGTAATGTGCAGAGCCCGCAGTGTGTAATGTGCAGAGCCCGCAGTGTGTAATGTGCAGAGCCCGCAGTGTGTAATGTGCAGAGCCCGCAGTGTGTAATGTGCAGAGCCCGCAGTGTGTAATGTGCACAGAGCCCGCAGTGTGTAATGTGCACAGAGCCCGCAGTGTGTAATGTGCACAGAGCCCGCAGTGTGTAATGTGCCAGAGCCCGCAGTGTGTAATGTGCACAGAGCCCGCAGTGTGTAATGTGCACAGAGCCCGCAGTGTGTAATGTGCACAGAGCCCCAGTGTGTAATGTGCAGAGCCCACAGTGTGTAATGTGCAGAGCCCGCAGTGTGTAATGTGCAGAGCCCGCATGTGTAATGTGCAGAGCCCGCAGTGTGTAATGTGCAGAGCCCGCAGTGTGTAATGTGCAGAGCCCGCAGTGTGTAATGTGCAGAGCCCGCAGTGTGTAATGTGCAGAGCCCGCAGTGTGTAATGTGCAGAGCCCGCAGGTGTAATGTGCAGCATCAGAAAGTTTTCCTGCGGGCAGAGTTTGCGCTCTGTTCTTCCTGGTCCCTCCATGGATTCTGTTCCTCTCTGTGCCCAGCACTGGACTTTCTGCCGCCACCTTTCATCTTTCCCATCTTTACGATCTGGCTATCTCTATAGCACAGCCTCCTGAGTATGCTGGGTATAATTCTCCTGTCTACTGAGTTTAATACTCAGTAATCTGTATTATTGTGTATTATATATATACACTGCACAGTACCACTTCTTCTGTCCTGTATACTGGGTGTAATCCTCAGTATCTGTATTATTCTGTATATATACACTGCACAGTACCACTTCTCCTGTCCGCTGGGTGCTGGCAGTTGCCAGGTGTCGCTTTACGTTGGGTGCTGGCAGCTGGCAGCTGCCACCTGGTGCTGGCAGCTGCCGGGTGTTAGCGGCCACTGGGTGCTGCCGGGTGCCGCCTAATGCCGGGAGCTGGCAGCTGCCGGATGCTGCCGGCTGCAGGCTGGTGCCAGCAAGTGGGAGATCGGGAGCCACAGAGGAAGAAGCGGCCGGGATGAGAAGAGTGGAGTCAGGTAAGGCGCTGTTACAGCCGAAGATAGCAGCCTGGGGAACGTGACCGCTGAAAGTGCCTAGGACGGCAGGAACTCCAAATATGGCCCTATGTAAGTGTGTCAATGTGTGAGTGTGTGTGTTTGTGTGAATATGTCTGAGGATGTATGTGTGAGTGTGTGTGAGTGTGTATGTGAGTGTGTGTGTATATGTGTGAGTGTGCGGGTGTGTATATGTGTGAGTGTGAGCGAGAGAACAAAAAGAACAGAGACCAGGTTGTGGGGACTTCTCTACAAAAAGGCGTTGGGATGGGGGACATTACTACAAGATGACAAGGGAGGGAACATTACTAAAAGATGGGGACATTACTACAAAATGAGGACCAGGATGGGAGACATTAATATAGGATGGGGACCAGGATGGGGCATTACTACACATATGGACCAGGGAGGAACATTACTACAAGATGGAGACCAGGGCGGGGGCATTACTACAAGACAAGTACCAGGATGGGGGTCATTAATATAGGATGGGAACATTACTACATGTAGGGACCAGGGAGGAACATTACTTTAAAAAGGGCACCAGGATGGGGACATTACTACAAGACGGGGACCTGTTTGGGGGACATTAATCATACAATGGGGACCAGTATGGGGACATTACTACATAAAGGAGATTAGGGTAGGAACATTCCTACAAGAAGATCAGGATTTGTACTTTACTAGATTGAGCAAAAAATTCTGGTATTGCTAAAATGTCACTAAGGGTACCGTTACACGTCGCAACATTGCATGCAGTTTCATAGGCAATTTGCTGGTTGCAGTGAAATCATGGACACATTGTTTCCATTTGTACACGGCCACAAAATAGAACAATGTGTCCATGATTTCACTGCAACCAGCAAATTGCCAGTGAAATTGCATGCAATGTTGCGATGTGTGACGGTACCCTTAGTCCTACAAGCGATGCGGCCCCCCGATATCAATTTTTTTCTACATGCGGCCCACCAACCCAGCTGAGTTTGAGACCCCTGCCTTACACAATGCCAGGCGGTATTAGGACACTGTTGTGACTGTTCCACATATATTGCAGCACATTAGAACAAGTCATTTGTCAGATATGACAGATGTTATTGTAAAACACACTAACATGAAAACAATGTCTCTTGAAAATATGACTAAGTGCCATGGCTCTTAAATATGTGCTGACTGCCAGTTTACTGCCGGTGTTATCACAGGTCCCAGTTTCAGTTATGCTTCCTGTATTCATGATATCATGATCTGTACCCATGGAGGATACCTGTATCCATGACATCCTGATCTGTACCCATAGAGGATCCCTGTATCCATGATATCATGATCTGTATCCATAGAGGACCCCTGTATCCATGATATCATGAGCTGTATCCATAGAGGATCCCTGTATCCATGATATGATCTGTACTCATATAGGATCCCTGTATCCATGATATCATGATCTGCTTCCATAGAGGATTCCTGTATCCATAATATTATGATCTTTTTCCATAGAGGATCCATGTATCCATGATATCATGATCTGTACCCATATAGGATGCCTAAACCCATAGAGGATTCCTGTATCCATGATATGATCTGTATCCATGGAGGATTCCTGTATCCATGATATGATCTGTATCCATAGAGGATCCCTGTATCCATGATATCATGATCTGTTTCCATAGAGGATTCCTGTATCCATAATATTATGATCTTTTTCCATAGAGGATCCATGTATCCATGATATCATGATCTGTACCCATATAGGATGCCTAAACCCATAGAGGATTCCTGTATCCATGATATGATCTGTATCCATGGAGGATTCCTGTATCCATGATATTATGATCTGTATCAATAGAGGATCCCTGTATCCAGGGCTGTGGAGTCGGAGTCGTGGAGTCGGAGTTAGTTTTGGTCGGAGTCGGTAGAAATGTACCGACTCCAGCTTTAAAAAAATGTATTAATATTTCATAATTGAACTTTCATATGAATTTTATAAATGTTACTCAAATATATATGTTCTATATGAACTATGAACAACAGTGATCAGCAGTTCTGCTGGAGATAGAGACATTTCTTACATCTTGTGTGTCACTTTTCTCCACTGCCCTTCTAATCTTATACTTGGCTAACCTCATGCTGCCCCAACCCCCCTACTTACAATGTATGAAACTGAAAGTGAAAATGTGTTGCAAATTCTTAGTAGTAAAGCTCCTCCTCGTCTAGACTAGATCATACTAGGTGTTCATCTCCCAAGCATCTCACACAGTTGCCTGCTACTCAGAAGAGGAAGACTGTAAGAAATATTGTCCTTTCAACAAACTTTGCATCAGTTAACTGTGAGTACATGAGGAATAATAACAGTATTACTGACCACTATATCAGTTGTACGACCTGGCAATAATTTTGCACAATTGTCTTTAGGAAAAACAATTGTCATTTGGATTGTGAATGCAGAATTAAAAACCTGAGAATGTCAAAGAGGCATCACATTAAATCAGCTGTATTTGAACATTTCACCATCACTCAAGATGGAAAACATTATGTCTGTCAGTGTATGACAAATGATCCAGACGAAAACAGATGCTGTCAAGCCAAGATCAGTGCATATTCAGGCAAAAATAAAAATGCTCCTACCAGAGCTTCTAATCTAAAGAGACATTTACAGCGCTTTCATCCAGAAGTACTGAAAGCAGTGGAAGAGAGAGACTGCATCCAAACCAAAGAACCAGTGCCCAGCTCTTCCAGCCAAACAAAGGAGCAGAGAACTTTGCAGCCATCAGTTGCAAATATTTTGTCAGTGACAAAGTTACTGTGACAATGACAGTAGATACATTTAAAGAACAGATCATAGAGCTTGTTGTAAAGGATAGTGTGCCTATTTCATTATTTTCACGACCAGCTTTTATGTGTCTGAATGGGGAAATGGCCCTCAAGCTTGGTGTTTCTCTGGAGAGAGAGAGTATTAGAAAATTAGTAATCGAAGAAGCTTTTAAAGAAAAGGAAGAACTTAAAAAAAACTCTCAAGGGACGCTTTGTGTTTCTTAAAATGGATGCCTGCACACGTCACAGAGTGAACTATTTTGCCATCAATGTCCGATTTGTTTGTGACAAAAATGAAATAGTTACCAAGACATTGGCAGTAAAAGACACCAAAGCTCATCACACCAGTGAGTTTCTCCAGGCCTTGGTGGAAAAGGTTCTGCAAGACTATGAACTTAAAAAAGAGCAAGTTCTTTCTGTCGTAACTGACAATGCTTCAAATATGATAAGTACTATTAAGCTAATGAATGAGAGTAATGATGGTGACCAGCAGCTAGAAGAACATTCTGGGTTCACAGACACAGAAATGTTTGAAATAGAGGAACACAGTATTGTAACTGAGGAGCAAACTGAAGTTGCTTCAGATGATCAGCTACATGATAGTTTAGATATCTTGTTGAAACTGTGTCAATACGTTCTTTCATTCATCACATGTGCTGTGTTGTGCATACGCTACAGCTGGCTATAAGAGACAGTCTGCAAGAAGGACATGCTGCTGCACTGATTGGCAAGGTGAGAAAATTGGCTACTGTTGCCAGAACCCCTAAAGTTGACTCATTTTGAAGAGATGTGCTGGAAAAGGGGCAATTATTGATCAAGCCACACGATGGGGCAGTACTTCTTAATGATTCAGCGCTTGGTTGAACTGAAAACATTTCTTGTAGACACGGCTAACCCTCAACTGACGCTAAATGAAAGTCAGTGGAATCAGGTGATTGAGCTGGAAAAGTTGCTAGAGCACCCATTTACAGTGACTAAAAAATTACAAGTAGAGGACTTAACTCCAGGTATTTTCTTAAAGGAGTGGAAGAACCTGATGTTTCGCCTGTCCCAATGAGGAGGGTTAATTGCAAGTGGCATTGCTACATCAATGAAACGGAGAGAGGAGCTACTATTACAAAATAACATTCTTTTGGCAGCTGTTTATGTAGACCCAATGCATCGGATTCTTCTAGATGATCAACAGCTAAGTAAAGGAAAAGAAGCTTGTTTGAAATAGCAGTAAAGGATGAAAGGGTTGCACAGAACAGTCTGGAGGAACAAGAAGAATTTGGTCATCCTGCCGCATCTTCACCCTCATCATCAACTGATGAAGAATTTAATTTCGAAAAGTATTTGGATCACAAGGACCGTGCAAAGCGTTCCCGCATAGAAGATCATCCCAATCAAAGAACACAGCCAGTACATTTCAGCAGAATTTTTCATGTGCACTAAAAGAAATTGAGAAAATTGATCGTTCATCAAAAATAACAGTGCAACAAGCGATTCCTCTGTATCCGACATTGTCAGAGATGTTGCCCGAACGGTTACTGCTTTGCCACCAACCCAAGTTAGTGTAGAGAGGTTGTTCTCTGCTCTCAAAATAATTAGATCAGATTTGAGGGCATCCATGAAGGAGGATCTGACAGAGGCAATACTTTTTCTGAGGACAAATTTATAGATTTCTTCTTATTAACTGCATAACAGTGTTTATTGCATATTTACTTATAGTTTGGAAAAGTTTATAAAAATTATTTGCTATATTCTAATTGTATTCTAATAAATATAGTTTTTGCTCTAAGTGGTCTGATTACTTATATAATGGTGAGAAACTGAATAAGCACAATGGTAATAATTTTACAACAGTAAATTTATTGTTACGAAGTGGCCATTTATGAAGGAGTCGGAGTCTGATAAAATCCAGGAGTCGGAGTCGCAACTGTGGCTTACCGACTCCCCAGCCCTGCCTGTATTATGATCTGTATCCATAGAGGATCCTTGTATCCATGATATCATGATCTGTACCCATAAGGTACCTTTACACACGGGAACTTTTCTAGGAATTTCACTGGCAACTTACTGGTTGTAGTGAAATCATGGACACATTGTTCCATTTGTACACAGCCACAAGATAGAACAATGTGTCCATGATTGCACTGCAACCAGTAAGTTGCCAGTGAAATTCCTAGAAAAGTTGCCGCGTGTAAAGGTACCCATAGAGAATCCCTGTATCCATTGTATCATGATCTGTATCAATAGAGGATCCCTGTATCCATGATGTCCTGATCTGTATCCATAGAGGATTCCTGTATCCATTACATGATCTGTATCCATAGAGGATTTCTGTATCCATGATATTATGATCTGTATCAATAGAGGATCCCTGTATCCATGATATCCTGATCTGTATCCATGGAGGATCCTGGATCCATGATATCCTGATCTGTATCAATATAGAGGATCCCTGTATCCATGATATGATCTGTATCAATAGAGGATTCGTGTATCCATGATATCATGATCTGTATCAATAGAGGATCCCTGTATCCATGATATTATGATCTGTATGAATAGAGGATCCCTGTATCCATGATATGATCTGTACCATAGAGGATTCCTGTATCCATGATATCATGATCTGTATCCATAGAGGATCCCTGTATCCATGATATGATCTGTACCCATAGAGGATTCCTGTATCCATGATATCATGATCTGTACCCATAAAGGATCCCTGTATCCATTGTATCATGATCTGTATCCATAGAGGATTCCTGTATCCATGACATTATGATCTGTACCCATAGAGGATCCCTGTATCCATGATATCATGATCTGTATCAATAGAGGATCCCTGTATCCATGATATCATGATCTGTATCCATAGAGGATCCCTGTATAAATTAAAGAATCAGCACAGATACAGATCCTAATCATGACACACCCATGTATATTTCACGTTCAGATTTTACAAAAAGGAGAGACTCTGCATAGAAGAAGTGTCAGAAATAGTGTATACCCAGAAAACGCACAAAATCACCTCTGATCAGCTCTGCCACATCTGCCACTAATATTAACCGGAAATGCTGGCTTAATTCGGGTGTTTTGTTATTAGAGTAATAAAGTGAAGGACAGAACCGTTTTACAAGACTCCGCATTGTTTGTGCTTTACGAATTACAGTTCAGCCTAACTTCCTAGAGAAAAGTAGGAAAACCAGGGATGATATCATTCAGGTCCCAGGGAAGAGAGGGTGAAATGACTGCTGGAAATGACCAGAATCCTTTTGACCTCAGCTGGCTTCTTTAACGCTTATAATGGATGAGGGTTGAGAAACAAAACTTCGTTGCTTGATCCAAGAAATAAAGGAACCGACACCCTAGACACAATTACAAGAGGGGAGAGATGCATAAAAAACAAGAATAAACCTACTACAACTGTTATAAACAGGGCTGTGGAGTCAGAGTCCGTGTCCACTTTGGTGGAGACTGATTCAGGGAAATTGTGGAGTCAGAGGTTTGGCTTACTGACTTCACATCAGGGCTATGGATTCAAAAGTTTGGCTTACTGACTGCACATCAGGGCTGTGGAGTCAGAGGATTGGCTTACTGACTGCACATCAGGGCTATGGAGACGGAGGTTTGGCTTACTGACTGCACATCAGGGCTGTGGAGTCAGAGGTTTGGCTTACTGACTGCACATCAGGGCTGTGGAGTCAGAGGTTTGGCTTACTGACTGCACATCAGGGCTGGAGTCAGAGGTTTGGCTTACTGACTGCACATCAGGGCTCAGGAGTCGGAGGTTTGGCTTACTGACTGCACATCAGGGCTCTGGAGTCAGAGGATTGGCTTACTGACTGCACATCAGGGCTATGGATTCAAAAGTTTGGCTTACTGACTGCACATCAGGGCTGTGGAGTCAGAGGTTTGGCTTACTGACTGCACATCAGGCTGTGGAGTCAGAGGATTGGCTTACTGACTGCACATCAGGGCTATGGAGACGGAGGTTTGGCTTACTGACTGCACATCAGGGCTGTGGAGTCAGAGGTTTGGCTTACTGACTGCACATCAGGCTGTGGAGTCAGAGGTTTGGCTTACTGACTGCACATCAGGGTGTGGAGTCAGAGTTTGGCTTACTGACTGCACATCAGGCTCTGGAGTCAGAGGTTTGGCTTACTGACTGCACATCAGGGCTCTGGAGTCAGAGGTTTGGCTTATGACTGCACATCAGGGCTCTGGAGTCAGAGGTTTGGCTTACTGACTGCACATCAGGGCTCTGGAGTCAGAGGTTTGGCTTACTGACTGCACATCAGGGCTTGGAGTCAGGGTTTGGCTTACTGACTGCACATCAAGGCTGTGGAGTAGGAGGTTGGCTTACTGACTTCACAGCCCTGGTTTTAAATATCACTTTAAATCGATATAGCATTATGAAATCATCATGTAAAAGGACACTGTCAGGTCATTTTTCAGTTGATACTAATATTACCTTGAATAGTGCCTGGCAGACCTTTTAAAACATGTAAAATCATTTTTCTATCCTTCGTAGTTTCCATGTTATCAGCATTGTGAGACCCTGCAGGGAGCTCCTGGATTAGTCCTCTCCATTATAAGCAAACAGGAATAGTCCGGCTGCTGTATAAACTGTCATGTAATTATGCACTCCCTCTCAGCAGCTCTCTCCTCCTTCCTCCCTTTGTTCTCAGTGCTGTGTGGTTTCACTTTCTGAAGCTATTGTTCTGTTCAGGACACAAAGGGAGAAAGCTACAGGTCTGCCTTATCTGATCTAGACTCCATTTGTTTCTATGAAAAGGAATCCCTGCTGTGCTGTGTGTGAGAGATCCTGTGTTTATCTGATCTCTTGGTTTTGCTGCAAAGAGAATAGAGAGGAGGACATAGCCCCCTCCCCACTGATCTCCTGTGCTGTGATGTGACATGCATATTCATCCTATGGGGAGGAGACAGCAGGGAACAGTGGATCATTCACTGTGAGTGACAGATGGAGTCACTTTATTTGAAGTTTACAGTGGATAGGAGGGAAATATAAATAATAGAAATACATCAATAGAGAGATTAGAGTGAGGAATTATAAAATGATAGAAGTTACATGTGGATTTTTGACCTGACAGATTTCATTTAAAGGAGTTGCATAATCTTTTGTTAAAAGTCTGCAGTCATTATATGTAACTCCAGACTTGGGAGTCCTCACAGCGTTTGCACCGCACGTTGTCAGAATTATCCGGTGTCATCGGTGAGAGCGAGCGGATGTGTGCCCTCAACTATGTGATACACAAAACGTCTGTACACATTATGACTAGATGAGCCTGGTCTGCTGAATTCACTTGTTTGCTGGTTATATTTATGACAACACCAGTTTTCTTTTAAGAGGGTCCATATCCTTTACATATGATCTAAAGTACACATAGGTATTTTATGGTTAGGACCTGTAGCCATTCAAAGGGGTTGTCCAGTCTAAAGCCACAATTCTGTAGTCAAGCCTGCAAAACAAGTCTAAAGTGTGATACTCCTATTCAACACCCTATCCCACAGTAACTCAACCTTCCTAGGTACATCCATACCGACAGGAGCCTTTTAAATATTTGCACAAATAGCCTCAAGACCAGTCCTCTGTATAGGATACATTACACTACATAGATCTGGCTCACAATACATAGGATTACTTCATTTGTGTAGTGTATTGAGCTTGAACACTAAGCTGATGCACATGTTGGTGTATGATATCACACCTTAGGTTTCGGTGGGAACCAGGGTACAATGATTTCACCATGCACAAAAGTTCCAAACTAGCGGATATACACTTGTCTGAAACTCTGTTTACAAATAGAAATGGCTACATCTGGATCAGGGAGGGCAATACCTGACAGAACTTGGACAAGAGTGGGGCCGATTCTGGCAGGGACGTGGAGTTGGTGTCCATTTTGGTGGAGTCGGATTCAAGGTAATTCAGGAGTCGGGAGGTTTTGCTTACCGACCCCACAGCCCTGATTTCTGGAGCCCCAAATCAGGTACAGAAGTCTGATGTGCATTTTAGGATCCACATTATTGCTAAACCCTGATCATTCTAAGGTTCTGTGATGGTCCATGTTATATGGGCACTATACTTTCAATAAGCTTACCAATGCAATAAAAGAAAAAAACACTATTTTTCAGATTATATGACTCACCCCAAATTTGGTAAAGGCAAAGAGAAACAAAAATGTTAATCTTAAATGGGGTCCATATTATAATGCCAGTATCCTCCTTACAATCAGTATATATCGCTCATCCTTGTACAGGACACCCCCCATCTTGGTATACAAGTCCCCATCCTGGTATATATGCCCTCCCCCCATCCTTGCATATGGCACCCCATCCTGGTATATAAATCCCCCCCATCCTGATATATATCTATATCCCTCATCCTCGTACCGTACATGGCCCCTGCATCATGAACCCACCATGGCTTCCGGAGGGTCGGTTGCAGTGATGGAGCAGAGGTATAGGAGGTAGGTTTGGAGGGTCCATGGAGGGTGGGGGCAAAGCTGCAGGCCCAGAGCGTGGGGGTGTCATGGCAATATGCAAAGGGGGCAGCCGTTTTCCATATGCCTGCATGGAATGACTGTGGAGGCGGCGACGCGACAGATAAAAGTCTGTGGCCATTTTCTGGTAGTCTGGATGGTATAGGCCAATTCACAGCTTGCCAATGCATGCAGGCACATGGAAAATGGCAGCCTCCACTGAACACCGTCGCAAAACCGCTCCAGCAGATGACTCTGAGCTGTTGGGTAGAGACTAAGAACAATTTAGAGAGCATTAAAAAGTGAAAATTGGAAAAGAACAATGACCTAAATAGTGCTCATTCTAACCCACACACGACACCTTATTCTGAAAGGAGACCTAAAACTATAGTTACCCTTTAGGTTCTGTTGATCTGTGTAGAGTCTGGATCTTGCTGCTGTGTTGCAGCTGCTATAAAGCATATTATACATTATACAGCAGACCTAAATATTATATGGTGATCACATAAGAATGCAATGTAGAATCACAACACTCTTCGGTTACTAAGGCTGTGTGCACACCTACTATTTGTCATCAGTTTCATTTTGTTCTTCAGAAACTGATGACAATTAAAAGCTGAAAGGGCAATTGACTATTATTACTATAGAGCTCACCATTAGCTTTTAATGGGGCAAACGGGGGCGATTTGAACTTCTACTTTTTTTTTATTTATTTTCAGATTTTAAGACTTTTTTGTTTACTCTTCACTGTTCTTAACAATTCCCCAAGGAGGAACTGAAGCTGCGACTGATACTTTACACAGCAGTGTCACAGCATTTGCATAAAGTGAAATCATAGTCTCCTTTAAAGCTCGGACACAGGCAGGTTTCAAAGGAACTGCTGTCACAGCAATTGATCAGCGACCCGCGATCACATCATATATTATAAAGACACGTGACCATTAGACTTCCTACTCCCTTTAACATTAAAGGGCTATAGGACGTCTTTAACCCTTCCTTACACCATAAAGTATATATCGTCATGGAACAAGTATCTGTGTATACAACAGGATCAGGACCTCAGCCAGGTTCATGCACTGCTAGTGCCAGCTGTGTTATACAGCCAGCACCAGCCTCTATCAAACACTAAAATGCAGCTGTCAATCCCTGAGCCACAAGCTGAACTACATAGGGGTTGGTGATTATTCACTATTGAAAAATGTTAAAAAAAAAAAAAAGGCATTTTTGGTATGGCCACGTCTAATCAAAATGTAAAATAATTTTAAGATTGGAAACATTGAGGGTAAGGTAAGTGTCCACATAGTGGTTTATCGTCGGTTTAGCATAGGTTTTATTTAAATTTATGTAAATCCTTAGCAGCTTTAGGACTTACAAGTAACCTTATGTAATTTAGAAACCGCTGTGCACACATAGTGGGTTTATGTGAGCGGATCTGCCAGAGGTTGGGCGGTTTCCTAGCGGTTTAGGACAGTGATGGCAATCCAGCTCGATGCACAACAGTCAGGTTTTCAGATTTCTCAGCATTGCACAGAGTTGGAATCATTACCGTGCAGGTGATTATATTATCACTGTGCAATGTAAGGAAATCCCGAAAACCTGCACTGTTTGGCACTCGAGCCTGAGTTAGCCATCACTGGTTTAGGAGCATACAGCATGTCAATTCTTCTCAGCGTTTTGAGCGTTCTGAGGCAAAAACTCTACCTTCCATGAACAAAATCCTCCATAGAAAACCACCTGAAAAACGCTGTGCAAACGCTGAAAAAACCGGTGGGAAACCGGTGGAAAACAGCCGGAGACTTCAGAGCTCAGAACTCTAGGCTCCTGCAAATTTCCACCGGTTTACTGACGGTTTGAACGTCACTAAACCTCTATGTGGGCACATACCCTAAAGTTGCTATTTTGTTTGGTCTCTTTACTTCCCCCATAAATACAGTGTGGGCTATTTATGTGGTTACACCTAGATAAAATGGGAATGGTTGGTGATATCAACTTCCTGTTTGTGGCACATTAGTATACGGAAGGGGGAAAACTCTTCCAGATGGGTGGTGACCATGGCAGCCATTTTGAAGTCGGCTATTTTGGATCCAACTTTATTTTCTTCAGTGGGAAGACGGTCATGTGACACATCAAACATATTGAGAATTTCATAAGAAAAACAATGGTGTACTTGGTTTTAACGTAACTTTAGTCTTTTATGAGTTATTTACAAGTTTATGATGACTTATAAAATGTGTTCAAAGCACTGCCCATTGTGTTAGATTTTCAATGCCACCCTCTTCTCCCACTCTTGACACACTGTTAACAACACCGCAGAAGAAATGCTAGCCATTGCTTCAGATGCTGCACATCACGTATCTTCACAGCATAGACAATTACCTTCAGATGACCGCAAAGATAAAAGTCTAAGGTGTCAGATCATGAGATCTTGGTGGCCATTCAACTGGCCCACGACGACCAATCCACTTTCCAGGAAACTGTTCATGTAGGAATGCTCAGACCTGACGCCTATAATGTGGCGGTTCACCATCTTGTTGGAAAACGTGCCGTCAGGGAACGTGCCATCTTCAGTGCATAAAGAGGGCAACACATTGTCATGTAGCAATTTCAGATATCCAGTGGCATTGAGGTTTCTATTGATGAAAAATGGCCCTACTATCTTTTTTATCTTGGGGTCATCTGAAGGTAATTGTCTATGCTGTGAAGGTACGATATGTGCAGCATCGGAAGCAATGCATACTGGAAGCCTGTGCTAGCATTTCTTCTGCGGTGTTGCTATCAGTGTGTCAAGAGTGGGAGACGAGGGTTGCATTGACAATCCAACACAATGGGCAGCACTTTGAACACATTTTATAAGTGGTCATAAACTTGTAAATAACTCATGAAAGAATAAAGTTACGTTAAAACCAAGCACACCATTGTTTTTCTTATGAAATTCTCAATAAGTGTGATGTGTCACATGACCCTCTTCCCACTGAAAAAAAATAAAGTTGGATCCAAAATGGCCGACTTCAAAATGGCCACCATGGTCACCACCCATCTGGAAAAGTTTTCCCCCTCTCATATACTAATGTGCCACAAACAGGAAGTTGATATCACCAACCATTCCCATTTTATTTAGGTGTATCCATATAAATAGCCCACGCTGTACAATGGCCCCCGATTCATCATGGCTCTTTCTCCAGTTTTATTGACCATGGTATGTACACGCCTTAGGCTGGTTTCACACTACGGAATTTGTAAATCCGATGCTGTCCGATAAAAATCGGACAGCATCGGACCGATTTTGGGCCCCATGCAGCCCTATGGGCATCGGACCGAATCGGATGTGCACTAAATGGCATCTGATTTGGTCCAATCCGATTCTGTCCAATTTTTTTATCGGTGCAAAAATTGGAGCCTGCTCCGATTTCTGCACCGAAAATAAAATCGGACAAAATCAGATCGGACCAAATCGGATGGCATTTAGTGCACATACGATTTGGTCCGATCAATTTAACATGGGGCCCTATGGTGCAGGGTCCGAGGAAACATCTGATGTCTCCTCGGACCCGATTTTACTGTACTGAGCATGCTCAGTACAGTAAAACTGCTCCAAACTAGAAGGCAGGGGTTAAAAAAAAAGTATATGCTCACCTATCCCCGAGGCCCCCGCCGTCTCCTGCCGTCTTCCGCAGGCTCCCGGTGTCTGCAGAGGTCTTCTACTTCTGTACAGGACCTGCCGTGATGTCACAGTCACGTGACCGCAGGTTACCATGACTGACATCACGGCAGGTCCTGTACAGATGAAGACGACCTCTGCAGACACCGGGAGCCTGCGGGAAACGGCGGGGGCCTCGGGGATAGGCGAGCATAAACTTTTTTTTTTTGTTTGTTTGTTTTCAGCCCGGAGGCAACGATTTTATGCCGAATCGGATGCCTATTTGGCATCCGATTCCAGGCATCAGAAGGGAGCCGATGCTGTCCGAATTTATCGGACAGCATCGGCTCCCTTCAAAAACGTTATGTGAAAGTAGCCTTAGAGCTCATGACATTGGTCTGAACTCAAACCTCAATGCATGGACTGGCCACGGTACTCACAACCCAAATGTCACAGCCTCATAGAAACATATGAAGCTGTCACGCTCCTGAGGGGAGACCCATAGCCAGTCCGTGCATTCTGGCCTGAGGTCAGACTGATGTACCGTATATACTCGCGTATAAGCCGAGTTTTTCAGCCCAAAAATTGGGCTGAAAAGTTACCCCCTCGGCTTATACGCGAGTCACTATACGGGCGCCCCCCCCCAGAGGTATACAGGCCCCCCATCAGTATACAGGCCCCCCCATGGTCCGTAAACCTGTAAAGGAAGATTATACTTATCACTGTCCCGGTGCCGTCCCCGCTCTGCATCGCGATCCTCCATCTGCATCGCGCTCCTCCATCTTCCGGCTTCCTGTCGGCGCCGACAATGACGTCATTCGGCGCAGAACACAGGAAGTCGGAAGCCGGTGAATGAAGATGGAGGATCGCGATGCAGATGGAGGATCGCGATGCAGAGCAGGGACGGCAGCGGGACAGTGATAAGTATAATCATCTTCCTTTACAGGTTTACGGACCATCGGGGGGGCCTGTATACTGATGGGGGGCCTGTATACTGATGGGGGCCTGTATACCTTGGGCTGCTGTATATACCCTGGGGCTGCTGCTGTATGTACCCTGGGGCTGCTGCTGTATGTACCCTGGGGCTGCTGCTGTATGTACCCTGGGGCTGCTGCTGTATATACCCTGGGCTGCTGCTGTATATACCCTGGGAAGGCTGCTGTATATACCCTGGGAAGGCTGCTGTATATACCCTGGGAAGGCTGCTGTATATACCCTGGGAAGGCTGCTGTAACACTGCTGGGGCCTGTATATACCACTGGGGAGGCTGCTGTATACCACACTGCTGGGGGCTGTATACTACCACTGGGGAGGCCTGTATACCATCGGGGGGCCTGTATACCACACTGCTGGGGGCTGTATACCTGTGCTGGGGTCCACCCTCGGCTTATACACGAGTCAATAGTTTTTCCCAGATTTTGGGGGCAAAAGTAGGGGGGTCGGCTTATACACGGGTCGGCTTATACACGAGTATATACGGTAAGTGTTCATGAGCCCGAATTCTCAATACGATGAGCGTTTGGTGAGTTTTTTATGTTTTTTCAATATATCAAAAGTGCAATGTATTATAGTTCCAGCAAAGTGGATGTATTTAGGTTACGTTCACGCGTAGCGTATTTCCCGCACTTTCTTGGAACGCATTTTGCGGCCGCGCTATTTAGCGCCAGTGAAAAAAAAATTGAGATGCATTCACACACTGCGTTTTTTTACGGACGCATTTTTCACTCAAAAGCGCAAGAAGAAGTGATGTCACACGGGGGCAGGAATAATCCTGTTCCCGTGTAGCATTTGTGTACTTTCGCTTTAGTGGTGTATATACATACACTGCTAAAGCAAAATAAAATAAAGCAATGTGTTAAAAATAATAGAATAAAATGCTCACCTTTCCATCGAGTGTCCCGGGATGTGAGGGGTCCACATCTGATCACTGCAGGACCTGAATAAGCTGACCGGCGGCAAACTGCTCAGCTGATGTGTCAATTGACAGCATCAGCTGAGCGGTTTAAACCACCCGCCAAAATCGATCTGTTTTGGCGGCCGAATTAAACCGATCAGCTGGTGTGGTCACGTCACGTGGCCCACCAGCTGGTGTGGTCACGTCACGTGGCCCACCAGCTGGTGTGGTCACGTCACGTGGCCCACCAGCTGGTGTGGTCACGTCACGTGGCCCACCAGCTGGTGTGGTCACGTGGCCCACCAGCTGGTGTGGTCACGTGGCCCACCAGCTGGTGTGGTCACGTGGCCCACCAGCTGGTGTGGTCACGTGGCACACCAGCTGGTGTGGTCACGTGGCACACCAGCTGGTGTGGTCACGTGGCACACCAGCTGATTGCTACCGGCCAATCAGATGATTAAGGTCTTTGCAGCGATCGTACGCCTTCCCCTCGGGTCCTGGACAGCTGGTGGAGAGGTGAGCATTTTATTTTTTAATACCTTTTGTTCACTTTTATTTCGCTTTAGCAGTGTATGTAGATACAGTGAGAAAGCAAAACTACAGTCCTGACATGTCACACGGAGGGAGGAACACAGGATTCTTACTCCCCTGTGTGACATCACTTCTCCCTGTGCCTGGGCAAAGAATTGACATGTTCATTCTTTTTACACACACTTTCTTACACAAAAGCGCAGCAGAAAAAAGTGCAGCGTTTGAACAGCAAAGTGAATTTCCATTCACTTTGCCAGGAAACGCAGAAACAGACGCGCTTTCGGGGGAAAAGGGCCCGTAAATAGACGCAAAAATTACGCAGCCTTATAGTCATCTCCTGCCCACTCCACTTTCTTCTTTATTCAGTGTAATCTGACCTGAGGTGTATGTTTCCTATCTACAACATGTACCATAAGTTTCTAGCATAAGTTTTTAGACACCCCAGCGGCGATGGCACCTGTAAGATCGCCGGTGCGTCGCCGGAGGCATCGCAGCATGTAAACATGCGACGGCGAAGCTGGCGGGGCACCAAAAACGTGCGCGCTCCAGAACGTCGGCGGAGATATCGTCGCCTCGTGTGACAGTACTCATAGATCCAGGGCAGATCTCAGGGAACGGCCTCACAAGACACGTCCATAGATCCAGCACAGATCTCAGGGAATGGTCACACAAGACATGTCCCATAGATAAGGCACAGGATCTCAGAGAATGGTCACACAAGACACGTCCATAGATCCAGGACAGATCACAGGGAATGGCCACACAAGACATGTCCCATAGATGCAGCACAGGATCTGAGAATGGTCACACAAGACACGTCCATAGATCCAGGACAGATCACAGGGAATGGCCACACAAGACATGTCCCATAGATCCAGCACAGGATCTGAGAATGGTCACACAAGACACGTCCATAGATCCAGGACAGATCACAGGGAATGGCCACACAAGACATGTCCCATAGATCCAGCACAGGATCTCAGAGAATGGCCACACAAGACACGTCCATAGATCCTGCACAGATCACAGGGAATGGCCACACAAGACACGTCCCAAAGATCCAGGACAGATCTCAGGGAATGGCCACACAAGACACGTCCCATAGATCCTGCACAGATCTCAGAGAATGGCCACACAAGACACGTCCCATAAATCCAGGGCAGATCTCAGGGAATGGCCACACAAGACACGTCCCAAAGATCCAGGACAGATCTCAGGGAATGGCCACACAAGACATGTCCCATAGATCCTGCACAGATCTCAGAGAATGGCCACACAAGACACGTCCCAAAGATCCAGGACAGATCTCAGGGAATGGCCACACAAGACACGTCCCATAGATCCTGCACAGATCTCAGGGAATGGCCACACAAGACACGTCCCATAGATCCTGCACAGATCTCAGGGAATGGCCACACAAGACACATGCTATAGATCCAGGCAGATCTCAGGGAATGGCCACACAAGACACATGCTATAGATCCAGGACAGATCTCAGGGAATGGCCACACAAGAACATGTCCTATAGTCCAGGACAGATCTCAGGGAATGGCCACAAGACACATCCCATAGATCCAGGACAGATCTCAGGGAATGGCCACACAAGACAATCCCATAGATCCAGGACAGATCTCAGGGAATGGCCACACAAGACATGTCCCATAGTCCAGGACAGATCTCAGGGAATGGCCACACAAGACACGTCCTATAGATCCAGGACAGATCTCAGGGAATGGCCACACAAGACAGTCCCATAGTCCAGGGCAGATCTCAGGGAATGGCCACACAAGACACATCCCATAGATCCAGGGCAGATCTCAGGGAATGGCCACACAAGACATTTCCCATAGATCCAGGGCAGATCTCAGGGAATGGCCACACAAGACATTTCCCATAGTCCAGGGCAGATCTCAGGGAATGGCCACACAAGACACGTCCCATAGTCTAGGGCAGATCTCAGGGAATGGCCACACAAGACATGTCCCATAGTCCAGGGCAGATCTCAGGGAATGGCCACACAAGACACGTCCCATAGTCTAGGGCAGATCTCAGGGAATGGCCACACAAGACACGTCCCATAAATCCAGGGCAGATCTCAGGGAATGGCCACACAAGACATGTCCCATAGTCCAGGGCAGATCTCAGGGAATGGCCACACAAGACATGTCCCATAGTCCAGGGCAGATCTCAGGGAATGGCCACACAAGACAGTCCCATAAATCCAGGGCAGATCTCAGGGAATGGCCATACAAGACACGTCCCATAGTCCAGGGCAGATCTCAGGGAATGGCCACACAAGACATGTCCCATAGTCCAGGGCAGATCTCAGGGAATGGCCACACAAGACATGTCCCATAAATCCAGGGCAGATCTCAGGGAATGGCCACACAAGACATGTCCCATAGATCCAGGACAGATCTCAGGGAATGGCCACACAAGACACGTCCCAAAGTCCAGGGCAGATCTCAGGGAATGGCCACACAAGACACGTCCCATAAATCCAGGGCAGATCTCAGGGAATGGCCATACAAGACACATCCTATAGATCCAGGACAGATCTCAGGGAATGGCCACACAAGACATGTCCCATAGATCCAGGACAGATCTCAGGGAATGGCCACACAAGACACGTCCCATAGATCCAGGACAGATCTCAGGGAATGGCCACACAAGACACGTCCCATAGATCCAGGACAGATCTCAGGGAATGGCCACACAAGACATGTCCCATAGATCCAGGACAGATCTCAGGGAATGGCCACACAAGACACGTCCCATAAATCCAGGGCAGATCTCAGGGAATGGCCATACAAGACACATCCTATAGATCCAGGACAGATCTCAGGGAATGGCCACACAAGACATGTCCCATAGATCCAGGACAGATCTCAGGGAATGGCCACACAAGACACGTCCCATAGTCCAGGGCAGATCTCAGGGAATGGCCACACAAGACATGTCCCATAGATCCAGGACAGATCTCAGGGAATGGCCACACAAGACATGTCCCATAGTCTAGGGCAGATCTCAGGGAATGGCCACACAAGACATGTCCCATAGTCTAGGGCAGATCTCAGGGAATGGCCACACAAGACACGTCCCATAGATCCAGGACAGATCTCAGGGAATGGCCACACAAGACATGTCCCATAGTCTAGGGCAGATCTCAGGGAATGGCCACACAAGACATGTCCCATAGTCTAGGGCAGATCTCAGGGAATGGCCACACAAGACACGTCCCATAGATCCAGGACAGATCTCAGGGAATGGCCACACAAGACACGTCCCATAGATCCAGGACAGATCTCAGGGAATGGCCACACAAGACACAAAGTTCAGCCCCAGACGCTCCTGCTCCGGGATGTGGCTCTGGTTATAGAGGACACGGTCTACAGACTGGGAAATCAGATCCATGGAGGATGTAGTCAGTGTCCGGAGTGTCAGGATCCACCCAGCACAGTCATCAGCCCCGGCCATGAGTGACTGCACAGCCGGGTATTTACATCGCTGTCCCATACTGCTTTGCGTCACACACATATAGTATATGTATAATACTGATGTATATACATGCTCCCCCTTATATAGGAGCCTGCCTCATGTGTACACACACACTCGCCATCATACAGCCGTGCTGCCCTCCCCACAGTACCTGTGTGCGGCCCGGGATAGCAACTAGCGGGTCCGGTCCACCCTCCGCCGCTGCAGCCGCTATTCCCCCAGGAGACAAACACTGGATGGGACGGCGCTGCTGGAGCAGGCATGACGTCATGTGACCTGTAGGAAGGGGCGGAGCCTGCAGCGCATAGTACTAGAGCGCTCACAATGCATCATAGTTCAGTCCGGAGCAGGGCGGGCGTGTGCTGGGTCCTGTGGGGACAGATGGTGACTGATGGTGACTGATGTGGTACGTGCACATATGGTGGAGCACATACAGACAAGCTGCACCATATTTGTGATGGGTGCACGGTGAGATGCCAAGTGTCCGGAGAATTCAGGAGTCTGTAAATAGAGGTCACTGACCAGTCAGGACGCTGGAGAAATGTATACACCATATTTTGACTAATTATCATCATTTTGCAGTGAATGCAGCTGATTTCTTCTTATAGGAATTGTGGCTGTAAATATAAATCACGACAATAATAATTTATTAAGGCTTTCCTATATGTGCATAAAAAATATTGTCCGAGATTTTTTTGATAAGCTGTCCATAAAAAATATAAAAAAGTTCTGTGAAGAGTCAAGGGTTGTGAGCAGCGCTGCACACTACGCCTCACCACAACCCTTCACCACATTCGTCTGCTCATATCCTTCCACACAATAATGCAGCCTTATATCCCTCTGTATAGTATAATGCAGCCTTTTTGCCCTCCATATGGTATAATGTAGCCTCATATCCTTCCACACAATAATGCAGCCTCATATCCCTCTGTATAGTATAATGCAGCCTTTTTTCCCTCCATATAGTATAATGTAGCCTCATATCCTTCCACACAATAATGCAGCCTCATATCCCTTTGTATAGTATAATGCAGCCTTTTTGCCCTCCATATGGTATAATGTAGCCTCATATCCTTCCACACAGAATAATGCAGACTCATATCCCTCCATATAGTATAATGCAGCCTCATTGCCCTTCATATAATATAATGCGGCCTCACAGCCCTTCATATAGTATAATGCAGCCTCATACCCATCCATATAATATAATGCAGCGTAATAACCCTTCATATAATATAATGCAGCCTCATAGCCCTCCACATAGCATAATGCAGCCTCATTGCCCTTCCTATAGTATAATGCGGCCTCACAGCCCTTCATATAGTATAATGTAGCATCACAGCCCTCCATATAGTATAATGCAGCCTCATACCCATGCATATAATATAATACAGCCTCATAACCCTTCACATAATATAATGCAGCCTCATAGCCCTCCATATAGTATATTGCAGCCTCATAGCCCTCAATATAATATATTGCAGCCTCATAGCTCTCCATATAGTATAATGCAGCCTCATATCCCTCCATATAGTATAATGCACCCTCACAGCCATCCATATAATATAATGCAGTCTCATAGCCCTTCATATAATATAATACAGCCTCATAGCCCTTCATATATTATAATGCAGCCTCATAGTCCATCATATAATGTAATGCGACTTCATAGTCATCCCTATAGCATAATACAGCCTGATAGCCCTTCAGATAGCATACATTCTCCCCACATAGCCACACTACCCCCTGTACAACACCCCCCCCCCACACACACACACATACTGCCCCATGTATAACCCCCCAACACAGACACACTGCCCCATGTATAACCCCTTAACACAGTCACACTGCCCCCTGTACAACCCCCCCCCCCCCAAACACAGTCATACAGCCCTCTATATAAGCACACATACAGACACACTGCCACTGTATACACACACAGACATACTTCCCCCTATATAAACACACGAACAGACGCACTGCCACTGTATAAAACCTCGCACACACACACAGACACACTGCCCCCTGCATACATACACACACATCCTCTCCAGAAGCTGTCAGATGCTCTTCGGCTCCTGAATGGAGCTCACGCTTACTGCTCCTGCCAGCAGCTCCATCCTGTCTGTGATGAGGTCGCAGTGTGATGACCTCATCATAGTGCTGCATGCTGGGGCCGCCACATGAGTCTAAAAGCTACAGTGCCTGTCAGTCCTGCGGCGGCCGTGACCAGCTGCAAGGGGACAGATCGGGCAAAGCGCTGCGCAGTGCCTTGAATGTGCATCCATGTGAAGCATGTACTTGGGTCACAAGGGTTCGGCGGGCGCCGGGCCTCTGTACCTCCGGGCCCACTCGCCCTTACGACCCCTGCAACCCCGGTTGTTACGCCTCTGGTGGAGAGATCTTCTTTAGACGATGTTGCTTCAAGGACATAAGCTTGAAGAGAGATCATCTGATCTAGATTTTCTAATGATGGGTATTTCAGTTTTAGGGGGGAAAGAAGCCTTAGATTAAGCCTATCGTGCATAAATACGGTGTAGGGTTCTTTAAGAGGACAAAGCCTGTAGCTTGCTCATCCTTCTTGATGAGGTAACAACAACAACTAGCAAGAGTACCACCTTAAGGTTTAGGGACCTCCACTCCACAGTGTTCAGCAGTTCAAAGGTCCTCCAGCTGTCTGAGTACTAAACCGAGACCCACTGGGTAACCAGTCTAGAGATTCAAGGTCTCAACCCAGAAATGTATATATATAATCCGCTGCACACTACACACTATAAGATACAAGTATAAGATATGGCATAATGGCTAATGTATAAAGCTAATGTAAATTTGGATGAGGAAAATTGCAAAACTGCTAAGAATGTACATAAGCAAAATGAGAATTTTAGTTAATGTAATGCATTACATATAAGCCCGATAACCAGTCTTCAAGGTATTCTCATGTATATCGGGTCCTACCTATGCCTCTGTCTGCGGTGTAAAAAAGCATGAGGATATAAGTGCCTCTAAGTGCATTTTAAAACCTGCGTGTATGGGTGTGGTTGAAGACTTGATAAAACAAGAAATGAACTAGATGGTAAACTGGACTAGCTATCAGGTAATGTAGGGTGCTCAGTCAAAAAAACAGTAATATTAACATTAAGAATGACGAGCACACCATCAACCCAGAAATGGGCTTCAGATATCTTTGATCTCCTGCGATTCTGTAACTCTGATGCTAGCCTATTAGGCTTAGGTTCTCTGTCAAATACATCCTATAAGAACTCCAAGATCTGTGGGATGGAAGAATCTTCAGTTGATAGATCTTAAAATGCACCATGAAAGAACGATTTTCTTTATATGTGCATGAGACCTATTGGTTGCTTCACTCCTAGAGTGAGCTGGCATAACCAACACCCTGTTCGAAAAACCCCTGGTTTTCAGTAAGGGCAATCAGCCTCCAAACTGTCAGACTGAGTTCTCAGGCTCTGAAATTAATCTTCTATATGTGTGTAGGTCCTGTTGGTTGCTTCACTCCTTGAGTAACCTAGCATAACCAAAACCCTGTTAAAAAAAACATGGTTTTCAGTAAGGGCCTCCATACTGAAACAAAACTAGTCCCTAGGAGAGGAACTTTCCAGAACTGACCCAGGCTCATACACTCCTAGAGTGAGCTATGCCATGAAAAGAGTGAACCACGATCTCTTGGATCAGAAAGGAAGGATGGCCTTGATGGACACCTAATCCTGCTTGGTCTTCATCAATACCCTTGGTATCATGGAAGTCGGCAAATGAAGTTGAAACCAGAAGATTACATACACTATATAAAGAGACACATATGCATTTTTTTTATCTGATATGAAATCAGAATAAACCTTTCCTCTTTTAGTAATGCAGGAAAAGAGTCCAATGACCGGGCACTACACCTGTGGAGCTCTGCTAAAAGCCTGTCGGCTATCCCCGTTGCCTGGTGTTGCACAGCCTTAAAAGAATAATCAGAGATTCAAAAAAGAGAATAAAGAAAGGCGGCACTCACCGTATAGGCTGGTGGAAGGGTGTTTTAATCCAGGAAAATCAATCCATTAAAACATTGTTAGTGCGGTGGGGAGAGGGAGTGAGAGGCCATCGGAGCGACGGTACCATTTCGTATCGTGTAGTGATACTTCTGCGGGTTCCAGTATGGTACCCGCAGAAGTATCACTACACGATACGAAACGGTACCGTCGCTCCGATGGCCTCTCACTCCCTCTCCCCACCGCACTAACAATGTTTTAATGGATTGATTTTCCTGGATTAAAACACCCTTCCACCAGCCTATACGGTGAGTGCCGCCTTTCTTTATTCTCTTTTTGAATCTTTCCTCTTTTAGGTCAATTAGGATTACCATAATCTATTACATACTTACTTATGTCATCAACTTCCATCGGGATGTTCACGAATCCCACAATCCTCTGTGCCGACCTGAAAGTCATATTAGGACACCCAATTGATAGGCGCCAACCTGCAACTGACGCTAGGAGGTTACTGCTACCACATATGGCGCACCATCACCAGACAACCCCCCTGTCGCACACGCTGACCTGACAGGGCCTGTAGTGATGTCAGCCCACACTCACCCCCCTCAGCTTGCACTCACCGCCCCTCAGCCCCCAATTAACTCCGCTCAGACCACCCTCCTCAGCCCCTATTCACTCCCGCTCAGTCTGCACTCACCCCCCTCAGCCTGCACTCAGCCCCCAATCAGCCCCACACTCACCCCCCTCAGCCCGCACTCACCCCCCTCAGCCCACACTCGCCCCTCTCAGCCCACACTCACCCTTCTCAGCCAGTACTCACCATTCACCCCTGCTCAGCCCACACTCCCCTGCACTCACCTCCCTCTGCCCACACTTACCCCCCTCAGCCTGCATTTACCCCGCTCAGTCTGCACTCACCCCGCTCAGCCCGCACTTCCCCCCCTCAGCCACCACTCGCCCCCAAAGCCTGTACTCACCCCCCTCAGACTCAACTCACCCGCACTCACCCCCTCAGCCTGTATTCACCCCCCTCAACCCATACTCAGCCGATCTCACCCTGCACTCAGCCTGCTCTCACCCCCCTCGGCCCGCACTCACCCCTGCTCAGCCTGCTCTAACCCCCCTCGGCCCACTCTCATCCTCTTTAGCCTGCACTCACTCCCTTCAGCCCACACTAATCCTCCTTATCCCACACTACCCCCTTCAGCCCACACTCACCCCTGCTCAGCCCACACTCACCCTCAGCCTGCATTCACCCCGCTCAGTCCGCACTTACCCCCCTCAACTTGCACTCTCCCCCCTCAGCCACCACTTATCCCCCCAGCCCCCACTCACCCCCCTCAGACTCCACTCACCCACACTCACCCCCCCAGCCCATACTCAGTCTGTTCTCACCCACTCTCAGCTCACTCTCACCCCTCTCAGCCCACTCTCACCCCCCTCAGTCTACGCAAATTCCCCTCAGCCCACACTCACCCCCACCTTTGCCCACACTCACCCCTGCTCAGCCCCCACTCACCCCTGCTAAGACTGCACACACCCCTTTCAACCCGCACACATTCCCTCAGCCCGCTCTCACCTCCTCAGCCCGCATTCACCCCTGCTCAGCCTGCAATCAACCCCGCTCAGCCCACACTCACCTGCACTCACCCCCTCAGCCCATACTCACCCCTCTCAGCCCGCACCCAGTCTGACCTGACCCCGCACTCAGCTAGCTTTCACCCTGCACTCAGCTAGTTCTCAACCCCATCAGGCCGTTCTCACGCCCCTCAGTCTGCACTCCAGCCCACACTCACCCCCACTCAGTCTGCACTCACCTTTACTCAGCCCACACTCATTTGTACTCACCCCCTCAGCCTGCACTCACCCCTCTCAACCGGCTCTCAGCCTGCTCTCACCCCGCACTCAGCCCACTTCACCCCCTCAGCCTGCTCTCAAGCCCCTCAGCCAGCACTCACCCCCGCTTAGCCTGCACTCACCCCCTCAGCTGGCACTCATTCCCCTCAGCCCACACTCACCCCTGCTCAGCCTGCCTCACCCCTGTTCAGCCCACACTCCCCAGCACTCAGCCTGCACTCACCCTGCCAGCCCCTCAGCCCGCACTCACCCCCACTTAGCCTGCACTCACCCCCACTTAGCCTGCACTCACCCCCATCAGCCTGCACTCACCCCCATCAGCCTGCACTCACCCCCCTCAGCCCACACTCACCCCCCTCAGCCTGCACTCATCCCCCTCAAACCAAACTCAGCCCTATCTCACCCCACTCAGCCCACTCTCACCCCACTCAGCCCACTCTCACCCCCGCTCAGCTCGCACTCACCCCTGCTCAGCCCACACTCAGGCCGCTCTCATCCCCCTCAGCCCACACTCACCTAACTCAGCACTCATCCCCGCTCAGCCCGCACTCACCACTGCTCAGCCCATAGACATTCACAATCACCGCATCAGCCTGCACTCACTTCCCTCTGTCTGCACTCACTCCCCTCAGCCTGCACTAACCCCACTCAACCTGCACTCACCCATCCTCAGCCCGCACTCACCCATCCTCAGCCCGCACTCACCCATCCTCAGCCTGCACTCACCCCTCCTCAGCCTGCACTCACCCCTC
The DNA here is from genome assembly GCA_033576535.1 of Allobates femoralis. NCBI lineage: Eukaryota > Metazoa > Chordata > Amphibia > Anura > Aromobatidae > Allobates > Allobates femoralis. Next base: position 456,270,467 of record JARQOC010000002.1, on the reverse strand, counting down.
CTCAGCCTGCACTCAGCCTGTACTCATCCCCCTTCAGCCCACACTCACTCAGCTCAGCCTGCACTAACCCCTGCCCAGCCCGCACTCACCTGCATTCACACCCCTCAGCCCGCACTCACCACCGATCAGCCCACACTCACCCCCTGCTTAGCCCGCACTCACCCCCGCTCAGCCTGCACTCACCTCACTCAGCCTTTGCTCACCCTGTGCTTACCGTGCTCAGCCTGCACTCACTGCACTCAGCCCATACTCACCCCGATTGGCCCGCGCTCACCCTGCTCAAACCCCACTCATTGCTCACCCCACTCATCCCGCTCACACTACTTGGCCCACTCAACACTCGGCCACTCGCTCCAGTCACCACACAGCCCTCTCACCCCGCTCAACACTTGGCCCGCTTGCCCCGCTCACCACTTGGCCCGCCCACCATTCAACTCGCTCACCATTCACCCCTGCTCACCCCGCTTGCCGCGCTCACCATTCGGCCCATTCGCCCTGCTAACCACTCGGCCCACTCGCCCAGCTCACCACTCTGCTTGCTCACTCCACTCACCACTTGGCCCGCTTACCCCACTCACTCCGCAGTCTGCTCACCCTGCAGCTTGCTCAGCCCACAGGCCATTCACCCCACAACCCGACGACTGAGGAACTGCACTAGTTCCTCATGCCGCCGTGATCTTCGCCATGTCATGGCCACATGAGAGTGAGCACAGGGGGGCAGAGAGTGGCCACGGGGGGACAGAGAGGGACCACAGGAGGGACAGAGAGTTAGGGGGAAAAAACAGCGGGCAGGGAAAAGACAGCATGGGGGGGGAGTCGGTCACCGCCCCCAGCGCCACAGAGCCCACCCCCATCATGATGTCACCGCCCACCCGATATGATAGCATTGGGCTCCCATCTAGTTATTAATATTTGGCAACTGCCAGAATAATGAGAGAGTTTTTAATGGCATTTTTATTACTTTTTGCAAAGTCACAAGTTTACATAAATTTCATTAGTATTTGGTACATTGACCTTAAACTGTATGATTTGGGTCAAACATTTTGGATATCCTCCCACAAGCTTCTTGCAATAGTTGTAGGAATTTGGGCCCATTCCTCCTGGAAGAACTGAACTGGTATAACTGATGGTGGTGTTACACGCAAGTATATCCTGAACGATATCCTTACAAAAGTCACATAGTAGACATCGTATGAACGATATGTATATATCGTTCGTGCGTTGTCACACACAAGGATATCAGTAACGATATCCATTTTGGCAGCGCGCCAGTATCAGAGGGATATTTTTCCATCCGATGCTGAGCAATGCCTTTACAATAATGTGCCAGCGCTGTGACAGCAGCACTGGCACATTATTGTATGTAACATTGTTTTAAAAACTTACATTTATTAAATGTGTGTGTGATTTTACATGCAATTTGCATCCATCACAACCCCTTTGTATACCAGACCACTCCCCTCCCCCACTAACCCTCCTCCCCTCCATCACTGAAGGAGAACTTGCACACCTCCTCTCCAAATTGCACCTCACCACTTGTGCATCGGACCCTATCCCTTCTCACTTCCTCCCCAATTTCACCACCACGCTTATTCCAGCCCTAACCCACCTCTTCAATCTATCACTGACCTCCGGTACCTTTCCTTCGGCTTTCAAACACACAATAATTACACCTGTTTTGAAGAAGCCATCTCTTGATCCGACCTCCACATCCAGCAACCGCACCATATCGCTGCTCCCATTCACCTACAAACGTCTTGAAAAGCAAGTCCACACTGTACTTTCCCCCCACCTCTCATCCAACTCTCTCTTTGACAACCTTCAATCCGTCTTCCGCCGCCACCACTACACCTTGACCGCCTTAACCAAAAGTACTAATGATCTACTTATTGCCAAAGCTAACGGACACTTATCCATCCTCCTCCTTCTTTACCAGTCCTCTGCATTCGACACAGTCGACCACTGCCTCCTATTACAGATCCTCTCTTCCACTGGTATCACTGACCTTGCCCTCTCCTGGATCTTCTCCTACCTTTCAAACCGCACATTTAGTGTCTCCCACTCCAACGCTACCCCCTCACCCCATCCCCTCTCTGTTGGGGTCCCTCAAGGCTCTGTCCTGGGACCACTTCTTTTTTCAATTTTTACCCTCGTCTTAGGACAATTCAAAAAGTCCCATGGATTCCAGTACCACCTGAACACTGACGACACTCAGATCTACCTCTCTGGTCCAGACGTCACCTCTCTGCTGTCCAGAATCCCAGTGTATCTATTAGCCATATACTCCTTCTCCTCTCACTTCCTTAAATTAAATGTAGACAAAACTGAACTCATCATCTTTCACGCATCTCGCACACCTCCCTTACCTGATCTGTCTATCATAATAAAAGATATCACACTTTGCCCTGTACCTGAAGTCTCAGAGTAATCATTGACTCTGCCTTATCCTTCAGACCACACATTCAAGCTCTCACCACCTCCTGCCGACTCCCACTCAAAAATACTGTATTTCCAGAATCCGTCCCTTCCTCAACCCTCAATCTACTAAACTACTAGTGCATGCCCTCATCATCTCCCGTCTTTACTACTGCAAGCTCCTCCTCTGTGGCCTCCTTACTAACACTCTTGCACCTCTCCAATCTGTCCTTAACTCTGCTACCTGACTAATCCACCTCTTTCCTCACTGCTTCTCCACTTCTCCCCTCTGCAAATCCATCCACTGGCTCCCAATTCCCCAGCGTATCCAATTCCAACTACTAACATTGACTTACAAAGCCGTCCCCAAATTGTTCCCCCCATATATCTCTGAACTAATCTCCCAATATCATCCAACTTGTAATCTTCGATCCTTCCAAGAACTCCTCCTTTCCTCCACAATCGTATGTTCCTCATCTAACCGCCTGCAAGACTTCGCCCAAGCATCCCCCATTTTTTTGGAATTTTGCACCTCAAAAAGTCTGACTATCCCCCTATACTCGGAGCCTTCAAGCGTAACCTGAAAACCCATCTCTTCAGAAAAGCCTACAGCCTGCAATGACCACATGGCCACCTCACCACCACTGGACCCAGCGCTCCACCACCACTGGACCCGGCACTCCACCACCACCCTAGCAGACCCAACCAACTGTTTCCCTCCCCATTGCCCTGTAGAATGCAAGCCCGCAAGGGCAGGGTCCTCTCTCCCCTCTGTACTAGTCTGTCACTGTTAGTTTGTTCATTGTATTTTTAACTTGTTTGTATGTATCCATTTTTCATGTACAGCACCATGGAATCAATGGTGCTCTATAAATAAATAATAATAATGTAAGTCAGAGGTTGCGTTACAAGCATTCAATGCCGAGTGAGGCCAGAACAAGGCCAAAACAATGTCAGAGTAAGATATGAAAATTTCTTACCAATATCAATTAGGAAATGTATAGTTTTGAGGTATTGGAAATTAGGAAATGTATAGTTTTGAGGTATTTAAGATCAAAACCTGGAAAAGAGCTTGGTTGGGGGAGATAAGGGCTAGCCCCTACTCCTATTATCAATGTTTAGGGCTGACCACTACAGCTTATTTGGTGCCCGCTGGGGTCACTCAATAAGGACTTGGTGAGCTTTTCCAAAAATATAATCTTATTGTAGAAGGCTCAAATGTCTGTGGGATTTGCTTATAATCACGTCTGACGGACTTGCTTATTGATTAAAATGTCTCACGTAATGAAATCTGTTGAAAATGACGCACAACTGTTATGTAATAACACAAATGTAATTCTGAGTTTGCATTTAACCCATGACTATATGAAAAAGCATGAGAGGGTGACTAAGAAAACAGCAAATAAGTAGGGAGGTGTTTAGCTTTATTCCCCTAGAAATCATGGTTGACAATGACAAGTGTTGTGCTTTATTTCACTGATAGAAACAAGAGGAGTTTTGCCATTCATTTTCTGTGAAACCAAGGCAATTGCTTGCATTGTTCAGCTACCTATTAATTTACCAGTGACACAAACCTACATTAAAAAGATAATATTAAGACTATGAGCTTGGGAACTGAATGTGGGTTTGGACTTTTAGCTGCCCTATGTTGGATGAATGTTAGGCTAAGTTACACTGTGTTCCCCAGTGATTTGATGGCTTCTTAGACTGGCTTCACACTACATTTTTGTTCCTGTCCATAGGATCCTGTTTTTTGCAGGACCCGACAAACAGGAACAGACAGGCCCGGATTGTAAACTCCGAATGCCATTTCTGTCAATCTAGTGGGATCCGGACTGACAGAGCTGGGAGGAGCAGAGCCTGCAGTACTTTCGCTTTAGGAGTGTATGACTTTAATCAGCTGATCAACACCTAATTGGCCAGTAGCGGTCACATGACACATCAGTTGATCACTACCGGCCAATCAGCTTTTAAGGTCTTTGCAGCATCAGATGTCTTCCCGCCACAGTCAGTAAGTATTTGATTTTTTTTATTTTTAACCATTCCTTGACTTAATTTCACTTTGGCAGTGTATGTAGATTCACTGCTAACATGAAATTACATACATGTACAACGGGTACAGAGCAGTGCTCTTGTTCTGAGCATGCTCTGTAACCTGGAACCAGATCCTGGAAACAATTCTGTTTTTTCCAAAACCGGCTCCATAGGCCCCAATTTTAAGTGTCCTGGACCATACTGGATTCGTTTCTGTCCGGTTTTGTCACCAGAGCCCAAAAATGGTGCAGACTGGGGAAAAACAGGACAGAAACAAAATACACAAAACCGGTTGGCCAAATATGACCAATTTGGCACCATAGGGCTATATGGGAGGCAAAAACGATCCTGTTCTGTTCTTTTCAAAAACGAACAGAACAGGATCCCAAAAACTGTAGTGCGAAGCCAGCCTTACAGGATTCATATGAACCCCTGATGGAGATATTCATTAAAATGAGACAAAAGGATGTTAATTGGGTGCCGCTTTTGCGCCTTTGAGGTGGTGTGCCTCTTTCCAAAGGCTACAAGTACGTATTTGACTACATTATTATGCCACTTTGAAAAGACTGACACCATAACAAAGGAGCAAAAGGGACATCCAATTGATTTCCAACTGTCTCATTGTAATGAATGGCTTATCTTAAAGGGAATTTGTCAGCAGGTACTTGTTAGGTAATCTCAAGATAACATGCTGTAAGGGTTAACACAAAGACTTCAGTGATGTATCTCATCACAAAGTGTTGTAATAACTAGTATGGAACTCAGGAATCTAATGGAGCAAAGACACGACCGAAACAAGATATCAGGGTATGCTCACATCTGTGCATCTTTTCTCTCCGAGATTCTCGGTGAGAAAAGTAGCAGAGTGGTATGTGTTTTTTCATCCATATGACATCTGTATGACATGCGTATGACATGCGTTTTTAGCATGGACTTTCACATGCTGTAAAATAGATAGCCAAATAGACAGATAGATAGATAGATTGATAGATGATAGGATAGTTGATAGAATAGATAGATGATAGGATAAGCTGAACAAAGGGCGTGCGTTGCCCGAAACGTTGCCACCCATGCCCATGCTGGAATAAAAGTTATTTTTGTGCAGCTGGACAAAGGGTGTGTGTTGCTCAAAACGTTGCCACCTATGCCCATGCTGGAATAAAAGTTGTTTTTGTGCATCAGAACTGGAGTGCTGCAACTTCATCATTCATTGTATATATCAGAAGCTTCACCAAGGGAAGTTTGGTCTGCCTGCACCATATAGTTATAGCTGTGCTGCTCCCTGCTCGGATGGCTAGATCAATCTTACCGGTCTCCCGATGCTTGCTTCTGGGGTCGCTCATTAAATAAATCTGTCATGTCAAAAATCCATATGTAACTGCTATAATTTTTTAATTCCTTTCTCTAAGCTTTCTCTATTGATGTGTTTCTTTTATTTATATTTCAATCCTATCTTCTGTAAACTTCAAATAAAGAGATTAATTCCATCTGTCAATCATAGTGAATGATCCACTTAGTTCTCTGCTGTCCACTCCCCATAGGATGAATATTCATGACACATATTCACATCACTGCACAGAAGATCAGTGGTGGGGCTGCATCCTCCTCTCTGCTCTCTTTGCAACAAAACCAAGAGGTCAAATAAAACACAGAATCTCAAAAAATAGAAATACTGGCGCTCACCACATAAAATAATTTTAATTTTCTTTAAAAAATGTTTGGTTTTCACACAAAAATGAAAAAACACAAATAGGGGGATTAGCAGTCAGAGATCAAGACTAAATTGAGCTGCACGTACAAGGCAGGGTCTGCATCCACACCTGCAAAGAATGAAATAGGGATATAAATAAAAAGTACAGTGCTCACTTAAAAAATTTTTTTTCCCTTTTAAAATACAAATAGATCAACTCTAAGTTGTTTTCTGGTTGTCACGTTTAAACATTTAAACTAAAAATGTACCTTAAGCAGTAAGACGGGGCTGTGTATCTTCCACTTCTCAACCTTTTCCTTTTTATCCTTCTTTATAACTATATACAATGCCTTGTGAAAGTATTCGGCCCCCTTGAACTTTTCAACATTTTGCCACATTTCAGGCTTCAAATGTATAGATATAAATTCAAATTTTTTTGGGAAGAATCAACATCAAGTGGGACACAGTCGTGAAGTGGAACTACATTTATTACATATTTGAAACTTTTTTAACAACTAAAAAACTGAAAAGTGGGGCGTGCAATATTATTCGGCCCCTTTACTTTCAGTGCAGCAAAGTCACTTCAGAAGTTCAGTGAGGACCTCTGAATGATCCAATGTTGTCCTAAATGACTGGTAATGATAAATAGAATCCACCTGTGGGTAATCAAGTCTCCATATAAATGTACCTGCTCTGCGATAGTCTCAGGGTTCTGTTTGAAGTGCAGAGAGCATCATGATGACCAAGGAACACACCAGGCAGGTCTGAGATACTGTTGTGGCGAAGTTTAAAGCCGGATTTGGATACAATTGATTTCCCAAGGAGCACTATACAAGCGATCATATTATAATGGAAGGAGTATCTGTGGCACCCCAGGGTTCATGTGTCACAGTAACACCACAAAGGGTAAGATTCCCACAATGCTACACTAGCGCCTCCAGGCCAGAAGGGGGAGCTAAAACTGCTTCCCTATATATTCTGGTGTGTAGAGGAAGTGGGCAGTTCAGTTCCCAGGAGGACTGAGGAAGGAGGACCTGGGTGTAAAAGAGCTGCATTAGGCTCACCCCATGGTCCACTGTCCAGTTCCAGACCAAGCCAGAGTCTGAGGAAAGGAGACAGGAGAAGCAGAGGAGCACACCTGAGAGACCGAGTTACCCTGAAACTCACCCCAGAGGAGCGCACAGAATGGATACCGGATCTGAGATTGTGCCTGACACAATCAGCACAGTGAACACCAGATTAGTGAAGGTCCCACATCTTCACTGTACCACAGTGAAGCAACACGGCGGAGTCAGGAGCACAGGACAAGACTCAAGTTGTCTAGCAGATTGGTACCTTTGAGGGAAGACAGTGCCGGCAGCTTAGCTAAAGCGGCAGCAGGGCCACACACACAGCACAGTCTGTGTAATTCTTGCGCTTGAGCCCCACTCTCCCTCACAAACTGTTTTCATCACTACTGCCCCGGGTACCAGGCTCTGCCCGTAGAGAGCTGTCGCATCACAAGCTGCCATCCATCATCCCTGGAGGTTCTGCAGCAGCGGTGGTCACTCTGTGACCCAGTGGGCTCCACATATCAGACCACTGCAATTCTACCAAGGCCCGGCTGTCCCTCTAAACTTTCATCTCGAACAGGTAAATTAGAAACTGAAAGAAAGCAGAAAAGCGTACATAGGGTCTTATCCGAGTGTGAACGGGATGTGCGCGTGTAATTGAATTAACCTTATGTTGTTGTGAGAGTCACAACAACTATTATGCAGAAAATCGGCTTGCAGCACTCTGCCCAATGGTAACGATTAAGGCAGTGGAAGAAAGGGAGGTTGTAAATGCGCTGATCTATTCAATAGATCCAAAGATTCCAAGGAGTCGCAGGAAAGTTAATGGCAACACCTTTATTGTTGTTATGCGTTTCGTGGTGCTACAGACCACTTCATCAGAGATCCACAAGGTAAACCTTTTGTGGATCTCTTATGAAGTGGTCTGTAGCACCACATAACGCAAAAGAACAATAAAGGTATTGCCATTAACGTTCCTGTGACTCCTTGGAATCTTTGGATCTATTGAATAAACGGCAGCGCATTTACAACCTCCCTTTCTTCCACTGCCTTAAACTCGAACAGGGAGAAGACTGATCAGAGATGCAGCCAAAAGGCCCATGATCACTCCATGAACTGCAGAGATCTACAGATGAGGTGGGAGAGTCTGTTCATAGGACAACAATCAGTGCTCTGGTCAGATGAAACCAAAATTTAACTTTTTGGGCACAATGCAAAATGATGTTTTGAGTAAAAGCAACACAGCTCATCACTCTCAAAACACCATCCCCACTGTCAAACATGGTGGTGGCAGCATCATGGTTTGGGCCTGCTTTTCTTCAGCAGGGACAGGGAAGATGGTTAAAGTTGGTGGGAAGTTGGATGGAGCCAAATACAGGACCATTCTGGAAGAAAACCTGTTGGAGTCTGCAGAAGACTTGAGATTGGGACGAAGATTTATCTTCCAATGATAAAGCAATGATCCCAAACATAAAGCAAAATCTACAATGGAATGGTTCAAAAATAAATATATCCAGGTGTTAGAATGGCCAAATCAAAGTCCAGACCTGAATCCAATCGAGAATCTGTGGAAAGAGCTGAAAACTGCTGTTCACAAATGTTCTCCATCCAACCTCACTGAGCTCAAGCTGTTTTGCAAGGAAGAATGGGCAAAAATTTCAGTCTCTCGACATGCAAAACTGTTAAGGTACCGTCACACAGGGCAACATCGCCGGCAACATCGCCGGTAACTCAGGGGCGTGGCGAAGTTGAAGCAACATCGCAAGTGCGTTGCTACGTTTAACAGGGTGATTTCAACGGCGATAAGTTGCTTGAGCGGAGTTGCCAGGTTTACCGTGTTGGTAAACCAGGCGATGTTGCTCAGGCGATCTGCTATCATCGCTCTGTGTGACACCGCAACAGCGATGTTGAAAGCAACTTCCCCTATTCACTGCAATGTTAATGATCGCTCGCTGGGTTGAGTTTAACCCTGGCAGCAAAATTTGCTTTCAACATGGCAGCTGCTTTGCCGGCGATGTCTCTGCGTGTAACATCTCCATTGCGGTCTTGGCTAAATGCCCAAAACATGCGCGCTCCCGTGAGTTGCCGGCTATGTTGCTGTCGATTTTGCCCCGTGTGACGGTACCTTTAGAGACATACCTCAAGCGACTTTCAGCTGTAATCACAGCAAAAGGTGGCACTACAAAGTATTAACTCTAGTGTGCCGAATAATATTGCACGCCCCACTTTTCAGTTTTTTATTTGTTAAAAAAGTTTCAAATATCCAACAAATTTAATTCCACTTCACAATTGCGTCCCACTTGTTGTTGATTCTTCACAAAAAAAATTGAATTTATATCTTTACGTTTGAAGCCTGAAATGTGGCATAAGGTTGAAGAGTTCAAGGGGAATACTTTCACAAGACACTGTAACAAAAAAAAAAAAAAAAGGAGAGGGATATTTATTATTATTATTATTATTATTTATTTATTTATTTATTTAGCACCATTAATTCCATGGTGCTGTACATGAGAAGGGGTTACATACAAAATTATAGATCTGGTTTACAGTAAACAAATTAACAATGACAGACTGATACAGAGGGCAGAGGACCCTGCCCTTGTGGGCTTACATTCTACGGGGCAATGGGGAGGAAACAGTAGGTCTAGGTTGCAGCAGATCTGGTGGTGGAGAGGTGGTAGCTCTGGTGGCGGTGGAGCAGCAGATCCGGAGGTGGTGGGGCGGCGGCTCGGTCATTGCATGCTGTAAGCTTTCCTGAAGAGATAAGTTTTCAAGTTCCATCTGAAGGATCCGAGTGTGGTGGATAATCTGACGTGTTGGGGCGCAGAATTCCAGAGGATTGGGGATATTCGGGAGAAATCTTGGAGGAACGGATAAGTGTGGAGGAAAGGAGGAGGTCTTGGGAGGATCAAAGGTTACGTGAGGGAAGAAAGTGTGAGATTAGTTCAGAGATATAGGGAAGAGACAGTTTATGGATGGCTTTGTAGGTCAGTGTTAGTGCCTTGAACTGGATTCGTTGGGGGATTGGGAGCCAGTCGAGTGATTTGCAGAGGGGAGAAACGGGAAGTAGCGAGGAGAGAGGTGGATTAGTCGGGCAGCAGAGTTGAGGACAGACTGTAGAGGTGCAAGAGTGTTATCAGGGAGGCCACAGAGGAAGAGGTTGCAGTAGTCAAGGTGGGAGATGATGAGGGCATGTACAAGAATTTTAGTAGATTGAGAGCTGAGGAAAGGACGGATTTTGGAAATATTCTTTTGCTGGAGGTGACAGGAGGCGGCGAGAGTTTCGATGTGGGGTTTGAAGGGTAGGACAGAGTCAAGTGTTACTACAAGGCAGGGAATTTGAGGGGTGGGAGAGAGCAAGATGCCATTTACCATAATAGATAGATCAGGAGGTGAAGATGAAAGATGGGATGGAGGAAAGATGATGAGTTCGGTTTTGTCTACGTTGAGTTTTAGGAAACGAGAGGAGAAGAAGGAGGATATGGCTGACAGACACTCCGGGATTCTGGGCAGCAGAGAGTTGACATCTGGGCCAGAGAGGTAGATTTGAGTGTCGTCAGCGTACAGGTGATACTGGAAGCCATGGGACTGTATGAGTTGTCCTAGGCCAAGGGTATAGATGGAGAAAAGTAGAGGTCTCAGGACAGAGCCTTGTGGGACTTCAACATAGAGAGGGCGGGATGAGGAGGAAGTGTGGGAGTGGGAAATGCAAAATGTGCGGTTGGCAAGGTATGAGGCAATCCAGGACAGGGCAAGGTCTTTGATGCCAAGGGAAGAAAGAATCTGAAGTAGGAGGGCGTGGTCGACTGTGTCAAAGGCCGAGGACAGGTTGAGAAGGAGGAGGATGGAGAATTGTCTGTTAGCTTTGGCTGTGAGTAAGTCGTTGGTAATTTTGGTTAGGGCAGTTTCGGTGGAGTGGTGGGACCGGAAACCAGATTGTAGATTGTCAAGGAGAGAGTTAGATGAGAGGTGGGAGGAAAGTTGAGCATGGACGTGTTGCTCAAGGAGTTTGGAAGCAAACCGGATCAGCGATATGGGGCAGTAGCTCGTCATAGCAGTCGGGTCTAGGTTTGGCTTTTTGAGGATGGGCGTGATGGTGGCATGTTTGAAAGCCGAGGGGAAGGTCCCAGAAGATAGTGATATTTACAATTTAAAAATAAAGAGCTTTGGGTTCATTAAATGTTTTAGATGACCTATTTGTTATATTTAAAAGTATTAAAAGAAGCAGAAAGATCTTTTATTTAGAATTGGTTACTGTACCTTTAAGGAGTAAAACAGAAGGGTAGATTTTGCTGCTGATATTCTAATTGCTCACAGACCGGTGCTAGAAGAGAGCTGTTGTTTATTTAGACCATTTAATAATGGGATCTGCAGCTGCTGATGAATCAGGACCGCGGCTCGCGGGGAGCTAGCCACGGTCCTGAAATAACAGCGGCGTGAAGCCGCAGGTGTCCGGTTCCCGGATCCTCCCGGACCGGGGCAATCCGGCACCATAGGCTCCCATGTTAGGGAGCGCCAGATTGCACCGGATCCGGGAGGTTCCGGGGGAATCTGGGGAGATTTTCCTCCTCGCACACAAAAACGTGTCTCCCGGATTCTTCCGGAAAGATGGAAACCGGGTGGCAGATGGCTGCCATCCAACTCCATCCGGCCTCATAGGATACTATGGGTCCAAAATCCGTTTACACCGGACAGCCCCGGATCGGACGCTGCCGTGGTGTGAAGCCACCCTTAGTAAAACTCAAATCAGTAGATTCACTGAATGCCTTAAAAAGGCTACACACCAATGTCAATATACGAATTGTGCTAATATTTTATCAGAACAATTACTGATTTTAATGGTCACACTGTACCTTTAAATTGCATGCCTGGGATTTCTACATAGAGACTTCTGTGAAAAAGATTGTAGGATTTTATATGGCTATTAAAAGTGAGAAAAGAAAATATAAGTATGGTTATTTAAAAAAAAAAAGTCCAGGGAATAAACTGTGAAGGCACCGTTACGGGTCATTCCATGTCAAGTGAACCAATGATTATTACCTCTATATTTTTAATTCTTTTGAGATTTTGTTATTTGATATTAGCATGTCAGACAATGCAAAATGTGAAGAGAAAAATTTTTTTAAAAATTTATTTTTTTTAAAAATGATTTTCAAAGTTCGGAAAAAGTGCGAATTTCGCTGTTGCCTGCCTTTACGTTTCTCCTCATAACTAAGGCTAGGAATAAGATAGAGAGACAAAATAAACACCATTCTACTCAGAACTATACAGGCTTTCACCAGATATGTCACAAGAGGATCTTTGTTAATATTTTACCCATGTGATCGCAAGCGCAAAACTTTAAAACGCATTTCCGAAAAATCAGCGCGCTTTAAATATTTCAAAAACTGCCCATGTGTCTGCTTTGCTCTTAGCCACATCTGTACCAAATTTCAAGTTGGGATCGCAATGGGATCATATTTTAAAATATTTTACTTTTAATAGCGTCAATGGGTCATTCCATATCAAGTGATCTAAATATGAATATTTTTTTTTACCTGACGTCTTTAGATTTTTTTTATTTTTTTTCCTTTATGAAGTACTACTTTAGTTAATTACAAATTAAAAGTTTAGAATTTTTTTCTTAATCAGTTAATTTTTTACAGATTTTTAAAGTTTAAAAAAAGGGTGAATTTTGGCCTGGTATGACTTTACGTTTTTTTATCTCGGGCTAGAAATAAGATAGAGAAACAAAATAAACACCATTCTACTCAGAACTGTCCAGGCTTTCACCAGATATGTCACAAGAGTATATTTGTTCATTTTAATTTTTTACCCATGCGAACGCAAACGCAACATTTTGAAACACATTTCCCAAAAAACGTTTTAATAAAAATTTTCCAAAACTGCCCATGTGTCTTTTATGCTCTTAGCCACATCTGTACCAAATTTCAAGTTGGGATCGTGATGGGATCATATTTTAAAATATTTAACTATTATAGTGTCAATTCAAAAATCTTGAATTCAGATCTGTTCAACCTGTGGTCTAAAAGCGTGGGGTCTATATTTATCAAATCCATTATTTTTAGACATTACTGTATTATTTTGATATGTTACAGCTTAGAAGCAGGAGAGGACATATAGGAAAAAGCTTTGTTAGGGCTCAACCTGAGAATGCACAGGGATAGACAGTGAATGCAGAGCAGATGATAGGCCAGCAGCTCTGTCAATCATGTTAAGTGTCTACCCACTGCATTCAGGAAGTAAGACAGCTCGTTCAGACCTTTCATGTCCTGACATGTCTGGACATCTTCACTCCTGAACAAACAATAGTCTGTACAAAGCCATCAAGGCTGTGTACTAAAATATGGGTGAGTAAATATATTAATAGTTTAATGCTTTTATTATTAAGGGCCAATACACACAGTGCTATTCTTAGGGATCATCATTCAGAAAAACAGCCCCATTGATTTCTATGGGGTTCACCACATGCAGTGTTTTTGGAAACACTAAAGAGTGAGGAAATCACTGCTTGAACTACTTTTTAATCGCTGCAATAAACGCAGCATTTATCATTTATATAAAAAAAGCTGCCATTTTTTTCACTAGCGATTAAAAAAACTAACGCATATGTGGTAAAAACTTGGTAGAAAAACAAGCTGCCAAAACTGCAGCGTGTATCTGCAGACAGAAAAAACTGTGCGCGCTAGCCCTAAAACTCACTTTATAGTAATACAGTTCTATCTCAAGTGTACTGTAAATCTTTATTTTTATTACCTATCTTCCTTACTTAATATTAACTGTATTTTTCCCACACAGCAATGGCTGCTACTTCTCAAGAAACAGCATTTTATCATAGACACTGTTGCAATCCTTTTGAAAAAATTTGAATATGATTGGCGCTGGTGGCTGGCTACTGTACTCTCCAAAGATTGTGAAAATGAAGAAGTAGAATTGACTTTATTGCATCCTTCTGGTCCAGCGCCATCCTTTGTGTAGCCAAGAAAGCCAGACATTTTAAAAGTGCACAAAAATCAGATATTAACTCAGGCGGAGCCTAACACCGTGACAGGCCGGACATACTCTTTGACACACAAGGAAATGGCGATTGCTAGTAAGCGTTTATGGACAAGATTACATTTCACCCACTAGAAGGGACAAATTGATAAAATGCCACTTTAAAAACATACTATTAATTGTTTGATTAGTTCATAATTTATAGAGCGATGATTTAACTACTGTACTATTCTTATTAAACACTTCATAAATCACATGTTTAGTGATAGAATAGAAAACAAATTTATATGTATAAATAGGGGTTAACATTTTGGTTCTTTTAATCTTGTTTAATCAAACTTGAGGATATGATCACCTTTCTTCTTTTGGTTTGTTCAATACATTCAAGTTGAAAATGCTGAGCGTTGTGTTCTGATGATTAAGATGTATTTATCCTGGCACTTATGGGATTTGTTTTTTGTGTTTCTTTTTTGTTGCATATAAATGTTTTATTCAATAAGTTGTGATAACTCATACAACTATAAAATAAAAAATATATAAATTTGACAGGTCCCAAGTTGAATCTCTGCACAAATATAACCAAGAACACAATCAGTCATTTTTTCACAATTGCCCGTCAATAGTTTGAATTTGATATAAAGAAACATAGTCTTGTAACATATCAAATGAAAGCTGTTACCGTTCTGAGTAAAATGATGCCTCTCCCACTTCATTATCTTATTTCTAGCCTGAGATAAAAAAATGTAAAGTCATACCAGGCCAAAATTCACCCTTTTTTTAAACTTTAAAAATCTGTAAAAAATTAACTGATGAAGAAAAAAATTCTAAACTTTTAATTTGTAATTAACTAAAGTTGTACTTCATAAAGAAAAAGAATAAAAAAAATCTAAAGACGTCAGGTAAAAAAAATATTAATATTTAGATCACTTGATATAGAATGACCCATTGACGCTATTAATATTAAAATATTTTAAAATATGATCCCATCGCGATCCCAACTTGAAATTTGGTACAGATGTGGCTAAGAGCATAGCAGACACATGGGCAGTTTTTGAAATATTTAAAGCGCGCCGATTTTTCGGAAATGCGTTTTAAAGTTTTGCGCTTGCGATCATATGGGTAAAATATTAACAAAGATCCTCTTGTGACATATCTGGTGAAAGCCTGCACAGTTCTGAGTAGATTGGTGTTTATTTTGTTTCTCTATCTTATTTCTAGCCCGAGATATGATAGAAAATGTAAAGCCATACCAGGCCAAAATTCGCACTTTTTTAAAACTTTAAAAATCTGTAAAAAATTAACTGATAAAGAAAAAAATTTAAAACTTTTTTTTTGTAATTAACTAAAGTTATTCTTCATATAGAAAAAAAATTTAAAAAATCTGAGGACGTCAGGGAAAAAAAATATTCATTTTTGGATCACTTGACATGGAATGACCCTTACACGCAACGATATTGCTAACAACATCGCCGCAATGTCACAGGTTTTGTGACGCAGCAGCGACCTCACCAGCGATATTGCTGTGTGTCACACACACCAGTTAGAGGCCCCCCGCTGGGAGATCGCTGATCGTTAACAAATGGCCTGGACGATTTTTCGATCAGTTATCACCCGCTGGGCATGCTGCATCATGGTGTGTGACGGGGCAATGACCAGCGATCCCCGTTCTGTGGTCGAGAACCTGACAGATCCCAATGACCGTCGGGTGTCGGCGCATCGCTGGTAAGTCTGCCTGTCTGGCATCTCACCAGCAACCACATAGCAATGTTCCAGCGATCCCGGCCAGGTCGGATCGTTGGTGGGATCACTGGAACATCGCTATGTGTAACGGGGCCTTAACACTGCTCCTTTGGCCCACAACAGAAGCAGTAAAGAAATAGCCTTTGCCTGTGTGTGGGGAACAGATTATTAGGAATCCCCCAGGGATGGCTCTATGAGCTCAATGAGCGGTGAATTGGAGTGGTAAATTAAAGTACACCAGGAGGAACACTTACTTTGTTATCCTGTGTCCTTCTGGTGACTGATTCCTAGGAGTAAGGACTTCATGCATATTCATTGCACTGACCGGCAACAGCCAATTACAAACCTTCAGTCCCTGTGACAGTGTCTGTAATTGGCTGGTGCAATCAGATTGCGCTCCCACAATCAGTACAGTCTCTGTGTTTGGTTGCTATACGCATTAGTGTATGGCAAGCAACCTACCGTCATAGCATGTAAAATAAATAAATAAAAATGCATAGAGCTTCACTGTATTTTTCATTCTCAGCACAGACAAAGGGGACAGCTGTGGGCTGCCACCCTCAGCTGCCTAGTTTTACCTTGGCTGGCAAAAAAAATGTGTGGTAATCTACCTATTTTTAATTGCCAGCCCAGGTAATACTAGGCAGCTGGGCACTGGTATCCTCAGCGGGGTGGGGCTCCCAATAATAGTTAATAGTTATTTTGCACCCCTACCTTATAGAATAGCAGCCCGCAGCCACCCCAGAATTTGGCGCATTCATTAGAAGCCCCAAATCCTGGCACTTTACCTGGCTCTTACAGTTGCCCTGGTGCCAGAGGCAAACTGAATAATAAAGGGGTTAATGACAGCTGATGATTGAAAGTGTGTCATTAAGCCCTGGATTGGTTATGTTAGGCGTGTTCTGATACCCGCCCATTACCAATCCGGTAAGTGAATAGTTAATAAACACATAGAAAAATCCTTTATTAGAAATAAAACAAAGAAAAAAATTCTTTATTAGAAATATAAGACACTGACAACCCTCATTTACCCATTTATTAAAAGCCCCAACAACATACCCTCTGACGATAATCCACTACGAGGTCCCACATCATGGCTCTGCTGCTTCGGAGGCCATGGTGAAGAAAAAACATCTTGTGATTGTTGCCCCGAGCACAGAATCAGAGCCTGGAGAGATGCAGCTGTGTGAGCAGTGAGTCACTAAGGTCATCCGAGGACAGCTCAGGTAACCATGGTAGCCGCTAACCATAGCGGTTACGATGGTACCATTGCTGTGTCCTTGCTGAAGTCAGGTGATCTAGCTTTCCTATCAACTATCTATCTGTCTGACTTTTCTTACTTTTTACAGCATAGAAAAGACCATGCTAAAAATGCCTTGTGAGTGCTCTTTGTGTCGTGTGCAATTTTTTTTATCGCACCATGCATTTGGGGATCTGCAGCCATAGGCAGCATGCTGAGATTTTTTTCTTGAGCTCGTTTCTCGCTGAGGAAAAACTTGCAGATGAGCATTACACCATAGTTTAACCTCGTTGACGTTATAGTAGAACATAGGATTGCACTTGCTGAGTTTTTTTCGCAGATGTGAGCGTACCATTAAGATGAAAAATTCTGTATTTAACAAATGTGGCAGAGTTCAAATGTGAAGTCCAGCAATATAAGCAAAGTCCATAAATCCAAATAGTCCGTAATGAAGCCATACAGAATAGTTTCTAAAAAAAAGTCCAATCACAATGATGCCAATAGGAAAAGTCTTTTAGTAACAGTTCACACTAGGAGATGCCAATTGCTGAACAGTCTATACATTTCTTGAGAACAAATCCAGAACCAGATACAGTGCAGTGTAACTACAAAGTCACAAATTGACCTTGACACTGGTCCCAAAGAAACTAGCTGTAAAGTCACAGCAGAGCTTTCAAAAGCTAATAGAGCTTATGTATTGAGAGGCTGGCAGAACCTGCAACAGGAACACACACAGTACAGAGCAGCTAGGTGCAGGAGACAATCTGGAAGCGGGTGTAGATTAGATGGACAGCAGACTCCAGAAGCTGGAAAGGGCCAAACTGGAATAGTAGGAGGAGGAGCGCACCTTGAGAGGCAAACAGAAGCCAGGGATCCAAGCAGAATACACTGTTGAGGAAAGCCATAGGATCAAATACTTAATTAACCTTAAAGACATAAGGGCATGGGAGAAATTATATATAGAGTGTATTATTTTACATTGTATAAGTTGTGATTTAAACATGGCTGCCATTTACTGCCACATCACACCATGTGCTGAGAGCAAGATGGAGTCCAAAGAAGACTGATCAATCACCGAAGCTGGAGGTCAGGGAAGACTGACCAATCACAGAATAACATACTCGATCAAGACCACACCCCTTGATGACCTCATGGATCCGCCCATGGACTAACCCACTGAGCAATGAATACATCTGAGTAGGGCTGACCGAGCCCCTTATTGCCCATGGACTAACCCACTGACCAATGAATACATCTGAGTAGGGCTGACCGAGCCCCTTATTGAACAAAATGTCCAGTCTATTATAATAAACAGGCACTCGGAGCTTGGGTCTGACCAAGGAAAGGTGTACATTTGACTGTGTGTCTGGTGTCTACTACTTTTCAATGCCGGAGCTTGGTCTATATAAATTAGGACAGGAGCAGCAACTTGTTGATAATATTATTATGAAAATATTACCTTTACAACTCAACCAAGTACTGGGAGGGGAGATGGAAGGAAGGAACACTTGGACAAGATTGAGGTAGCAAAAACGATTTTGGAAAAGGTCGAGGAGACACAAAGGGTAATCGGAGGACCAGGAATGCTGACACGTGTGTTATTTACCTGTAATGTTTGTATTAGCACCATTACCTTACCATTGCTCAGACACAGCAGTTTGTGAGCCCACGTCCGGCATGCCGCCCTCTGGGATTAGCAGCATCTCACTGTCTGCAGACGTTTGGTATGGAGCCTGTAGGCAGGGTCAGCTTTTTTAGCTCTGCTACATGCTAAATCTAAAAACTTTGATTGTGTCAGAACAGCTGCATAAAGTAATTTAAGTGATACATTGTTGAGTGATCCTCTTCTGTAACCCAGAAGAGGTCACTGCCCATCGCGTTTTCCCCCCCAAAATTGCTGGATTCGTCAGGGGAAACGAGTCAGGCAGTAACCTCTTCTTGGTTACAAAAGAAGAACATATACATTGCCTTGTGAAAGTGCACACAATCGTGAAGTGGAACGAAATTTATTGGATATTTTAAACTTTTTTTTACAAATAAATAACTGAAAAGTGGGGCATGCAATATTATTTGGCCCCATTGAGTTAATACTTTGTACCTTTTGCTGCGATTACAGCTGAAAGTCGCTTGGAGTATGTCTCTATCAGTTTAACACATCAAGAGATTGAAATTCTTGCCCATTCTTCCTTGCAAAACAGCTGGAGCTCAGTGAGGTTGGATGGAGAGCGTTTGTGAATAGCAGTTGTCAGCTCTTTCCACAGATTCTCGATTGGATTCAGGTCTGGACTGTGACTTGGCCATTCTAACACCTGGACACATTTATTTTTGAACCATTCCATTGTAGATTTTGCTTAATGTTTGGGATCATTGTCTTGTTGGAAGATAAATCTCCGTCCCAGTCTCAAGTTGTCACGTGCTTAGATGGCGCTGACATTGTTGAATGCTGCTGTGTATGTGGTTTGTCTTTAAGAGCTGCATGGTTGATGGTTGTGAAGGTCCTTGCCTTCTGTGGTGCACTCCAGAACTGCAGTCACTATTATGTTCAATTGCTGGTTCAGGAGTTAATGTGTGACTCACCTAGAATCCCCTCCCTCTGGCTTTAAATAGCCTTCCCTCTCCTCTGTCGGGTGCTGCTGATAGCTATGTGCTCTAGGTCTTGGTGCTGTGCTAATGCTTAGCTGCTGGGATGAAGTCTTTCCTTGGGAGAAGCTGTGATTCCTGACCTGTGGGTGCAGGTAGGGGCCCTCAGCCTAGCTACTAAGGAGTTTTAGGGTACTGGGTGGCAGCTCGGAACTCCTCACCATCAGAGGTACCTCTGAGATCAGGGCGAGCCAGGGACCCCAGCATCAGGGTCAGGTTAGGCTCTCCTGACCCCCTTTTGCCCAATTCACCTACCTGTTACCTAAGTCCCTTACCTCCCAAGCGTGACACAAGTTTTTTGCAGACTCCAATAAGTTTCTTCCAGAATGGTCCTGTATTTGGCTCCGTCCATCTTCCCATCAATTTTAACCATCTTCCCTGTCCCTGCTGAAGAAAAGCAGGCCCAAATTATGATGCTGCCGCCACTATGTTTGACAGTGGAGATGGTGTTTTGAGGGTGATGAGCTGTGTTACTTGTACGCCAAACATATCGTTTGCATTGTGGACAAAAAGTTCGATTTTGGTTTCATCTGACCAGAGCACCTTATTCCACATGTTTGGTGTGTCTCCCAGGTGGCTTGTGGCAAACTTCAAACGAGACTTTTTATGGATATCTTTGAGAAATGTCTTTCTTCTTGCCACTCTTCCATAAAGGCCAGATTTGTGCAGTGTACGATTGATTGTTGTCCTATGGACAGACTCTCCCACCTCAGCTGTAGATCTCTGCAGTTCATCCAGAGTGATCATGGGCCTTTTGGCTGCATCTCTGATCAGTCTTCTCCTTGTTCGAGATGAACATTTAGAGGGAATGCCGGGTCTTGGTAGATTTGAAGTGGTCTGATAGGGTACCTTTACACATCGCAACATTGCATCCTCAACTTACTGGTTGCAGTGAAATCATGGACAAATTGTTACATTTGTACACGGCAACAAAAAGGAACAATGTGTCCATGATTTCACTGCAACCAGTAAGTTGCAAGTGAAATTGCATGCAGTGTTGCAACGTGTGAAGGTATCCATACTCCTTCCATTTCAATATGATCGCTTGCACAGTGCTCCTTGAGATATTTAAAACTCGGGAAATCTTTTTGTATCCAAATCCAGCTTTAAACTTGGCCACAGCAGTATCTCGGACTTGCCTGGTGTGTTCCTTGGTCTTCATGATGCTCTCTGTACTTGAAACAGAACCCTGAGACTATCCACAGAGCAGGTGCATTTATACAGAGACTTGATTACACACAAGTGGATTCTATTTATCATTACCAGTCATTTAGGACAACATTGGATCATTCAGAGATCCTCTCTGAACTTCTGGCGTGAGTTTGCTGCACTGAAAATAAAGTGGCCGAATAATATTGCACGCCCCACTTTTCAGTTTTTTATTTGTTAAAACAGTTTAAAATATGCAATATATTTCGTTCCACTTCACGATTGTGTCCCACTTGTTGTTGATTCTTCACAAAAAAATTAGAATTTATATCTTTATGTTTGAAGCCTGAAATGTGGCAAAAGGTTGAAAAGTTCAAGGTGGCCGAATACTTTCACAAGGCACTGTACTTCTGTTTGAACTAATCCAATTTATTAGCAAACATCCTATACCATTTCAGAAAGTACCCCATCATTGGGAACTGGTGAAGGGTGTTCATATTATATAATTTAGACAATGTGATTTTCTGGATTTTAATTTTAATATTCTATTTCTCACTGTTAAAATTAACCTACCCTTAAAATTATAGAATGTTCATGTCTATGTCTGTGGGCAAACTTACAAAATCAGCAAGAGATCAAATAATCATTTCCTTCACTGTATTGCACATGTTTTAAGGTAATGTATATTTGCCTTATTACTAATTGTATCCTTTTCTGCGATTTCCTCAAGGGTGATTGGTTATCCAAGGGAATGGTTGGAGATGCAGGTTACCGGGCAGATTTGAACTCTGGAAATACATTCTTGCCTTATCTATGGGACATTTGATTGGTAGAATTAAAGAAGATGTAATTGGAGTGAAGAAATCTGTGTTTGTCAATGCTATGTTAAGGGCTGACAGAGCCAATGTTGCAAGTGCAAGTCTTACTATTTGTATAGAAGAAAAAGGTTTGGTACCGTGTTAGCCAGTTGAGAAAATGTTGATTGCTCTAAGTGTGAGTAACAAGATAAAAATCTTGTGGTTGTGATACCTTTTAATGGCTAACAAAAATTAAATAAATGATGATATAAGGTGAGCTTTCGAGACGACTCAGGTCTCTTCATCAGGCATGCGATATATTCCCCCCCCCTTAGGTTTCCATCGTCCTCTAACTATAAATTCGGGTGATCTGGCAAAGAATGTTGTTTTTCCTAAAAGTCTTTCCAATCAGGCAGATGGCGGAATCAGGCAGATGGTTTTTATATTCCTCCTTTTAAAGGCATTGGTTGTGCATTTTTGCAATAATTTAAAGTCGGTCAGAATTTTCCTGAGGTTGTTAGGGAAAAAAATTGCGAGTAATTAGAAGAGGGCCGAATTGCTGGTTCTTCTATGAACATTTTATGAAACATTTAGGGTCTATCCATTATATGTCGTTCCTAAAAAAAGAGCCCAACACTTTCAGGATCAGACATCATCTTTCTTTTCCCAAAGGAGCTTCTTTGAATGACTGCATTGACTAATCAGTAGCGATGCTATAATTTCTCATCTATTGATGACGTGATCGATTTGTTAAGGGTGCGTGCACTGCTCACGGTCCGGAGGAGCTGCGTGTTGGACGCGGCTCCTCCAGACCTGAGTGAAGTTGCGGGTGGCCGCAGGGAGTCCGCAGCCGCCCTGTACTCACCGTGTGCGGCGGGTGCAGGGCGGCTTCTCCCTGCAGTCACCCGATGGGAGCCGCTTCCGACTCCACAGCATGAAATAAACATGCTGCAGAAGAGCGGACTCCCGGCAACCCGCACTGCAGCTCCAAACATGCTGCGGGCGGGTAAAGCATCATGAGGATGGGATTTCTTGAAATCCCATCCACTATGCTTGTACTGTACTACGCAGCGGTTTGGACGCAGCGTCTTGCCGCTGCGTCCAAAACGCTGCGTACACTGATCGTGTGCACGCACCCTAAGAGTTGGGGGTGAAGGTACTTTATTGGCTAAAGTTGATACAAAATCTGCTTTTAATTTATTTTCTGTTGATGCCATTGGTTTTTCTTTGTTGGGCTTTCAGTTTCATAGCTATTTTGTCTTTGACAAGTGCCTGCCAATGGGTTTTACACTTTCTTGTTTCTATTTGGAAGCGGCATCCTCTTTTTTACACTGTTGATGGGGAGGTTGTAGGTGGCATTGTGCATTTGAGTAGCCCACTGGGACGGGGTACTCAGTACTGGACCAGGGTATATGCTGGGGGATATCACGGCAGTCTTGGTCCGGACCGTGTCCCGGCTTCCGCAAGTAAATGAGGGAATATTTACAGGGGAGTTTGTCGTGAAGCCACCCACAGGTTGTGGTCAAGGTGACCACCGCTGCTGCAGAACCTCCGGGGATGAAGTTAGGCAGCTGGGGATTTTAGGAAGAGCTTGATTCCCCAGGGCAGAGATAGTAACAGTCTATAGATGGTGCTATGGATATTGATGGAAAGGGGTAGTAATAGACATGATAGCTGCTTGTGAGGGAACTCAGGATTTGAGCACAAGGATCACACAAACTTGCGGTTTTTAAGTTTTCCAAGTCTTTACTGCAGATGATGTTGTTAGCAGAGTACTGTCCATGGAGTCTGTACCGGGGCCGGCTTGCTCTCACCCTGTCCAGGTCCTCAGCTTCCCTCTCCTGTGCTGTGTGTGTGGCCCTGCTGCCGCTTCAGCTAGGCTGCTGGCCTGTCTCTCCTCACAGGTACCCCCTTTGCTAGGCAACTTGAGTCTTTCCTCTGTATTTCTGACCCCGCTGTGTTGCTTCGCTGAGGTACAGTGCAGATCTATAACCTCCACTAGTCCGGTGTTTACTGTGCTATGTGTGTCACAGTTTCGGATCCGGTATCCGGTCTGTGCGCTCCTCCGGGGCGAGTTATGAGGTAACTCAGTTTCCCAGATGTGTTCTCCTGTTTCTCTTACTCCTTCCCTCAGACCCTGGCTAGGCCTGGAAGTGGGTAGCAGGTTGTGGAGAGGCCTAAGGCAGCCCCTTTACACCACCAGTCTTTCTTCCTCAGTCCTCCCAGGAACTGAACTAACTCCAACAGACTAACTGTCACTGCCACTCTGAGGTAAACAACATTAGCTCCTCCCACCACTCTGCTCTTTCCCACTTCCTCTCCACACCAGAATATATAGGGAAGCAGCTTTAGATCCCGCTTCTGGCCTGGAGGCGCTAGTGTAGTGTTGTGGGTTGTGTGGGGAGTTACTGTGGCACATTAAACCCTGGGGTGCCACACATTATCTGAACAATTTTCTGTTTTTTGGACCTCCTTGCTCCCAGGTTTGTTCACGGTTATTACACAAATTTGTTTCCATCACTAACATTTTTTAGCTTTCCTTTAGCAAAAGAAAAGACAGTTTTCCCATGCTGTTCGCTTAAATTTTTACGTCTCGATTTGGATGCCATGCATATGGAAGTGTGTTTGCCCATGCAAAACATTGACAGTATGTTACAGGTTATTGCTTAATTGGGCAGGTGTAAAAAAGTGATTTTAAAAGATTGGCAATCTCTTCTGAGGCGTTTTGCTATTGACTTTAATATTCCTATGGATACATTTTTTTTCAATATACTTGTATTTCGCCACTAGGGGTCTCCTGGATCTCATATCGAGTTAACCCGGGATGTGAAAGAATATTTATGTATGTGGTTTTCTTTTCTGCCTGATTTCAATGGCCACAAAGTCATTCAAGATCAATTTGTAACCATTGTGTCCTTGTCATTGTTTATGAGCTCTTGTAAGCTGACGGTCTTCATTGTTTTTTTGCTGGCTAGTGGTGTGCTGAGGCCTGGCCTCATGTCAAGCCCCTCGCCACAGGGCCGACCTCCTCTGGACCCTGTGGCCGGTGTCTTTCACGTGGCTCTGTGCGGTCCATCCATTCTGTCTTGTCCACAGTCTTCCTTGATCATTTTTCATGCAGGGGAATCATTAAGGTAAAGTGAAGATTTTTGTCTTCATGAAGGAGTTAAAGAATTTGATTTTATTTAGTCATTCTCTTTTCTTTTTCCAAGGTCCAAACTGTTTTTTTTTTTTACAAGATATTACCTAGGTTAATTTGGTCTAGCAAGGAGTTTAAGTTTTTTGAAAAATGTTGTAAAAGGGTTAACAGGCTTTTCAGTAGGTTCATGTTGTCATGAAATAGTTTTTCGTTTCGTTCTGCTGACCTGGGGGGGTTTTGAACAAGGTTTATACAGGGCTGACTAAGTGCATCTCTCCGATATTGGGTTGAATATTTTTTAATTTGGGTTTGCAAAGTATGGTTGATGGTGCTTGGGGAAGCCTCATCGGTTAATTTGCCATCTCGGCTTGTGGAGGTGGTTCTTAATTGGTGGTATTGTTATTCTACGAGCTCGAGACAATTTTGGGACTGGGCATATTTATGTATGTTTTGATATTTACCTTGATTGAGATGATTCGTATTTAAATTATTTATTCATTAATTGTATGTTATTTACCACTTATTAAAGTACTGTGGCCTAAATTTTCCACATATCGTAACTTGGTGTCATTATTTTATTTATGTAGTATTCTATTAAAGCATAAATTCCATGTATAATCCCATGTGACCAGACTGTTCTCTAATTGTAAAATACTTCATATAGGAAAGTGGCTTTTTTATATGAAGAGGCTAATGGTCTGGTCACATGCTCCTCCAGCAGCAGACATTTTCTGGACTGAAATGCTTGATAGTGTATGAGAAGGAAAGATTCATCAAGGCTGGTTTCACATCACGATTTTGGAGCTTCCGATGGTATCCGTTTCAAAACGGATACGCTCGGATGCAAAATCGGATCCCATGTATCCCTATGGGGCTCGGATCGGATGTGTGCCTTTTGCCATCCGATTTTGGCACCATCCGATCCTGTTCGATTTCAGCACGGACACAAAAACGCAGCCTGCTGCGATTTTGTGTCCGAGAATAAAATCGGACAGCCTCGGATCCGAGCAGATTTGAGCCCCGATGACATGGGTGCCTATTAACATCGGATCCGAGTTCAACTCGGATCCGATGTCGGCTCCGTGTCCTCCCTGCTCCTGCCTCCCTGCACTTCCTCCCCTCCACTTCTCTATCCTGTCTCTCGCTATTCTATGCTGTCTCCCCGCTATTCTAACCTCTTCCCTGTCTTATTCCCTATCCTTTTCCCTATTCTATTCCCTCTGTTTGTGTACAAAAAAAAAACCCTCCCTGACGATACATTACCTTCCGGCGCCTTCAGGGACTGTCACCATCTGTGCAGAAGATCCTGTGATGATGTCAGAGAACCGGTCAGCTGGCGTGTCAGGTGACCAGCTCTGTGACATCATCACAGGTCCTTCAGCCACCAGATGGAGACTGTCGCATGAAGTCGTCGGAAGGTAATGTATCCTCAGGGAGGATTTTTTTATTTTTAACATATTGGAGGGGGGAGAGGACAGGGGGGAGGACAGGGGGGAGGATAGAGGAGGGGAGAGCAGAGATAGACGTGGGACAGACAGGAACAGAGAGAGAAGAAGCAGGGACAGACAGAGACAGGCAGGGAGAACAGGATCCACACAGATCCTGCATAGAATCAGATCGAATGGCTATTTGCCATCCGAGTGCAGGGATCCATGTGGATCACTACCTGTCTGTGGGATCCTCTTTCAAACTCAGATCCCACGGACAGGCACTAAATCGTGATGTGAAACCGGCCTAAGGCTGCCTTCACACTTGCGGTCCCCTCCGCAGCGTCCTGCGGAGGGGAACCGCAAGCTGAGCGCAGGCACCCCAAGTCCCTATGTTTAACATGGGGATTCAGGTGCCTGCGCTCCGGTGCCTGCGCTCAGGTGCGCACCCATTCACTACCATGTATGTGTGGCACCCTGTGCAGGTCACCACAGGATCTCTTGGGACATGGATAGAAAGTACACAGCAAGCAGACCCCACTAACAAACAACACCTTTCACCCCAGACCGGTAGGGGGAGCTCCACTGGTTGCCTTAAGCCAGTTCCCCCTATAAATACGGGTCCTGGAGGAGAAAACAACAGAGTGTGCAGTCACTACAGAACTGTAAGCAGCTGAGTGAGCTGACCTGGTACTGGAGCCACGCTAGGCCCATACCAGCGACACCTGAGAGAGTGGTAGACCCTTAGAATAGGGGTCACAGGAAAAGGAGAGAAGCGAGTACAAGAAGGGGCAGAGGAGTCATACCGACTCACCGTAACAGAGTTCCGGTCACTGGGTCCGAGCTACAAGGACACAGTATAGACCTTGTAGAGAAACCAGCACAACAAATAGGGGGTTTAACTCCCCGGACACCCGAAGCACCACCAAATGAGAGCCCGGAGTCTAAGGCCTGACAGGAATCCCATGGAGTGCCCTCAGTGCAGCAAATCCGGGTGTGAAGAGACACACAGAGAGTGCAGTAACGGTTTGGTCGGGTTTCATGCCTGCCAGACTTCAGCAGAATAACGGATACTAGGAAGCCTACAACCCTGCTTGCTGTGGAAAGTCCTGAAGTGTTTTACCTCATCTCCGGTCGAGTATACCCGTCAACATCAGTAAAGGTACCAAAAGACTTTATGTGTGCGTGTCCCTCCTTCCACTTACACCACACCGACCGCGCTACCCTATTCCCCTCAACTCCATTAACTGCCCCGGGGACCCCCCGCTTGCCCTGTAGGGAGCAGTTCCATCTAGCTGCCGCACATCACCCCGGGGGCCTGAGCAGCGCCGCTGCACCTACAGGTGGCGTCAAGAAACAAGACTTTATTCTTACTTAACCATGCATTGACCACCGGGCCCTTACAGCCTCAGGCACAGAACCATGACCGCAGCCAGCGCCTGAGACCTGAGAACCCGGCAACGGTGAGTCATATGATTTGTATGCATGCGTACTGACTGACCCAAATCTAGTCTACGTTTATACATTATTAGTCTGGAGTCACACTGCTGTATGACTTGCACAAGGATCACATCAAATTGCTCAGACCAGCTGTGGCTCTCCTGACCAGAGAGTGACAGCTTCATGTATTATTATGCAGCTGTCACTCTCAGGTCCAGAGAGCCGCCGCAAGTCCCTATGTTTAACATGGGGACACAGGTGCCTGCGCTCGGGTGCAGACTGCACCCAGTGCGCTCTCATTCACTGCCATGTATGATTTGTACGCATGCGAATGCATGTGTACAAATCACACACTCTCGAACGCACCCTGAACGCGACATGTCGCGTTCCTGGTGCGGACGAGAATGTATGATTTGTGCGCAAGCATCCGCCTGCGTACAAATCATACATGGCAGTGAATGGGTGCGCACGCCACCACAAGCAAAAAGATTTGACATAGGCTGGTTTCACAGTGCAGTTTTTTCCCTGATCAGGTTCCATACGGTTTGTGTGCCAAAACCAGGAGAGGAACTTGCAGAGAAAAACTATAACTGAAAGATTGGCACCTGTTCTGAGTTTTGGAGACACTCCTGGTTTTGGCACACAAACCTGATCAAACCTGATCAGGGAAAAAACTGCAGTGTGAAACCAGCCATATAAAGGGAGCACAACTGAGTAGTGAAAAATCATTCAAGCAATTTATTTACAAAAATTGTGAACATACATATTAAAATCAATTAAAAATCACAAAGGGGCTACAGGCAAACATGTGAGATCAATTGATTAAGGAAAGGGAAATTACTTTGCAGTATAACAGTCATCAATTTAATACTATACAGAAATATATATCTGCAATCTGACAATTTAGTCAGTGAATATCCCGTGATTAATCACAAATTGTTTAACTGGTCAACATATTCATGCCAAGGTGAGGTACAGGATATAAATCATCACACTCGGATGGACAGGCAATAATTTTACAAGACGTTCAGCACACATAGAAGTAACTTAATACTGGAGGGTATGTTAGCTGTTGTCAATAATACAATTACCGATCAAGATATTATAACGTACATGTTCAGCAACCACTATCTACTATATAATTGTCTAAGGGTTTTTTGACTGTGTCTGTCGCCGAAATCACGCGCCAGACACAGGCCGCTCATTGCCAATGAGCGCAGACTATGCAAATAGGCGCAAGAATTCAAGGTTCGATTCTTGCGCCAATTTGCAGCCCGGCCGACGGTGGCCTGCCCGCGCTCCGTACCCTGCTCCTCTGCCCTGCACGCGCTTCCTCCCCCCTGCTCTTCCTATCCTGCACGTGCTCTATACCTCCATACCCTGCTCCTCTGCCCTGCGCACGCTTCCTCCCCCCCCACTCCTCCTGTCCTGCCCGTGCTCCGTACCTCCATACCCCGCACCATTGCCCTGCCCGTGCTTCCCCCCACCCCCGCTCCTCCTGTCCTGCCCGCGCTCCCACTCCCCGCGGCCCCCCTGCTCCTTAGTGATTTGATTTCGCAGTGCACTATACACTGGAAATCAAATATAAAATAAAGGGAAATGTATTAAAAGTAATAAAGATTTTTATACTTACCTTTCTGCCGAGGGACCAGTAACCGGAGTAGTAGCAGGCTCTGTCCTGCTAGGACCTTGCATGATGTCAGAACGACATCTGCGTTCGGCACTGTGATTGGCCCGCTCGCGGTCATGTGACATCATGCAGGGTCCTAGCAGGACAGAGCCTACTACTACTCCAAGCACCGAGCACTCCACCCTGCCTCCCCGCCACCATCCTGCCCCGCTTGCTCCATTCTGCCCCCCCGTGGGCTCCATTCTGCCCCCCCGCCGGCTCCATCCTGCCCCTCACTGGCTCCATTCTGCCCCCCCGCCGGCTCCATCCTGCCCCCCCTGCTCCATCCTGGCCCCCCCCTGGCTCCATCCTGCCCCCCCGCCGGCTCCATCCTGCCCCCCAGCTCCATCCTGCCCCCCAGCTCCATCCTGCCCCCCCGGCTCTATTTTGCCCCGCCAGCTCCATCCTGATCCCCCAACCCCCGGCTCCAACCTACCCTGATTGCTCCATCCTGCCCCCCTGGCTCCATCTTGCCCCCCCGACGGCTCCATACTGCCCCCCCGCCGGCTCCATCCTGCCCCCCCACTGGCTCCATTCTGCCCCCCCCGCCGGCTCCACATCCTGCCCCCCACAGCTCCATCCTGCCCTGATCGCTCCATCCTGCACCCCCCCCGGCTCCATCCTGCCCACCGGCTCCATCCTGCCCTCCCCCCGGCTCCATCCTGCCCTGCTCGCTCCATGGTGCCCCGCTCACTCCATGCTGCCCGGCTCCCTCCATCCTGCCCCCCCGCCACCATCCTGTCCCCCCCCGTCACCATCCTGCCCCCCTGCTTAATCCTGCCCCCTGCTCGATCCTGCCGCCCCGGCAGTTAGCGGCCATGTGACCTATCAGCTGATCGGTTTCCCAGGCAACGACAGGTCCTAAAGGCCTGTAGGCTGTAGAACCTTGAAGACGGAGGTGGAGCGAGCCGGCGGACAGGTGAGTATCCTCACTGAGGATTTTTTTATTTTTACTGTGGAGGAGCCAGGAAAAGCAGGGGGGCCGCGGGGAGTGGAGTATCGCCATATACCATAGTGCTGCTATACATGTACTGTAATGTACCACCATATACCATAGCGTTGCTATACATGTGCTGTAATGTACCACCATATACTATAGATCTGCTATACATGTACTGTAATGTACCGCCATATACTATAACACTGCTATACATGTACTGTAATGTACTGCCATATACTATAATGCTGCTCTACATGTGCTGTAATGTACCGCCATATACTATAGCGCTGCTATACATGTGCTGTGATGTACCGCCATATACTATACCGCTGCTATACATTTACTGTAATGTACCGCCATATACTATAGTGCTGCTATACATGTACTATAATGTACCGCCATATACTATAGTGCTGCTATACATGTGCTGTAATGTACCGCCATATACTGTAGTGCTGCTATACATGTACAATAATGTACCGTCATATATTATAGTGCTGCTATACATGTGCTGTAATGTACCGCCATATACCATAGTGCTGCTATACATGTGCTGTAATATACCACCATATACCATAGCGCTGCTATATATGTGCTGTAATGTACCACCATATATTATAGTGCTGCTATACATGTGCTGTATGTTCCGCCAAATACTATATTGCTGCTATGCATGTACTGTAATGTACCACCATATACCATAGCGCTGCTATACATGTACTGTAATGTACCATCATATACTATAGTGCTGCTATACATGTACTATAATGTACCGCCATATACTATAGTGCTGCTAAACATGTACTATAATGTACCACCATATACTATAGTGCTGCTATACATGTACTATAATGTACCGCCATATACTATAGTGCTGCTATACATGTGCTGTAATGTACCACCATATACTATAGTGCTGCTATACATGTACTGTAATGTACCACCATATACCATAGCGCTGCTATACATGTGCTGTAATGTACCGCCATATACTATATTGCTGCTATGCATGTACTGTAATGTTACCACCATATACCATAGCGCTGCTATTCATGTACTGTAATGTACCATCATATACTATAGTGCTGCTATACATGTGCTGTAACTCACGTTAACTGAACAAGTTCTGTCAGTCACAGTATGTCAACTACATACATATTCTAGAATACCCGATGTGTTAGAATCGGGCCACCATCTAGTATGTATATAAATCACAAAATGACATACCATCTCATGTCATATGATCAGTCTGACACCATACATCTATAGATAGTACCCTATCTGATATTGAATAATTATATCAAATAAATCAGAGGTTAATGCGACATCAGTGTCAACAAATAGATCTCATGTCACAAGGTGCATAAGGTATATTTAATATGTGGCTACCAGATAGCCTACCAGACCCAATATGAGGTGCTCAGAATAAAATGGAAATTTATTCTAACAAGTGGAAAGTTCCATCTGTTAGCATTGAGGCAAACCTGTCAAAGGGAGAGTCAGTCCCTATAGTAATGACCCAGTAAACTCACAAATTGCCAGTACACAGTCAGCCTCGGAGCCCCTGTCACCCACCCCACGCGTTACGCTGCTTAGGGCTGCAGCTTCGTCAGGGGACTGTTACAATTCTGTAAGTGTCTGTATTATTTAATGTCAATAATTACCGCTGCTTCACGTGGTGGTGATCAAGGAAGTGCATTCCTGTTGGTGGCGCATCAAAAGGGCGTCACCATGGGCAGCGCACAGGAAGTGCGTCGGTATCACATGGTATGATCGCTATGGTAACACTAGTAACCACCATGTCCCTGGCGGAAAAGTGTCACAATCACATGACCTGATTGTTTGGGCACATGATACAGCGATATGGACTGCGCTATCCCCGCAGGGATGGCAGGAGGTGCAAAGTATACATGTATATGCCACAAAGGCATGAGTCAATGGTTACAAGCAGACCTATATAAAGAACGCATACATAGTTTGTTCAATCAATAAGTGACCATAAGATTATGATAAAAAGGTAACCTCCTAAAGGCAAAAAGTAGAGAAAGGACCATCAAAGGACATCATATGTAAATGTGGTCATAGTGATGGTCGCAGTATAGTTACCGTAGTTAGATACAGGGCACAAAAGAACACACACACCCCACTACATGTCAGACTCCAAATAAAGTAAGATAGATGTTAGTAATCCTATGGGAACACATATGCGAACCCATATATGAGACCCATCTATAGATTAATTATGGCCACATCCACAAGATATATCAAATCCATTTCACATACATATCCATGATTGTAATGTATGATTCTCAATCAAACATGACACAGTATATAATAATACACCGTGGCCGTGATCTCTACGCCTCATATGGGAAGTATATAGAATATGTACATGAGTAAACACATAACCAGTTCATATCAATACTTATGGTTGTATCAAGACTAGGAGTTGTAAAAATTACACTCCACAGCCCATGAAACCCAGAGCAAGTAAAACAAAGACCACCAAGGGGTCGATATATATATGTGTGGAGTATGAGATTATCGTCATAATGTAGCTTGTCAAACATGTAATGTTCAAAAGAGTCAATAATTCCAGTAAGAGCACATGTGCAAATCCATGCATGGACCCCAAGCTTAGATGTAAACAGTCCTCACTATTAACTTATCCCCAAGCTGTATCAAACTAGATCTAAATACGAGGATCCATAACTATTGCACATGCCTCTTTAGCCAAAGGTATCAGAATAATACATTATATGATGATGTGCCCTAGGCGTATAATGTGCGACGCAAAATTATGTACACATATTGGGTGCATTGTCAGTTCATATCTACAGATGTAATTGACCCGAAACTGGGCGCTATAAGGAGTACACTCCACAGTCGATCACTTATATATCCCTTTGCACACCAATCTAAAAAATGTTTTATTATTTTCTCACATATACTCCCATTACCTAGAGGTCCCTTTATACAACAATTATTGTGCTGACAGTTAGACCAATTCAACATTATACATACATATATATTTTATTTTATTCATTTATATAGCACTATTAATTCCATAGCACTTTACATACATGAGTAATGCTGTCTCTCTTGGAGCTCACAATCTAAACATCCTATCAGTATGTCTTTACAATGTGGGAGGAAACCCACGCAAACACAGGGAGAACATACAAACTCCTTGCAGATGTTGTCCTTAGTGTCCTTGGTGGGAATTGAACCCAGGACCTCAGGATTCCAGTGCTGCAAAGGCTGCAGTGCTAACCACTTGAGCTACCGTGAGTTACAATCTTCATACCCCAAAATGGTGATCATACATGATCATAATTGGGATGTTATAGTGTGGGGATAATATACCTGGTATCTAAAACATGATGATAATATGCGTTATATTTGTTTAAGAGTACTCCTAATCGCCTAATCTTTGTTTAAGAGTACTCGCCAATCTGCACCCGAGCGCAGGCACCTGCATCCCCATGTTAAACATAGGGACTTGCAGTGTCTGCGCTCAGCTTGCAGTTCCCGTCTGCAGGACGCTTCGGAGGGGACCGCAAGTGTGAAGCCAGCCTAAGAAGAGAACATATTACATTTTACTAGCAATGGGTGGGAAGCATATGAAAATAAAAATAGGGACTTCTGTTATTGCCTGTTTTAGAAATACACTATTAACACGTTTTATTGGAATACCTTCATGTAGCTTTTTTATTCAATTATCGCATGTTCCAAGATCAGAGACTTCACCAATCTTATCTTTTGACACTTATGAATGTACATGATAATGTATAGGATTTAAGCTGGAGTCACACTGGTGTATGACTCGTGTGAGGATCACCTCGTACTGCCCGGACCGGCCAGCGGCTCTCTGGACCTGAGAGTGACAGCTGCATAATAATACATGAAGCGGTCACTCTCTGGTCAGGAGAGCCACAGCTGGTCTGAGCAATTTGATGTGATCCTTGTGCAAATCATACAGCAGTGTGACTCCAGACTAATAATGTATAAACGTAGACTGGATTTGGGTCAATTTATGCCTTTATCATAGTACAATCATGGTACAATTTCTTCTTAAACAGGAATCTGTTTGCATTTATGTACAAGTGTGTAGCTATGTGATTTGTTATTCTTTGTGACTAATTCGGATAATGAGCCATTTACAATTAAAAGAAATGCTGTTACATTGTAAAGATTAATCTGCCTGTGGATTTTCATTCAAAGGTTTGACTTGCTGTCCCCATGCCAGAAACTGAGCAGGTTACTCAGTAAACAAAGGCTGGTTTGCTTAGTGAATAAAAGATTAGCACTTACATTCAGCAGGTGGAACCAAAGAATATGATGCTCTCTAATCAAGATAGATTTGGCAGACCACATAAAGACGAGGTAGTTTTGTACAGGTCACAGAAGAAGTTTGAAAGACTCCAGCAACTTGTGGAACATTTCACATATTTACTATGGCATCCCTTCTACAAGAAACCTTGTTCGAAATCCAGAGTCAAGCCCCTGCCCCAAGCAAGGATTTTCACCATCTTGTCATCACAAAGAATGAGGTTAGTTTCAACCTTTAAGGGTATGTGCCCACAGGACGTTTTTGCTGCAGTCCTGAACGCAGGAAAACCTGAGGATCCTAGAGTCCTTGACAGGAGAAATGCTATGATCTTGTCTGCGTTTTTTGCGCGTTTTTACTGCGTTTTTGGTGCGTTTTTGCTGCGTTTTTGATGCTGCGTTTTTCCAGCGTTTTCCCCATTGACTGCACCAAAAACGCAAAAAGAATTGACATGTCCCTTCTTTCCTATCCGCACCAAAAACGCAGGTATTTGACAGTTCTTGACACTTGCAAAACTAATGTGTGTGCACAGCGTTTCTGTAAAACACATTGGTTTTGCTGGGAAGCCCAACCGCAGGAACAGATTAGCATACATTACCAAAAAACCAATGGTTTTCTGCATGCGGAAAACGCAGGAAAAACGCAGCAAAAACGCCCTGTGGACACATATCCTAAGTCAACACTGTTGGGCTTTTTCCCCAGGAGCCATATGTAACAAAAAACGTTAGAAAAATACACATAGAAGTTTTGTAAAACATTCTGTAGATGGCAGATGATACCAATATTATTTGCTAAAGAAATATACATATAATGCTGTTTCTATGCATTAATATCTATTAAGGTACTGCCTCCAATTTACATGACTGGTTTGCTTTAGGAAGCCAATTCTTTTTGGAAGGTCTTTATAAAAATTCCAGTAACAAGCATTTTATCAGGAAAACATTGTCCATGCATGCTGGGATTTAATATACATTTTTAATGAGATTATGTTGTTCTGTGTACGTAGCGTCAACCTTCGATTTGTACACAATTGCATTTTAGCCACATGTCATCTGCTGAGAGAATCTAGAGGGGTCAAAAGACCAGGGCTAATGAAGATTGCAAGAACAAAAAGAGACTCCTATAAGCCTGTCCACATAGTGTCCTTTTCAGACAGATTCAGCACCCCATAATATGAACATAGAGCACAGCAATTTCAAGACTGCACGTATTTTACTGAAGTGGCTTCGCCTGGGAAGAATTGGCAGCTCCGCTGGCATCTAAATGAGGACATGTGCGTATACCCTAAAAGTATCTGTAGTACAATAAACATGAGTGAAATAACTGCTGGAAAATCATATGTCACACACGTTAAAATTATTAATATTCGAAGACGCAAACAAAAACTGCATGAGGCAATCACACAAACGTGGTCGAGGTAAGATCCCTGTTTTTAGTTACCTGAATGTGGACACAGATTGTCTGCTTTAATTTATCACCTGTCCAACAATGAGATGATAACTTGTTATACTGACCACTGGGACATGCAACATTTTTACTCTTGATAAAATGCACATGCTCAAACATGTCTCCATTTATTCTCTAAAGGGCAGCGAGCACTGACTGCACCCAGCTTTTTTGGCAACCCCATGGAGATAGAATAGAGCAGCAGTCAAGCATTCCACCTGCTGCTTAGCTTTGAAAGTATATGTTCCCACGATTGGTATTTAGTGAGTTTCTATAGATTTTCTGCAGCATTTCTGCACTTATTACATCACTTTAATTTTTTTCATTGCATTTGTGATGGCTTCTTTTACTTGCATTTTTCTTATTTATTTTTGATGCTGCATGGTTTGTCCTAGTTTAAGTAAAGCTGTTTAGATTTTGATACTTCCTGGCATTTGGCTTTGACAAAACTGTATTGATACAGTCAAGTGCGGATTGCATGTGCCTTTAGTGCATTTCCACTGTGGAAAAACACTAAATACATATATGCATTTTTAACCTGCTCATTTTTAGTATCTAATGCAACTCCATGGGGAAAACCTGCACATAGAACTCAGTGTACCCACAATAGAAATTGATATGTTGTGGATTTTCAACAGACGCAGTGTGGCGCCCCTGCGACCAGGGTGGCCACAGGTAGGAACTGCAGCCAGGCAGGAGGGTAGACAGTTTGTATAGCAAATACCTTTACAACACAAAGCCACTGACATAGACCCAACCCGGAGCCTGGGACTCTAGGCAGGCAAGGGGTAATAGGGCCAGTTATAAGTGGGTGAAGCGTAGTCATGGTAACAGACCAGTATATAAGGGAGAAACAGGAAGTAGTTAGCCAGTAGGCGGGTGCCGAGAAGCCAAGACCAGACCAGTACCATCAGGTCCGGAGAAGACGGTAGCGCTGACAAGTAACTGACAGAACACCCTCTTCTGATATATCTGGGAAGTAACACGGGTAGAGCAGAGCCCAGTGATCCCTTGTAAGACAGGGACACCTGAGATTAGGCTGAACCAGAGTGTTAGCTCTGAGGGGGACTGAAGATTCACACCTGCTCCCCAGACAAACTGACGGGGAACACAGATTCCAGGTCTATGTTTCCACTACAGGGTTGGCGGCACATCTGCAACCAGGAGGACCCAGCTTGCCACCGATACATTTAGGGGGACCGAGCTGTCGCTCCGCAATCCACCTGAAGGACAAGCGAGAGAATCAGCCTGGAAGGACACATAGAAAGAGTGAGGGGTCTCAGAGTGATAACCTGGCTGCAGAGGGTTCAAGTGTATCAGACTCAACTGTGTAAAGCTGTTGGGAACTGTATTGTACCGTGCACTGTTTGACTGAAGAATTGGAAAAATAAACCCGGGTGAACCCTGCTTCAGTGTCTGTGTCTGATTCCAGGTATAAAGAACTGTCAATCCACCATTTGACCCTGTCAGGAGCTGTCCCGACCACCGGTGGGTTCATCCACCTTGCTGTAGCATTCATCCATCCTCCTGACAGAAGTACACCGCAGCGGTGGT
The DNA here is from genome assembly GCA_033576535.1 of Allobates femoralis. Lineage (NCBI taxonomy): Eukaryota > Metazoa > Chordata > Amphibia > Anura > Aromobatidae > Allobates > Allobates femoralis. Next base: position 456,232,769 of record JARQOC010000002.1, on the reverse strand, counting down.
CCCCTCACTGACCACAACCCGTGGGTGGCGTCACGACTGACAATCCCTGTAAATAATTCCCCATTTATTGTGTGAACCCGGGACACGGTCCGGACCAGGACCTCCGTGACATCCCCAGCAGTACCCCGGTCCCAGTGGGCACCACAACAGCATGTCAATTCACGCAGATTAAAAAAAAATAAGCACGGTGGGCATGTGATTTATAAAAATCCCATCCACTTTCCTGGAACTGTAAGGCTGCATGCACACAATCAGTATTATGTATTATTGCTGCTTACAAAGCGCTGTGTTTATCAATACAAGCACAGTGGATAGGATTTCTAGAACTCCCATGCCCATTGTGCTTCTCCCCTCTAGCGGTCTCTAGCAACTGAATGGATTGAAAAGCTGCAGATCATGGGCATAGCACAGCTGCATTCACCCTGCGTTCACCTGTGGCTTCCCTCAGGTCCAGTTACACTGTGTCCAGGATTCTGTGTCTCCAGATTGTCTGCACATACCCTAAGACGTTGTGTTTTTTTGTGTTGCGCCCTACTGGTCGGTGCGCCATGAAGGGGTACTGCACCCAGACCAGCGAGTGTGGTATCCCAGTGGGCAGTGAAGGGGGAGGTTCGTATGTGGCTTTCATCCTGTATCTACACACCTAGCTCAGGGTGCCAATTGGTTAAATCCTCTGCTAGGAGGCTCAGTCCCAGTTGGTGGAGTTTCAGGGCAGAGCAGTGTGAGAGCAGGAAGAAGTTAGATCAGAGTAGAGAGACAGAGGAGGACCCTTCAGGGGAACGCAGAGGGAGGGCACCCAAAAGGAGAGGTAACCCAGATGAGAAGGGGAGCCTGAGGGTGTATGCTAACACCCAGCATCAGACAGTCTACCTACCGGTCTGGGAGGATCTCAGTCCACGGAGCTCCGAGTGTGGTGCAGGCAAGTTAATCTCTGAGCTGCCAACACAGGTTGGACTAAGGAGTCTTCAGCCTCAAGGTCACCTGTAACCATAACCAATCAAAGAGCCAGGACCCGCAGAAAATCCCCAGAGGTAGCGGAAATCCAGAGAAGGTTCTTACAAAGGTTCAGAATTAGAGGAAAGCACAGGAGGTCAGGTCAGGCTCTATGCAGGCCAGGTTTCAACACAAATGAGGATAGAGAGCGAAGCCAGGAGAACATCTTTGAAAGCCACAGGAAGACGCCTCATCCATTGGTTACTACCCAGGCCAGCTACCCGAGACTGTAACCTGTTTGTGTGCCTAACAGTAACCAGTAAACCAGTTCAGAGATGCAGTTACGTGTGTTCTTCTTTCCTGCTGCGAGGGATCATACAGCTTCTAGCCTGCAGAGCCACCTTCCAATTAATACAGCAACACTGCCCTGAAGACACTGCTCCAAAATCAGGCGACTGTGGCGAGGCGACATATCGCCGCCAAATTCCCCAATTACACGCCGCAATTGGGAGGCAATTTGACGGCGATAATTCCAGGGTGACATATCGCCGTCAAAAATGTCTCCCGTGGTTGCGGCGTGACAAGGTACCCTTTTTAGTTGATTTATTCTAAAAAATATTGTGTTATCTAGATCTGCCATATCTACATAAAGTAAATCTACATGTGATTCTTATCTTACCTAGATTATTTTAAGATCTTGGAAAATTTCTGCCCGAGCCGAGCACAGGAAAATTCTGCCAAGGGAAGTAAAGAAAACACACGATGATTTTTTACATGAAACAATAATGCACAGTAAGTTTGAAATTAACCATCTAATGGGAAATCACAAAACCCTCAGCTGAATACTGATTATGATTGCAGTTATCAAAGGGAACAAATAATAGATATGTTCTAAAAAAAAAGTCCTTAATATGATATGGTAGGTTTCACTCTATGTACATTTTAGCTGGCACTTATTGTATTCATTATAAGCATATTTCACTATTGGATTATATGTGTATTCATCACCAGTATTGCTGTTTTTATCATTTTCTTATGCTTCGTTATTCATTTATCCATTACATGGGCAGCATAGTAAAAGCCGCTTTACACGTCACAATATCGTTCCGATATTGCATACGATTTCACGAGAGCTCACACGTTTTTGGCATTTGTCCAAAATCGCATAGGAGATGTTACAAAGGGAGATATCGGCAGGTAACGCAACTACGATGTCGTATGCCCCTTTTTGACACTGTGTCTGAGCAACTCAGGGAACGAGCAATTAACATTGGAGTGAATAGGGGAAGTTGCGCTCCAAATCGTAGTTGCGCTGTCACACAGCACAATCATGCCAGATCGACTAGCCAATATTGCACGGTTGAAGAGCCTGCACAATTCACAAACGATATCATAGTTGCATCGTTTTTGAGTTGCGTTGCCCATTTACACGACACAACGCATGAACGATATCAGCTGCAACGCCCCACCACGTGACTTTTTATCGTACTTGCGTTGCGATATCGTGACGTTTAAAGCGGCCTTAATACATTTAATTTGTTTCCTTTGAGATTTCACTTGATGGGTCATCACACAGGACCCATTTTATGGCCAGCAGCAGAATCCAACTGTTTCCCATGGCACCTACGAATCTTTTGTGTTCTTTCTTATTTCAGGGAGCTCCAGTTTAGTTAATTAAGGATTATATTAATGATTCGTAGTTGTAAGCTTGAAGGAAGGCGTAAGTCCATTGAGTACAATCTATAGCTTGACATGGTGAAAATAACTTTCAAAATTCTTCATATAGAAATGTTGAATGTAATCTTGGCCTCTACGCAGGGGTGAACCTAGCCTCTGTGCTGCCTGAGGCGAACTGCAAAATGGCGCCCCCCCCCCCTCAGAAAGTCTTTTTTCAATTGGTAGAAATAAATCTAGTTTGCACAGATTTATATCTACCCTGTAAAATGATATGAGGACAATAGTGGATATTTTAATTTAGAGAAATAGAAAAAAAGTTGTTCAAACACATGTATGTCAGCGCCATCACACACATACAAGGACCACACGGACGAATCCAGAACAAGGGTCATTAATTGTAATGGCAGGATTGGCTCAACCATACAGACACACAATGGCTGGCAGAGTGGTGCTCCTGTAGGCAGACGCAGTCCTGCAACCTGAAGCGTGCTGAGCATGTGAGCCGGTATCAAAGGTGAGAATACAAGCTTTGACATATATGTACTTCAAAAGGTAGTGAAGGGGTTAAATTACACTATATATACATGTATACAGCACAGATATACTGGACAACACACGCTCATTACATACACATCATATACTCACACAGACACACACATCATACATGTCTTAGTTATATAACAGATGCTCAGCAGGTAAACATCATATACACAGCATATGGATGCTGCAGAAGTGTATATACACACACTTCACTCAAAAGATATCTAAACACACACACACACAAAGCAACTCATACACAGCTCCCACACAAAACTCACACACAGACACGCAGCTCACACACACAACTCCCACACACAGACACGCAACTCACACACAGACACAACACACAGTTCACACACACAACTCACACACAGCTCACACACAGACACAGCTCAGACTCAGACACAGCTCACACACAGACACACAGCTCACACACACAGACACGCAACTCACAGACACAACACACACAGTTTACACACAACTTACACACAGCTCACACACACAACTCACACACAGCTCACACACAGACACGCAACTCACACACAGCTCACACTCAGACACAGCTCACACTCAGAGACAGCTCACACTCAGAGACAGCTCACACACTCACATGCAACTCACACACACATGCAACTCACACACACATGCAACTCACACACATGCAACTCACACACAACACACACACACAGCTCACACAACACACACAACTCACACAACACACACACACAGCTCACACAACACACACAGCTCACACAACACATACAGATCACACAACACACACACAGCTCACACACAGCTCACACAACACACACAGCTCACACAGCTCACACAACACACACATAGCTCACACAACACACACACTTAGCTCACACAACACACACAGCTCACACAACACACACAGCTCACACAACACACACACAGCTCACACAACACACACAGCTCACACAACACACACAGCTCACACAACACACAGCTCGCACAACACACACACAGCTCACACAACACACACAGCTCACACAATACACACACACAGCTCACACAACACACACAGCTCACACACAGCTCACACAACACACACAGCTCACACAACACACACAGCTCACACAACACACACATAAGCTCACACAACACACAGCTCACACAACACACACACAGCTCACACAACCACAACACACAGCTCACACAACACACACAGCTCACACAACACACACAGCTCACACAACACACAGCTCGCACAACACACACACAGCTCACACAACACACACAGCTCACACAATACACACACACAGCTCACACAACACACACAGCTCACACAACACACACAGCTCACACAACACACACACTACACACACAGCTCACACAACACACACACAGCTCACACAACACACACAGCTCACACAACACACACAGCTCACACACAGCTCACACAACACACACACACAGCTCACACAACACACACACACAGCTCACACAACACACACAGCTCACACAACACACACAGCTCACACACAGCTCACACAACACACACACACAACAGCTCACACAACACACACAGCTCACACAACACACACAGCTCACACACAGCTCACACAACACACACACACAGCTCACACAACACACAACACACAACACACACAAGCTCACACAACACACACACACAGCTCACACAACACACACAGCTCACACAACACACACACACAGCTCACACAACACACAGCTCACACAACACACACAGCTCACACAACACACACAGCTCACACACACCACACAACACACACAGCTCACACAACACACACACACAGCTCACACACAACACACACAGCTCACACAACAACATACATACACACACAGCTCACACAACACACACATACACACACAGCTCACACAACACACACACACAGCTCACACAACACACACAGCTCACACAACACACACACACAGCTCACACAACACACACAGCTCACACAACACACACAGCTCACACAACACACACACACAGCTCACACAACACACAGCTCACACAACACACACAGCTCACACAACACACACAGCTCACACAACACGCACACAGCTGACACAACACACACACACAGCTCACACAACACACACAGCTCACACAACACACACAGCTCACACAACACACACACACACACAGCTCACACACACACAGCTCACACACACACAGCTCACACAACACACACACACACAGCTCACACAAATCTCACACACAGATTATACAGATACCTCACACAGCCTCTGTGCTGTTTGTACATGTGCAGCTTCACATGCTCACAGCCCCTGGGCCCCAGCCCCCAGTCCCAGCCCCCTCACTCCCTGTCACCTTGTGACTGGAGCTTCTTATCATCGGTATCTCAGCACAGGAGGCTGCTCTCTGATCTTTGTCGGCTCTCACTTCTTCCCGCGCCGTGCAGGAGAACATGAGCACCCCCTGCAGATGCCGCCCCTTCCTTCACCAGCAGGTGGCGCCGCCTGAATCAGGCCACTCACATTTGAAACTAAAAGCACATTTAATATATACAGGTGCATCTCAGGGTACCGTTACACGTTGCAACATTGCATGCAATTTCACTTGCAATTTGCTGGTTGCAGTGAAATCATGGACACATTGTTCTATTTAGTTGCCGTGAACAAATGGAAAAATGTGTCCATGATTTCACTGCAACCAGCAAATTACAAGTGAAATTGCATGCAATGTTGCGACGTGTAATGGTACCCTTACGGTACCCTCAATTAATTAGAATATCCTCAAAATGTTAATTTATTTCAACAATTCAACACATAAAGTGAAACACATACGAGTTATATAGAATCATTACAAACAGATTGCTCTATTTCAAGTGTTTATTTCTGTTAATGTTGATGATTATGGCTTACAGCCAATGAAAACATAAAGGTCATTATCTCAAAAAATTAAAGTAGGGAGGATGAAGGGTCAGAGAGATAAAATATTACCTAAGTAGGTATCAGAGGCTTCACCTTGTGTGGTTGTGAGCGTCACAACCACTATAAAAGCATATCATGGCTGCTGCAGTCCCCAATGTGGTGCATATGGAGTAGGGAGGATGAAGGGTTACAAACCTGCGCTGCTGTATTCCACGAGATATCAAAGGATGAATAAATATTGATTTATTAGTCAACACATTTCAGGGTTCCCTTGTCTTCAGGACAAATCAATATCATATTGCCATGTTTCAGGTTGTTTTGGGGAGTTCTGAAATGCCTTTACAAATAAATCAATATTATATTCACCCTTTGATGTCTAGTGGAATAGTGCGGTTTTTAACCCTTCATCCTCCCTACTTTCATTTGCTGAGATAATGACCTTTGGGTTTTCATTGGCTGTAATTCATAATCATCAACCTTTACATAAATAAACACTTGAAATAGATCACTCTGTGTGTAATGACTCTATATAATATATGCATTTCACATTATGTATCGAATTACTGAAAAAAATGTAACTTTTTGATGATATTCTAAGGCTGCGTTCACACATTTGCGTATTTTGCTGTGCTCTTTTGCGCGCGCTTTTTGCCGCGTTTTTTGGCCGCGCAAAAAAGCGCAACAAAATACGCAGGGGCTTTCATACACTGCGCTTTCTTTACTCCGGAAAGCGCAGTGATGTCACAGAGGGGAGGAAAAATCCTGCTTCCTCCTCCCCTCTGTGACAGCCCCATTAGATTTCACAGTGTATTAATATACACTGTGAAATCTAAATTAAACAGAGGCAAATGTATGTAAAATAAAAAAGAATGAATACTTCACCTGTCCGACGCCTTCTCCCGCTGTCCGGTGCCTTCTCCTGCTATCCGGTCTCCGGTTCTAAGTGAGAGGTGTACTGACAGGACCTGTGGTGACGTTCCTGGGGCGTTCCCAGCGCTGATTGGCTGTTCGCGGTCATGTGATATGTATCACATGACCGCGAGTGCCTGGGAACGCCCCTCGGACATCACCACAGGTCCTGTCAGTACACCTCTCACTTAGAACCGGAGACCAGACAGCGGGAGAAGGCATCAGACAGGTGAAGTATTCATTCTTTTTTATTTTTCATTCACTTGCTTTTGTTTAATTTAGATTTCACAGTTTATATTAATACACTGTGAAATCTAATGGGCGGCCACAGCTGTCACAGAAGGGAGGAGGAAGCTGGATTCTTCCTCCCCTCTGGGAGAATACGCAGGAGCAGCTGCGTAAACAATTGACATATCAATTGTTTACGGAGCTGCGCTTTCTCCCGGAAAACGCACTGCGTATTTTTGCGCAATGTCTGCACTGCAAAGTGAATTTCACATTCACTTTGCTGGCAGACAAAAGGCACATTGTGTATTTTGAAAAGCGCGCGTAAAAAAGCGCAGCAAAATACGCAATGTGTGAACGCAGCCTTATTCATTGAGACGCACCTGTAGTTCATAATGTTATCTGACCAGTTGGTGTAATCTTACTTTAGATTTAGAACTGGAGAAGATATATCATATGTAGCTTTAGGTAAATGTGTTCTGACTAATTTACAGAAATATCTTAAAAACTCACAATAATCTCCTTCATATGCTTACTGCTCCAATAAAGTAATAAGGGACTTTAGTCTTCATTATTACACAAAAATAACATGAATGCTCTATTAGATATTCACAAATTCATAATTCATACCATAAAATTAAATTAAAACCAGGGAGCCATTTTATAATCGAATCATTACAGACATATGAAGCATGATCTTTGTAGTCACTATGCAGTCTGCACAAATACTCAATAACTGTAATAACCCTTTTAAGATTAATACATGCACTAAACCAGTGATGGGCAACCTTTTGAGCTTGGTGTGTCAAAATTCGCCAAAAAACCGAGCATAAATCGCGAGGTGTGTCACCTTGAGAAAAAAAACCCTAATTTTACGATATTTATAGTTTAAATAACAAATATGTATAATTCTTTAACTTACCTGCTTAGTGACTTCTTTGTTAATCTGTCAGTTGGTTTCTTTTGTTGGTCTTGCTGTTATTTAACCTGTGTGGGGTGTCATGAACTAAGTCAGATAAGTGAGGGGGAGGGGGAATTGTTCCAGTGATGGCGAACCTGTGGCAGTCCAGCAACAGCTGGACTGCCACAGGTTCGCCATCACTGATTTAGTGACTTTTTGTTGCTGAATTTCATTGGCTAAATCTTCAATTGAAGGTTGGTATTTTGTACACTTCAAGGCCAAGCAAGCGCTACTAAGGTTATCTGTCAAAATGTCTATTTATATTCCACGTTCTGCTTACTACCGTTTCACTACATAGAACGCAAAATGATCTGCCATTTTTTTCTATAATGCCATACATCTCAGTCCATGTCTCTTGAAAGGGTCGGCTACTGCTACTACCACTTCCTTTACTTAACCTTGGTTTTTTTGGCTTCTCCATAAGAGGGGCAGTGACAGAAGATTTATAGACAGCCCTGCAGGCAATTAGGGGTTAACTGTCTTTTAGGAAAGGGCAGAGTTAATAAGCAGAAATAGGGATTATTAGGGTGAAATGCAGTCTGTACTATGCTGCAAGATGGCGTTCCTTATGTAAATCAATGGCGGGAAACGGCACCCATAGCACAGGCCTCTTCCAGCCTCCCCCTCACTTATCTCAGTAATGGCCAATCACACATTCATGACACCCCAGATTCTGCCCAGAACCTTTCACTGGAGGATGGTTGCTGTAGTAATCACTGGACCTCCAGACAGCGACCACAGGGCCTCAGATATGCGTCCCCCACAGCATTCCGCTGCTCCCTGCTGCGCCAGCCAGAAGTTCCGCTTACCGGAAGTCCCAGGACTAGACGCTCTGTGCCGGAGCTCTGCTGTTCTGGCTACAGACCTCCAGCACATTTTTTTTTCCTCAGCTGTAGTTAGTGATGGGCGAGTCCTAACTCGGAATCGCTTGACTCTAGTCTAGCGAGTCCGAGCCCGGGACTCGCTACTCGTTGCTAGTCTAGCGAGTCCAATGTTAATGAATGGGGAAGCGAGTAATAGCGAGTAATGTGTGATTTACAAATCGCAGATGTCTCGGAAAGCGCTCGCATTGCCGTGTCGGAAACCCGACTTGCAACAGTTTTTTGCTGCTGTGTCTGTGTCTGTGGTTTTTATCCAAATAGCGAGTCTAGTTTCTCCGGCGGCCGCGTGTCACTGAAAATGGCTACGCGTGTCAGTGCTGACACGCGTGTCATAGGTTCGCCATCACTGCACTAAACAAATGGTCACAAATCCACAATACTTGCCACCTGAAATTCTAAGGCCTGGTTTACACATAAAGATGTCCCAGCGACCCCACCAATGGGGGTCGCTAGGAAATCGTTATCTGTTCGCTGGTGACCTGTCACACAAGCAGACTCACCAGCGATCAGGACCAGCAAGAACACTGGTATCCAGGGTAAACAGCGGGCAACTAAGCAGAGCGCTCTGCTTAGTTGCCCGCTGTTTACCCTGGATACCAGCTCTCAGCGTGTCTGTGCGGTGCTGGGAGCTGGTAACCAAGGTAAACAGCGAGTAACTAAGCAAAGAGCTCTGCTTAGTTACCCGCTGTTTACCCGGGATACCTGCGTTCTCACTGGTCCTGATCGCTGGTGAGTCTGCCAGTGTGACATGTCACCAGCGAACAGATAACGATGTCCCAGCGACCCCCATACCCTGAATATCAGCTCCCAGCGTGTCTGTGCAGCGCTGGGAGGTCGATGATTGTTGGTCTCCTGCTGTCACACACAGCCATGCTGGCCGCCCAGTGGAGACCAACGATCAAAAAATGGCCCTGGCCATTGTACCAACGATTAGCGTGCTGATCGTTGCAGTATGTCACACATAGAGACATCGCTACGAGGTTGCTGCAACGTCACAAGTTAACAATGTCGCTACATGTAAACAGGCCTTAAGACACCAACTAAGACAATAACTACAGGCGGTGGTAATGGTAATGGCTCTACAGGCGCAACATACTTTTTAAGCAATGACCTGTGAAAGGTATTATGGATTTTGAGCACTTGAGTAACCTCAAGACGAAAAACCACAGGGTTAATAACCTTTTTGGACCAATGAAACTAGGGCTTAATTTCCAAGAAGGAACAATCAACTTAATATTTTTGGTGAATAGACATACATAATCGTTCACACAAAGGCCTGTAAGAGACCTGAAATAATATGCAGAGAAGTGTCCAGCAAACAAATGGTTTTCAGTGAACATCTTATAGTAGGGAGAAAGTCCCACTTTAAAATGATTAAAATCAAAATCTCCCGTCCGTCCTCCCGATGGGGCCCCGGAAGATATATGAAACTACAGATTCTTTCACAAATATTTACTTTTATTATCTTTAAAAATTATTAATACATCTGTTGGAAGGTGATACAGAGGTTTAGGAAGAGCCCCTATGGTAGGAAGATATTTTTAACCAGGCACTGCAGGGTGAGGAGTGTGTGCTATTGAGAGCACCACTATATAGCTGTCAGGTAACAAATGTTATGAGTACCCACACATACTGCTATTGATATTTTTGTAAAGGTTTTTAAGAATTATTAACTTAAGCCTGTAATATTGTGGTACTTTAACAGATGTATGAATAATTTTTAAAGATAATAAAAGTAAACCTTTGTGAAAGAAACTGTAGTTTCATATATCTTCCGGGGGCCCTATCGGGAGGATGGACGGGAGATTTTGATTTTAATCATTTTAAAGTGAAACCTACAATAATTGGACAGTTGTTGTTTATTACCTTTACAGTATGTCTGCAATCTCTGGTTCAGGCGTTCAGGCTGACCACTGGATTGGAATGGAAAAAAATGGTAGTTGTACCCCAAATGAGAACAAAACACTTTCCAAAATGTATGGTCAATCTCTTTTTTATTGAAATCAAATCAACAGATCAAAAGTGTTCAAACACGAAAATAAGAGTCATACATATAGTAAATATATCATCTAGAAGATATAACCCAATCTACCAAAGTGGTGGAAGGACCATGGTAGATATAACATTGCAAGTGAGAGTTTCATGTCGCGATAACAGAACGCCGAGCCATCGCATCGAACAAGTGTCTAGGAGACCCTCACAGAGCCCCCCCCAGCCATACCTCGTGTTAACAAAATAGTAATTATAGGGTCAACAGATTTAAACTATAACATTGACCTGCATGAACTCACATCAGGTGGGCTCAGAGAGAATTAAAGTGGATTTGAGAGAGGAAGGGGGTATAAGCCCTCACAGTGCTGGGAGCAGTACATTAGAGCACCGTATTCAACCTGACGGCTGAGACAATAACGCCCAGGATGAGTCCAGAGTACGATAAAGATCACTCTGTAAAATTCACCCAACAAAATTATAAGACATCTGTTGCGCTCCTTCTGCTCAGGAGCTCGAAGGAAGGCCTCAATGGCGTATTAAGTTTCGATTGAGTAGAAAAGTAAGGGTAGAAATCAGGCTGAAAGATCAAAGGGTAAGAAAGATAGAGGAAAGGGAAAGTTAAGGAAAAGATACTCAACGGGGAAAAGAAGAGGCATCAGGAATAGGACTGAGAAAGGGTGAGGTAAGGGGACGGGGCCAGCAAGGAGGGCAGAGGGAAAGGTATTCAGTCTCCACATCAGCTAGGAATCACTACGTAGGGTCAGGGCCTTGGTCTCATTCCATCAGCAAAAATATCTCTAAAGTCCCGGAAGTCCTGAAAGAGCATCCATTCAATCCATATGGCGGAGAACTTATCACGGGAGTCCGAAGCGTCCGCGGCCAGTTCCTCCATCCGGAAGATATCCATCATTTCCCTGTACCAATCAAGCATAGTAGGCACCTCTGGGCCACCATTCACCCACCTACCAGTAATTAAGGTGTAGTTGGCAAACACTTCGGACCACAACTGCCGAATCTCTCTGCAACTCCACCATATGTGAAGCATCGTACCTCTCACCTCAGCACAGCGCCAACAGATCTCAGAGGCTCCAGGAATAATGCTGTGCAGGTTAGCCGGACAAAGATACCACCTGGTAAGCAGTTTGTAGTTTCTTCCCTGCGCGACACAAGAATTGGCCAGTTTGTTTGTGAAGAGAAAACACTTTTCACAGTCTCTCTTAGAAATATCTCTGTCCAATTCTCTCTCCCACATGTGTTGGAAGTGGAGAATACTGTGATCCTTCAAACCCACCATGAGCTGATATAGCATAGATATCTTGCGACTTGGGGTGAGTCCTGCAAGAAGAGTCCCTCTAACGGAGTAGGCGTCAACCTCACCCAACAAGTGTGGTCAGCTGAATACAAAAAGGATCTGTATTGGAATAAGTCGAACAATTGGAGTGGCCACGAAGGGGATTTGGACTGGAGCTCCATAAAAGAGGGCAAGTTGTCGTCTAAAAGCGTCTGACCTACTCGGGTGCCACCCACACTATGCCAGAATAGAAAACGACGTCTATGAAATCCTGGTGGGAAAGCTGGATTGGAGAAGAGAAGGGTAAGCGTGCTAAGACCACTATCCGTCAAAAGGGTTTTCACCATAGAATTCCAGATTGTCAGTGTCTCCCTAGTCATATCAGTCAGTGGGCCCACCTTACTTACATCAAGTTGAGAGATCCAGAGCAGATGTTTCAGCACAATCACCAGGCCGTCTTGTTCTATGGCAACCCATTGTTTGGATGAATGACTAAACTGCCAGTCTATAGTTCTAGCAATGGAAGAAGTCATAAAGTAAGCCCGTAGGTTAGGCAGTCCAACCCCTCCCGTGGTCCGTGGCAATGTGAGAATACTCAATCGTATCCTGGGTTTCGTTTTACCCCATACAAATTTGGTTACTATAGACTGCAGTCTGGGAAAAAAATCCCTTATCGGGTGAGAGATAGACCGTTTGAAAAACGTATAAGAGCCGGGGCAATATGTCCATTTTGATGACGTTGCTTTCTAAAATTTAGATACAAACTGAGCCTTCTTACCTGATACCAAATCGGAGGGAGCCGCATGAATCTTCACGATCTCAGTTATAAACATTTGAGGTAAAGTTTAAGTGTTAATCAGAGTGGGAAAGGCAATGAAATGTGCCGGTTTACTAAACGATCATCCACAACTAAAATGACAGTTTTTCAAGCGGACAAAGGAAGGTCAGTAATAAAATCTATAGATAAATGTGACCATGATCTATCAGGTAAAGTTTACTGTAGGAGAGACCTGCATGGGTCAGTTACGTGGAGTCGTGGAACGTCCACAAACATTACAGGCAGATACAAAATTGACCACATCCTGATGCATCCTTGGCCACCAAAAATGAGAAATGAGGTTGAAAGTCACCTTCTACTTGGGCATCCCTAGTTATGATGTTATGATGCTCTAAAGTTTTGAAGCGGAAATGTAGAGGTACATATAATTTCCCTGAAGGACAAGGGTGGTGCTCCAGAGTCCGGTTGCCACAATAGAAGCTTGGAAGGAAGGCAAGGCATCCACCAGGTAACACACACACAACAACGTTCTGATGCCAGGCCAGAAGGGGGCACTCTAAAGCGCGGGTTCAGGGCAGGTCCCCTATAAATTCTGGTCTGGGTGCGGGAGCAGGCAGTTCAGTTTCTGAGAGGACTGGGAAGACATCCTAGAGACTGAGCCATGCTAGGCCCACCCTAGGTGACTGACCAGCCTGTGTGTGAGACCCGTGGTGAGGGTCTGGGGAAGTGGAGGACTAGGTCCGGGGAGTGGAGCCAGTGCCAGTTCGCCCCAGTACCTAGTGCAGTACAGTCACTGAAGACCGAGCTCAACAGGGATTCAATACCCAGCAGCCAAACCCAGAGGGTGGGTGATTCTAAGTTGCCTGTCCAACCTGAGGCTAGGAGACACAGCCACACTATAGAGCTCAGGAGACTCTGAAAAGAAAAGGGTACCACCAGAGAGCTCGCCCCGCCTGTCACACAGCCATAGTAGACTAGAGGAGGCCTCAGCACAGCTACATGCAGCCAGGGCCCACAGACACTAGAGCAGTAGGCAGACCTCAGAACTTGCAATTTCCCTGGGGGTGGTAGTTTGTGATTGCAATCATTTTCAGGAAGAAACTGAGTATTATCTGACAGAATTGCAGAGGTGTCAATACTTTTGGCCAACACTGTATTTATGTCTCTTTAATCCCTTTTTACAACTCCCCTTTTCACTGCTCGCCCGACGAGGGGATCACGGACCCGGTCACGTCACCGTGACACCCGCAGCCTGCAGACGATGAGTGGGCCTGGTTCCGAGTACCCTAAGGTCCCCCACAGGGGCGAGACAGCTTTTGGCGTCACAAGCTGTGGTATTGATAATGTTAATGCAAGGCTCTCAACCCCCTCAGGCAGTTTCCACTGACGGTTTGCAAAGTCAGTGTGCGGCTCTGCAGGCACAGGATGAGCAGTCTATGTGAGTGGTGAACGTTGGGGGTGCAGGATTCATTGTGTAGAAGAACAGACAGACACAGAGCCATTAGTTCTCTTTTACCTTTTACTGTGCAGTAGGATTGTCCGGGTACTTTTTGCAGTTATCAGGGATCCAGGCTTGGAAGCAAGTTGGAGCGACCCACTCCAGGCAAGTTCTGAAGTCTACCTACTGTTTTAGTGTCTGTGTGCCCTGGCTGCGTGTAGCTGTGCTGAGGCCTCCTCTTGTCTGCTCTGGCTGCGTGACAGGCAACGCGAGCGCTCTGGTGGTACCCTTTTCTTCTTGGAGTCTCCTGAGCTCTGTAGTGCGGCTGTGTATCCTAGCCTCAGGTTGGACATGCAACTTAGAAACACCCACCTTCCAGGTTTGGTTGCTGGGTATAGAATCCCTGGCGACTTCGGTCTCCAGTGACCGTACTGCACTAGGTATTGGGGCGAACCGGCACTGGCTCCACTCCCCGGACCTAGTCCTCCACTTCCCCAGACCCTCACCACGGGTCTCACACACAGGCTGGTCAGTCACTACGGATGGCCTAGCGCCTCTCCGGTCTCTAGGATGTCTTTTACAGTCCTCCCAGGAACTGAACTGCCTGCTCCCGCCCAGACCAGAATTTATAGGGGACCTGCCCTGAACCCGAGCTTTAGAGCTCCCCCTTCTGGCCTGAAGTCAGGAAGGTGTGGTGTGTGTGTGTGTGTTACCTTGTGGATGCCTTGCCTTGCTTCCAAGCTTGTATTGTGGCAACCAGACCCCGGGGCGCCACACAAGCAGAAGGGACATCCCCCGAGCCTCAATACCTCACCTTTAAGATCAGAGAACACAGTGGAGACGACCACCCTCTCCAGTAAAGAAGGATCAGAGACCCCAGAACTACCACCCCCAGGGAAACTTCAGGACATAGCATAGCGCATTGTAGAGGTACAGTAGTTCAGCACAGCTCTTTTCTGAAAATACATCTGTACCATCTGGTGGAAAAGAGCGTATGTTTTTTATGGAGATGGTAGAGATAATCATACTAGAGCAATTATTTTTGCAAAAATCACTCAACTTAACTATTTCTCTAGACTGTCAGTCAACCACAGGATTATGCATCATCAGCCAGGGAAGGCCCAATACAATAAGAATAGGGAGATCTTCCAAGACAAAGCAGGAAATCTGATCCTTGTGAAAAACCCCTATGCTCAAGTTCACATCGTGCACCAATTGAGTCAAACTTCCCTGACCAAGAGGAGCAGAGGCAATAGTAAATATTGGAATGGATCTCGCCAGCACATTACAGAAGAGACATGAGCCTGAGCAAACCGAGAATCCACCATATTAACTCCACCACAATTGAAAAGTACAGAAATAGTCTCAGTTTTAGTCTAAAACTACTTCAGCAGATAGAGTAAACTGAGATGTACTTGTGAAGGATATATACACACCTAGGCTACAACCCTCCATATAACCTGGGGTAAGAGTTCTGATGGTTTCATTTGCTTAGGTACAGAAGGACAGACCCCAATAAAATGACCCATAAGACCACAGAATAAACTCACCCCCTTCCAAACCGCAGGAGACCAAGTGTGAGAGAGGGCCCTCTCTAACTGGATGGGTTCGTCTTTACACTTAGGAGGAACTTCTTCCCTTCGGAAGACAACACGGGGTAGGGTCACTGCATGCCTATCTCTGAGACATCTATTGATCCTTATGGCTAGGGTCATAGTGCCTTCTAGTAAGTCAGGAGTTTCATAAATTGCGAGTGCATCTTTAAGCTTTCCAGACAGATTTAGACAAAAATGGCTTCTAGGTGCAGGATCATTCCACCTGGTGCCAGTGGCCCATCTATGGAACTCTGAGCAAAACGTCTTCACAACCACCTCTCCCTGCTGGAGCTTAGGAGCTTAGACTCAGCAATGGAAACATGGTCAGGTTCATCATAAATATAACACAGAGCTGCAAAAATTTGTTGACCATCCAAGTGACTGGGAATCGGATGGACGTGAGAATGCTCAGGATTGAGGATCACCTTGCAAGGAGGGAGATAATTCCTACTTATTGATCCTCACTCCCTGACAAGCATGGACAAAGTTGAAAACAGAGCTTGCACACTTCGTAAAAAACAACTAATTTGTTATGTCCCCGAGAAAACCTATCCAGAAACATCAGTTTTGGCTGTGGTTCAGCATAGATGACTGCCAAACCCTAGGGACAGCTGTTGCTGATCAAAAAATACTGATAGCAGATCTGTCAGGTTTAGAGTAACAGTCTGCAATCAATCACCAAGAGGGGCAACGAGATCCATGACAGAATCCGGAAAATATATGGGCCGGCGATAATGTCACACGTGTAGGATACGACAGTCTATCTGTTGCCGCACTTACACCCAGCTGGTTTCTATAAAGGCTGTACAGGCTAGGCACCTGCACAGAAAGGAATATCCCTAACCACCGGACTAGAAGATGACTGCTCGGGCCTTGCTACTCATAAGCCTTTGAGAGTCTCCCATACCTTCTAAGGAACCAAGGGTGATGTTGCGAAGCACAACAACGATACCAGGGCAACAGATAGGAATATGCCTAATGAAGAAGATGACTACTCTGACCTCACAACCTGACAGGCCATCAAGAGTTTTCCATACCTCCTATGGAATGAGGAGTGAGGTTGCTAAGTGCAAAAACTGCAACAGGGCAGGCATACAGAGGCAGGTTATAACAACCGTGACAGTGTGAAGCAGTGATAGTGCATACCTTAACTGTCCCTCCACTAGGAAACCCTAGGTTAATCCCTGTACCCAATATTACCCCTAATAGTGGGAATGCCTGGGTCTCGTACCTTACTAGGCTCCTGAAAAAGACTCACCTAGATGACTCCCCTTCCCTCCCAAGGAAGTGAAGGGGCAGAAGAGACAGAACGCATACAAATAACCCATGCACGACAACAAGTATAGCAGTGTGCCAGAGAATCTCCAAATAGAAGCTTTGTTGCTGCCAGGGTAAAGACACACAACAGATTAATAGCAAGCTTCATAGGAGGGAAGTACACAAGTTCTATCACCATATGGAGTGAGGTCAGAGGCAGGTAGCTATAGCAGAAGGGGAGGGTAATTAGGGTTACAGCTGAAAGCTAAAAGAGTAATCATCCAGCAGTGAAAAGGTCCTTAACCTCTTCAGCATAGAAAAGCAAGTAGTTTAGTAAAACCATCAAGTGAGTGCTACAAAAACCTGTGATTAAAGTCCTGAGACATTCTGCCCTCAGGTTCCCCAGGGGTGACAACAGGACACGTCACATTTTAAAAAAGAAGAAAACCAAATACTTAGGGGAGCTGTAGGCATAAAATAAAAGAAGAATTTCCCACTTTTGACCAGTTAAAAGCTCCTCTTTAATGTTCTAATGAAGCCTACTTGTTATTTAGGCAAAAAACTAACTAATGAGCCATGCACACAGTGAACGTGTCTGTAGGACAGCGTTCACACCACCAAAAGACTGAAGCACAAAAAACAGTCAACAAACGTGAAAAAGAAAAACATTAAAAAGCAAGTGCTGGTAAAAAAGTAGTAAAAACAGGGTATTTAGTTGATATGTTTTCTTTAGTGTTGCACATGTTATAATTGAATCACCTACACAGGTGATAATTCCAACCCCTGTGTAGTGCTAAGGAAATCCTGGAATCCTACACTGTTGGTGGCCCTAGAGGCCTGAGGTTTGAGATCCCTTGCCTTTGACGATAAAATAGAACAATTACAACCCATAGTCAATAAAAATGGCTGTGGAGCCCTTTGTTCATTTAGGGTGAGCATTTTCCCATTTTTGATTCAAAATGTTTAATATCATTTGGATTTAAGTTTTTGAGATTTTGTAGAAAATAAGTGTTGGGGTGCTAAATCCTTGCCAGCAGTTCTAATTTGCCAGTTGTTTTCATTTAAAAGAAACCAGTCACCACGAAACTATAGTTGTATTGGTAGGCATCATGTTATACGGCACGAGAGCTTTTTAAATTGATATAAAGTTTTGTGAGAAAAGTTTCAGCATAACCCATCATTAATCCTCTGCCATTTCTGTGACTTTCTGTCCAGTGGGTGGTTCTGTCAGTGATTGACAGCAATCTCTGTATGCACATTTATACCTAGAAAGTTGTCAACCTGTAATAGGATCACCCAATAGACCGGATCTCTCAGAAACAGCAGAGGATTTAATGATGAAAGCAGAGTTTATACTGAATCTTCTCTCACTCAATTTTATATATATTAATCAGCTTTGCTCCCCAACCTTTATGACATGATTCCTGCCAGTTTGACTTAATTTTATTAGGGATAGAACATAGGCTAACGCTGTCCAAATGTTTAGAATTTTGGAAAATGTTTGGCTTCTGCTGCATCTACCCGTCAGTAATTGTATTGTTCAGCCTTTGAATTGATTTAGGCAATTACTTGAGTGCCAGGCACAACATGCTCTGAATGAGCATTTCACAAGTGAATCATACATATACTTTAATGTATTGCATTAGCCAAATGTTTCTAGCATATCTGTTTCCATAGTGCAACAATTACATCACAAAATGACAACATCAGCGCCTCTAATTTCAATCTAAGTATTCATACCCCCTGTGCTACAATAAATAAAGTGATGATTTCATGAGTAGTCATACATTGTTTATTCAAGAAAATATGTTCTTCTTGTCTATTGTATCCATATGGTCTAACCTTGTTCAAATGGCAAACAATAAAATACTCAGGCAAGCCTGGGCATTGCTTGTCAGCTCTCTGCTGCTCTGTTACGGTAATCATCAGTTACCACTTAGGAAATGACAACTATTTGATTTATATATATACAGTGTTGGCCAAAAGTATTGACACCCCTGCAATTCTGTCAGATAATACTCAGTTTCTTCCTGAAAATGATTGCCATCACAAATTCTTTGGTATTATTATCTTCATTTAATTTGTCTTCAATGAAAAAACACAAAAGAGAATGAAGCAAAAAGCAAAAATTGATCATTTCACACAAAACTCCAAAAATGGGCCAGACAAAAGTATTGGCACCCTCAGCCTAATACTTGGTTGCATAACATTTAGCCAAAATAAATGCGATCAACTGCTTCCGGTAACCATCAATGAGTTTCTTACAATGCTCTGCTGGAATTTTAGACCATTCTTCTTTGGCAAACTGCTCCAGGTCCCTGATATTTGAAGGGTGCCTTCTCCAAACTGCCATTTTTAGATCTCTCCACAGGTGTTCTATGGGATTCAGGTCTGGACTCATTGCTGGCCATCTTAGAAGTCTCCAGTGCTTTCTCTCAAACCATTTTCTAGTGCTTTTTGAAGTGTGTTTTGGGTCATTGTCCTGCTGGAAGACCCATGACCTCTGAGGGAGACCCAGCTTTCTCACACTGGGCCCTACATTATGCTGCAAAATTTGTTGGTAGTCTTCAGACTTCATAATGCCATGCACACGGTCAAGCAGTCCAGTGCCAGAGGCAGCAAAGCAACCCCAAAACATTAGGGAAACTCCGCCATGCTTGACTGTAGGGACGGAATTCTTTTCTTTGAATTCCTCTTTTTTTCTCCTGTAAACTCTATGTTGATGCCTTTGCCCAAAAAGCTCTGCTTTTGTCTCATCTGACCAGAGAACATTCTTATAAAAAATGTTTTAGGCTTTCTCAGGTAAGTTTTGGCAAACTCCAGCCTGGCTTTTTTATGTCTCGGGGTAAGGAGTGGGGCCTTCCTGGGTATCCTACCATACAGTCCCTTTTCACTCAGATGCCGACGGATAGTACGGGTTGACACTGTTGTACCCTCGGACTGCAGGGTAGCTTGAACTTGCTTGGATGTTAGTCGAGGTTCTTTATCCACCATCCGCACAATCTTGTGTTGAAATCTCTCGTCAATTTTTCTTTTCCGTTCACATCTAGGGGGGTCAGCCACAGTGCCATGGGCTTTAAACTTCTTGATGACACTGCGCACGGTAGACACAGGAACATTCAGGTCTTTGGAGATGGAGTTGTAGCCTTGAGATTGCTCATGCTTCCTCACAATTTGGTTTCTCAAGTCCTCAGACAGTTCTTTGGTCTTCTTTCTTTTCTCCATGCTCAATGTGGTACACACAAGAACACAGGACAGAGGTTGAGTCAACTTTAATCCATGTCAACTGGCTGCAAGTGTGATTTAGTTATTGCCAACACCTGTTAGGTGCCACAGGTAAGTTACAGGTGCTGTTAATTACACAAATTAGAGAAGCATCACATGATTTTTCTAACAGTGCCATTATTTTTGTCCACACCTCTTTTTATGTTTGGTGTGGAATTATTTTCAGGAAGAAACTGAGTATTATCTGACAGAATTGCAGGGGTGTCAATACTTTTGGCCACAACTGTGTATATATATCTTAATAGTGCTCCCACAAACAGACTGTTATGCTCACCCGGAGGGCGAGCTAATGAGGAAATGGAGTCACTGGACGATAGTAGGAGCTGTGGCAGCTGACTCCCCAGGGTAAGGACGGACACAGAAGCGGACTCAGGTACAGCAGGTGTAGCTGGGGTGGCTGAAGTAGACAGGCAGGTACAGTCTCTGAAATAGCACAGTCTCTGGTATATACAGGTGCAGGCAGTGATGGCAAGGGCAGGCAGGTACAGGGCAAAACAGGACAGTGGGACTGTCTCTGGGGTGGCAGAGCTAATAGCCCAGGGACAGATACAGGTACGTTTATAGGCAGGCAGACAGGGACAGGTAGTAAACAGAACACAGGTCATGACAACTAGCTAGAATGAAGATGAAGACTCAACTAACTAGAGGTGCTGATCAGGCATCTCCTCTAGTGGGAGTGTGGCGTCCCTGCATCCAGGAGGCCACAAAAGGGAACTGCAGCCAGGCAAGTAGGACAATTGTTGCACAACAACACCCTCACAGCCCACACAACCCACGTACAGTAGATGGCATCATCCAGCCCTAAGATTGGAATACTCTAGGCAATTGAGGGGTGGTGGATTTGGAGGAGTGGGTTGGGCACACACGTAGTCAGGTGACTTGACAGTAGAAATAGGAAGGGGGAGCAGGAAGGAGTTCAGTAGGCCCAGGGTGCTGAGCTGCAAAGACCAGAAGCTGAGGAGCACAGGCCAGAGAACAGCAGAAGGCTGAGTGAAGCTGAGCAGACAGAAAGACTCACATGTCCTGAGAGTGTACAGTGTAGGAGCGCAGAATCTGTACCAAGCCAGTGCGAGCCGGAGGAGAGAGAAAGCACGTCCAAAGCCAGTGCCACCAGGAGTGTGAGGAGAGAGAGCGGGACGGTGATACCCGGGCCCTAGACATACAGCTGAAGCTACCGACTGCAGGCGGAGTAGCCCTCCTATGATACTGAGAGACGCAGAGAGAAAAAGCCTGGTAGAGGCTCACACTTGAGAACTGCTGGAGGCTGGGCTGAGTAGAGTGTCGGCTCTAGAGGGGACCGTAGTTTACCCGGAATCCCCAAACAACACGACGGGGGACCACAGCTTCACGTTAGGGTCCCTACCCCAAAGGACAGGCAGCTCAGTGACAAACTGGAGGACCCACAGGGGCCCGAGTCACCGCCATACTGTCCGGTGTCGCACATAACGAAGTAAACCAGAGAACGTAATTAGCCCGGAGAGGACACAGAGACTGTGTGAGGGGTCACAGAGAGAGAGGCCTGGCTGCAGAGTAAAGGGAACCCGGAGAGAGGGAGAGTGTGCCCGTGTACTTGTACTGAACTTTGTAAGAACTGTAAATGACTTGTGAACTGTCTGAAGAACTGAGAGTAAACACGGAAAACCCTGAGATTGCCTTCCTTGTGTCTCTGCATGAAAGTGATTCCCTCCATACAGGATTACAGAAAGCTCTCCACCTGCAGAGTCACAGCACAGCCTATCAGCACCAGCAAAGAGGAGAGATCCCTGCAGCGTCTACACAGTAAGTGTACTGAACATTCCACACAGACTTAACCCTTACTGCCCCGGGGAACACAGTTCTACCCACTGGAACTATACCACCTAAGCTGCCATTACATCATCCCCGGAAGTTCTGCAGCAGCGGCGGCCCCATCACTGGCCGCATATAGTATATGGCGTCACGACTGACAACCCCTGTAAATATCCCCTTTTATTGCCGAGCCCGGGACACGGACCGGACCAGGACCACCCGTGACTTCCCCAGTAGCAGACCGGTCCGGTACCGAGTACCCCCGTCCCAGTGGGCCCGACAACCTGGCGTCACGAACAGGATCTACCTGGTCCAAAAGAATTGGACCCCGTGCGCCTAAAGTACGTGTTCAGAACTTTCCCGCCAAAATGTGACCTTAATGGCGACCAGGGGAGGCTAACGCCATGTGCAGAGGAGGCGTAACCGAAACTCCCATCATGGGCCGGCCCGGTCCAAGGTGCGAAGAAAAGGACCACCCTGGCTCCCCTTAACTCCGGGAGAGCCAGCCGTCACTCTAAAAGAAGAGCCTCCGCCCCTAGACCCTCCTCCCAATGAGAAGCTGGCGGGAACCAAGAAGGAAATCGTCATCAGGAGGGGGCGGAACGAGCAACCGGAAGAGAAGCAGTCGCCATCACCAGACACGAGGACGGAAGCGGAGGATGCCCAGGAGAACGCTGCCGAAGGAAGACCACAAGTGATCCCGGAGGGCCCACGGAGTGACCCGGTGGAGGAACCCGGCAAGGGAAAGAACTTGTGTGACCCAGACGAGATGGCGGAAGGCGGCAGAGAGTATCCCCACTTCCAAGACACCCGGCGGGGTGTGCTGCGGCTGCTACCCCAGCAGATGACACGGGCCCAAGAGGAGCATCGGACCCGGATCCAGATTGATGTCGAGCACTGCCGAACCTATGAGACTCTGTCCATACAACCGGGCTGGGTTGGAACGACACGTGACCGCACTGAAGGCGAAGCCTCATGCCATACCGCAACGTTGGTGGATCTATCCGTGCCACGTACTGCACCATGTGCTGCCAAAAAAGAGACTGACCCACTAGGAGCTCTACCAGAGGGATACCTGGCGTTACCGCAGCCCCTGATCCCGTCACTTGCGACAACAGAGGTGAGAGGGGAGGAGCTCCATTGCTGGTGGGAGCGAGATAAGGATTGTGAGGACTTGATGGGCTTCTTAGGAGATCCTGGCAGTGAGGTAGGCCCTGCAGAATTGATCACACGTGAAGAGTACATCCGCAGATGTGTACGAAAGTGGGAGAAAGAGGAAATAGAGCGGCAGGTGCAAAAGCAGGTTATGATCGCCCGTGCTAAGGAGGCTAAGAACGTAGCCCGAAGAGATAAAGAAGTACAAAGATCCCCACGACACGAGGGCAAAATAGTGAAAGTAGTAGAAGAGCGAGGATTCGCATTTGCACGTGAACCTGGTACCAGATGTGACATTTTCATAAATAAAAGAGAGGTGAAGAGCAATTGTCATCAGACTATCCAGACAGACAAGTTGAAGTAGGAGAATGGGTGTCATACCACATAGTTGAAGGTGAGCGTGACCCATACGGCATTAAAGTGAAAAGACTGTGCTTAAACCCAGTGGAAGAGGATGACGTGCCAGCACTAGAGTACCCTGAATCCAGTGATGATCCTGAAATGACAAGCTACACGGATGTGGCAGTGAACACTGATCCTCTTACCATCCTAGAGACTGTTGCACCAAAGAAGGATGCTATAACCCAGACCCCAGAAAGCTACTTGCTGATAACTGCGTTACAGAACCTGGAGGTTTATCCAAGGAGAAGACCATTGCAGATGTTACCATGGAAGCAAGGCAAGAAAGAATGAACACAGGTCCTGCATCAAGAAGGAAAGAAGAGAAGACTTGTAAGTGTGAATGAGGTGTTTTCCTTATTGCTCCCATCCCATACCTGAATGAATGCTAGCATTCCCCTGTACGTCCTATATGTTTGAAATGACCAATAGAGATCAAGGACAATGAGCTGGTACGAACTTGAACTGTATATAGTTGAGCACCTTAGTGTGCTCCCTTTGGTTTTAAGACCAGTTTGCACATGAGAGGTAGTGCATGAGACTTTGACTGTTTTGAATCGTGAACTTTGCACTAAGGACTACTTTTTGACTTTTTGAAACTTTTTGCACTTTTGGAAGAAGAATGTTTTTTATACTTTTGATACAAAGTAATGTCTTATATGTGTTTTATAGAAAAAAGAAAGTAAATGCGTTGTACCATTAGACCACGTAGAGGTCCAGAAGGGTAATGAGAATATACCCATGCACTTGTTTATAGTTAACGTAACGTTTAAGAAGACTCGAACCTCCCGGATGGGAAGAAACCAAGAATGCTTAATGTTTAATGTTGTTTAAAAATAAAATGTTTTCAGGGGGATCCATGACGGGCAGCACGGGGACGCGCTAGTTAACTCTGGGAGAGTGTGGCGCCCCTGCGTCCAGGAGGCCACAAAAGGGAACTGCAGCCAGGCAGGTAGGACAATTGTTGCACAACAACACCCTCACAGCCCACACAACCCACGTACAGTAGATGGCAGCATCCAGCCCTAAGATTGGAATACTCTAGGCAATTGAGAGGTTTTGGACTTGGAGGAGTGGGTTGGGCACACACGTAGTCAGGTGACTTGACAGTAGAAATAGGAAGGGGGAGGAGGAAGGAGTTCAGTAGGCCCAGGGTGCTGAGCTGCAAAGACCAGAAGCTGAGGAGCACAGGCCAGAGAACAGCAGAAGGCTGAGTGAAGCTGAGCAGACAGAAAGACTCACATGTCCTGAGAGTGTACAGTGTAGGAGCGCAGAATCTGTACCGAGCCAGTGCGAGCCGGAGGAGAGAGAAAGCACGTCCGAAGCCAGTACCACCAGGAGTGTGAGAAGAGAGAGAGGGACGGTGATACCCGGGCCCTAGACATACAGCTGAAGCTACCGACTGCAGGCGGAGTAGCCCTCCTATGATACCGAGAGACGCAGAGAGAAAGAGCCTGGTAAAGCCTCACACTTGAGGACTGCTGGAGGCTGGGCTGAGTAGAGTGTCGGCTCTAGAGGGGACCGTAGTTTACCCGGAATCCCCAAACAACACGACGGGGGACCACAGCTTCACGTTAGGGTCCCTACACCAAAGGACAGGCAGCTCAGTGACAAACTGGAGGACCCACAGGGGCCCGAGTCACCGCCATACTGTCCGGTGTCGCACATAACGAAGTAAACCAGAGAACGTAATTAGCCCGGAGAGGACACAGAGACTGTGTGAGGGGTCACAGAGAGAGAGGCCTGGCTGCAGAGTAAAGGGAACCCGGAGAGAGGGAAAGTGTGCCCGTGTACTTGTACTGAACTTTGTAAGAACTGTAAATGACTTGTGAACTGTCTGAAGAACTGAGAGTAAACACGGAAAACCCTGAGATTGCCTTCCTTGTGTCTCTGCATGAAAGCGATTCTCTCCATACAGGATTACAGAAAGCCCTCCACCTGCAGAGCCACAGCACAGCCTGTCAGCACCAGCAAAGAGGAGAGATCCCTGCAGCGTCTACACAGTAAGTGTACTGAACATTCCACACAGACTTAACCCTTACTGCCCCGGGGAACACAGTTCTACCCACTGGAACTATACCATCTAAGCTGCCATTACATCATCCCCGGAGGTTCTGCAGCAGCGGCGTCCCCATCACTGGCCGCATATAGTGTGTGGCGTCACGACTGACAACCCCTGTAAATATCCCCTTTTATTGCCGAGCCCAGGACACGGACCGGACCAGGACCACCCGTGGCTTCCCCAGTAGCAGACCGGTCTGGTACCGAGTAACCCCGTCCCAGTGGGCCCGACAGGAGGATGCCTTATATACTCAGTGCCACTCAGCCATATGCATAGTGGTATTTTCGGGAAATGCTCTGCTGACCCTTTAACTGGAAGGCAGGAGCACGGTCGCACTTTAGGTTCACTCTTGGAGGTTCTGTGCAGAGTGCACAGGTCACGGGAGAGCACAAAGGACCTCATGGAGGCACGAGTTGGTGGACGAAAATGTGCGTCCACGCGGCGGCGGTGAGTAATCCATCAGCAAGGCATCAACAGAACACAGGGGTTGTCAGCATTACACAGACTTGGAGCAAGCCACTCTGTTTAGCAGATCCCAGAGAATGCAGTTTTTTTTGTTTGTTTTTTTAATCCATTCACTACTATACTGTCATATCATCTTATGATTATGTCCACAGAGTAGCTGCTGGATTGTGTAGTGAGTTAACAGAAGAATAGTCAACAAGCCAGGTCAGAACAGGAGGCATGGGAAAAAGACAATGACTAGCCATTGCTGAGGTCAACAAAATAGCCAGTTTCTATCCAGCGGATTTGGCAGACATATAAGACAACAAAGGTCCAGGGTCATATCCAATAAGGCACTAGAGATCTAATCAGTGGGTTAAATGAGACAGATCTAATGTCTGGATAACGATATAAAGCTTGTATACTGTATTTTAACCTGTTTTGGACCATTGCATGCTCTCTCTTAAAGGGACACTGTCAGGTCATTTTTCAGTATGATACTAATATTACCCTTGAATAGGGCCTGGGCAGACCTTTTAAAAACTTGTAAAAATCATTATTGTACTGTTTGTAGTCTCCATGTTATCAGCATTGTCAGACCCTGCAGAGAGCTCCTGGATTAGTTCTCTCCATTATAAGCAAACAGGAGTAGTCCTGTGCTGTATAAACTGTCATGTAATTTTGCATTCTCTCTCCTACCTCCTCCTTTTGCTCTCAGTGCAGTGTCAGGTTTCAGAAGCTTCTGATCTGAAGAAGACAAGGAGGAAGAGAGCTATTGCAGATCTGCCATATTTACACTCCATTTGTTTCTGTAAGCAGGCATCCTGCTGTGACAATTGTCACCATTGTCAGACCCTGCAGAGAGCTGCTGCATTAGTCCTATTCCATTATAAGCAGAGACTATTAGTCCTGTGCTGTATAAACTATCATGTAATTGTGCGTGCCGTCTCTGCAGCTCTCCTTCCTCCCTCCTCCCTTTGCTAACAGTGCAGTGTCAGACTTCACTTACAGGTCTGTTCAGTTGACACCATGGAGGGAGAGAGCTACTGCAGGTCTGCCTTATCTAGACTCCATTTGTTTCTGTAAAGCAGATACCCTGCTGCGCTGTGACAGTTTCTGTGTAGTAGTTCACCTCTTGTGATGCTGCACACAGAGAGCAGAGAGGAGAATACAGCCCCCCCCCTTCCTCACTGATCTCCTGTGCTGTGACGTGACATACATATTCATGTATGGGGAGTGGACAGCAGTGAACTAAGTGGATCATTCACTGTGAGTGACAGATGGAATCATTCTCTTTATTTGAGGCTTACAGAAGATAGGAGGGAAATATAAATAAAAGAAATACATAGATTTTAGAGCGAGGAATTAGAAAATATCAGTTACATGTAGAATTTTGAACTGACAGTTTTCCTTTAATTTGTTATCCACTGGGAGCTGGAGGAGGAGACTACTGCAGTGAACTTTTCCATACACAGCGCAGCACACAAAGGGGAATTCCTTCTTTTTTTTTTTTTAGCAAACAGAGACAAGATACAACACTGTAGATGCTATTACACAGCAGTGCTGAGCTATCTGAATGTGAGTCAGCTCTAGAGTGATATAAAAGAATTACTAGAAAGATCACCATGATTTCTCTGTTTCCTCTGCCTTTTCCTCTCCTTGCTCATCATGCTTGCTCCCCCTCTGCACTCGGTAGAGTGTAATGGGCTGTTTCACATGAACAATCAGTTAATGTGCTGTCTTGTCTGAACAAGATGGATTTTAGTTGTTTTTTTTTTCAAGAGAGGATGACAAGTTCATGAGGCAGGGGGAAGGGGAAGAAATGTCCGAAAAAGGGGGTAAGGAAGCTGATTTGTCTGATAAGGTATATTACAAAGTTTATTCTATCTGCCTGTAATATTTATTTATGCAAGTTAATAATAATATTTATTCATTTATATAGTGCTATTGATTCCATAGCACTTTACATACATCAGTAATGCTGTCTCTCTTGGAGCTCACAATCTAAACT
Source organism: Allobates femoralis (assembly GCA_033576535.1). Taxonomy (NCBI): domain Eukaryota; kingdom Metazoa; phylum Chordata; class Amphibia; order Anura; family Aromobatidae; genus Allobates; species Allobates femoralis. The sequence goes on along the minus strand of JARQOC010000002.1, from coordinate 456,204,244 downwards.
TCCTATCAGTATGTCTTTACAATGTGGGAGGAAACTGGAGCGCCCGGAGGAAACCCATGCAAGCACAGGGAGAACATACAAACTCCTTGCAGATGTTGTCCTTAGTGTCCTTGGTGGGAATTGAACCCAGGACCTCAAGACCCCAGTGCTGCAAAGGCTACAGTGCTAACCACTTGAGCCACCATGCTGCCCATTGTATTCTAATTTCTGCCTGACCCACTTAACCATTCAGCTACTAACTGGCCCCAACTGTTATTTATATACAGTACATCAATAAGACCACAACCAGCAGGAGGACTGTCATTGGGTAGGGTCCTTAGGATTTTGCGAATGCTCTTCACATCGCTTAACAGGAGAAGAGATCATTCTACTGAATGAATGACAAACTAGGCAGCATACTGCCTGACTATGGTGTCATCGCTGTGTGAGGTTCTCAGCCTTTTTGCCATATCTGCTGTCGTTTTTGTTTGAATCTAGTTTTTTCCATTGGTCATCTTGCTTCATCCTGCTTCATCCACCTTGACCTCATCAGTATGGAGCTTATTGCCTGTTTAGGCAGCCTCAGTTGTTCAACCAGTGTTTTCTAAATCCTGTCTACAGCCGTCAGTGGTCTGGTCTCTTGAAGTCATTTGGGCATTCTATTATAGCCGTCCTCTACTTTGGATTCTTGGAGCACGTGTGTGCACAGGAACACTTCTGCTTTGCCACAGACATTTACAAGGAAAGTAAGAGTGATTTTGAAACTATTTCTAGAGACTTATGCTGGATCTAAGGATGTAATCCATGCTTTCTGTGTTTTCAGCTTCTGCATCTGCAACTGTGTTTAACCCTACTCTGTTATGTACACTTACTTGTATGAAGTAATTCAAGAACTTTCTAAGCAAGCCTGTGTCTCCTGTGTTCCCTGGCATCCATGCACTAGACTCTATACAGATGGTATTTAATATGTAACAAGATTCAGAAGCCAAAGATAGGAGTCTGCTGGGTCTGGGAATGCTGGGTTTGCTGCAGACTGTATAAAAGTTTCTGGATCTTCACCATCGGGGAACTGCTGCAGACCATTCAAGATCTCAATCCATACCATGTATGATGATAGTGGTTGTGACTTCTCACAACCGTTTCAGGTGAACAAATTCCCTTTTTTCAGTTTGGTGTCTTACCACAGGTAAACCCTATTGTGCGCCTTTTTTTATTTTCCAGCTAATCTGCCTTAAAGGGTCTGGGAATATTGAAGGCCGTGTTAATAACCTGTGTGGAGTGACTGATACTATTCTTGCTGAGATAAAGTCTTTAAAGACCAGCTTTGCAAATCTGTGGGCTCGTAATGATCACAATCTGCAGGTTTTCAGACAAAATACTCAGGAATTACGAATCAGGATTGAGATTCTGGAGAACGAGTCCATGCACCATTTTCACCCCCGGGTTCTGGGCTCTCCAAGTTACCACCATTCCACTTTGGTGGAGAACTGGAAAAATTCAGGGAATTTATTAATCAATGCAAACTGTTTTTTGCTGTTTATACACCACAGTTCATCACTGAATGATCAAAAGTGCTAACTATGACCATGCTGCTCTCCAACAAAGCTCTAATATGGACAAATGCTCTGATCGAGACTGAGGATGAATGTCTAAATAATCTTGATGCTTTAATATTAGCTATGGGGCAGGTATTTGATGACCTGAACCCAGTTGCTACAAACGAAGCAGCCATGTTGACTTTACATCAAGGTAAGGGGCCTTTCACACTTGCGTTTTTTTGGTGATCTGTAAGATCAGGAAAAAAACTGATTCTTACAGGATTCATTTTTTTGCCCATTCACTTTAATGATTTCAGGAAAAAACCTGAAGCAACAAGATTGTACCTGACAACATTAAGGTGAATGGGCAAAAAAATGAATCCTGTAAGAATCAGGTTTTTTCCCGATCTTTCCAGTGTGAAAGGCCCCTTAGTACTCGGTAGCCGAGTACGCCTTGGATTTCAGGAAATGGGCCCTCGACACCACTTGAGATAGCTCCACCAAAAATTCTATCTTCCAGAAAGGATTGTTTCCCGTGATTAGGATGAACTTGCTCATGCTGACCTTCCCGCCACGTTAGGAGACTTTATTAACTACTGCATTCGGATCGATGCCTGTCTTACTGAACCTATGTTGTGTGTTGGACGCAGTGCCTCCGGATCTGCAGGAACCCACCAATGAGCGCAGGGAGACCGCAGCCGCCCTGTACTCATTATCGGCGGGGGTTGCAGAGCAGCTTCTCCCTGCATTCACTCGATTAGCATGAAATGAATGTGCTGTGGAGTTGCGGAAATCCAGCAACCCACACTGCAGGAGAAAACATGCTGCGGTTGGGTAAAGCATAGTGAGCATGGGATTTCAAGAAATCCCATCCACTATGCTGCTACTGTACAACGCAGCTTCTTGGACGCAGTGGCAGGATGCTGCACCCAAAATATTGCTTTTATTGATTGTGAGTATGCACCCCAATAGTTACCCAATAATTCTGCACATGTAGATATTCTACTAAGATATACAAAACTTCACTTTTACATTCTTAAATATTCAGGTTTCAAGTGTATTACCTCTTTGGATTGACAAATAACACTAGCATTGTAGATGTTCAAAAATAAAAACAATTATTCAAAAACGTATTACTTAAAGGGAACTAACCACCAGGATTTAATCACCTGTAAATCAGTGCAGCCAGTGATTGATACATGCAGCATTACATCACTATTTGTTTTTTTTTTTATACCTCCCTTGTGGATATGGCAGTCTGCTGTAAGCCAAACCCCCTCTTTCCTCTTCCAGGGGGAATGGGGTCCGGTTGGTGAGGAAAAACACTATAGCCTTGAGCAGTATCTGTAAGATTTTCCACCCCTCTCTTAAGGCCCAGTTACACACACAGAGATTGTGCAGAGATTGTTCGCAGATCTCTGGTTGCAGTGAAATCGTGGACACATTGTTCCATTTGTACACAGCCACAAAATGGAACAATGTGTCCATGATTTCACTGCAACCAGAGATCTGCGACCAACCTCTGCACAATTATCTGTTTGTGTAACTGGGCCTTTACTCTGCTTCCTTCTCTACTCTACATAGAATTCTATAGGCAGAATGAAACCTGATTTTTCTGTAAATTAATAATTTGTCTTGACTATTAAAATTGGTTTTACTATTAAATTTAGAATGAATGATCAATTCTGCAAATTAGGAGGATGACTATTAGTTTTAACCAATAGGGCCCATTTACAGTAAAAGATTATAAAGACCATTGAGATTTCTAAACGTCTATTTTCCCAATAAACAATTCTGGGGAGTCTTTTCTTCGTGCTGTCAGCACTGATGTAGCACTGCATGTGTGTAGGGACAGGCCTCATTGACAAAGGGAACAGTAGCACCCGGTTGTTAAGTTTTTATTCATCTCCAGGAACAATATTAGGGAAATTGTACAATATACAGTTTTTAAATTAAAAATATTTTGCAGGGCAAGTATTTTGTAATATAGAAATGACTTAAGGCTTGACATACTCCTTAGATGCTGCATACCAGTGATCTCAATGAATTTTAATTCCATCAAAAAAGTAATTTTTTTTCAGTATGTCAATACAAAAAGTAAAATGCATATATTATATAGTAATTACAAACAGTAATCCATTTCAAGTGTTTATTTATGTTAATGTTGATGATTATAGCTTACAGCCAATGAAAACCCAAAGGTTTCAGAAAATTAAAGTAGAGAGGATGAAGGGTTAAAATCGTGCTGCCATATTCCTCGAGATATCAAAGGGTGAATATAATATTGATTTATTACTCACTGAAACACCCAGAAACATGGCAATATGATATTGATTTGTCCTGAGGAAGGGGCCAGGGAGCCCTGAAATGCATTACTAATAAATCAATATTATATTCACCCTTTGATGTCTCGTGGAATATAGCAGTGCGGTTTTTAACCCTCCATCCTCCCCACTCTATATGCACCACGCTGGAGACTGCAGCAGCCGTGATATGCTTTTATAATGGTTATGACTCTCACAACCACACAAGGTGAAGCCTCTGATACCTATTTAGGTAATATTTTATCTCTCAGACCCTTCATCCTCCCTACTTTAATTTTCTGAGATAATGACCTTTTGGTTTTCATTGGCTGCAAGCTATAATCATCAACATTAACAGAAATATACACTTGAAATAGATCACCCTGTTTGTAATGACTCTAATATATGCGTTTGACTTTATGAATAGGATTCCCTGAAATAAATTAACTTTTTGATGTTATTCTAATTCATTGAGATGCATCTGTATATAACCACAGTGTTCTCTAAGGTGATTTTTATCAAATAGGTTTATGGTAATCAAGCATGAGGTTTTTTCTCCTATGGCAAAAAAGTGCACTGGTGGGTCAGGGTCAGATACCATATCAATATCTAATTTATTAACTCCATGCTTACTCTTTAAAAAGTGTTTTCCTTGTCTCAGTTTCATGATAAATTATTAACATTGTGGCTTTTTTACCTATCTAGGACCATTAGAAAAGATCTTTGGCAAGGGAATAATGGAATATGTATTAAATTTGTGCCGAGGACATTTTGATTTCATTGTTCGGATACCTGATAGCCTCAAGATACGGATCTTATCGTTTCTTGATGCAGAAGACATAAAGCAGCTGTCAGAAACATGCAAAGCTTTCCAGCAGGTAAGCTGCAAGGTGATGTTAAGATGTTAGTCTTCTAAAGGTCATGTTCTTATTACTGTGTTTTTTTATTCTGCTTGCTTGCTTATAGCAATGAACGATAACCAGCCTAAATATCTACACCAGTCCTCACTTATGTAAGAGCTATAATTATATAATAATTGACACAACAAACATTTTACCACAACGTCCAACATTTTTGTGTTAGGGTGCATTCACATTACGATTTTAGTGCCTGTCCGTGGGATCAGAGTTTGAAGAAGGATCCCACGGACAGGCACGGATCCACATGGATCCCTGCTATTTGCCATCCGATCCGATTCTATGCAGGATTCGTGTGGATCCTGCAGTCCCCTTTCTCTCCCTGCTCCTGCCTCCTCCATCTTCTTCCCCCGCTATTCTATTCTGTCCCTCCCACTATTCTATTCTGTCACCCCGCTCCTCTATCCTGATCTAATCCCTATCCTGTCCCCTCTTCTCTTCCCTGTGTGTTAAAAAAAAAAAACTCATCCCGGAGGATACATCACCTTATCACCAGCTCCCAAGATGCGACACCACCGGGGCTGAAGGGAGTCAGAGAGTCGGTCAGCTGACGTGTCATGTGATCGGCTCTGTGACATCATCACAGGTCCTTCAGCCCCGATGTGTTGCATCCTGGGAGCCGGTGAAAGGTGTATATCCTCCGTGAGTTTTTTTTGTAACACACAGGGAAGAGAAGAGGGGACAGGATAGGGATTAGATCAGGATAGAGGAGCAGGGGACAGAATAGAATAGCGAGAGGGACAGAATAGAATAGCGGGGCGAAGTAGATGGAGGAGGCAGGAGCAGGGAGAGACAGGGAGAGGCAGGGAACACAGAGGCGACATTGGATGCGAGGTGAACTCGGATCCGATGTCCATAGGCTCACATTTTGTGGGCACTTGGATCAGCACTGATCCGATGCTGTCCGATTTGAGGCACGGACACAAAGTCGTAGCAGGACTGCGATTTTGTGCCCATGATTAAATCGAATCGGATCGGATGGTGCCAAAATCGAATGCCAATAGTGGCACATCCGATCCGATGCGATTCCCATAGGGGGACATTGGATCCGATTTTGGATCCGATTGTATCCGTTTTGAAACGGATACAATCGGATGACTGAAAATCGTAATGTGAAAGTAGCCGTAGAGGTGTTAAGAATTAGAGATAAGTGGATCAACTATTAGTCAAACTTCCTAAAATTTAAAGGAAGGACTCCATGAATTTAGATCATTTGCAATTCGATCCACAAGGATCAGCAAAAAATAAAATTATTGTACTATTTCACAGACTGGTTCAGAATACAGAAGCCAGGGAGTGTGCTGGTGATGTCAGGCATGGTTACGCAGCCTTCCACATAATGCCTTGCAGCTATCACATCACGTGGTCTAGTGCAGCCTCATTCCACATTGTACATTCTGAAGTAACAGCATTTTAATGACATCCTTTTATTTATTCTTCACACACTGAGAACAAGAATAGCAATTTCATATCCTCTGTCCTAATTTTGTTTCTGAATAGAGATGAGTGAGCATTCCCCGAATGTGTTCGCCAATTTCAAATACGGCCATAAGCATTGCAGATTTAGTTCGTGATCGGAAACGCGGCTTTGTTCCCTAAATTTTTGGGGCCAAAATGCTCACTAGCCGGGTACAACACCTAAACACACGGATAGAAGTGTTCCCAGCCATTGGGTCTATTGTTTTCTTTCAACCTGTAGAATTTAATGGAGCTTTGACAGAACTTTTTTAAGCTTCCTTGGGTTTGCAGGGACACCGGCAGGAAACTAACAATGTCCTTTAAACATCCGTTTAAGAGAGCTTTGTATTTTATTATTTTTTTATTATTATTTTTATTATTATTATTATATCTTTTAATTATTTTTTTAGAGAGCTCAGCAGTGTGTAAGGCCATCTGTTCTACATTGATCTGCTAGCAATTCAGATAAAAATAGCTTATGGCCATTATTTTCGTCTGATGACATGGGGATCTGTTGTCTTTTGATCACCAGTACAGGTACAACAGGCAGGTATGTGCTGCCACCCACCCCCAGCTGCCTAGTTTTACCTGGCTGGCAACCCAAAATACAAGGGAGCCCTTTCTTTTAAATTATTTTTTTAAACAAAAAAATGACATGCGCCTTTGCCATATTTTTGGTTGCCAGCCAAGTAAAACAAGCATTCTGGGGCCCTCCCCACTTGAATTGCATCCCGCAGCCGTTCCAGAAAATAGCGCATTCTTAGAAGCACTATTTTCCTGGAGCTATACCCACCTCTACCAGTTGCCCTATGGCAATGGCATAATAAGGGGTTAATGCCAGGTGACTATTGCCAGCTGGCAGTAAGCCCAAGGTTCATAATGTCGGGTCAATGTAAGACCTGGCTATTATGAATTTCTAAGCAAATAAAGTAAATAGTAAATTTTACACCACTGTAACGTCACCCCCCCTCACAACCAGCAGTCAGTTTCTGGTCCCGCTGTGAACAGACATCACTGAGGATCGTATACAGTTTGTGTGGGGATAATAAAGATGGGAAAAGAGGGATGTGTTTCTTTTTACAAATAAATGATTTTTTATGGTGTGGTGTATTATTTTCAATTTACTTGAAGGTATATAATGGCCAGGTATAACATGGACTCAACATTATGAACCTGGAGCTTAGTGCCAGATGAAAATATTCAGCTGGCAAAAACCCTGTTTTTCCCAGTCTGCCACCTCCACAGGGCAACTGGAAGAGTCGAGTACAACTCCAGAAAATCGCACTTCTATAAATACTCCATTTACTGGGCCACCTGTGAACTGCAATTCGCAGTGGGAGGGGGGGGGTCCCAGAATGCTTCACATTGTGTCAATTTAGTGCAACAAAAGTCAATTGGCGCTCGTTCCAAGGCATGCTGTGTACCCATACACTAGTTTTTTACCACATAATTGTAAGGTCCAGTTTGTCTTGTTATCCTTGAAAAAATGAAAAACTTGGGGCCTAAGCAACCTTTTTGTCGGAAAAATTTGATTTTGTTTATTTTCATGGTTCAACATCATAAAATTTCTGTGAAACCCATGTGGATTCACACATCTAGATACATTTCTTGAGGAGTGTTGTTTCCATAATGGAGTAATTTGTGGTAGGTTTCCACTGCATAGGTACATCAGTGATCTGCAAACGCGACATGGCATTCACTATCAGTTTCAGCCACTTGCATTCCAAATGTCTATTGGCACTCCTTCCCTTCCGAGTCCTTTTTTACACCTACTTGTCATCTTTTCTGTCTGTTGTCATTTACTCACAGAAACACTTCTGCAGGTCCTGGTTCTCTGTGTTTACCCAAAGATTTCACTAATCTTTTCTTTTACCACTTTAGTGTGGTGGTTGTGGTTACTAGGGTCACTCCTGGATAGCATTCGTCAAGAGGTGGCGCCACATCGTCAACCTAGGGTGCCAACATCCATGGTAAGGAAGGGATATCATTTTACCAGTACAGAAAAATAATCTGTATCCAATGGCAACCTTGCATCTTTGGAATCTATGGTCTGCGTTTTACTGTTAGGCTCACCTGTTGAAGTCGATTCACAAAGCCGCAGGTCAGATTGCACATACAGGTCTAGAGCATTGGCACAGTACATTGGAAAGGATGTGGAGCTTCTGAATATGCTCAACGGCAAACAATCACTACATGTCACAGAACCAAAATGACAGATGTAGAGGAAAATGGCAGTTGCAAAACAGCACACAGGTCAAGGTGTCAGAATTCACAGCAGATTGCAATGTTTTGTGAACAGACTCAAATAAGTTTGTAATGTTACAGCAAACAATGGATTAACTATCAAGTCTGATCTGATAGTTTGTAGAAACATATTAGTTTACAAAGATGAATGCTGACCAGTATGAAAAATCTCTAAGTATCAATTTCAAACGCTTATAGCAAACGTAGCTTAACCAGTTGGTGTTGCGGAGCTGTAGATGCTACCTGCAGAACTCACAGAAATCTGAGGAGATAACAACAGAAGAAACTCGATCTTGTCAGATTCCGAACACAATGCAGCTTAACACAGTATTCATTCACAAGGGTGTGTCCACTTGTGCATTGGCCACCAGCACAACACGGGCTTCTCCGCAGCTGGGAGACCGGCGAACTCACCCCTCCGGCGGTCCCATGGCGCCTGCCCGGGCACTGTCTTCTGCTTCTGGGTCCTGGACATGCTGCACAGGTCTCCTAGGAATGCGATTAGGTCATGCGCATAACACACACTCTTCTTTTATAGGGCCAGCATGCCCTACCCAGAAGTGCTTCTCAGACTATGGCTGCACCTGCCAGAGTCAGCGGTCCAGTCTGTTCCGAATGCTCCAGAGACTGTTTCTGCATACATCCGTGACAGTTACTGCATCCCTGACCCCGGAGAGAGCTGTGGTAGTTCCAAGATCTCCTGGAGTAATACCTGATGGCTACCTTTCAGCACAATAATAACCTCTCCATCGGAGGCTCTAGTGAAGATGAGGTAGTCGCTTGGTTACGCCCCTCCAGGCAGAAATCAGTACTGTGGCTCAGTTGGTCCACTGCCCACGCTTGCACCTGCAAGTGTTAAACACTAAACACACCAGACAAACTGTAAAGCCCACGATGGAGCGCAACAAAGGATGGTGCCCAAAAAGTGAGTGTAGCCTGGTCCAAAGGCTGAGACATGTAAGTTGCAATATGGTAAAAACTACATCACAACCACTTCTTCCATTTGATCTATTGGAAAAGATGAACACTCAGCATTTGCACTCAGATGACAAGGAGGAAGTGTAAGAAACAACTCTTAACACCAGTCTGTGTTTTTTTCTCTGTGAGCTCCGGTAGTAAGAGCATTGGCAGTGATAGTACAACTCTGAGCCAGGGAAATCTTAAGTTTGGTATCAGAAGGGTCAAGGAGCTCAGACTATTTTCCATACAGAGGAAATTAGCAGCCAAATAAGGGAAGATGATGATTCTGTGGACAAGACCTGGAAACCAGACAGGGGTGCAGAGGAAGTGATGTCATCAGAGGAGTAGGGTGTTGGCCTCAGCAATATACATTGCAGGCGACGTGCAGATAAGATTCTCTGGAGCAATATTTGCTTGTTCTGTAGTCATCTGCATCAGGTCATGCTGCACATGCGTTGGAGGAGGAGGCACAACAGCACCTGAAAGCTCTAGTAGCATTGGTGGCGAGTCATACGTGTAGGAATCCTGTGTGTGGTTCTTTTGCATGTTGCCGATATATGATTCTTGGCTGTCTGCAGACTCGGCAAGAAGAAAGAGGAAGAAAATAGAAAATTAAGCTATGAATGTCCCAGCTCATATAGACTGGGAATTAAGGCTCTCCTTCAGCATATGGAGAAACATCACCTGCTTATTTGGAAAAAGGAGATTTTTGTGTACTCACCGTAAAATCCTTTTCTCTTAGCCTCTAATTGGGGGACACAGGACCGTGGGTGTTATGCTGCTGTCCACTAGGAGGCGACACTAAGTATTATCTGAAAAAGATAAATGGCTCCTCCTCTGCAGTGTACACCCCCTGAGACAATCCTCAGATCCTCAGTTTTGTGCTAAAGCAGTAGGAGCAGGTATGAACAACATAGCCTATAATAATCAGGCAACCATACCAGATAACCATATGGAACAAACGTAGAAGTCAACAAGGCCCGGTGGGCCAAAAGGGTGGGTGCTGTGTCCCCCAATTAGAGGCTAAGAGAAAAGGATTTTACGGTGAGTATACAAAAATCTCCTTTTCTCCTTCGCCTCATTGGGGGACACAGGACCGTGGGATGTCCTAAAGCAGTCCCTGGGTGGGAAGCTAGAACATCACTACACTGGCTGCACATTACATGTGAGTGACTGCAGCCTGCAGGATGCGCCTGCCAAGACTGGTGTCTGTGAAGCATCACAACGTGCATACCTAGTCCTCGACAAATGTGTGAAGGTTGGACCAGGTGGCTACTTTGCATACCTGTGAGCAGTTGCCTGGTGCCTAATAGCCCAGGAAAGTACAACAGCTCTGGTGGAGGGTGCCTTAATACCTGAGGAAATAGGCAGAAGTCGAAGCTGATAAGCTTCCTGAATGATGATTTTGAGCCACCTGGCTAGAGTAGCCTTGGAGGCTGTCATACCTTTTCGGGGTCCTTCTGAGAAACAAAAGGAGAGTCAGCCTTTCTGAAGGATGCATTTCTAGACACATATATTTTGAGTGCTCGAACTAGATCCAGGGAGTGCAGGGCCCTTTCTACCTGGTGTACCAGTGCCGGACGGAAGAACGGCAATGAACTGTCTTCATTCAGATGAAATTGGGGTACCACCTTCGGAGTGAAGGAAGGTACCGACCTGAGCACAACCTGGTGTTGCTGAAAAAGAACCAGAAAAGGTGCTTTACAGGAAAGAGCAGCAAGCTCTGAGACTCGAAGGAGCGATGTAATCGCTACAAGGAAAACCACCTGTGAGACAACAGCTGAAGGGGAATGTCCTTAAGTGGTTCAAAGGGAGGCTTCTGGAGAGCCTCCAGAACTAGATTAAGATCCCAGGCAACTGGGGTCCCTTGTAAGGGGGGACCAGGAGGCATACCGCCTCAATAAAGGTTTCAACTTTAGGGTTAACTGTTAGTCTACTTTGAAAGAGTACTGACAGAACAGAACCTGTCCCTTGATGGAGGCAAGGGCGAGGCCCTTGCCCAGTCCAGATTGGAGAAAAACTAAGGTATTTGGTAAGGAGAATTGGAGGGGTGCTTGATCACCAGATTTGCACCATGACCAAGATAGTTTCCATGTGCGAGGTATATCTTTGCCGACACCGGCATCCTTGCTCTGATCATGGGTATGACCTCATGAGAAAAACCAGCCTGAGTTAAAAACCCAGGTCTCAAGGGCCACGTCGTCAAAAATCAGGGCCTGAAAATTCTGCGGAAAAATCGGACCCTGAGAAAGTAGATCTGGTCGGTCTGGAAGACGCCATGGAACGTCGGCGTTGAGCTGTACTGGGTCGGCGTACCTCGCTCTCCTGGGCCAGTCCGGAGGAATTAGGATTACTGGAAGCCTTTCCAGCTTGATCTTCCTGACCACTCTGGGTACGAGAGGTAGGGGAGTGAACATGGAGAAAAACCGAAACAGGGTTCAAGGTTGGACTAAAGCGTCTGCGCTTAGAGACTGTGGGTCGTGTGACCCGGCTATGTAGTCGGGAACTTTGGCATTGAGACGGAACGCCATGATTCTACGACTGGGATACCCCAACACCTGCAGATTTGGTGAAAGATTTACGGGTGGAGAACCCGCTTTCCGTGTGCTTGCGGGCTGAGAAAAACTGCTGCCCAATTGTCGACCCTTAGAATGTGGTCTGACGATAGAAAAGAGTTGTTGTTTTCTGCCCAGGGGAGAATTGGTTTGACCTCCTGCATGGAAAGTCTGCTGCGGGTCCCTCCTTGGTGGTTTATATGAGCCACTTCCATGGCGTTGTGTGATGGTATTCTGATGTGACGGCCCGCTAGAAGTCGATGGAGCGATCGAAGTGCCAGATAAATGACTAGAATTTCCAGGAGGTTGACGGGCAGTGTGGATTCCGGTTGCGTCCATCTGTCTTGGGCAGTGTGGAGGAGATCTACAGCTCCCCAGTCGGTGAGACTCGCATCCGTGGTAAGTAACCCCCAGCAGGCTGGGGAACGACCTGCCCCGAGTCAGGGAAAGAGGTCAAAACCACCAGAGGAATGTTCGGTGGCAGGTGAGAGGCGAAAGGTCATGTCAAATGAGTGTGGTTTCTTGTCCCAGGTAGTCAGGATCTGCATCTGGAGAGATCTGAGGTGTAGTGGTGGAAATGGGACTGCCTGTATCGCAGTGACCATGTGACCTAGCACTCTCCTGACGAAACGAGGAGAGTGAGATTTTTGGCCACGCAAGTGGCAAACTTCCTGCTGTAGAGTTTGGGACCTGTTCCGAAGGAGGAGAACCAACCCCGAGAAGTATCGAATAGCGTTCCCAGAAAAGTTAGAGACTGACTTGGGACTGGAGAAAAGCTTGGGTAAGGTGATTAATCAACCTAAGCGAACTAGTGTATCTATGGTGATACAGTGTCTTCGCAGTCCCTGAAAGATGGAACCTTGACGTGACGAGGAGATAGTCTAGGAATGGTAGGGCGACAATTCTTCTCGAGCGAAGTATAGTCATGACGGCCGCCATGACCTGTGTGAAAACTCTTGGAGCTGCGGCGAGGCCAAACGGGAGGGCCATGAACTGAAAATGGTCTTCACCGACTGTGAAGTGTAGGAATTTTTGATGGACCTGAGTAATAGGGATGTGTAGGTACGCATCCCGAATGTCTATGGAGGCGAGGAATTCCCTCTGTCCATAGAGGCTATGATGAAGCGAAGGGACTCCATGCAGAAATGTCGCACACAGACAAATTTGTTTAGATGTTTTAGGTCCAGGATGGGTCGGAATGATCCCTTTTTGTGAACAACTAAGAGGTTAGAGTAGAATCCCTGAAACCTCTCGATTGTAGGCACTGGAATGATGACGCCGGTGTCCATTTGAAGGAAAATAATCCTACCTGGGGATCTGAACCAAGGTGCAAGAAAGTTACCATGCTCCAGAGGCAGGAGCCTTAACCATTAGGCCACTCAGATTGATATATATATATAATATTATATATATATATATACATATATATATATATATATATATATATATATATATTTATTTTTTTTTTTTTTTCCTTTTTTTTGGGGGGGGGGGGATTGAGAAGGTCTATTTCTGCGCGATCCGCCACCGTGTCGGGACGGTTGGCAAGTTGTTCGGCCAAATGAGTTCCGAAATGGAACGGAACAGTGTTTGCTGACAGGGAACAAAAGGGCGCTTAGACTGCGCTGAGGTAGTGAGGTACAGTTACGTCCTGTTGCACCAGAGAGTAACTAATGTAGCTTTTCACCGGAGAGGTGTCCGTTGAGATAAGGGAGTGGCGTAAGCTGCTTCGCCTCAATGAGGCGGAGTCCGCTTACCAGTTTTGGAGTCAGAGAGCCCATCTAAAATGATGGTGTTAGAGGCTGCCGAGGCTGCGCAGTTTGCCACATCTAAGGAGGCGCGCATAATATGTTTTGCCGCGACAGAAATCTGATAAGTTAAGGTGTATCTTAGATAGAGGAGCTGTCAGGGATGGAGAGGAGTGTCTTAGTAGACAGTCGTGAGATGGGAGGGTCGGTCCACCTGAGGGGAATCCGACTAGGTCTCTGTCATTGCAGGCAAGAATGGGTACAGAGACTCCATTGTCTTTCTAGTCCCAAACCTTTTATCAGGATGAGATCCATGCCTTACGAGTTTGCTGCAGCCTGTAGTGTGTTGCAGCTACCGCTTGTTTTCATCCGATGCTCCATAATGTGATGCTGCATCATGTGTCCGTCAGGAGTATGCAGTAGAGCTGGGACTCCTGGAGTGTGTGTGCTGTGCTGCTGCATATGCCCATTAGGAGCACGCAGCAGGGCTGAAGCTCCATGTGCTATGCTGCCGCATGTGCCCATCAGACACACGCAGCAAGCTGAGGCTTGGAATGGGCTCGCCCTACCTGCGGTGTCTCAACCTAAAAACCCTTTAGGGGTGATTAAGGAGTCCACTATCAGAGGGCTCCTGCATAGCCCTCGACTTCAACCCAAGTTCCCCAACAGTGGGGAAATGGGGAAGGAGGGACATCTGGGCGTTTTTCCTATATGAAGGAAATTGCATTATCTGTTTCCGTTTGAGGATCAGAGATATCTAGGGTCTGATTGACTGCCGTGGTAAGGTCCTCAATCAGGCTGTAGACTCAGAATAATCCAAGTCCAGATGTGTATCCACGTCATGATCTGACTCCGACTCATAGTGCCTATGTGATGTAGGCGAGTCTTGTCGGCTGTCTTTGAGTAAGAGACCTGAGAGCCCGTGGAATACGCAGGTGAAGGAGATCTCCTTGACCGTTTCCTTGTGTCCTCGGACATTGAGGAGTAGTTGTGACGATGTGAACGCCTAAGAGGGTTACTATCGTCCGTGGAGTCCTGTGGCGTAGTGCTAGGACCTACAGTCACGGGTGACAAGTGGTTTTGCAGGGTCTGAATCAAGTTAGAGGACAGTTTCTCCATACACTGTCATGGACTGCGACAGCAGAACTGTACATTCGGGTGCATCAGGGACACTGGGTGACACCTCAGGGGCAGTAGGCTCTATTGCAGTTGTAGTAGTACATCCTGAGCAGAGCGAGGTAGTACTGCCACTGGTGAGAGAAGTCTTGCATGCAGTGCAGATGGTGTACTATGCAGTATGTCTTAGCCTTCTTGCCCTTTAGTGCTGACAAGGTGCCCGAGTACATAGGCCCTGTGAGGACTAGGCCCTGCTATGTATAATGCAGGGAGGTGATATGGGATGGAAGGGGAGCTGCAGCAGAGTATGCTGAGCTGCTTACCAGTCCCTGTGGCTGCCAGCCCTTAGATGCCGCTCTCTCCACGATCCAGGGTCCCCCAGCGTCTGTGGAGCCCTGTCCAGTGCAACTCCGATGCCTCTGGAGTGGATTCAGGGTCCAGGGAGCATTATGGCGTTGATAATGGCGCCAAAACAGTGTCCCACGCTGCAGGAGAGGTGCGAGGGGAAGCCCCGCCTCTCAGCGATGACGCGGCGGCGGGGGGCGGGGATCGCAAAACTAGGCCCGAAGCCAGGGCCTGTAGTAGATTTTGCGGCCGAAAATAGAGGCGGGCCGGCGCGGAGGTTCGCGCGGACATGCGGGAGGAGCGGGGGCCATGGGGCAGCGATTATAAAAGCGATGCCTGTAGGCTACCCTAATATAGGGTGCCTAATGGGCCGCTATCACCTGTGGGATTGCCGGTTTTTGTTCCCTCTGTCTTGCTGCTTGCGGTGGGGACATGGGGCATTACTGCGACCCAGAGCCCCATCTGTGGGGACTGGGGAGGAATGCGGGCCTCAGAACTGGCAAGTCTGGAAGTCGCTTCAACCCTGCACCTCCAACAGTGGAGGGCCGAGGAAGGAATAGCCCTTGTCATACAAAGTAGCTCGACCCAAAGTCCCAACTGTGGGGTCTGGGGAGGTACCTGTGGTTGACATGTCCCTTCAAAAATAAAAATGCAGCTTCAAAAAGTAAAAATAATGGAGAGAGAGTCAAGACGTCTGCCTCCTATTAGACACTAAGCAAAAACTGGGGATCTGAGGATTGTCTCAGGGGGTGTACACTGCAGAGGAGGAGCCATTTATCTTTTTCAGATAATACTTAGTGTCGCCTCCTAGTGGACAGCAGCATAACACCCACGGTCCTGTGTCCCCCAATGAGGCGAAGGAGAAAACAAGCCTGCCAGCAATTATAACTAGTTTCAAGTTGTCCTCCTCCCCCTTTTCCTCATTGTCCATGTTACATGCTGCAGGATATGGAAGAGGAAGATGAGCAGCAACAGGGGGACGTAGAAGGGAATATTTACATGGCACTGATGAGGGATGAAATGGACAAAGTGAAAATGATGATAAAGGTCATGACAACTAACTGTTGCAGCGGGATGTTGAACTGAACCAAGGGGACCCTAGGTTGTACCAGTGAGTTTGGTAAACTGTAATGCTTATGGGATGACAAGTTTATTGTTGTCATTAAGCAATGGGATTACTATAACATAGCCATGCTTTAAGACCCTAGCTATAAAAGCAAAATGGGGAATGTTTTCCAGCTTTCAAAATGGAGTTCAAATTGGCTTATTACCAGATGAGCAGCCAATTGCACTGCAAAGCTTTCAACACAGAAGCTTTCCGGTCACGTGACTTACCAGGACACTTCTCTGCAATTCCTACAGACCCAATGTTTCCCTGCCTGTGGTGGATTTAGGGCCACAACAAGTGTCTGAGGCAGTTGCAGCATGAACAATATATTTGACAAGATGGACTTGATATTCTGCCATTGCGCCAACCTGATGTACGTCACCGAAAAAAAAAGTATAATCTAAATAGCCAGGTTTAGCCGTACCTACTCTGTACCTCAATCCCACAGACTTTGGGTCAGCAGACTGTACCAGTGGTGTTAACTGACTCAGTTTGCTATAGGAATTCTGTTATGTCCAGCCTACAGTATAATGTCAACTGTGGTATTTAGCTCAGCTAGGGGCTTTGTCGCATTCAAGTGCTGGTTTTTTTCTACAAGTGTGAAATTATTATTATTATTATTATTATTATTATTATTTATTTATATAGCGCCATTGGGTTCCATGGCGCTTTACATGAGGATGAGGGAGACAAGAACAAGTACACTAAATCTAGGCGATCAGGACGTACAGGTACAGGAGGGGCAGGGACCCTGTCCACGAGGGCTCACAGTCTATGAATCAGGCATTTATCGCAGGTGACTTTTATTTGCCTATGATGTCAATGATTTGGCTATACAATCAGCCTGCCTGTCTGTTGTTTGTATTTTACACAGTTGTACTGTTGACAGTGCCAGGAATTTACCAGTCCATCATGTCATATATACCGTACTACAGTACTGCTGTGGCTAGAGCTGTTGTTGCCGGTAACACACTGCCAGACATCTCCTTGCCTGACCATCATTTTTGTTTCTATTGTGTGGGATCTGCTGCTGCACAGCTAAATATAACATATCTCCTAACTGTTGATTGTGTATTATAGCGCTATACTGCTAGGGTTACCATTGTGGTCCTACACTGCAACAAATCACCAGGATGCCCATTGTGTTTTAATGCTATACTGTACTGCTGCTGTTAAGCATGCTCTCATTAGGGGACACAAACATGAAACGGCTCCCACAATAGGGCTAGTTTTAGCATGGCTTCTTGACAAGCCATTGTTTCTTCACTTTGAAACCAGCTGGACAGCTAACCAGCTGGAAAGCTCCTTCTCCCTAAAATAGGTAACTTTTGGCCGGTTTGATAAAAAAAAATGTTTTTACAATTTTATTGTTCAATCATTTTGAGAATAGCAAACCTGTTGCGGATTTAAAAAAATGGATAAATGCCCCACTCCTAGTTGGGAAGCCATTACTTCCTCACTTTCAAAACTGCTCACTTGTATTTGTTCCATAAATGAAGAGATGAATTTTGATCAGCTTGTGAAAAAGCTATTAGTTCTTAATGTATTAACTAAAAAAAACCCTCTAAATATATTCCCCAAACAGGGATAATTTTTGCACCACACAAAGAGAAAAGGCCGCAACTCCTTTAGTTTGCAACGCCTATCTATAAACACAAGCAATACAGTCATATGCCTTTAAAAATAGATGATTTTTAAACCCTTTTTACAATTTAAGAAGTTTAAAAAGTCTGATACTGCAGTATGTTGTTAACTAGGTTATTAACCAACGTTCATTAGCCAGATAGGTTTTCAACACTTGAACATCAATATAGCTGTGATTGCACTAAAAAAAATTAAAAAAGGGTGGAAATGTTTGGGAACATTGTGACAGAGCTGGCAAATTAGAATTTCAGAAGATCCACTTAGCTCTATCAGTAATACATTGATTGAAAGAAGAGCAGTGTACTTTTAAAAGAATCTCTAATGTTTTTGGCTTGTTCAGAAATCCATGACAAACCCATCTAGTAACCAGAAAATATAGAACCTACATCTTCTTAGCAAAGCAGCATTGCAAGATAGGCTCTTTTCATGTTTGCATTATTCATTTTCATTGTTCAGAACAATGAAAATGACAGAGGGGCCAGATCCATTACAAAATTGGTTATAAAAGAAATGTGGATGAAATCCACGACAGAACTTCTAATAGAGCCACAACACAAGAGCACAGATAGGTATCTGTGCATGCACCTCTAACACATAATAAAATAACCAGTACATTTTAGGCTGGCTTCACACCACGGTGTCATCCGGTCCGGGGCTCTCCGGGATGACCCAGACAGCCCTGGACTGGATCAGCAACACAGAACCGGAGGGCCAAATGTGCAGCTGTGTGCAGCTGGACGCAGCTGCTAATGATTTAGGACCGCGGCTCGCTGGGAGCTAGCCGCGGTCCTGAAAGAACAGCGCCGTGCAGCCGCCAGTGTCCGGTTCCCAGATCCTCCCGGACCCAGAGAATCCGGGCGAATCCGGGATCCGGCAAATTTGGGAAATGCAAGCAACATTTTTGTGACTGGAGAGAATAATCCGAATTCTCCCAGATTCCACTGCAGAGATGAAACTGGATGGCAGAGAGCACCCATCCGGCCCCATAGGCTACTATGGGGCCAAAAACCGGTCCGGGGCTGTCTGGTTTACACCGAACAGCCTCGGACCGGATCACACCGTGGTGTGAAGCCACCCTTACTTTGCCTTTAAGAGAATTCCTGCAATCAGTTATTCGCAAGAACACAAAAAAATTGGTACGACTCCTTTAAGGTCACGTTCACATTTTCAGTATTTGGTGAGTTTTTTACCTCAGTATCCGCATGCCAAAACCAGGAAATGAACAATCAGAGGAAAAGTATAATAGAAACGTCACCAATTCTGTATTTTTCACCACTCCTGTTTTTTAGCTTAACACATACTGAGGTAAGTAAAAACTCACCAAATACTGAGGTAAAAAATCCACCAAATACTGAAACATTGTGATGACGTTGGCCTAAACAATATATGAACCATGATTAAACCAAACAGCATTTTAATGGGAAAGCGGATTCGATTAATGGATAGTTTTAGGCCAGGGTCACATGGCTCTTATAAGTCATGGACTCTCCATCCAAATTTTTCACTACAAATAATAGTACTTAGTGGTAGAGCTTCAGAGTTGACATCCACCATCTGTTAATTTAATTTATGCTGCAGATTTTCACATTGAATTGGATTGCAATGGGTACAAACTGCAGAAAACCTCACCGAAGTCGGAAACAGCAATATCCTCAGCATATTTGACATATGTGAATGTACGTTTAATGAGATAGAAAAATGAATTTCCATTAGTCTTTATGTATACTGCCAATATAGAGTGGTATGGTCAGCATGACTTCCTACATTAAAAATGTAGTACATAATTATGCTTCCTTAGCAGTGGGAACACTTAGATTTGTTTTTCTAAATGCCTAATAAATGTGTTACATGATGCATGATCATTCCTGTGCACGTTATACAATGGTAGCACACAACACAAACTGTATATGTAATCCTAAGTACTAAAAACTGATTTTAAAACATTATGTGGTGTACAGTGGGTAAAGAAAGTACTCAGACCCCTTAAATTTTTCACTCTTTGTTTCATTGCCGCCATTTGGTAAATTCAAAAAAGTTTTTTTTTTCTCATTAATGTACACTCTGCACCCCATCTTCACTGAAAACAGAAATGTAGAAATGTTTGCAAATTTATATAATTATATATTTAAAACTGAGATATCAGATGGTCTAAGCATTCAGACCCTTTGCTCAGTATTAAGTAGAAGCACCCTTTTGTATTAGTACAACCATGAGTCTTCTTGGGAATGATGCAACAAGTTTTTCACACCTGGATTTCGGGATCCTCTGCCATTCTACCTTGCAGATCCTCTTCAGTTCTCTCAGGTTGGATGGTCAACAATGGTTTTACAGCCATTTTGAGGTCTCTCCAGAGATGCTCAATACTGCTTAGGTCTGTGCTCTGGCTGGACCAGTCAAGAATGGTCACCGAGTTGTTCTGAAGCCACTACATTGTTATTTTAGCTGTATGCTTAGAGCCATTGTCTTGTTGGAAGTTGAACCTTTGGCCAAGTCTGAGGTCCAGAGCACTCTAGAAAAGGTTTTCATCTAGGATATCTCTGTACTTGGCCCACATTCATGTTTCCTTCAATTGTAACCAGTCATCCTGTCCCTGCAGCTAAAAAACACCCCCACAGCATTATGCTGCCACCACGTTTCATTGTTTGGATTGTATTGAGCAGGTAATGAGCAGTGCCTGGTTTTTTCCACACATACGCTTAGAATTATCACCAAAAAGTTCTATCTTCATCTCATCAGTCCAGAGAATCTTATTTCTCATAGTCTGCATGTGTTTTTTTGCAAACTCTATGTGGGCTTTCATATGTCTTGCACTGTGGAGAGGCTTCTGTCGGCCTCTCTGCCATAAAGGCCGACTGGTGAAAGGCTGCAGTGATAATTGACTTTGAGGAACTTTTTCCCATCTCCCTGTTGTATCTCTGGAGCTCAGCCACAGTGATCTTGGGGTTCTTCTTTATCTCTCTCACCAAGACTCTTCTACCACAATTGCTCAGTTTGGCTGGACGGCAGGTCTAGGAAGACTTCTAGTGGTAGAACACTTCCTCCATTCAAGGATTAGGGAGGCTACTATGCTCTTAGGAACCTTGGGTACTGCAGAAATTCTTTTGTAACCATGGCTAGATCTGTACCTTGCCACAATTCTGTCTCTGAGCTCCTTGGACAGTTCCTTTCACCTCATGATTCTCATTTGGTCTGACATGCACTGTGAGCTGTGAGGTCTTTTATAGACATGTGTGTGTCTTTCCAAATCAAGTACTATCAGTTTAATTAAACACAGGTGGACTTCAATGAAAGAGTAGAACCATCTCAAGGAGGATCAAAAGGATCAGGACATGTGACTTAAATATGAGTGTCTGAGCAAAGGGTCTGAATATTTAGGACCATGTGATATTTCAGCTTTTCTTTTTTAATAAATTTGCAAAAATTTCTACATTTCTCTTTTTTTCAGTCAAGATGGGGTGCAGAGTGTACAATAATGAGAAATAAATGAACTTTTTTGAATTTAACAAATGGCTGCAACAGAGTAAAAAACTTAAAGGGGTCTGAATACTTTCTGTACCCACTGTATATTTAACTAAAAATATATTTTTGAGGTGTTGCATATTTTTTTACAGCTCTGCAGCAGTGAGGAATTTTGGGAAAAAATGAAACCAAAAGCAGAAATGAATTTTAATGCGGTTAACAGAAAAATTGGTTCTGTTTCTGTAAAGGCAAGAAAGTTCAATGAGAAGGTGCAAGGTCCAGTGTGGATGCGAAGAAGAAGAAACACATTATTCTAGTGAAGACATAGGGGTATTGACTTGAGGTTACCTATTCTGCAATGGACACTGATACATGTTCTGACTTAATTTACTTTGCACACATACATAAAAAGTATTCCTGCCCCTCCCTCCTATTATTACAATTATTTAGTATGTCTATTCTTCACTAAAGGTAGCTGTCAGCCGAATGCTCTATTGACCGAGAGCTATTCCTCATGATTCCGCTATTCACATCCACAGTCATCTGAGCCATATTGTGTTCTCAATGGGCAGACAAATAAGTGCCTGCCAGATACCTCACAAATGAGCAAAAGGATTCAATGCTACAAGTCCACCCCTTCTTTCTGCCACTTTTAGAGAGTCAGGACACCACTACGCCCATTAGATTGTTGACCATCCATACTAAAATCAGCCTGATGAGTCAATAATTACCTTATCATTATGGCCAGCCTAAGTTTTGACGATTGGAAAATTTCATATTTTCTGCAACTCTGCAATTTCATACGTTAATAATAATTAGAGTAAATTCTGAATATCCCTTGTTTTCATAGAAAATGTATGTAGGAATGAGTGGGACTGAACAGACAGCATCCCATTCATAAAATAAAAGGCAAAGTACGCAAATACTGGTTTTCTGGACACCCAAACGACACAGAAAGACTCTATTTCAAAGCTTATTTGCAGTAAAAGGCTCGACATCATACAATTAAAAAAACAACAATAAAGTAAATGCACTGTAAGCTGTTTTTAACTGCATTCACAGCATTAAAATCACAATACCTTACTAACTGGTAGAAAAGATGATCTCGACACAGGCTGCTAACAACACATTAGTACAGTATGACAATTACTTGCATACAGAAACATGGAAATGCTGCAAGTATCATTAACCTCACCAAAGTACACTGGGAAAAAACATAAATACAACTTTATGAAACTGCATGTGCTATCTCTGCATTCTTTTCAACTAGACTAAAAGTTCGACCAGCATTTCACATTAAATAAGAATAATAAATATAAAGATTGCTCAAAGCTACTGGTAGTGTGTTCTCTCCCTGAAACGTAAATATCAACTCAGTAAATGGGCTACGGTACAATTTATTAGGAGCTCTTTGGCACAAAATGGGTAAGCAGAGAGTATGCACCATTTTTCTACTCTCCAGGGGAAGAATGAGGCAGGCAACATGTGGTTTGGCTTCAGCTTCTTTTGTCCATAGTCAAACGTTGAGTCAGAGAACTTGCATAAATGCTCTTCTACCCAGGACCTGTGATTTATCCAGCATCTTCACTCTTCTCTGAGCTTCTTCCAGATATGTTGTCTGCATCATTCTTAATGAAAGGTGGTTCCTCTACATATTTATTTGTAAATCCGGTAGTTATGCGACTGCGAGCTCCTGGCTGGTACAGCTGCATGGCCGGGCGATCCTGTTAGCGAGAACACAGTTGCTATAATACAAGAATTTCTCATGTCAAAATAATTCTTTTTTTTTATTGTGCAATTACCACCACCAATACAGAATGCCAAAATCCACTACTTAAGTACAGCTGCACATTAGGGAAAGTTCAGGACAAACAGATGAAGCTGAATTAAAGCCTTTATCAATGGCATAGGACTGTAAAGATAACAATAAAGTATAAGCTTCTACAGTGTAAAATGTCTTTTGGCCAGAAGCTTACTCAGCCGATAGCTGGACCTACCAATTTCCCCTATATACTGTATATATCTTGAGGAGATGAGAGACTGTTCCACTGAGGACAAAGGTTTGAGGATATTGAAATTGCACATGTCTAATCTTCCTATCACACCACATCTACTGTTGGGGCATGAAATCACACACAGCATTTTTCTTTCTTTTTTTGTGGTGTTGGGCCACAAAAAGTGTGTCAGCCTTAAATTCTAAATATTATAATAGTGAAATATTCAAAAAGTCTATGTACTGTAGAAAGTGTTTCTGATTGGTGGGTCAAAGCAGTAATTATATCTCTCCTTCTAAGTAGTTAATGAAATCTTGTGCAAACAAAACAATATACAGTCATGGACAAACGTGTTGGCGCCCATAAAATTGTTTCAGAAAATAAAGTATTTTTGGCAGAAAATTATTGCAAATACGCATGTTTTGTCATACACATGTTTATTTCATTTGTGTGTATTGGAACACACACGAAAAAAAACTTCGAAAAAAAGGCAAATTGGATATAATTTCACACAAAACCCCAAGTTTCTGGTAAAAGGAAAGGAAGAAAGAGCACCAATGTAAATGTAAATGTATGATTAGATCGTAGGTAGATATAGGTAGCACTCACTTTTTTTAGGTCTTGTTATCTTGCATATAGGCCACTTGGGACCATTAGGTATCCAGGAGTAGATTTCCTCTGTAGTTGGTATGCTGCAAATCCCTGGTAGCTAGTATGTAACTCAGAATGAGTTACCATAGGAATAAGTATACATTGGAATTTGTACCAGGCTATTTGTGCTCCTGGAGGTTTATGATTCAAACGTTCTTATTATCCAAAAAAAGGGTTTTTCTTTTGTCTCAAGAAAAGCACATACAACGCGTTTCAACAGTAAAAAATGTCTTCCTCAGGTATATTATTAGTAATGTTCCAAGATTGTGGATAGCTTTATAGGTAATGGTATTATGCTAAATAGGGTGTGGACCACTAAGGTTAGTTACTGACACACCTGCTGTATAGCTGCTATACTTGTTTGGAAAATTCAGAAGCACATAATAATAGTAAAAACAAATACATTACATATATAAAAAAACACAGTAAAATTTTATTATGGCAGATAAACAATAATTTGTACATAAATGTTATAAAATTTTCAATATAATTGTTGTATGTGAATAAAATCCATTTAAAACACACATAAAAATACATTCAGTGTAAAGAAGCGCATTTGAATTATGGAAAGCACACAATATCCTAAAACAAACAAACATTATTATGTGCTTCTGAATTTTCCAAACAAGTATAGCAGCTATATAGTAGGTGTGTCAGTAACTAACCTTAGTGGTCCACACCCTATTTAGCATAATACTATTACCTATAAAGCTATCCACAATCTTGGAACATTACTAACAATATACCTGAGGAAGACATTTTTTTCTGTCAAAACGCGTTGTATGTGCTTTTCTTGAGACAAAATAAAAACCCTTTTTTGGATAATAAGAAGTTTTGAATCTATGTTTTTTATATATATGTAATCTATTTGTTTTTACTATTATTATGTGCTTCTGAATTTTCCAAACAAGTATAGCAGCTATATAGTAGGTGTGTCAGTATCAAACCTATCTATTTAGCATAATGCTATTTCCTATAAAGCTATCCACAATCTTGGAACATTACTAACAATATACCTGAGGAAGACATTTTTTCTGTCAACATGTGTTGTATGTGCTTTTCTTGAGAAAAAATAAAAACCCTTGTTTGGATAATAAGAAGTTTTGGATCATAAACTTCCGGGAGCACAAATAGCCTGGTAAAAATTTCAATGGACACAAAACCCCAAAAATGGGCAAGACAAAATTGTTGGCATCCTCAACTAAGATTTGATTACACATGCTTTGGAAGAAATAACTGCAATCAATGACTTCCTATAACCATCAACAAGATTCTTACACTTCTCAACAGGGATTTGGGACCATTCTTCTTTTGCAAACTGCTCCTGGTCTCTAATATTTGAAGGATGCCTTCTCCCAACAGCAATTTTAAGACCTCTCCACAAGTGTTCAATGGGATTTAGATCAAGACTTATTGCTGCCACTTCAAAACTCTCCAGGACTTTCTTTCCATCTATTTTTGGGTGCTTCTCGAAGAACGTTTGGTTAATTGTCCTGCTGGAAGACCCATGACCTAGGACATAATCCCAGCTTTCTGACACTGGGCACTACATTGCAACCCAAAATCCTTTGGTAAACTTCAGATTTCATGATGCACACATTCAAATCACTTAGTGCTAGAGGCAGCAAAACAACTTCAAAACATCTTTCAACCTTCACCGTATTTGACTGTAGGTACTGTATTCTTTTCTTTGGAGGCTTCATTCTATTTTCGGTGAACAGTAGACTGATATGCATTACCAAAAATCTTTATCTTGGTCTCACCTATCCACATGACGCTTTACCGAAAGGATTTTAGCTTACTCATGTAAACTTTGGCGAACTGCAGTCTAGCTTTTTTATGTCTCTGTGTCAGCATTGGGTTTCTCCTGCCATAGCATTTCACTTCATTCAAATATCGATGGATAGTTCATGCTGACATTGATGCACCCTGACCCTGCATGACTGTGCAAGCAGTTGGAGCTGCTTATACACCATCCAGACTATCCTAGATTGCAATCTTTCATAAATACTTCTCTAAATATCCTCCGAGCAGAAATGGGGGCTTTGTCACCACACTACTGTTCATGTACAGGATGGGTCATTTATATGGATGCATCTAAATAAAATGGGAATAGTTGGTTATATCAACTTCCTGTTTGTGGCACATTAGTATATGGGAGGGAGAAAACTTTTCCAGGTGGGTGGTGACCATGGCAGCCATTTTGAAGTTGGCCATTTTAAATCCAACTTTATTTTTTCAATGGGAAGAGGGCCATGTGACACATCAAATGGGGTACAAAGATAGTGGGGCCAATCTTCATCAATGGAAACCCCAATGCCACAGGATATCTGAAATTTCTACAAGATTCCGATATCCAGTGGCATTGAGGTTTCCATTGATAAAGATTGGCCTCACTATCTTTGTACCCCATTTACCATACCATCAATTTTTGTGTTCCAACAGTGTTGGAGGGATCTATCCACTGTGGGGTAGTTTAAGACCAATAACAGGGCGTGGCCTAGCGCTGCATGGAGAAGGCCGCCTGATCCAGGAGCTCCCAGACCCCAGGAGATTAAAGCGCCTATACAGCATCTAATTCCAGCGGGATTGATCCAAAAAGTCTCCTAAACTTTCCTGAGCCTTCCCTGACCCGATGGGTAAGGTGAGATCCCTGACTTCCACCTCACTAAGCGGGTCTCGGACTACTTCCCCCCAGGCCGTCCTGATCTTACTCAGCTTGCCAAGATGGCGCCTCCCTCCCCTAGAGCAGCCCGGGCTTCCCGCCGAGAGCACCAGACGCGGGAGACCAGTGCAACATCCCTCTCCCCTGACTCTCCGGTCACCTATGCTCTCATGAGGGAGCTTATGACTGACCTTCTATCGGAGCTGTGGTCCTCCCTTCAAGAGGATATAAAGGAGATGGTGGCAGACCTGCGTGGGGAGGTGACCGAACTGGGCTCCAGGACGGACCACCTTGAAAGTAAAATGACTGAGCTGGTGAACTCGCATAACGACTTATGGGACGAACATGAACACCTGCAAGACACAATGGCAGCGGTACAGGCGAAAAACTGTGATTTCTACAAGAGGTCCTACCGGAATCAGACCCTCACGCCTTAAAGATCGATCGGATACTTAGGCTCCCCAAACCCTCGGGCGTTCGTCCTGAACTCTCGCGTGATGTAATTGCCAGAATACACTTCTTCGAAACAAAGGAAGACTTTCTGCGAGCCCTGAGACGATCACAGATGCTTTCCGATCGCTTTTCTGATTTGGAAGTTTTTTTCGGACCTATCTCCCGGAACTCTGGCGCTGCGAAGAGCGTTCAAACCTTACACCTCCATTCTTCGCGATAAGGATATACAATACCGCTGGGTCCGACCAACTCGCCTGATCGTAAGACGAAATGATGTCTCCCATGTGTGCCTTTTCCCGTCGCAGGCAGCGTTGCTTCTGAAGAAATGGGATCTTCTTCCTCCCGACTTGTCTGTACCGTCACAACAAGATCCACAGACCCGTCGCCCGAAATCGCGCCCCCGTCGTAGGAGGATTGATCCGGAATGGGACAATGCTTGAACCTATCTAATGCCCGACTGGACTCAAGATCTTTTTCTTTCTTCAAGTTCCCCTCTCCTGGGGTTCGCCTTCCTGGCTCCTGAACAGCACCTCCAGGTCGTACGACTCCTTGTCTTTTTCTAACTTTCCTACACTTCACTTTTCCCTCTCATTTCCTTCCTCCTACTTACCCTCCTTTCCAGCTCTCCCTTTCTCTGGATCGCCCTCCACGGAGAAGCGTCCGTCTCCTTTACCTCCTACTACAATTTTTCTTCGTTCCTCCGTCTTCTTTTCTCTGATTCTATCTACTAGGGGTCCTGCGACTGATGGACATGTGCTGCCCCGTTGAGCGACTTTTTTCGCTCAGAACTACGACTTTTTTTCCTCTACTTTTCAGAGTCTATTTTTTGACGCTGCGGTCACCTGCCTTTAGCCCTACCTGGGTGATCGATGTGTTGAGTTTGTTTGTTTGGCTCTGTTGGTTTGAGTTAATTTTTATTATTTTTCCCTTCCTTCCCCAGTTTGTCCCCCGCTACCCCCTGCCCTGGCCATATTGGGCTCCAGGGAGGGATGGTTGCTTGAGGGCCTTGCTGACCCCATCCTTCCACCGACACCCCTTCCCGGGGATGTCACAGATTGAGGCAGTATTACTAATGCTTTGTATACTGAGCTTTCACCTGCATGTCTTTGTAACTGATTATGCCTACCACAGTTTTAGCACTTAATGTTAACGGGCTTAACTCCCCACAGAAGAGGTCGCTCCTGCGCTCCCAGCTTAGAAAGGCCGGGCGGACATAGTATTTCTTCAGGAGACGCATCTCCAGGAGGCAGACAATCGACGTCTAGCCTCCCCCTTTTATCCTCACCAATTTTTCTCTAACAGCCCGGAGAAAAAAGCGGGTGTGGCAGTCCTGATTGGCGCCTCTCTTTCATTTGAACTGATCAGCACACTAACTGACCCAGAGGGCAGATACCTCTTGCTTAAAGCCAAGCTAGACGGAGCAGTGTTTTCTCTGTTGGTGGTATATGCGCCCAATAGAGGCCAATATAAATTCTTACAGAAGCTACTTAAAGAAATCGCCCCCTCGATGGAAGGTCACCAAGTGGTTGCGGGAGACCTAAACGCCCCATTGTTTAAGAAGCTGGACTGTTCTGCCCCTACTGCGTTCAGGACAGACCTGGCTCCCCTGGTGTCTGCCGCTGGCCTACATGACATTTGGCGATACTTACATGATAATGAACGGGACTTCACTTTTTTCTCTCCCAGACACAAATCATTTAGCCGAATAGATTATATCCTGGTCAACGACTCGCTCCTACCTTTGTGCCTAAAAGCAGACATTGACGTAATTACCTGGTCTGACCACGCCCCGATCTCCCTCACACTATCTGACTCCACTCCACGCTCCCCTAAAACCCCTTGGAGACTTAACGATTATCTATTAACGTCCCCAAAAAACCTGGAATTTTTAGCCTCCCAAATAAAGGAATATTTCCTCTTAAATACCACGCCAGATATAGCTCCTTGAAGTCTCTCTGTGCTGACTACTCTAGGTCCCAGTTGTCCTGGATTGCTCGGATAAATCTGACCAAAATGATGTTGCTCCCCAGACTTATATATGTGTTTAGATGTATTCCCTTTCTATTCACCAGACGCTACTTAAATCTCTTTCAGTCTCTTCTGGGGAGGTTTGTCTGGAATAATAAGCCTCATCGGGTGGCCCTCTCAACTCTCACACTGCCAGTGTCTCTGGGGGGCTTGGGAATGCCAGACATTCTGACTTATTATCGAGCAATCAATCTAGACATCGCCAAGATTTGGTGGGCTGAAGGTCCCCCCTCGCAATGGCTCCAAATAGAGTCTTCCCATTCCCCTCATAAATCCCGAGGCTCCTCCTGGAGATGTCATACCTGCAACCCTCTCCACCTAATTCCCCGTTGAAATCTATGCAAACTGTACTATCAATATGGCATAAATTGGCGAAAATCCATTTACCCTTCCTAACTAAATATATCTCCATTAGGGCAATAGAGCTTTGTATGACCAATCTGACTCTGGCAAAATGGAGGGAGGCGGGTATAGTTTTCCTATCAGATATTCAGAGTGGGGGCAGAGTTGTCCCGTTCTCCCACCTGACTCAAAAATTTGCTGTCACGAGCTCGTCCTTCTTTACCTATCTACGAGTCCATCACTTCCTCTCTACGTGTGCCCTACCGGAGTGGGATCCCCTCTTAATAGACTTAACTCTTCAATCACTTTTTAAACAGGTGGGCCATTCCCAGAGCGGAGTGTCCATTGTATATAAGGCCCTGACCACCAGCCGCGCTAAGTCCAAACTACCATATATGCTCCGTTGGGAGACTAACCTTAATTTTACTGCGTCTCTGGAAGACTGGCAGGAGGCTTCGGGTCATGCCGCTAGGTATACCCGGTGCATAAACCACCTGGAGCAATCCAAAAAACTGGCACTGAACTGGTACCTCTCTCCGGTCCGAGTGGCGAGATTTGGAGGCCCAGGCGACTCCGCTTCTCCCCTTTGTTGGAGATCCTGCGGGTCTCCCGGCACAAATGCTCATATTTGGTGGGAATGCCCAGTGGTTCAGCCCTTCTGGACATCCCTTGACTCCCTACTGACGACCTTGACGGGCCTCCCTACGTTTCTAACTCCGCAACTGGCCCTCCTTGGTGTAGATTTACACTCCATCCCTAGTCCGCTGAGACCCATAATCACAAACACTCTAATAGCCGCCCGTCAAACCGTAGCCGCCTTATGGAAGTCGGCTGCTCACCCCACCATCACATCAGTGGTGACCCGTCTCAACAACCATCTGACGCACGAGATAACCCTGGCCCACGACCTCCCCCGCAGGACTAAGGTACTTAATTGGTGGGATCCATGGATTACCTCCTCATATAATACGGTCATTATCCCAGAATGACCCCCAAGAGTCTATACATCCTTTAAAGTACATCCTCTAATGTGCTGGGGACTACACGCCCTGAGTCTCCTACGGAATCTTGATACTCTCCTACACTGTGTACATAATGCCCGATAACTAATTGCTCTTTGCATATGCATGTCGGAAGATCTTTGCCTCTCCCACATCCCCCCCACTGTATTCCCTCCCTTCTTATCCTTATGTTCCCCCCCTTATTGATTTACGTTGTAATTATTTTTATTGAATGTTGTTTATTGTCTATTGACCCGGAAACTTTCAATAAAAACTACTGGTTTAAAAAAAAAAAAAAAAGACCAATAACAGTGGTTTTATATGTTAACTTCTCCATTCACAAGAAAGTTTGCCTCATCATTCATCTGAAAGCAATTGACTATGCTGTGAAGATATGAGATGTGCAGAATCTGAAACAACGGATACTGGAAGCCTATGCTAGCATTTCTTCTGCGATGTTGCTATCAGTGTGTCAAGAGTGGGAGAAGAGGGTTGCATTGACAATCCAACACAATGGGCAGCACTTTGAACACATTTTATAAGTGGTCATAAACTTGTAAATAACTCATGAAAAAAATAAAGTTACGTTAAAACCAAGCACACCATTGTTTTTCTTATGAAATTCTTAATAAGTTTGATGTGTCATATGATCCTCTTCCCATTGAAAAAATAAAGTTGGATCCAAAATGGCCGACTTGAAAATGGCCGCCATGGTCACCACCCATCTGGAAAAGTTTTCCCCCTCCTATATACTAATGTGCCACAAACAGGATGTTGATATCACCAACTATTCCCATTTTATTTAGCTGCATCCAATATAAATGGCCCACCCTGTAGATCCAATAATTATGGGCTGTAAACTACTTGATTATGTTGTGCATCATGGACAAAGGAACATCAATATCTCTGGAGATGGACATGTAACTTTAAAATTGTTGATATTGTTCAAGAATGTTGGTTCTCAAGTCCTCAGATAGTTCTTTTCTCCTATTTCTGTGCTTGTGTAGCACACACAGATACACAATGCAAAGATTCAGTCAATGTCTCCCTTTTTTACCTTGTTTCAGGTGTGATTTTCATATTGCCCACACCTGTTAATTGCCACAAATGGGTTTGAACGAGCATTTCATGCTTGAAACAAGATGTTTACTCACAATTTTGGAAAGATGATAACAATTTTGTCTGGCCCATTTTGGGGGGTTTGTGTGAACTTATGTTAAATTTGTCTTTTCACGCTTTTCATTTTTTTCGTGTTGTTCCAATTCAAACAAAGAAAATAAAGATGTGTATGGCAAAACATGTGTAATTGCAAAAATGTTTTGAGAGAAATACTTGATTTTCTGGAACAATTTCAAGGGTTCCAACACTTTTGGTCATGACTATATACATTGTCTACTGCAAACATTGAAATTCAAATAATCATTTATCATGTTTTATAAGAACACACCCTTGAAAAGTGTCTATGGAAAATGGTACTATTTTCTTTGTGTTATTTCATTTGTCATACTGTGTTTTTTGCCACGAATCACACATTTTTACTTTTACTCACCATGATGTGTATCTTTGGGTTTATAAAATGAAATAACATCCAGTAAAGATGCTACATGGAAATGATAAATGTGTTTGTTTTATATACATGTGGTATTGATACTGTGTGCCTTTATGCTTTATTCTTGCTTCATAATGAACACTCTTTATAGAGGGCATATTTAGCTAATGAGAAATGATCCTAAAAGAATAAAAGAACCTTATTTCTTATGCGCTCCTTTTTGGATGCCATGTCATCACACTTGTCCTCTTTACCCAGTTTGTCTACAGCATCCGCTGCAAAGTTGTTGTTGTGGCTCCCTTTCCTGGTCCGATCTTGGTTGAATCCTTTTCCCCATTTCTGGTCATCTTCATTCCTTCTAAGAAATTTGTCAAACTCATAGTGGTTTCTAGGTTTTCTGCTATCATCCATTCGATGATACCTTTGTCGATCTTGATCTTTATCTCTGTATCTCCTTTCCAAATCTCTTTGCTCTTTGTCACTATCATTTTGTGTTCTACAACCAGAAGAAAATGGTATTTAGTTCATGTTTTGGTAAGATTATTTAAAGAGGTTGTTCACTACTTTAATATCCTTAGGATCAGCAGTTACCACTCCACTGGGAGTCGGATGTAAAGAGAATATGGTATTGAACAGCACAGCTCTATACACAGTTATGTTAATATTCCCAAGAACTGCAGACCAGCTATTCAACTGAATAAAAGCTGGTCTACAGTGCCCAGCAACAGTCAGGAAACACTGATTAGAGTTATGCGGTTCTGGTCCATACTTTTAATTTTTA
This sequence comes from Allobates femoralis, assembly GCA_033576535.1. NCBI lineage: Eukaryota > Metazoa > Chordata > Amphibia > Anura > Aromobatidae > Allobates > Allobates femoralis. The sequence goes on along the minus strand of JARQOC010000002.1, from coordinate 456,171,406 downwards.
TCTGCCTAAAATTAGCTGATCAGTTGGAGTGCCTAAATAAATTAAAGGTAGTTTATTCAATGCATTTCAAAGTGTTTCCCCACTTCTTCATAAGAAAATCCACCAATGAAGAAGTGGAGAAACACTTTGACATGTGTTGAATAAACCATTTTTATTAGACTTCAGTTTGGACTTTCGTCTTTGTACAGCAGCGCAAGTTATTTCTACTACTGCCTTAGTGCACATGGATTCTGCAGCAGCTATCTAGACTTCTGTAACTGGTTGTTGGTCACACAACATGACAAGGCGAGCGAACAGCTCTGAGCACACTTTTTCTGTTTGTTGGGGTAAGACCTTATTGTGCATTTTTATCTACGGCTTTTTCAGTTATCAACATATATAATAGGGCAGAGTACTTTGCTTGATGATAGATCCACTTTAAGTCATGACATTAGTTTACTAAAAGGTGTGTTACAAGTCACAGTACATACTGTCATGCAAAGTCTCTGAAAGACAGTAACATCGAAGTCCCTGTGGGGACAACGACTTACTCACTGCTGCAATCTAACCGTGTGCATCCTTCCTCCTGCAGGGCCACCCATGTGCTCTGCTGCTGTCTCTGGCTCTCAGGGCCTGTGCATGCCGCGCAGGTAACCCAGGAGTGTGTTTAAGCACTCCTGCCCTGCTCTTGAGGGGTCAGTGCACTATTATTTGGAAGTGCCCCACAGCCTACGGCTGGAATGTGATGGCTCATTTCCCGCAGGTAGTTAGTTCTGTATATTTACCTGCATAGAGGATTCTGTGAGACTGTGTGATCCATGCTATCTATAGATGCTCAATGATGTCTGAGCCACAATAAAATAAAATAAAAATTATATATTAATGACCTCCTTGATTGCTGGATACCTGATGAGAATGCTTTCAGTTTTTCTACTAGATATTTCTCTTGGTTGGGAACCTATTATAAAGGTATCCACACCACTTGATTTCCTCATTTGACCAGCTCTAAACAACTAACAGTCTCTTCATGATTATACTGGATTTCAGTTCTGGTTGATAACCATTTCCGCTCCTGACGACCCCGAACATGGAACAAGGGGGAAAATGCATCGGTCAAGAAGCACCCTCATCCAGAGGAGGACCAGCTCTTTCTCAAAGAACTTTTGTCACGTTGATATTGATGCTTACGTAATGTTGATGTAATAGCATCTATTAGGAACCACTTGTTGGTCTCCACACCTATATGTACATGGCTTTCTAAGCCTCGAGGAGGGGGGGAACAATGTTACACAGTCCTTTCTATGTGATTGATGCATAATCTGAAAATTGATAACCAAATTCAAATACAGTCATGCGGTGGCACGGATGACCTTAAACAGTACCCTACTTGGCTGCAGGGGTTGGCGCCCTCGGTGGAGAATACAGATGGCACCACTACTCCACATAGACTCACTCTCATATGTCCTGCACTAAACCAGGGAGTGCAGCGGGCCAATCATGAGTGGGACCCTAATTCAAAACTATTCAAAAAATTAATGCATATTTCACATTTTTGGTTAGTACAATAAACCTCATTTCAAACCTGAAATATTACTGTGTCCATCAGTTATTACATATATCACACTGAAATAGCTGTTGCAAAAAAACAATTTTAAACCAAAAAAAAAGAGTAAGATTTAGAGGGGTGCCCAAATTTTTTCATATGACTGTATGTGGTCATTTTGGACAAATGTGTTTGACTTGCTTATTTCTATCCGACTAAAACCTTTGACTGTGTAGAGAACCCCACACCCCCCCCAATAGTTTTGAATTAGGGTCCCACTCATGATTGGCCCGCTGCACTCCCTGGTTTAGTGCAGGACATATGAGGGTGAGTCTATGTGGAGTAGTGGTGCCATCCGTATTCTCCACCTAGGGCGCCAACCCCTGCAGCCAAGTAGGGTACTGTTTAGGGTCATCCGTGCCACCACATTCCCAAAATTTATGTTATTTGGCTTCTTATGTCACGGGTGTATATTTGAGCACTAATAAAATTGTTATTATTAGGTGCTGTACGTGTTGTTTTTTCTGTTTTTGACTATCCAATAAGTGTCAAATCAGCATGCTTTTGACACCCTAAACTTTAAAAAAAAACACTAAAAAACGCTGCAACACACTATATATGAATCAAGCCCAGTCTTGGGTTTACATGCAGCATATTAAATAACACCATCGAGTCATCTTAAAAATTTGCATCAAAATCTGTACTGAAATCCACATGTATTACATATTTCATCTTTCACTTTGGTTTGGAATCTAGCAGTGGAATTTACCCATGGGTAAAATAAAAAATATGTAGCATGCTCAAAATCTGCAGTGTACGTTAAAGGCAGTGAATGAATAGTGATTAGTAAAGTCTAATATTGTATTACATTTTTGCAAAATATGCGCATCCACCCTAATAATAGGAAAAATAGTAAGAATTCTCAAATATGTAATATACATACCGTGTTTCCCCGAAAGTAAGACCCTGTCTTACATTTTTTTGGGGGCCAAAAGTGGCCCCCATGTCTTACACGGTCTTATATTGGCAGCCCCAGCCTACTCACATACACACACACACACGTATATACTCATGTATAAGCCGAGGGTGGGAAATACAGCAGACCGCCACCCGGTATACAGCCCCCAGCACAGGTATACAGCCCCCAGCAGTGTGGTTCACAGCCCAGCAGTGTGGTACACAAGGTATACAGACCCCAACAGTGTGGATACAGCCCCAGCAGTGTGGTATACAGCCCAGCAGTGTGGTATACAGCTCAGCAGTGTGGTATACAGCTCAGCAGTGTGGTATACAGCCCAGCAGTGTGGTATACAGCCCAGCAGTGTGGTATACAGCCCAGCAGTGTGGTATACAGCTCAGCAGTGTGGTATACAGCCCAGCAGTGTGGTATACAGCCCAGCAGTGTGGTATACAGCTCAGCAGTGTGGTATACAGCCCAGCAGTGTGGTATACAGCTCAGCAGTGTGGTATACAGCCCAGCAGTGTGGTATACAGCTCAGCAGTGTGGCATACTGCCCAGCAGTGTGGTATACAGCCCAGCAGTGTGGTATACAGCCCAGCAGTGTGGTATACAGCCCAGCAGTGTGGTATACAGGGTATACAGGCCCCAACAGTGTGGATACAGCCCCCTCCTGCTGGCACACTGCCCCCCCAGCTCTGAGGCCCCCCTGCTGCTGCTTACATCTTACCCTCCAGCGTCTTCTTGCAGCAGCCAGCGCGTCGGTCCTCCGTTCCCGTCTTCAGCTGTTTCCCGGATCATGTGACCCGTCACAGCGCATGACGTCATCGCTAGTGCGACCGGCCGGTCACATGATCCGTGAGACCGCTGAAGACGAGACCGGAGGACCAACGCGCTGGCTGCTGCAAGGAGACGCTGGAGGGTAAGATGTAAGCAGCAGCAGGGGGGGCCTTACATTAGCCCCCCCCGGTTGTAAGGCCTTATATTCGGGGGAGGCCTTACATTAGCAGGCCCCCCCTTTACCCCTAGGCGGCCTTACAATCGGGGGGGGGGGCTTACTTTCGGGGAAACACGGTATGTATATTTTATGATACTGTGGTGACACATTCTATCCTTCTTTTCTTAATCCTTACAAATAAAATCCACTGTAAAAAAAGATGAAATAGCAAGACTATAATCAATGTGTAAGTTCTGTAGAAATAACAAAAAGTCATATATTCTTACTTTTCCTTGAGTTCCTTGACAAAGTTTTCAAATACTCTCACTTTATTGTTCCCAGATGATTTTTCCCATTTTGACTCTTCATGGTCAATTTCATCTACTTTCTCCTTTTGTTTCTCATTAATGATTTCATCTCCTCGTTCAGGTTTCTTAAGAAGCTAAATGTGGATATATTAAAGTGAACATGTATTAAAAAAAAATAAATTATAAAATAACTTACGCACCTAATATGTATGCACTATTTACGGCGGCATACTTATTGTAAAGGGACTACCGTATATACTCGTGTATAAGCCGACCCGTGTATAAGCCGACCCCCCCTACTTTTGCCCCCAAAACCTGGGAAAACCTATTGACTCGTGTATAAGCCGAGGGTGGACCCCAGCACAAGTATACAGCCCCCAGCAGTGTGGTATACAGCAGCTTCCGCAGTGGGAGTATACAGCAGCAGCCCCAGTGGTATATATAGCAGCAGCCCCAGTGGTAGTATATAGCAGCCCCAGAGGTATATACAACAGCCCCAGTGGTAGCATACAGCAGCAGCCCCAGTGGTAGTATACAGCAGCAGCCCCAGTGGTAGTATACAGCAGCCCCAGAGGTATATACAGCAGCCCCAGTGGTATATACAGCAGCCTCCCCAGTGGTAGTATACAGCAGCAGCCCCAGTGGTATATACAGCAGCAGCCCCAGTGGTAGTATACAGCAGCCCCAGAGGTATATACAGCAGCCCCAGTGGTAGTATACAGCAGCAGCCCCAGTGGTATATACAGCAGCAGCCCCAGTGGTAGTATACAGCAGCCCAGAGGTATATACAGCAGCCCCAGCGGTAGTATACAGCAGCCCCAGTGGTATATACAGCAGCAGCCCCAGTGGTAGTATACAGCAGCCCCAGAGGTATATACAGCAGCCCCAGTGGTAGTATACAGAAGCCCCAGAGGTATATAAAGCAGCCCCAGTGGTAGTATACAGCAGCAACCCCAGTGGTAGTATACAGCAGCCCCAGAGGTATATACAGCAGCCCCAGTGGTAGTATACAGCAGCAGCCCCATTGGTAGTATACAGCAGCAGCCCCAGTGGTATATACAGGCCCCCCCCTTACTGCTGCAATCCTGTAAAGGAATAGATTATTATACTTATCCCTGCCGCTGTCCCGCTGCCGCTGTCCCGCCGCCGCCATCGCGCTCCTTCGTCTTCATCCAGCGTCTTCCGGCTTCCTCCTCTGGTGCGCAGACAATGACGTCATTGCCTGCGCCCACCGGAGGAAGCCGGATGAAGACGGAGGAGCGCGATGGTGGCGGCAGGACAGCGGCAGCGGGACAGCGGCAGGGATAAGTATAATAATGTATTCTTTTACAGGATTGCGGCAGTAAGGGGGGGCCTGTATACTGATGGGGGAGGGGCCTGTATACTGTATACACTGTATACAGTGTATACAGTATACAGTGACTCGCGTATAAGCCGAGGGGGGGACTTTTCAGCCCAAAAATTGGGCTTATACGCAAGTATATATGGTAATACATTTTTTGTGAGAGTGCTTCTTTATGTTCAAATGATTTTTATTATTTTACAATTCGAATCATTACAACAAGGGGTATAAAACATATGAATAGTGTAAGGATAAATGAAGTACATAAACAGTACGCAAGTGCTCAATGTGATTATAAATCAAAGATTAATTAATGAAACGAAATACAATTCAGGATTAAAGAGTTGTTTGATCATTGTCATATAAACGTAAAATAAACCAGGAATGAAGTTGCTTCATAGTAACTTAACTATGTACATAATGGAAGTATCAACATTGTATATGAAGCACATACAGAATTTTAGATAAAATGAAAAAGTAATGATCTATATTCCCGCTGTGAGTTGTTGTCTACAGAAAGTCTGCGGATTGGTATGATCTTGAACAACGTCAGTGTCTTATAGTAGGTTAATTAAATTTTTAGAGAAATACCATCATTCCAGTCTTTCCACTTTTTAAAATATTTTTTTGAAAGATTATTTTTGGGGGCAAATGTGTGCTCGTATATATTATGACTTGAGAGTGCTTCTTTAAAGAGTATATTGGAGAAATATAGAAAGGCACCCATTACTTAAAACTTTAAGTATTGATTCAACAACATAACTACAGGTTATACAACGCCAAATGGTTCTAGCATAAACACATACTCATATACAACACAAGTACATATATTTCTCAACATTGAAACTGCAGCACAAAGAAGGATAACTTGTGGAATCACGGAAATCACAGGATGCATTGATTTGTTAATGATATCCAATTGATGAAGTAATATAAACAAAATTTGGAAAACATCTTGATTTATTCAGTATCAAGCATGAGCAAAAACACACAAATATATACATTTTGGGATGCAATCATTCAGGGTATTAATGGCTGCATGAGGAATTCTCTATCACAATGAATGCATTTAGGCATGCAAAGCATCAAGTTCTGCTGCTGGAAGCTTCCTTTGCAATTGAGGTCCTATGTTCCATGTGAGCCAAGTTCAGAGATACTGCAGGTCATGGTTGCACATTTAAGCTGTGCTGCTTAGTAGCACGAGCAACATGTGGCCTGGCGTTATGATGAAACACGGCTCTTGGCACATTTTCACGTTCTCTCATGAAGGCCTCTTCATGGCATTGCTGACGTGCTGTTCAGACCAATCTACAGCCATAATCGCAACCGAGACAAAAGCACATGAAACATGTGGCCTTGTGTTATGATGAAAAATGGCAACTGGAACTCTCACTTTTTCTCATGAAGGTCTCTTCATGTTGGTGGTAGGACAAAGGTCCTACAACAAGGATTATGCTGCTGTTTGGCATTGTGTTTGGTAGCTGAACCTTTCTAGTCTTTATTCCAGGTACACTAACAGCTCGCCTTTATCTTGATTTGGTCTTACAGTGGGACGGCCATTTGTCTAAAATGTCCCAACAGCTATTTTTCCAACACAACGCCAGGTCTCATGTTGCTGTGAGCAGTCTCCATGACCTAAGTATGATACCATCGTGAGCACAACTGGGACATTATAAGATACCAATAGCAAATGGAGCTGCCATTAGCAGATCTTGATGCATTCAGTGTGGTGGAATATTCTTCAGACAACCATTAATACCCTCATTGATAACACACCATGTGTGTGAGTGCATGAATTTCTGAGCAGGTGCTTATACTCAATCCTGAATAAATTAGGATGATTTGAAAACTTTGTTTCCATTTTTTCATCATTTGCATATCAGTAACATGTCTATTGATCCTGTGATTTACATCATTCCACAACGTTTCCTTTATGGTATGGAGTTTTGAATGTTGAGGAATATATAATAATTCTAGTTTGGGTCATAATAAATTTGGGCTGGGACATGCGACTGTAATACAAACAGAGAATAAGGTTAACCCTCACCATGTATTTAGTCTGCATGATTATTTTGAATGTGTGTTTCCAGGAACACTCATTTCCTGATAATTGAGCAGTAAAAAGAGGCAAAACAATTGTTTGTTGAGTGAAATGATCTTTTGGTTTGCCAAATAGATCATCATTTTTAGTAGCACCTTGTTCTGTGTAAACCCGACTTGCACTTCCGGCAACCTAAGTGCACTGTTTGATCCATTACAGATATTATATTAGCTATATATTAAGTAATCGGCGGTTGTTAAATGCTGCAAGCAATCCCCATTTTTAGTGAGCACAGCCTGTCACATTGCTGGACAGCGGTCGCTATTCAGAGTACAGTATAAATGGACCCTTAGACTTTGTTGAAGCTTGTATGAATTTTATACTTGGGTCCCCATTGCTGGAATAGCAAAGTATGCTCATTTATTCAGTAAAAACAATCAGATTCATTGTAGTGTGAATAGATTGAATGTAGAACTATATTGTGAACAGAGGATCAGAAAACATGTACATTATTTGCTACTATCGATATTAGTTATTAGTTACTTAGATTAAGACATATCTGTGTCCAAAGATTGTTTGTCTTGACGAAGCATAAGAGAATGTGGTCAATTTGCTAAAATCCATAGGAAAGGAAGATGGCGGCACTCGTATTTCCTGGTTGCAAACCGGCTTTATTAATCCACGTGTATTACATCCATGGGTGCAGGGAGGGAGGTGCTGAAGCGACGGTCAGCGTTTCGCAGGTAACTTCCGCTTCTACGGGCTTCCGCTTCTGAGAGCCCATAGAAGCGGAAGTTACCTGCGAAACGGTGAACATCGCTTCAGCACCTCCCTCCCTGCACCCCTGGATGTAATACATGTGGATTAATAAAGCCGGTTTGCAACCAGGAAACACAAGTGCCGCCTTCTTCCTTTCCTATGGATCACAATCAATACAGCTGGGGCTGAGCAACGTGTGCCTGGACACCCATCTTGTTAAGTGAAGGATTGAATACAGGTCAGTACCCGGTTTCACATATTTATGACTACCTCTCAATTTGCTAAAATCATGACAGCGACGGAAAGAAGAGGTACAGAGAGGCTGCGCTCACATGAGCATATAACCCAGGTGAGTGCTATGTTTTATCGGATAGCACTCAGTCTAATGTTATATTATGCGTCATTGCCAATCAGTGTTTTGTTGCTACTACTGATTCGGAATGGGAAAAAACATAGTATGTGTAAATCGGATGGCGTGCACCCATGTAAGTCTATTGGTGCCTGGAAATCATTGGACTGCACTCGGATGACATCCTCACACTCACAGAATGGAGAAGTTTTGTTTTACACCTTTTCCCTATGGAGGCTATGATTCTGTCATGTAAGAAAATAGGAGTACACTGTAATATAGAAAGGATTTTGCCAGAGACCGTACTTCTATTTTTCTTCCTTTATTAATACGTTATTAAAATGAACAGGACTGAATGCTGGACACGTTTCGGGGGACAGCACCCCCTTAGTCCTCAGAGAAGTACGGTCTCTGGCAAAATGCTTTCTATATTATCGTTATATATGGATGGAACCAGCCATCCAGCCAACTGACTAGGATCCTGGAGACATGTGAGTGAACCACTCCCCTTCCGTCTCCCATTTCAGGAGTACACTGTGCTGACACTGATCAAACTCTGATCAGAGTTTGATTGAAGCGCCATTCACGTAATTGATTTCTCACATGACCCCAGCCAGAAATAGAAGCAGTAATACATGCTGCTGCAAATTCACATGAAAAGGCAGTTAAATTAGATACTAGAAGATCAGCTAGGATCACTGTTCTATTTAATCTGTGCTATACAGATAAGATAAGAGTTAAAGGAGGTTGTCCAGTCTAAAGTGATAATTCTACAGTCTCTCTATGTGACGGCAGACTTATCAATCCTTCCAGTGTCCGTATTTGGCGCCGCAAGGATTTGCCGGTTGCTGAGTTGCAAACGGACTGCAATTATGCGGTATGCATGTTGCCGACAACAACATGGCTAGTGGGCATAACCTCACTCAATACAAGTGCATGGAGCATGCGTGTCCGATTAGAGACGTGGCCATCTGGCGGGTGTGGCCTCGCTCCATGCACTTGTATAGAGTGAGGCCATACCCACCGGTCAGGCTCTGGCCAGGAATATGCATGCCGTACAACTGCAGTCCAATCCCGGCTTAGCAACCAGTGAATCCTCGCTGTGCACAGTGCGGACACAGGGATTGATAAGTCTGTAGTCACATAGAGTGACTGCAAAATTATCAGTTTAGACCGGACAAGCCCTTTAATAATTCTAAACCCTGAAGAGAGTATTAGAATGTTGTTTGAAGTGTATGTTCACACTAACGAAAAACTGCAGTGTAAACCAATCAACACAGCAGATTTTACATTCACAACCTGTCATTTTATGCTGACTTCCCTCTTAATTGTAAAAATCTGCATTATTTCCAAAACATTTGGTGCAGACTTTGCCACTGCAGATATTCCACAACAGGAACTCAAGAGTGAATTTGTCCTACGTCAACGTATCCTAACTTTTTTTCTTGTCAGAGTGCACAGTTTTGAGGAGAAACAGGTTGGGATTCCTTACGCTTTGGATATAGATCACTGCTTTGTCAAAAACATATCGTTCCTATAAGATTTAAATAGTCAATGTCCTTTAATTTAGAATAAGATTTATAAAAGCTTACCGTATATAGATGTTCAATAGCATATATAGATGTCACATCAGGTAGCCACATTTTATCATGTACAGTAGTCTATGGTCTTGATTGATAAAGGGCTCACTGAGTAGGATACGTCAATAAGACACAGGAGCATCTCAGTAGCTGTGCAGCATCTACCAGCTGCCATGCACCAAGTGAAAAAAAAAGAACACTTTTGGAGTGTAAATAATGGTTGTCAGCCATGCTTGGCCATGACCCTTCCTTACTAAAGGGCTGGTGGATTTGGCGAGAACTAGCATGCATATTCTAATAGTCCCAACATTTTTGCACAAAAATTCTTATATTTCAGTGAGTTGGATTCTAAAATTCTGGCGAAAACTGTTTGTTGAATGGGAGCCTATAAACTCGTTTTTTCTATTTTATTATCTATATTCATGTGAATTAGACACAAGTTACACAATTGCTACCTTTATTCGTATTTCTTTTTCACACAATTTTTTCTGCTTGTCTGCTTCTTTACGCTTACGCCTTTCTTCTTCTCTCCTTTTTCTCTTTTCTTCCTCTCTCAATCGCTTTTTTTCCAACTCCCGTCTCCTCCTCTCTTCCCTTTTTTCTTCTCGTATTCTCTACAGCAAGGTTACATAAAACTTCCAAAATGAAGTGATACAACAATCTATGTTACATGACACTTGCTCTGGCATTGTGATATATCATACCTGTTTCTCTAACTTTCGATTTTTGATGAATTCAAGAAGTGGGGTCGTCCTTCTTGCTGGAAGTCAAAATTGTAATAATTCACACAGTTTGCTTCATCATTGGAGATTAAATTAAACATGACGACAGCAATAGATGGAGCTATACACACCAATGAGCTCCTTTGTTTTTGCTTCAATTTCTCCCAAGAGAGTTTCCGGATTTGCACAAATCTTTTCTTCTTCTGCACAGTAGTTCTCCAAAAATTTCTTATATTCCACATCTGAACGATAAAAAATGCTTGCTTAGTTACCAATGATCTTTATGTTTCTTTATTTAAGTACAAGAATAAAGATAGGTCCCATAAAATATATAACAGACATACTAATGTATTTTTGTTATTATATCTATTCTATAAAGTTCAATTCACACAGAATTTTTCAGAGGAAGAAAATCAGCTTCAGGAAATGTTCAAGGGACAGTCATATTTCCTGGAACCAATTTGTTTCGACTTGTGCCTTTCGACTTGAGAGTATAAAATTTGTAGGGGGTTCCAGAAGGGATTTGCCTCAAAGAAGTATTATGTCACAAAATTTCAACGGGCCATTTTTCAAAATATTTAGTAAATGTTTTGTAATATAAACTTGCAAAAACCTGATGATCATAAAGGGGATCTGTCAACAGGTTTTCGCTACGTAATGAAAGAGCAGCATGATTTAGGGACAGAGACCCTGATTCTAGTGATGTATTACTTAGTTTACTGGGTGCAGCAGTTGTGATACAATTCCAGTTTTCTCTTTTGTAGATCCAGGAGAGCTCAGTTGTTGAGTTGTGTATAACCTGCTCACACCACTTATTGGCAGCTTTCTGTGTATACTGTATATTGGAAGAAAGCTGCTAATCAGTGGTGGGAGAGACACCTAGTCCTGTAGAGATAATCTGTTGGTAAAACACTGATTTTATTGCAAAAGCAATACATATCCTAGTAATTGAAAAATCATTGGAATCACACTGTCAGTCCCTACATTAGACTGCTCTCAGATTACATAACAAAAATCTAATGACAGACTCCTTTTAAGGATTTGAAATTATATTATAAAGGTATAAAATATCTATTCTGTTATTAATGTTGTAAAAGTACAGTGGCATGCAAATGTTTGGGCACCTCTGGTCAAAATTACTATTATTGTGAGCAGGTAAGCAAGTTGAAAATGAAGTCTAAAAGGCATAAAGTTAAAGGGAACCAACCAGCAGGTTTTAGGGCTCCAAAGTAAAGCCAGTTCCTTATAGTCACTGGGATGCTGAGAGCAATCAGACCTTTACTTCAATTATTACATGTATGATTGCAGAGAAAAGTGTTATCAAACATCGGGAAAACTGAGCAGCAAATTAGCATGTGTGCAGCACAGCATCCCTATGTGGAGGTGGGTGTATTTGTATTACTCCTCTGTGGGCTCTAAACCAAACCCTCCTCCCTCCCTCTCTCCCTGTCACTATATACTAGGCACATTACGTCTGACATCATGCATAGTGATAGCACAATGTCAGATAATTACTATAATCACTGCACACATATACAGTACTTTTTGCTTCAAGTGGATGAACTTTATTTTTACAGTCAGTAGTGAAAAAAGCCACTAGGCAGGTGCTGACGTTTCGGCCAACTTGTGGCTTTGATCACAATGTCGCTACGAAATAAGATAGAAAATATTTACAACACATTACTTATACAGCTTTACAATATTTACAATATACACAATATGCCAAGACACATGTCAAATGTCATATATTAAAAAAGTGCTTTTTTGCTACATGAAATTTGACATGTGTCTGTACATATTGTGTATATTAATACTAGAATTTCCATGTATTACAGTAGAGACAGAGATGCCCCTATGTTTAGGGGGACCTCTGGGAAGCTACTTACAGATTATGACAATACTGAGAAAAAGAGGCTTCAGTACGTGCAAATTAAGGTGTTATTTATTAATGTACATCAAGAAATGGAGGCTCAAGTGAGGGAGGCAGTGCAGGCAAACACCTGTCACCACAGACTAAACAGCAACAAGGGTAATTTTTTAAAGAACAGGGTCACAAAACCACATAATTGCACAAATATATGTATCCAGGCGACCCTTTACCCACTTGGCTGCCGGCAGCACTGGTAAATTTGGTCTCTGACCAAAACCCTAAAAGGTCCTCTTTATCATTCAGTTTACACTGGTACTGCTTTGCACTTTAGAAGAGCATTAATGCTTACATGTATGTAGGTGGTGTGTTTTTCATGTAACCCCTGACCTATGTGACACACTTTATAATGGTTATTACTCTTATATTTGCTTTTGCTGTACCTACACAGTGAATTTGTTGTCCTTTGGTTTATTAAGTTGTACCCTGTATTACTGTTTGTATTTTCTCCTGTTACTCTAAATATATTTGTGCAATTATGTGATTTGTGACCCTGTTCAGAGAGACAGCATTTCTCATGTATGTAAAGTGCTATGGAATTAATAGCGCTATATAAATGAATAAATATTATTATTATTATAAATAATTACCCTTGTTGCTCTTTAGTCTGTGGTGACAGGTGTTCACCTGCACTGCCTCCCTCATTTGAGCTTCCATTTCTTGGTGTACTTTAATAAATAACACCTTCATTTGCATGTACTGAAGCCTCTACTCCTCTTTTTCTCGGTATTGTCATATTGTGTATATTGTAAATATTGTAAAGCTGTATAAGTAATGTGTTGTATATATTTTCTATCTTATTTCCTAGCAACATTGTGATCAAAGCCACAAGTTGGCCGAAACGTCATCACCTGCCTAGTCGCTTTTTTCACTACTGGCTGTAAAAATAAAGTTCATCCACTTGAAGCAAAAAGTACTGTATATGTGTGCAGTGATTATCGTAGTTATCTGGATACTGGATCCCAAGGTCTCTTCACTAGCACCGTAATCAACCCCACTTGAGTGCTAGCCATTCACCTTTCTGAGCCATAGCACAATATCAGGCATCCTATGTGGCTGAGGTCATCACTTCCTCACACCTTCGTCGGTGTCTACGGTTTCTTGCTGCTTCTCCTGCCTGTCATTGGCCGGTCACAAGCAGAAGACTCCGCCCCCTCTAGTCTCTGCAAGTCTTCAGCTGTCTCCTCACAGTCACTGACTGCAGTCGCAAGCAGGAGAGGAGACCCGGACAAATTCCCGCTACTGTCTACACAGATCTGTCCCGCTCTCCTCTCCTCCTCTTCCTACCAACAGCTCTCATTGAAATTTTGCTTGATTTTCCAGACCTTATTTTGACTCCCATTGTTTCCTGTTAACTACCATTTACCTTTCCTTATTACATTTTGAACTGAGGAAAGGGCAACTTGAAACCATTTGCTGTCTTTTTATAGCTCTCTCCTGCTTTGTGGATCTCCACCATTTTCATTTTCAGAGTGCTAGGCAGCTGCTTAGAAGAACCCATAGCTGCTGTTTTTTTTGCACAAGGTTAGAGGAGGCTGAGTTTTTACAGTCACATGAAAAAGTTCGGGCACCCCTCTTAATCTTACTCTTTTTTTTTTTTTTTTTCTTTCAAATTGTTTTTTTGCAACAGCTATTTCAGTGTGATATATGTAATAACTGATGGACACAGTAATATTTCAGGATTGAGATGAGGTTATTGTACTATCCGAAATTTGAAATATGCATTATTTAAAAAACTGACAGGTGCAAAAGTATGGGCACCTCAACAGAAAAGTGACATTAATATTTAGTAGATCCACCTTTTGCAAAAATAACAGCCTCTAGTCACTTCCTGTAGCTGTTAATGAGTTCCTGGATCCTGGATGAAGTTATTTTTGACCATTCCTCTTTACAAAACAATTCCAGTTCAATTAAGTTTGATGGTCGCCGAGCATGGACAGCCCGCTTCAAACCATCCCACAGATGTTCAATGATATTCAGGTCTGGGGACTGGGATGGCCATTCCAGAACATTGTAATTGTTCCTCTGCATGAATGCCTGAGTAGATTTGGAGGGGTGCTTTGGATCATTGTCTTGCTGAAAGATCCATCCCCGGCGTAACTTCAACTTCGACACTGATTCTTGAACATTATTCTCAAGAATCTGCTGATACTGAGTGGAATCTTTGTTTCATCAGTCCACAGGACCTTCTTCCAAAATGAAACTGGCTTGTCCAAATGTGCTTTTGCATACCTCAGGCGACTCTGTTTGTGGCGTGCATGCAGAAACGACTTCTTTCGCATCACTCTCCCATACAGCTTCTCCTTGTGCAGTGTGCGCTGTATTGTTGACCGATGCACAGTGACACCATCTGCAGCAAGGTGATGCTAAAGGACTTTGGAGGTGGTCTGTGGATTGTTCTTGACTGTTCTCACCATTCTTCTTCTCTGCCTTTCTGATATTTTTGTTGGCCTGCCACTTCTGGCCTTTACAAGAGCTGTCCTTGTGGTCTTCCATTTCCTTACTATGTTCCTCGCAGTGGAAACTGACAGGTTAAATCTCTGAGACAACTTTTTGTATCCTTCCCCTGAAAAACTATGTTGAACAATCTTTTTTTCAGATCATTTGAGAGCTGTTTTGAGGAGCCCATGATGCCATTCCTCAGAGAAGATGCAACTAGGGGAACAACTTGCAAGTGGACACCTGAAATAGCTTTTCTCATGATTGGATACACTGGGCTATGAAGTACAAAGCTCAATGAGGTTACCAAACCAATTTAGTGCTTCAGTAAGTAAGTAAAAAGTAGTTAGGAGTATTCAAATCATGAAAATCAGAAGGGTGCCCATACTTTGCCACCTGTCAAATTTTGAAATAATGCATATTTCACATTTTTGGTTAGTACAGTAAACCTCATTTCAAACCTGAAATATTACTGTGTCCATCAAGTTATTACATATATCACACTGAAATAGCTGTTGCAAAAAAACAATTTTAAACAAACAAAAAAAAAGAGTAAGATTAAGAGGGGTGCCCAAACTTTTTCATATGACTGTATAAAGCTGTGAAATCTGCATCACCTTGTTTTTCCTAATGTTGATGGAGAACCAGCCATAAACCTAACAGGTGAAGAAGTATGGTCTGAAACCTTGGTCAAAATTATCTAAGCACACAAATCTCCAAGCGTGCCCAAACTTTTGAATCGGCCCATTACCTAAGCACACAATTCTCCAAGGGTGCCCAAACCTTTGAATCGGCCCATTATCTAACCCAGGGGTCTCAAACACGCGGGCCGCATGGGGCCCCTGGGGCTTCTCAGTGTGGCCCCCGACACCGTGGACAGTGAATCATGCCAGCGGTCCTGTGCAGGGGGCCGCAGCGATACTGATGTATTATTACTTCTGGCCCCTTCATTGACAGTTCACTGCCGCTCGCTCTGCTGCTTGCTCTGTGCCCTGCAAGTTCAATGCAAGCCACCAGCCAATGAGAGGCGTATGACGTCACCTGCGGGCCTCTCATTGGTTGACAGCTTGCATAGGGCGCAGAGCGAGCGGCAGAGCGAGCGGTAGTGACAATGAAGGGGTCGAAAGTAATAATACAGCAGTATCGAGGTGGCCCCCTGCACAGAACCGCCGGCTAGGTTAGCTTTACAAAAGAGTCTGTGTCTGTGAGTTAATGTGTCTGAGCCTGAGTGTGAGTGCGTCTGAGCCTGAGTGTGAGTGCATCTGAGCCTGAGTGTGAGTGCATCTGAGCCTGAGTGTGAGTGCGTCTGAGCCTGTGAGTGCGTCTGAGCCTGTGAGTGCATCTGAGCCTGAGAGTGCGTCTGAGCCTGAGCCTGTGAGTGCATCTGAGCCTGCGTGTGAGTGCGTCTGAGCCTGAGTGTGAGTGCATCTGAGCCTGAGTGTGAGTGCATCTGAGCCTGAGTGTGAGTGCATCTGAGCCTGAGTGTGAGTGCGTCTGAGCCTGTGAGTGCGTCTGAGCCTGTGAGTGCATCTGAGCCTGAGAGTGCGTCTGAGCCTGTGAGTGCGTCTGAGCCTGAGCCTGTGTGTGCGCCTGCGCCTGTGAGTGCGCCTGTGTCTGCGCCTGAGCCTGTGAGTGCGCCTGAGCATGAGTGTGCCTGTGTCTGCGCCTGAGCCTGTGAGTGCGCCTGCCTCTGCGCCTGAGCGTGCGCCTGTGTCTGCGCCTGAGCCTGTGAGTGCACCTTTGTCTGCGCCTGAGCCTGTGAGTGCGCCTGTGTCTGAGCCTGTGAGTGCGCCTATGTCTAAGCCTGCGAGTGTGTCTGAGCGTGAGTGTGTCTGAGACTGTGAGTGTGAGTGAGTGAATGTGTGTGTGTGTGTGTAAAAAGAAGGTAGACCAGGTTGGGGACATCACTACAAAAGGGGATCAGGATGGGGATATTAGTACAAGAAAGGGACCAAGATGGGGACATTACTACAAGAAGGGGATAAGGATTTGGACAGTACCACATTGAGCAAAAAGTTCTGGTATTACTAAAAATGTCACTTAGTCCTACAAGCAATGTGGCTCCCCGCTAAAAAATTTTTTCTATGTGCGGCCCACCAAGCCAGCCGAGTTTGAGATGCCTGATCTAAGCACACAAATCTCCAAGGGTGCCCAAACTTTTGAATCGGCCCATTTTTCTTTTTGTAATTTTTAAAATGTTAAAGATGAACATTTCATAAGATATCATTTCACCTTCAACTTGTTTAAAGGTAATCTGTCAGCAGGTTTTTGTTACCTCATCTGACAGCAATATAAAGTTGGCAAATAAACCCAGAATCCCACAGTATGTGACATAGATTATTGGCTTTAGCCGTTCTAACACTATCAAAGCAATTAATTTTAGTAATGTAGCACAGCTTGGAGACTTGCCCTGCCGACACCAGGCTCAAGATTGTGCATTGAAAGTGAGCAGGAGGCGTGTCACACTGCTGTGCATGTGACAAAGTGGTTATATAGTGATAATCAATGGGTGATAATACCTTTAGGTTAAGTAAACAATAGCACAGAGTCTGATAAGAAAGGCACAGTTGATTCTTCTTTTTTAATCCTTATAGCATACTGTCCTCAGCTTACATAGCAAAATCCTGTTTACAGATTCCCTTTAACTGTGCACAATAACTTGAATTTTGACCAGGGATGTCCAAAATTTTGCATGCCACCAGTGTCGGTTTGGCCTGCCGGGGAACCGAGTCATCCCCAGGCGCGCCCCATGTCCCATGGCTGTTCCCTTTGCCCCGCCCCTATATCCCCCCGGGCTGAACAAAGAGGGTCCGAGCATGGCCAGCCTTTGCGATGGGTGAGTGATGCGGTTGCACAGGGCGCTCCCAGCCCTGTTCACTGTGAGGGTGTGCTACAAGAGGTCAGCAATTCGAAAACATACTACTGTGTCCGCCGGTCTAACAGCGCTGTGTCTGTTAGCCGACAGCAGACTTTGGTGGGAGCAGCCGCAGGGAGACTGTGATACTAACTTTCTGTCTCCTGCGGGCCTCTCTCACCCTCCTTCTGAAGCCTGGAGCCGGTGCCATGACTACAAGCAGTGTGAGTGGAGATTCAATCAGTGACCCTGTGTGTCTAGTCTAGTCACTTTCCCCACCTGGTAATACAGCTCCTGGTAGGCCCGGAGACTGATAATCCTCACCAGGGAGGAGATGCCTAATTGGCCGGTATGATACCTGTGTATTGAGCTATGTAGCAGTGAGTCCCACTCTCTGCAGGTCCTGTCATCTTTGCTGTGCAGAGCAGGGCTCACTGCAGGACCGCCTCTCTCTCTATGCAGTCATTCACTTGCCCTCTACACAAGGCAGCTCCAGAGGACCAAGGATAGCTGTTATCTTAATTACAGACAAACAACTGGCTAGAAAGCTCAATACCAGACCAGGATGGCTAAGGAAGAGCACAAGACTCTACAGCCCATATCATGTGAATGACATAGACCCTGACAAGTATAGCCTGGGCACTAGAGGATGTCACAGCTGTAGGGGTAATACAGGGTAGATGGGGACATTGCTGATTTGCCATTGACTGCTTATTTAGCTTCCTCTGTTCAGTGCCTCCTTTATACACAATATTAATTTATTGCTCCTTTTTGTCCTTATTTTCATGCCATGTTTCTATCATTTTCATGTTACATTTAGTCATTACCACTTTATTATTCTTCTACTATGTATAGGAGTATTCTGCAGCAGGTGCAGAGTGTATAATGAGGTTCTACAGCAGCAGAATTATGCATTATGATGTTCTGCAGCAGCTCATATATATTACCAGGTTCTGCAGCAGCGGAGTATTGTTGTGATGTTCTGCAGCCGTTGAGCAGTGTATTATGTGGCTCTGCAATAGCTGAGGTGTCTAAGACTATGTGCTCACGGTCCGGAGGATGCAGCTTATTTGGACCTGAGGGAACCCACGGGTGGCCACAGGGAGACCGCAGCCGACTTGTACTCACCATGTGCGGCGGGTGAAAGACGATTTCTCTCAATAACAGCTTCCAACTCTGCAGCATGAAATGGACATGCTACGGAGGAGCAGACACTGCACTGCAGCTGAAAACATGCTGTAGTAAGGAACAGCATAGTGAGGATGGGATTTCTAGAAATCCCATCCACTATGCTGCTACTGTGCTAGGCAGCGCTTTAGACGCAGTGGCAAGTTGCTGCGCCCAAAATGCTGTGTATCCTTACCATGAGTATGCAGCCTTAGTATGAGATTCTGCAGCAGCTGAGGTGTATTGTGGGGTTGTGCAACAGCTGAGGTGTGTTGTGAGATTCTGCAGCAGCTGAGGTGCGTATTATGAGGTTCTGCAGCAGCAGAGTTCTGTATTAAGAGGTTATGTAGCAGCTGAGATGTATATTACCAAGTTCTGTAGCAGCGATGTTGTGTTATGATGTTCTGCAACAGCTGAGATGTGTATTGTGCAGCTGTACAACAGCTAAGGTGTCTTAGTATGATGTTATGCAGCAGCTGAGGTGTATTGTGAAGTTCTGCAGCAGCTGATGTGTATTGTGAGGTTCTGCAGCAGCTGAGGTGTGTATAATGAGTTTCTTCAGCAGTGGAGTTGTGTATTATGAGGTTTTGAAACAGCTGAGATGTATATTACCAGGTTCTGAAATAGAATTAATGGCTGTAAATAGACATCATTTAGTGCACGGGCAAACTACTCCAGAACAATATGCACACTTTAAAAGGAATAAGTGTATACATGCCCATTAAGTATAAAACACCACTGAGTCCACACGAGTGTTCAATGCAATAAAAGTGAGTTTTATTTTATTACATGATATACTCATTCCTTTCAAAGTGTGCATATTACCAGGTTATGCAGCAGCTGAGTTGTTGTATTATGATGCTCTGCAGCAGCTAAGGTGTACATTATGTGGCTCTGTAACATTTGAAGTGTCCTAGGCCTATTTTACACATCCTTGCAAAACACGGCGTGTGAGACAAGGCCATTTTTGAAGGGGGGAGGGACATGTATCCATGTGTCACATATGTGACACATTAGTGTGCTGTCTGTGTGATATCCGTGGACAGTACACAGACAGCCTGTCATTCTACACTCACCTGCCTCCAGCGCCGCTGCTCCTCTCACTTCTGGTCTGCTGCTTGGCTCAGTGCAGTGAATATTATATTAGGGGACATTATTACTGCTGTAATATTATTTACTTTTCAGAATACTGATTTCTATGAGGGGTATAAAAGGAGGGTCTTGTTACAGTGCAAGGTGGCACTATGCCACTTTTTTTGTCATCTGATGTAGTGTTGAAATCTTGGGAAAAGTGGGGAATGTGCTCTGGAAGTGATCAGTTATGGCCACTTTACACACGGCTACATTTCTAGCTTATCCACAGGTAACTTACTGGCTGCAGTGAAATCATGTAGACATTATTCCATTTGTACATAGCAACAAGACAGAACCATGTCTCCATGATTTCACTGCAGCCAGTAAGTTACCTGTGGATAAGCTAGAAATGTAGCCGCGTGTAAAGTGGCCATTATAGATAACTACTATTTTCTGCAGGGATGAGGCCTGGCTAGAAGAGATGATATCGGTCCAGATGAAGAAGAAAAGTGAAAATGAATGACTTCACCTAGAGAAATCACTGGTGAGTATGTGTATTACCTATACACATATACTATACACTACGGTATATACTGAGCTCCTATGTATAGTATCACCAGTGATCACTGTACTACTTGTACACTAGACTTTATATACAGATCTCCTGTGTATAATGTCACTGATAATCACTGTATTACCTGTATACTGACCCAATGTACAGAACTCTTTTTTAATCTTCATAATTGCAGTATCATTGGTCACTATGTAGTGGCATTATTTGCTCTGGTCATGTTGTGGCGGTAGTTGTTCCTTTTATGTGGCATTAATTGGTCAGTATATGGTGGTAATATGTCATCTTGTCATTGTAGTAGTATTTGATCACTATGTGGTGGTATTATGTCCTCTGTTCATGGTGTGGCATTGTTTGTCCCTTGTATGTGGCATTATTCGGTCACTATGTGGTGGTAATATGTCCTCTGGTCATGGTTTGGTGGTATTTCCCCTTTTATGTGGTATTGTTAGCCTTGGTATGGTGTATTGTGGTCAGTCATTTGTTTTTTTTGTTGATATCAATAAGGGGAAAATTCTTCATTTCCAATAGATATTAAATACTTGGATGTTTAACCCCTCCCTGTCCTGTGACTATTACACAGCAGCAGAGATGCACTTACAGAGGTCTTTTGGAGAATGCAAGTAATCATTTCTTCTAAGGCCACATTCACACATTGAGCATTTGGTGAGGTTTTCACCTTAGTATTTGTAAGACAAAACAAGGAGTGGGTGAAAAATACAGAAAAATATTTCTGATTGTTCCACTCCTGGTGTTGTCTTACAAATACTGAGGTAAAAATCTCACCAAATACTCTACTCAGTGTGTGTACATAGCCAAAAGATAGGTGATGGTCTGACTGCAGAATGTGCAACTTTTCTCCCCATAACATGTCAAAAAATAGAAGAACATCCAGCACAGAATCCTGAGATATAAATCCTTACAAATTCATTTTGTTAGAAAAGAAACAACAAAACACACACATTAAACACATTAAAAACTTCTTTTTTAAAGGCGGTCTTTAGTCATAGGACTGTTTTCTCCCCATTAGACTGGAGCTCATGTACAACTCTCGCCCACTCATCCACTCATTCCCTCAGTGGCTGTGAGTGCTGTGTTTGGCTTTTTCTGGAAGCCCCAATGATGATGGATGGAGCTGTGCTCACAACATAACCGGACACTGCAGTTTATAATGGGGATAAAAGCTCCACATTCCTCCGACTTTGTGGCTTCCACTGGTCGGATTGCACCGACCAATTATCACCTTCCGAACCTGTGGATCGCTGATAACTTGTTTTCACCAAAGAATCCCTTTAATGCAAACTACAGTAATTGTATATCATAGTTCTGGTGAGCGCACAGTAATGTGCAGGAACCACCAATATAATGGGTATAACGGCCAACAGGTATTTATATATAGCTGATGGGGTGGGTGGCATGTCACTGTATATAAGAAATCTGTGTATTTTACAGGGAATATTCTTACCATCTACAATGCTTCCAGCTTTTGTATCTTTTTTCTTTAGTTTCTTTTTTGAGATTTTCTGAAAGGGTGCAAATTCAACAACCGCTGGATACTCCTGGCCTAGGGAAGAGTAGTATAGGTGTATTAGAATGGCAGAGAACAATATACTTTACAGTTTAGCCTGCAAGAGGTAGAGATTATAATAGACTCATGTACTGTATAATCTCCAGAATTTACCTGACTGCAACATGTTACAGGATTATTCCCACATCAGCCTTTCACGGTTGAGATTGAAGTAATTCTGGCCTTGCTCTAACCACTGAAAAAGGAGCTACGGAGACAGCCAAGAGATATTGCAGTTTCCATAACTCTAATAGAAATACATGGGAATTATGGATAGAGATGAGCCGCCACCTCGGTGTTCGAATTCGATTCGATTCGTCGAATCGACGGGGTGTTCGACGAATGTTCGTCGAATGCTCGACGAACACCGTCGAACACCCCGGAAAATGAACAATCCGGGCTTGTGGGGCTTTTTCACTTTCACAATGTATATACATACATTGTGGAAGTGAAATAAAGTCAAATAAAGTGTTAAAAATAAAAAAAATTATGTATGCTCACCTGTCCGCGGTCCACCGAAGCCTCCGGTATGGTGCTGTGTCTTCCAGGACCTGTGGTGACGTCAGTTCTCGCGGGAACTCTGGTCACATGACCGGAGTTCCGCGAGAACATGACGTCACCACAGTTCCTGGAAGCACAGGACCTTGCCGGAAAGCTTAAAATAGATATTTTTATGATTCGGACCCTTTCTTTAAGTAAAAGTTACTTAAAGAAAGGGTCCGAAACATAAAAATATCTATTTTAAGCTTTCTGGCAAGGTCCTGTGCTTCCAGGACCTGTGGTGACGTCACGTTCTCGCGGGAACTCCGGTCAAGTGACCGGAGTTCCCGTGAGAACGTGACGTCAGCACAGGTCCTATTAGCAATAGGACCTTGCCGGAAAGCTTAAAATAGATATTTTTATGATTCGGACCCTTTCTTTAAGTATGACCGGAGTTCGCGCGAGAACATGACGTCACACAGGTCCTAGAAGCCGCAGGACCTTGCCGGAGGCTTCGGTGGACCGCGGACAGGTGAGCATTGATTATATATTTTTTTTTTTAACACTTATTAGCTGTTTATTTTGGCCGAAAATGCGGCAGATGCGGTTTTCTGACCGCATCTGCCGCATTTTCGAACCAAAAATCGAAACATGTTCGATATTCGCCGAATTTGAACCAAATTGTTCGAATTCGGCAAATGACTCGTATAGCGCCAAAATCAACTCGAATTTGAGATTGGCGAACTATTCAAATCGAACATCGCTCATCTCTAATTATGGACACAGCATATAGTTGCTCAGCTGCTCCCAGATGATTCCATAGCTCCACTTCCAGTATTCAGAACATGACCACAGTTATTCCAGTTAAAGCCTTTTATGACCCTTCAATAAGTCTACATGTAAAAGTTTAGATGACCCTTTACAAGATGGCCTAAAAATCTTCCCATCAGCAAGGATAGGTAGTAATCACTTATCTTAGTGTTTTGTGGTGTTTTTTTATTCACATTAACAAGTAAAAAGAAAACAAATTAAATGAAGTATTAGCAATGTGTATTAAAAATAGTTTACAAAAAAGTCCTAGAACAGAAAAGAAAAAGAAATAATGGTGAAAATCACCAAGTCCAAGGAAAATCTGCCTTTCACACATTCATAGTTTGCATCAGATTTGTTGCAGTGCACAGAGAAACAATATTTATGAGTAAAGCCCCCGTCACACTAAGCGAGATCGCTAGCGAGATCTCTGATACGTCACAGTTTTTGTGACGCAACAGCGACCTCGCCAGCGATCTCACTCTATGTGACAAGTAGCAGCGACCAGGCCCCTGCTGTGAGATCGCTGATCGTGTTGGAATGTTCTGGACCATTTTTTGATCATCGGACTCCCACTGGGCAGCGTGCATCGGTGTGTTTGACAGGGACAACGACCAACGACATCAATAATACAGGTCTGAGTGACAGGGTAGCGACCACGTAGCGACGCTCCAGCAATCCCTGCCAGGTCGTATCGTTGTCAAGGATAGCTGGTGCATCGCCAAGTGTAACGGGGCCTTAAATCTCCCCTAAGGGCTCGGACACACTCATCAGAGTTTCACTGAGGAGACTCTGAAAGGGCTGGAGCAGTGACCCTGAACGGCTTCTCCCTGTCTGGACGGGGCTGTAGGCTGCTTGTGTTTTTGTGCAGCTCCAGACTCCCTGTCCAGAGAGGGAGAGGCCGTTCTGGGTCACTGCTCCAGCCTTTTCAGAGTCTCTTCAGTGAAACTCTGATATAACTAGGAAAGTGTGTCCAAGCCCTAATACAACAAAACACTATAATTGAACAAATTGATCACAAGTAACAGACTGTTAAGGTACCGTCACACACGGCAATATTGCTAGCAATTTCACTGGCAAATTGCTGATTACTGTGAAATCATGGACACATTGTTCTATTTAGTTGCCGGGTACAAATGGAACAATGTGTCCATGATTTCACAGCAACCAGCAAATTGCCAGTGAAATTGCTAGCAATATTGCCGCGTGTGACAGTACCTTTAGGTGAAAGGAGGAAAGACTGATACAACAGGGAAAAGATATGCTGGAATGTGCACGAGTCTGCAAATAAATATCTTGTGATGTCTCTTGTGCTTGGCCTCATCATACAGTGAAGAGTATACTGATTCATCTGCTAATACTATCTAATGATATAGTGTGTGTATCACTATAAAAAAAGAATACATTTCTAACCTTTGCTGTCAATGAATATAAAGCCATCAAATCTGTCTCTGAAGAGAATAATGTCTTCTGGGTTTCTAAAGTTTATGTAGGCTCTTGAGAAGAGATGTGGATATAGACTACAAGGGAAACAAAGTAATTTAAGACAAAAATTAGAGAGTACTGTACATACATCAGTATTAGGCAAGCTTTTATATATGGGCAACATGGTGGCTCAGTGATTAGCACTGCAGCCTTGCAGCACTGAGGTCCTGGGTTCAAATCCCACCAAGGTCGACATCTGCAAGGAGTTTGTATGTTCTCCCCGTGTCCAAAGACATACCCATAGGGAATTTATATTGTAAGTCCCAATGAGGAGAGTGATGATGTTGAGGTCTGTAAAGTACTGAAGAATTAATGGTGCTTCATGCGCAAATAAGATTTCTCACTTCACACCCAAAAACTTAGATGTGTGTTATCTTCATTTTATGTGACCTACCAACATAAACTAGTAAGTATTTGTGAAGTGTAAAGGAAATAAAACGAGGTTCTGAATATTTTACAAATATGCATCTTACGGTTTTGAAGATTAGGATGGGGTCAGCACCACCTTGCAGCGTCTCCCATACAGCCTGGGGAGATTTCACCGCTGCCTGCAAGCTTTCAGCCCTTGGCTATGGAGGATGATGAGGAGGGTCCTCCCTGCTGCACCGCTCTGCACGCTCTGGTGCTCACTCCCAAAAGTCCGATACGTCACATCCAGTTTTGTATTATAGGAGAAGAAAAAGAAGTCGCACTCAGAGCTTCTATAAACAGCGGTTCTTTATTGTGCTTCAGTGCACACAGCAGGTGGTGGCATGTGGGTGGGAGGACAGGGAACACGACGTTTCGCGCCGTATAAGGCGCTTCAGCAGGTTAGTCCTCAGAGTGTATTGTTGCACTAGGCAACTTATACACCCCCACTGATGACGTCACAAACTTAATTAGTGAACATGTGTGAAGTTAAGATTATGGAGCTGAAACCAAAACAGCTCTTAAAGTGACAGTGCAATTAAGTGATCAAAGTGCATTACATACATACAGTACAGTACTATGTGCTTACAATATATACAATAAAAACCTTTTTACTCACAACCACAGGTTAAAAATATTTTTTCCAGTCATAGGCCAGTACACTACTCGACTTACCCTCTTCTCTTTCCTGATAATAAGTTTAATACCTATTCATCGGGATCACTATACTGATACCCTCGGGCTAGCTTAGGGGATCCTCTTATATTTACATTTCCCCATTTCTAACCAGGGGTGAACCTGTTAAGTTCTCATTAAACATAGGGGACTGAGCACAAGACCTTCACAGTCATCCAAACAGAGAGTTCTCATCAAACATAAGGGACTGAGCACAAGACCTTCACAGCTATCCAAGCATAGAGAACCATGAAATTAGTTATCAGATCAGTATACAGAGTTGTGCCCCTTGCAGATTCAAGTATTCACTAACCTAAATCAACAGTACCTCATTACCCAAATCCAATTACCCATAACTGAACCTTACAAAAATACAGCAAGATCGTTCTTATCATTAAGTCCAGCCTGGCTCTGCGCCCTCAATTTTATTATCCACGCTGCCTCATTCTGCAACAACATTTTATGTAGGTTACCCCCAGATGGTGGTAACATTACCCTTTCCAAGCCGAAGAATCTTAATACAGAGGAATCCCCTCCATGCTCAGCCCTGACATGCTCTATCAACTGGGGGGAACCAACTCCTGTAGTTATTGACCTAACGTGCTCTTTAAAGCGTATGTAAAGGCAATGTATCGTTTTTCCAACATAGAAGCGACCACAATCACAGACCACGGCATACACCACAAATTTGGTTTTGCAAGAAATAAATTCTTTCACGTTATGCATAATATGCCCTATCTGCACCGGATTGGTCGTAACGTGTTTGTCGCAAACGGAACAATTCCCACATTTAAAATTTCCTACTGGACAGCCTCTCTCTAACCAAGTTTTTTCTGCAGTAAACCGTCTCCGTACTATCATATCATCAATATTTCTGCATCGTCTATGCGTTACCAGGGGTTTTCTCAAAGCGACCTCCTTAAGATGTTTATCGCTTTCTATCATGTACCAGTTTCTAGATATGGCCGTTTTTATAGCCCTATCCATAGGTCCAAATTTGAAGTTGAATATGAACCTCTTCTCCTTTTTTCTCTCTTTTTTACTCCCTACGGTCTTTCTCCAACCCTCCTTCCAGATATCATCAACCTTTACCACGGCCTCCTCTACCAAATCATCAGGGTACGCTCTCTCTCTAAGACGTTTCTTTAACTCCTGGACCTGTTCTCTATATCTATCATCTTCGTTATTATTTCTTCTCAAACGCATTACCTGATTGAATGGCAAAGCTTTTTTAACGTGAAAGGGGTGATTACTCTCATAATGGAGTACGGAGTTAGTAGCTGTTTTTTTCCGATAATTTTCAGTGATGATCCTTCCATCTCTGATCGTAACTTTCACGTCCAGAAACTCCAGAACATCTCCGCCTAGCACTGAGGAGAATTTCATGTTCATCTCATTTTCACTGTTCAAGTAGTTAACAAACTCCAAGAATACCTCCTCTCCGCCATCCCACACCAAGAAACCATCATCCACGTACCGATAATAGGTTTTAATAAATTTTAGGTACGGATTTTGTGATGAATAGATATATTTATTTTCAAAAAAGCCCAGAAAAATATTTGCCAGGGTGCAGGCCACTGGTGTACCCATCGCGGTCCCAACGCGCTGGGTAAACCACTGGTTCCCAAACTTGAAAGAGTTGTTAGTTAATACAAACTCCAGGGCTTCCAGAATGAAGTCCTGCAATTCCTTGGGTTTATCAGTAGCCTTCAAAGTTTCCCTCACAGCATCAATGGCGAGTTTCTGTGGAATCCTGGTATATAGATTATCCACGTCGATTGACGCCAATTTAAATCCAATCTGCCAATCCATACCTCCCAGTAGCTCTATAAAAGCGCTAGTGTCTCTTAAATAAGAGGGGATTTCCTTCATCAGAGGACGCAACTGCCAGTCGAGCCATCGTGAGAGTGGTTCAGTAATTGAACCTGACTCCTGACAATTTGTAAGGGATAAAAAGGACTATGACACAGGCCACATTTTCAACTGGGTGAAGCAAAATACTGCTTTTGAAGGCAGGAGAAAACGTATGTATATGAGGAGAAACACCACAAATAAGAATTCTGATTCAAAGAAGAAAAATAAGAACAAGAAAGGATTCTGGACCACTGATTCGGACTCTAGTGGTTCTGAGGCCGTGGCCGGTCGTTCTATACCATCAGGACGCACTTGCATGGATGATCGTAACCCTACCCCGGTGGTCCCTTTAGGAGGAAGACTAGGAGGGGGAGGGGGAGGAGGAGGGGAGTGGGTAACCCAGGGCAACAAGAGAAAACAGGTGTCATGGAATTAACCCCCTCAGTGCCCTCTGATAATACGACTGTGATCAACCTGACTGATAAATCTCTGTCTGTACATTTGATATCTGCCCTTAAAAAGGGTCTTAATTACTGCATTCCTGAGAGTTTTAATTTTGTTGATTTTAGGGTAGATCTGTATAAGTCAACCAGGAAATTACATCTGTATAAGCATTTTGAAAGCCAGAAAGAATTAGGTGGAAAAGAAAAAAACTGTAAATCTAATAAAATTGGACCTTTGGGGTTCAACCCCCTCAAGTCCAATCTGAACGAAATTGAAAATGACGCAAGGACGTTGGTGAGTATCACTAGTAAAAACACAGTGGAGGCTCCCATAGTCTCAAAAACAAATGAGGGACCCTTCACGGGAGGTCTGAAGTCAACCTTCTTCCCCCTACTGTCCAGGGTAATGTGATTGATCTATTTCAGGATCAGGTGGCCAGGGAGGTTGAATCATTGATTTATTCTGAGACCGCAAAAAATCTATCTAAAAAGGAATGGGAAGCTCTCAAAGAATTGAGAACATGGGAGGACGTTATAGTCCGAAAGGCAGATAAAGGGGGTAATGTAGTCTTGTTGAAAAAAACTGAGTATGTAGCAGAAGCATATAGACAGTTGGCTGATGAGGTTACTTATCAACCCCTCACATTCGATCCTACACCAAGGACCAAAATAAAATTAAGATCTATGCTAAGCAGAGCAATTTGCTCGGGTGCGTTGACTGCAAAAGAAGCCGAGAAGGTGTTCCCTGAGTTTCCGTGTAAAGCTCACTGGTACTACCTGCCAAAAATCCACAAATCATTGGACGCACCGCCAGGTCGACCGATCGTGTCAGGAGTAGGTTCAATTACTGAACCACTCTCACGATGGCTCGACTGGCAGTTGCGTCCTCTGATGAAGGAAATCCCCTCTTATTTAAGAGACACTAGCGCTTTTATAGAGCTACTGGGAGGAATGGATTGGCAGGTTGGATTTAAATTGGCGTCAATCGACGTGGATAATCTATATACCAGGATTCCACAGAAACTCGCCATTGATGCAGTGAGGGAAACTTTGAAGGCTACTGATAAACCCAAGGAATTGCAGGACTTCATTCTGGAAGCCCTGGAGTTTGTATTAACTAACAACTCTTTCAAGTTTGGGAACCAGTGGTTTACCCAGCGCGTTGGGACCGCGATGGGTACACCAGTGGCCTGCACCCTGGCAAATATTTTTCTGGGCTTTTTTGAAAATAAATATATCTATTCATCACAAAATCCGTACCTAAAATTTATTAAAACCTATTATCGGTACGTGGATGATGGTTTCTTGGTGTGGGATGGCGGAGAGGAGGTATTCTTGGAGTTTGTTAACTACTTGAACAGTGAAAATGAGATGAACATGAAATTCTCCTCAGTGCTAGGCGGAGATGTTCTGGAGTTTCTGGACGTGAAAGTTACGATCAGAGATGGAAGGATCATCACTGAAAATTATCGGAAAAAAACGGCTACTAACTCCGTACTCCATTATGAGAGTAATCACCCCTTTCACGTTAAAAAAGCTTTGCCATTCAATCAGGTAATGCGTTTGAGAAGAAATAATAACGAAGATGATAGATATAGAGAACAGGTCCAGGAGTTAAAGAAACGTCTTAGAGAGAGAGCGTACCCTGATGATTTGGTAGAGGAGGCCGTGGTAAAGGTTGATGATATCTGGAAGGAGGGTTGGAGAAAGACCGTAGGGAGTAAAAAAGAGAGAAAAAAGGAGAAGAGGTTCATATTCAACTTCAAATTTGGACCTATGGATAGGGCTATAAAAACGGCCATATCTAGAAACTGGTACATGATAGAAAGCGATAAACATCTTAAGGAGGTCGCTTTGAGAAAACCCCTGGTTACGCATAGACGATGCAGAAATATTGATGATATGATAGTACGGAGACGGTTTACTGCAGAAAAAACTTGGTTAGAGAGAGGCTGTCCAGTAGGAAATTTTAAATGTGGGAATTGCTCCGTTTGCGACAAACACGTTACGACTAATCCGGTGCAGATAGGGCATATTATGCATAACGTGAAAGAATTTATTTCTTGCAAAACCAAATTTGTGGTGTGTGCCGTGGTCTGTGATTGTGGTCGCTTCTATGTTGGAAAAACGATACGTTGCCTTTACATACGCTTTAAAGAGCACGTTAGGTCAATAACTACAGGAGTTGGTTCCCCCCGGTTGATAGAGCATGTCAGGGCTGAGCATGGAGGGGATTCCTCTGTATTAAGATTCTTCGGCTTGGAAAGGGTAATGTTACCACCATCTGGGGTAACCTACATAAAATGTTGTTGCAGAATGAGGCAGCGTGGATAATAAAATTGAGGGCGCAGAGCCAGGCTGGACTTAATGATAAGAACGATCTTGCTGTATTTTTGTAAGGTTCAGTTATGGGTAATTGGATTTGGGTAATGAGGTACTGTGGATTTAGGTTAGTGAATACTTGAATCTGCAAGGGGCACAACTCTGTATACTGATCTGATAAGTAATTTCATGGTTCTCTATGCTTGGATAGCTGTGAAGGTCTTGTGCTCAGTCCCTTATGTTTGATGAGAACTCTCTGTTTGGATGACTGTGAAGGTCTTGTGCTCAGTCCCCTATGTTTAATGAGAACTTAACAGGTTCACCCCTGGTTAGAAATGGGGAAATGTAAATATAAGAGGATCCCCTAAGCTAGCCCGAGGGTATCAGTATAGTGATCCCGATGAATAGGTATTAAACTTATTATCAGGAAAGAGAAGAGGGTAAGTCGAGTAGTGTACTGGCCTATGACTGGAAAAAATATTTTTAACCTGTGGTTGTGAGTAAAAAGGTTTTTATTGTATATATTGTAAGCACATAGTACTGTACTGTATGTATGTAATCACTTTGATCACTTAATTGCACTGTCACTTTAAGAGCTGTTTTGGTTTCAGCTCCATAATCTTAACTTCACACATGTTCACTAATTAAGTTTGTGACGTCATCAGTGGGGGTGTATAAGTTGCCTAGTGCAACAATACACTCTGAGGACTAACCTGCTGAAGCGCCTTATACGGCGCGAAACGTCGTGCCCCCCCGTCCTCCCACCCGCATGCCACCACCTGCTGTGTGCACTGAAGCACAATAAAGAACCGCTGTTTATAGAAGCTCTGAGTGCGACTTCTTTTTCTTCCCCTATAATACAAATATGCATCTTAAAATTGTGATTTGCTTTGTATTCAGCCTTACTCCCCCAAGCCATTACTTTGTGTGATGGACCAACTTTAAATGCAATTACTGTTGCAAGTCTTGGGTATGTCTCTGCCAGCTTTGCTCATCTAGAGGTTAAAATGTTTAACTATTCTTTACAAAATATCACTGGCTCAGTGAGATTGGATGGAGAGCGTCTGTGAACAGCAATTTTCATGTCTTGCCACAGATTTTCAATAGGATTTAGGTTTAGACTTTGGGCCATTCAAACACACTAATATGCTTTCATCTACGTAGCTCTGGCAGTATGTTTAGGGTCATTGTCTTACTTGAAAGTGAACCTACGCGCCATGCTAAAGTCTTCTGCAGGCTGTAAGGCCACATGCACAGGTTGAGTATTTGGTGAGTTTTTTTACCTCAGTATATGGATCAACAAGGATCACAAGAGCAGCCTCCTGGATTACAAACAGAGGAAGATATTAGCTGGATACCGCTTGTGGTCCATTACAACTCTCACATGAACATCCTAAGGAAAATTACCACTGATCTTCAACTCATATTCCACAAAGACTAAAAGTAATATTCTCAGAACTACCACTTCCCTACTACAAACAGCACCCAATTTGTGTCCTCACATCATCATCGGAGATGGGCCCATTCCCCTGTAACAGTAAGAAATGCAGGACCTGTACCCACATATCACCAACAGATACAGTCCACATAACCAACACAAGCCAGGACTATAAGATCATGAACGTCTTTTCATGTACATTCTCCAGTGTGGTATACATGATATAATGTACAAGGTGCAGTGCAGAGACATACATTGTATTGGGGAAACCAACAAAAACTACAAACAAGGTTAAACATATATAGAGATACGATAAAAAGTGATCTGGACACGCCTGTAGGAATACATTTCTCTACACCTGGACACAATATGGCAGTCTTAAAAGTGCTAATACTGAAATACTGAAAAGTCATTTTAAAGACGATAGAGAAAGAAAAATCTGGGAAATCAAGCTCATAAGAATGTTCCAATAATTAACAATCAGACTCAATTTAACACCTGGGTGCATGATTTATTATATGGACCCAGTTCACACCTCCGCAAGGTCTTCAGATCCTTAAAAAAAACACTTGCACCTCATCTGCATTTATAACAAAAACTTTAATTTGATTTCCTTGACCTATCTATATCAAGCATTATCTCATGTCCTGGTGTAATATCTATTTAAAGTGTAACCGCCATTTAAATGTTTGTTTAATAATGTAGAGCAATTGATATTAATAAACTTTCTAATATACTTCATTAGAAAATTCTGGATGGTTCCATTCATAAACCTTCCCGGTGTCCCTACTGCACTTTGTGTGAATTAGACATATATTTATTATCACTCAAATCGTCTTCTGTGATACGGGGCATGTAACCATATAGGGATAAAGGGGGCATGACCTAAATTTATGACTATAGCTGATGAGCAAACAATGTATAAGATTAAGCTGAGCTAACAGCACAGTTGCTAAGCAATATCAGAGTTCAGGATCAAGTCAAACGCCTCAGACGTTTATGTGCCAAGGAAAGATCTATCACAATCTCTTTTGCCGTTATTCTGCTATCACGTTGCACTGCTCCCTATCAGCTGCTGGCCACCCCCACACAGCCATAAAAAGCAGTTTTTAAAATAGCACAGAAATATGTGAGAAAACTGAATTAGTCCTTACCGGTAATTCCTTTTCTTTGGGGCCTTCCACGACCGCATTGGAGGATGTCGTCCACGCCCTATTGGGGGACAGGAACACAGGGAGGTTAAAAAGCCCCTCCCCTTCCTCAGTACTCCAGTGTTTACCAAAATCACCCTTAGCCATGGATTACCTGATACAAACCGGATCCAAACACCAACAAGGGGGGAAAACTGATGCTGTCGTGGAAGGCTCCAAGAAAAGGAATTACCGGTAAGGACTACCGTATATACTCGTGTATAAGCCGACCCGTGTATAAGCCGACCCCTCTACTTTTGCCCCCAAAACCTAGGAAAAACCTATTGACTCGTGTATAAGCCGAGGGTGGACCTCAGCACAGGTATACAGCCCCAGCAGTGTGGTATACAGGCCTCCCCAGTGGTATATACAGGCTCCAGCAGTGTTACAGCAGCAGCCCCAGAGGTATATATAGCAGCAGCCCCAGTGGTATATATAGCAGCAGCCCCAGAGGTATATATAGCAGCAGCCCCAGAGGTATATATAGCAGCAGCCCCAGAGGTATATATAGCAGCAGCCGCAGTGGTATATATAGCAGCAGCCCCAGAGGTATATACAGCAGCAGCCCCAGTGGTATATATAGCAGCAGCCCCAGTGGTATATATAGCAGCAGCCCCAGAGGTATATATAGCAGCAGCCCCAATGGTATATACAGCAGCAGCCCCAGAGGCATATACAGCAGCAGCCCAGTGGTATATATAGCAGCAGCCCCAGAGTTATACAGGCCGCCCGCCCGCCACCATCAGTATACATGCCCCCCCCTATCAGTATCCAGGGCCCCCCTTGCAGCCCAAACCTGTAAAGTAAAATCATTATACTTACACCTGTGGCCGCCGCCGTCCCGCTCTGCACCGCGCTCCTCCATCTTCTTCCGTCTTCCTCCTTTGGTGCAGACAATGACGTCATTGCCTGCGTCTATCGGAGGAAGCCGGAAGAAGATGGAGGAGCGCGGTGCAGAGCGGGGACGGCGGCGGCCACAGGTGTAAGTATAATGATCTTGCTTTACAGGTTTGGGCTGCAAGGGGAGCCCTGGATACTGATAGGGGGGGCGCATGTATACTGATGGTGGCGGGTGGGGGGGCAGGCGGCCGGCCTGTGTATTATACTCGCGTATAAGCCGAGGGGGTACTTTTCAGCCCAATTTTTGGGCTGAAAAACTCGGCTTATACGCGAGTATATACGGTAATTCAGTTTTCTCCTTTCGCCTTCCACGACAGCATTGGAGGAATACCATCGATACTCCTCAGGGTGGGACTATTGTCTGTAGGACTTTCCTACCAAAGGACAGATCCCGACTGAAGGACAGATCTAACCTATAGTGGCGAGAAAAAGTGTGGAGGACGACCACGTAGCTGTTCTGCCCAGATGTAGC